>JAUIMM010000065.1:19797500-20395000 GCA_031769625.1 Taudactylus pleione | reverse complement strand
AGAAAGGCTCCAGTGTTTAAAAGCCAGAAAGTGATAAAAGCTGAAATTCGCAAATCTGAGCACCTCTCTGAACTTATGGGAAAAGCATTGGAGTTCTCCAGTTAGACTATTTCATGTTACAAAGAAGGTTATAGCCTTATACCCCCTCCCACCAGACGAGTGCGCTAAGTGGGAAGTTCCACATCTGGTCAAGCGCCACATTGCCCATACCATCTGCATCCTCCCTTAAGGATTCCACAGAGGAGACTTGTAGCCTGTCTCAAGGTGGTCTTTTTTTTGTCAGGAGCTGTTACCCGCCTGGCTACGGCCTGGGTTTCTAAGGCCAGTGAGGAATGGACAAAGGCACTGGAAAATACACTTCCAGAGGCTTCCAGAGAACAGCTGACAATTATCTCCTATATTAAGGAGGCTGCCTCCTATCTAGGAGAGGCAGCATTGGACGCCGGTATTCTGTCTGGCTTCAGCTGCCTCAGTTGTGGCTTGCAGAGCCCTATGGTTAAGGTACTGGAAAGCAGATGCAGGGTCCAAGAAGGCCCTGGAATCCCTTCCGTTTACGGGAGGTATTCTGTTTGGCACAGAATTGGATAAGATTGTAGCTACGGTAGCAACCTCCAAGGCGGCTGGTCTGCCTTCAAAATCTACTCCTAGACCTAGGCAGTCGTCCATTCGGCCACAAGGAAAAGCAAGGGGTCAGTCTTCCTCTAGAACCAGTTCTCGTAAGTGACCGCAATCTAAGAAACTTTGTTAAAACAGACGTCCGGCTTCCAGGTCAGACGATAAATCCACGGCCTGATGGGGCGGGCCTCCAAACTTCTTCAGTTTTCGGACACCTGGCTTCTCATGACAACAGATGCCTGGGTTCGAGAGGTGGTCTCTCAGGAGTATGTCCTTTCTGGAGAAGTCCCCTGCAGAGATTCTTCTGCACAACTCCTTCAGAGGAGTCTGCAAAGGCCTTGGCCCTCCAGCAGGCCATTTATTCCCTGCTGGAGTCGGGGTAGTAATCCGGGTTCCAATGAATCAACTAGAAAAGGGTTATTCCAACTTATTTTTGATCCAAAAACCCAATGGATCTCACTGCCCTATTCTGAATCTAAAAAGTCTCAACACATTTATCCGGTTACCCAGGTTCCATATGGAAACCCTTCTGTCAATTGTGTTGGCAATGAAACCAGGAGATTTTATGGTGTCCTTGGACATTCAAGATGCATATCTGCATTTGGCAATTACACCGTCCACCAACTATTTCTACGGTTTGCGGTTTTGCAGGAACATTTCCAATTTCAGACACTGCCTTTTGGTTTGTCAACAGCCCCTCGGGTGTTTACCAAGATAATGGCAGTAATGAAGGCCTGCCTCAGGCACCAGGGAGTCCGAATACTCCCATACCTGGACAATCTCCTGATATTGACACAATCTCCACAGATGTTGCAGCATCATCTCAGACTGACAATTGCCTGTCTACACAGACACGGCTCGATCATAAATTGGAAGAATTTATTGCTTCTTACAGTACAACAGATGGTGCATTTAGGTGCATGCTTGGATTCTCTGGCGCAGAGGATATACTGTATCTGCCAGAAGATAAGATTGTGGCACTTCAGTTGCGGATTCACAGGTTTCTCCACATTGTCTGTTCACTCATCGATGCAGGTTCTCGGATCCATGGTATCCACCTTCGATATGGTGGAATATGCTCCGTTCCACTCCAGACCACTGCAATGACTTATCCTCTCCGGCTGGAACGGGTAGTACCACTCAAAGTCACAGACGATCCGTCATTCTCCAGAGCTGCGGCTGTCCCTCTCATGGTGGTTGCAGACATTTTGTCTGAACAGGGGTCACTCATTCTGGATTCCAAATTGTGTGCTCCTCACTACTGATGCCAGCCTCCGCGGATGGGGAGCAGTGACAAATCGGCACACATTTCAGGGAAGATGAACGACCAGGGAAAGTCTCCTGTCCATAAACGCCCTGAAACTACGTGCAGTGTTCAGAGCCCTTGTTCAGGCACAAGATGTACTAAAGGGCAGGCCAGGTACAGTCTGACAATGCCACTGCAGTAGCCTACCTCAACCATCAGGGAGGCACGCAAAGTCAAGCTGCCATGGCGGAAGTATCGAACATTCTGGTCTGGGCAGAATGTCATCTTCCAGCAGTGTTCATACCAGGAGTCCTCAACTGAGAAGCAGACTTCCTAAATCAGCAAGATATACACGCCAGAGAGTGGGCTCTTCATCCACAAGTATTCCAGAGCCATGGGGACTACCAGAGGTAGACCTCATTGCCTCAGGCCACAACCACAGGGTCCCCAGGTTCGAGTCCAGAAACAGGGATCCTGCAGCCGAATTTGTGGATACTCTAGCAGTGAAATGCTTCCAGCTAGCATACCTGTTTCCTCCATTTTCCCTTCTCCCAAGGGTCATTAGGAAATTCAAGCAGGAGGGCGGAACAGTAATACTGATAGCCCCTGCTTGGCCCAGACGCCATTGGTTCACCTACCTTCATAGTCTCTCCATAAGCACTCCATGGCCTCTTCCTCTAAGGCTGGACCTGTTAACACAGGGTCCCTGCCTGTATCCGGACCTTTCCCGTCTGTCTTTGATGGCGTGGCTCTTGAAACTTCCATCTAAAGAGCCATGGGTTTTTCCAGTTCTGTAATTCAGACGATGCTTAGGGCGCAGAAACTTTCATCAGTCCGCATTTATTACAGAGTTTGGCAATCGTATTTTCAGTGGTGTAAACATAGAAAATATGATCCTTGAGTGTTTAGGATCTCTTGAGTGCTTGCTTTTCTTCAGGCTGGATTAGACCGGGGTCTCCGCCTGGCCATCCTGAGGGTTCAGGCATCTGCACTCTGTTTGGTTTCAGCGAAGGATCGCCCCGCTGCCTGATGTTAGGACATTTTTTCAGGGTGTTTTGAGGGTTCAGCCTTCCTTTGTCCCTCCCGTAGCTCTGTGGGATTTGTCTCTGGTTCTCAGGGCTCTACAGGCTCCCCCATTCGAATCCCTGGAATCAGTAGACCTTAGGTGGTTGACAGCGAAGACAGGTTTTCTTCTGGCTATCTCCTCTGCCCATAGGGTCTCTGATTTGGCAGCTCTTTCTTGTCGCTCTCCGTTTTTGATAGAGCTGTTCTTCGTACCATCGCAGGTTACCTTCCTAAGGTTGTATCCTGTTTTCATGTAAATGAAGAATTTGTGGTTCCAGCCTCCAGGCCTTTCTAGGGGTGAAGCTTCTCTGGATGTTGTACGCGCCCTACGTATTTACATGGATCGCACCATCTCCATTAGCAAATCGGATTCTCTTTTTTTTGTGTTGTATGGCTGTCATAAGTTAGGCTGGCCAGCTAACAAATAAACTCTGGCAAGGTTGCTTCGTATGACAATTTCTCAGGTGTACATACAAGCTGATCAATGTACAATACAAAGGAAAAGTGGTCCATATACCGGAATGCACTAATGTGTCACTATATATAATATTTAAAACATAACTTTTATTGGTTATAAGTATAAACACAAAAATAATATAAATTCAGTGAATTAAAATTATAGTAAAGTAAGAAAGTATTAAAATAAGGGCTGTAGTATTCTTGTATCCCATCAATGTATTAGTAAACTGTATGTGAATATTGTAGCTGTTTATATATTGTTACAGCTACAACAGTAGGCAACGTAATTGTGATAATAATGTATCTAATACCAGAAAAACAGATATAGTGTCTATCAATGGTTAATAATAATCTTGAAAAGACTACTCCGCACAGAGCTAGTCTTTAACCAGGAATATTAGGACTACCTGTTTTCTGTACCATTAGGGTGCCATTAGTCACATTAGAATATTGGAGATACTGCTGTTTGTCCAGTAAAACTGCTAATGATACCGGCTTTTACATGCTATAGCAAGTTTAAGGCAATTAACGCGTTGGGCTGTAGTAGCAAATATTTGTACCCAGTTAAAATTGAAAGAATCACTGTTATGTTGTTATGTATCTCAATGTTGTAAATGTATAAGCCACTACTAACCTCCCACATCAAGGGGGTCTGATCGCGGCACTAACGCTGCACGCGGTGACTGCCAGTGTTTGAGGCAGAGACGAGCCGGGAATTACAGCGGCTTTAGTTAAACGTGGCCACAGAGTACTGCACGCTATGATCACTAGCACCTAAACAGATAATGGCTGATCTTAGCAGTGGTGGATAACGGACTGCAGAAATTGCCTTAAACTTGCTATAGCATGTAAAAGCCGGTATCATTAGCAGTTTTACTGGACAAACAGCAGTATCTCCAATATTCTAATGTGACTAATGGCACCCTAATGGTACAGAAAACAGGTAGTCCTAATATTCCTGGTTAAAGACTAGCTCTGTGCGGAGTAGTCTTTTCAAGATTATTATTAACCATTGATAGACACTATATCTGTTTTTCTGGTATTAGATACATTATTATCACAATTACGTTGCCTACTGTTGTAGCTGTAACAATATATAAACAGCTACAATATTCACATACAGTTTACTAATACATTGATGGGATACAAGAATACTACAGCCCTTATTTTAATACTTTCTTACTTTACTATCATTTTAATTCGCTGAATTTATATTATTTTTGTGTTTATACTTATAACCAATAAAAGTTATGTTTTAAATATTATATATAGTGACACATTAGTGCATTCCGGTATATGGACCACTTTTCCTTTGTATTGTATATTAGAATTACTGTCCAGGAATAGCATCCTCCCAACTCATTCAGAGCATTTATCTATAGGAATCCTATTAGGGGAGGTATTGTGTGTTATTATATTTCTTTGGTGCGACCTATTTTGTTTTGTGAAGCTGATCAATGTGTCAAACACTGACAGCACATTCTACTCGATCCATGGGACCATCGTGGGCGTTTTGTCGTGGTGCCTTTGCTGAATAATTGTGCAAGGCAGCAGCGTGGTCTTCCGTACACACGCTTGTCATATTTTATGCATTTGATACATTTGCCTCTCAGGATGCTTCTTTTGGGCGTCGGATTTTCCTTTCTACTAAACAAGAGCGTCCCCACCCTTAAGGGAACTTCTCTGGACCCTAAATGCAACCCGAAGAAGAAATTAAGAGTTATGGTATAACATACTTTTGTTAACTCTTTCTTCGAGGTCCATAGGATCCACAGGACACCCACCCTAACGCACCTGGTGTATTGGGTAATCTTTTTCTTTTGCATTTCTATGATTCCCTCTTCCTAGAGAGAGTATTTCTATGGTACAATTGTCCTTCCTTCTCCTCTTTCCTTCTCCTGCCTTGGGCTTGGAACAAACTAAATGCCTGTGACCAGGGGCGGGGTATATATGGAGGAGGACACGGTGCATCCTAGTAGCTGAAGCTTTTCAAAACTGTTTGATGCATGGATCACTCCAACTACATACCCCAAGGTAACTTCTGTGGACCCTATGGACCTCGAAGAAAAAGAGTTAACAAAAGTATGTTATACCATAACTCTTAATTTTGATCCTTGAAGGGTGTTTCTTTCCATACACCCTTCCATCTATGATGTGGAGAGAATACTAAAACTTCCAACAGTTAAAGTATCAGTGACAGGTAGAGGAGTACCACAACAATCCATAGTATTCTGTACTATGGCTATGGTCAGATTGGCCATAGCTCTTGTCCAGATTTCACATCACATCTTATACATCAGTTCCCAGTCTGGGCAGGTTTGATTTGCCCATACTTAACAACTGCAATAAAAGTGCTCTACTCCTCTTGAACTTTTATTACTGGTTTACACTAGTAATACTTACCACAGAGGTTCCCAAACTCTGTCCTCAAGACACCCTAACAGTCCAGGATTTAAGGATATCCATGCGACTTAATTAGTACCAGTTAACTTGATTTAACCACCAGTGTTCTCTAAAACCTGAACTGTGGGGTGCCTTAAGGACCGTGTTTGGGAACCTCTGACTTACTATATTTGCAGCTTACAGTATTAATTGTTAACTTGGGAAACCCAACTTTTGCATCTGTCTTTTCTTTAGAAGCCGTTTGAACAAACAATCTGTATCCACAGTACCAACATAATTACCCTATAGGTGCTCAGACTTCGCATTATTTTGTAGTACAATGATGCAAGATTGTTTGTGAGAGGACTAACTATTGCTTTGTGGTCCTCTACTACTTCATTAATTAGATGACTGGAGAAATAAAATTGTTAATGCCCTTGTTTTTTATGTGAGAGTAGTTAGAATGTTGAATTTAGGACCAATAAGTAATGGCACAATGACCAGTTGTATTTAACAAGTTGGATGTATGTGGTTCTGTAGCGGAGTAGAACAAGATGATTAATCCAAGAAAATCTGATGGATGTGTATTTTATCAGGAAGGATTTGTTTCCTCTCTGATGCACTTGCAACAAAATATTCTCACTGTTGTTTTATTTCCCCCTTTAGATGAAGCTGGCCTAAGGTGGCAAGTGCTTCCTGAACACAAGAAGAGGATCTTTGCATATGACACAAGCTGCCCTGCTGAAATTTTAAAAGTGACTTTGTAAATATAAAAGGTATTGTTGTGATGTGTATAATAAAATTTACATTTATTTCCAAGAAAACACAGTAAATCCATTGTCTACTTAATGTATGCCTCCAACAGTAGCACAGGATTATACAAGTAGAGGTGGCAACGCACAATGGTTACTTCCAGCTGCACAATATGGACAACGTCAATTTCCACACTCCCAAGACAGCACAGTTTGGACAGTGCCCTTAGTACAAAACCAAATTGTAAAGTGCTGCGGACATTACTGATGCTGTATGAAGCAATGTTAATTTCCATGGGGGACACTGGAGACCTTAGGCAGAGCCATAACTAGACTTTTTGGTGCCCTGTGCCAGAGAAAGCATTGGCGCCCTCTGCCCCATTTTTTAAATAGGGACATAAGATAGTGCACCTGAAAAAGGGCCATGGCCTCATGGGGAAGGGCCAGGGAAGAGATAGGGGTGGCCAGGGTATGCTGGGGATAAAAGAAGAGGAAGCTGCAAGTGGAGAGAATGATAATAAACAGGAAAATTGACAGGCCCAAACAGCGCCCCCTGCCCTGCGGTGCCGTGTCATGGCATTGGTCGCACTACCCTAGTTACGGCCCTGACCTTAGGTATAGGTGGAGCTAGAGGAACCAGGGCACCAAATAGTTAAAGTTTGAAGCTGCAGCACAGGCTCCTACTCCCCTACACCACACCCCCTGCAGCCAGTTTCAATTTTGTGCCTGTCTCTGCAGCTGCTTAAATTTGTTTTGTTGGGTTATTTTATTTTTATTGTTACTTAGGTGGCTGGCAACGACGTTGCAGAGGCAGCGCTCACACCAGCCACTCCATTACCCTGCTCTGGGTGGCCGGCACACTGGTGACTGGGTCAGTGACACCATCCAGTCCCCGGGGCACATGTGACAGCCGGCACACAGCACCGATCCCCCGCTGGTGGGGACACCGTAGGAAATGGCAGTGGGGGCCCCAGTTATTTCTGCCCACCCACTGGACCACCAGGAACATTGATGTAACAGGACACCGTTAAAAATGGCAGCAAGTCCCTGGGGGTCGGCCATATGGGTGGGGAGAAACCATCTTCTGTTTCTCCCCCACCCTTTTGGCGCACTCCCTTCCACAGGGCAGATCCCAAATGGTCCATGCACTCTCCACATAGACATCCATTTTAAGTTACTAGCCATTTCTACAAAGTAGATGGCTTATTAGGGTAGTGTGCATTCATTTAGGCAGGCATTGTTATACTGTATATGTATGTGTGTGTCTGACTGCACTGTTGAATTGCTCTAGGATACCATGTGGCCACAGGTTAATTTCTTAACAGTTATACCTAACAGGTATGACAGTAATTTCTGTTTAAAGTCCCATGCCTGCCAGGACTAACAGTTGTCTCTGTTCAAGTCTCAGGCCAGACCATATTTTTATGGAGTGCGCAAACCCTCCCAGGAACTATACCTCGCTAACTGGTGCTTTGGTATAGTGTCCCTGCCCCACCTATATAGGGGTTGGCTGTATAGGATGCAGAGTTATATTTGTACAGAATGAACCTCTCTGTTTTCAGGTGCTGCTGAGGGTTATGCTAAATATGACTTAATTGTATAAAGTGCTAGAGCTCATGTTACAGCAGCGTGAGGTCACAAATTCACTGTTTTCCTATATTACACAGAGCAATGTACAGTATATTGTGTATTACAGATCTGGTATACTTTTGCTAAAGTGTCTATTTCTGTACAGCAGTTCCTCACAAAACAGGCAAGTTCCCTTTAGAGACAATGAGGTCCCTTTAGGGGCAGCAGGGATAGTCCAGTAGGTATTGGGTTTTCCTCCTGTGTCCAGTTCGCTACTGCAGAGGCTGGACCCCAAATTCCTCTGTATACAAGTTAACAACTTCCCAATATACATTTTGAAGAGGAATCAGCCAGAGGTTGAACCCTCTTTATTGCTACTAGCAAATTGGTATTTGTGCAGAATTTTAGACCAAACCTCTTGGTTTGTTCAGGGGTCTCTAGTAACCGTTATTGGTGTTTTGGGCATCTCCCTCGAACCTGATGGAATCGGATGGGCTTCCCATCAGGAGCTGATACATCAACACAATACATTACTCACTTGACTAGTGCTGCTTACCTTCTGACGGAGGCGACTGGTACGAAGCCGAGGTTTAGACCCAGTACAGCGTTCTCTCTTGTGGACAAACCCGCTAAAGGGATCTCTGGAGAACTTCGGGAGGTTATCTTCTCCAGCAGCCTGTGCTCCTGCAGATAAGTATGGTTGTTTTCCGATTTCCTCCTGGGTCCAAGAGTACACTATGACTTACATCGGTTATACAATGGCTAGGTGACTTTCAGAAGGTTAGACTATCAGTTATAGAACGTATGTATTTTATACATACCCAACACAGCAGTTTTTTGTGCAGTTGCTTTCCCAGATAACTCTGGATAAGGTACTTATTTCTAAGATAAGACCACAGCCCTACGGTTAATGTGCCTTTTTAATATCCCTTATGCGATTTACGATACACTTATCCGTGGTTTGCCTCAAGTAGCCTACTTCCGGAGTACCCTTTTCTCATTCGGTATTCTAATTGTCTGTCAGTTTGTAATGTCTGGATTCCCGCTATCGGTCCCCTGACTGCTAGTAACACTCCAGGACCCACATAAGTTTCCCATTTCCCAGTGTTGTTCCTGTTCCAGACTCAATACTACAAGACAAATACAGATTTGTACACATACATCTTACCTCCGTGTGCTACAAGGCATCATGCAACTCTGCATCGCGGAGCATCTTTTAATGCGACTGTTTACCTTTTTAAATGCGTATTATTGTGTGCATCTGAATGCAAAATGCTATGTTAGTGTCATGCAGCATTTTGCATACAGATACATACGCAGCAGCACACAATATAGGCATGCTGCATATAATATTTTAACCAGCAGAAGCTGCATGTGCATCTTATTCACATCGCTTTGTGAATAAGACGCATTTAAAGGTAAACAGTTGCATGAAAATACACACTACGCTACAGTTACTAGAAGGGCTGTTTAACGCGCAAGGAAGATGTATGTGGACACATCTGTACATGCTATACTTCAGGGCACATACAACTCTTTTTAGGTGTGTATTCACTACCTTAGGTGACATGCTTTGCCCTGCATAAAAGGCCATATCTTATTGGATGACCTGTCAGTGTACAGCATTAATACTGAGACTATTTACTCTTATCCTACAGAATACCTTAAATTTGCTTGTTGGGGCCATGTTCTAGCTTAACAGGAGTACATTTTACTCTCCAAAGGCTACAGTGCTCAGATGATATGTCCCTGCAGATTCCTCTGTCTGTCAATACTTCACAGCATATACTGTACAAATACTCACACCTCAAGGTGTTCACTACATACATATTTGTAATCACTTTTTTTGTCCCGGTTATTGTAGAAGGGACACACAAAAGGGAGAAATGGCGACTGAGAACATATACACCCCTCCGACTAATACTACATTGCCTTATAGCGCACTTCTAAACTAATAAACCCTCTAGCTTCAGGTGCATACCATTTGCTAAGGCCTGTTTTTCCTTTAGTACCTGAGATACATTCCAGCAGACCAGTCCCACCTTTATCCTATAAGGTGTTCAGCTTACATAGTGTCCATTTGCCTTCTGGGTGTATGTCCTCAACACTACCCACATGGATCAGGCTGCCTTTGGCTCAGGGTGTGTTACTCTCTCCCTGTCCCTTGGTGTTTTTTTTTTTTTTCTTTCTACATTATCTAACCTTCTTTATATAACTGTCCAGTTGGTGACGTGGGGTAACGTGTCTTCTACACCATACGATGGTTGCATGGCATGCTGTGGTACTGAAAGATCTTCTCTAGGATAAGTATATATATTTTTTTTGTATACAAGTGCTATCTTGGAAATTGGGACTTCTCCCTCTGGTGTATCTATCAGGAGTACGCTATGACTTAAGCTCTACAGTATCCCTGTAGTATGCGGGTAGGTTGTTCCCATAAGAGTCTGAACCGTTGGTTCCTTGGTTATCAGGTCAGTTTATCCTACTGGACGAGTTCACCATGTACAGGTCTTTCCACTAGGCTATGGTCCGAGATTTTTTTGAGTTACCTAACCTCTCTCCAGGCCAATGGGGCTTACACTGTCCTTTAGTTATGTTATCTCATTTTTGTCCAACTCTTCTAATCTCAGGTGATTTGTTTTCATGGCTGTTTAGTGTACCACTAACTATCCCCCAATCTATTACTAGGGTCTTCCCTTGGTTGGGGGTTTATCATCTCTTCTGGGTTATTGAGATGATATAGTTTTGCAAAGGTGCTTTACATCCTTGCAGATTTCTAGATGTCCCCATGTCCTTTACCATCTTCTTCGAGGGTGAGATTATATAGGGACATGCTTCCTAGTTACATCCTGTCCTACAGAATAGACAGATGCAGCTATTGTATGAGGACTCCAGGGTTTCTTCTAGTTAATGTGTTTCCACCTCTATTCCTGCTTCCGATAGTTCTCAGCTGGCTGAGCTGATAGGTACACACACACTATTTCTGACCAGGGTTTTGTATCCATTCAGACATTGCCAGATCATTCAGTAACATACAATGAAGTATTATCAGAATGTTCAGCACTTTGAGACACATTAACATGCTTCTAACAATGTGCAAAAAAAAGAAAAAATGTTTTGCTTAGTGTACTTTCCAAGCTTCCAATGGCCCATCTGGTATTCTCATGCGTAGGATGAACTATACATGGATCTGATGATTTTGTGAGGATCATGCATCTTGCTTTAATATTCTGTAGCTGCCCCATTACATGCCATCTCATCTAGGTATTACCTATTCAGCCCAGTGTGCCTATATAGTGTGCTCAACATTCCTGCCTAGACCAGTACCTTTGTGGGTAGGATTAGTAATTCTTTGCATATATGACCCAAAATAACTGCCTCGCCTCTGTTTTATGTTAATGGTTTCTGTAAAGCTAAGCCTCTGTATTATGGTTCATGACTTCTGTAACGTGCCTTTAGTCCTTCTAGAGAAAATAAGAGTTATGGTATAACATACCTTTGTTAACTCTTTCTTCGAGGTCCATGGGGTCCACAGCCATTACGTTGGGGTATGAATCCCGGTCACCAAACAGTTAACACAAACGAGCTCTCTGCTCCCAGGATGCACCGGGGTTCCTCCTCATATACCCCACCCCCTGCCTCAGGTAGCCAGTTCGTTACCAAGCTCAAGCAGGTGGAGACAAACAAAGGGTAAGAAAGAAGAAACCCATACTCACGAGTCCAGAGTCTCAAGGGAAGAAAATTACGGAAACCTCCCCCAGAACAACAGGTGCGTCTAGGTGGGTGTCCTGTGGACCCCATGGACCTCGAAGAAAATCAGTTAACAAAAGGTATGTTATACCTTAACTCTTATTTTCTTCTTCGGGGTCCATGGGGTCCACAGCCATTACGTTGGGGATATCCCAAAGCACTAAACCTACGGGCAGGGACGCTCCTGACTCTCGGAAGAGAGGAGAACCCTACGCCCGAAGGAGGCATCCTGAGAGGCAAAATTGTCAAAGGTATAAAAATTTGACAAAGGTATGGATGGAAGACCATGTAGCTGCCCTGCAGAACTATTCAGCAGAGGCGCCCCAGCAAGCCGCCCACGAAGGCCCCACTGACCTTGTGGATGTACCATTACTGAGTCTGGCACCACCAGACTAGTCTGTGTGTGGTTACCTGAGAAATAGTCATATGAATCCATCTGACCAGCGTCCGCTTATCGGCTGGCCAGCCTTATGACTGTCATACAGTACAAAAAGGAAACCTACTTCCTCATGCTGTTGGCGTGATCTACCGAGAGGCTTGTAGTCTGAAAACTGGGACCACAATCTCTTCATTCCTATAGAACCAGAATACCACTCTTGGAAGGTATTCCGTCCTAGTATGAAGTACCGCTCTCTCCCGATGACTTATTAAAACGGGGAAGCGGGAAGATAGTGCAGCTAAATCAGAGACCCTCCAGTCTGACTAAAAGAACATACTCGAGAAAACCTAACCCCCTAGAGCCACATTTTCACAGTTCACCCCCGGATAACATACAAAGTTCTGTAATAAATGCAGCCAGAAGTATTTTTCTTGTCCTCTGAATTACAGAACATCCTTTCTTCAAGGCGGAGGTCTGAAGAACCATGCCATCCAAGATGGACGAGTCAGGTCTAGATACAGGAAGGGATCCTGTATTAACAGGTCCGACCTTAGCAGAAGAGGCCACAGAGTGTCTATGGAGTGACTCTGCAGGTTGGCGAACCAGCAGCGTCTGGGTCAAGCAGGGGCTATCAGTATTACTGTTGCATATTCCCGTTAACCCTTAGAGGGAGGGATAGCGGGTGAAGTAAATACACTAGTTTGAAGTTCTACTCTACTGCCAGAGCATCCACAAACTCTGTGCCCATACCTAGGGACCCTGTGCTTGTGACTCAAGGCCATGGAGGTCTACATCTGGAAGACCCATCCATCCACAAGGCACTGAAATACCTGTGGATGAAGAGCCCACACTCTCTGGCGCGTATTTCCTGCTGGCCTAGGAAGTCCACTTCCAAATTAAGGACTCCTGGTATGAACACAACCGATCTCGCTGGAAAATGACATTCTGCCCCCTGATGGATGAGGCAGTCTACTGCGATGGTGTTGTTAGATTGAACCTAGACCGGCCTGCCCCTTTAGTATTTCCTGAGCTTGAAAAGTGCTCCTGAATACTGCCCTTAGTTCCAGGACGTTCTACGGAGAGACTGCTTAGTGTTGTCCTCCATTTTCCTTGAAAAAGTGTGTCGACCTGTCACTGCTCCCCACCCACGGAGGCTAGTATCCCCTGGCCGGGCAAATAACAGCTCCTGACAGAGAAAGACTGCCCTGAAACGGCTTCAAATCTCTCATCAGTAGAACATTTAAAGGCGAATGCCAAATGGTACTGGAAAAGGTTATAAGGCCTAAACCTTTCTGGTAATATGTATTTTTCTGCCCGGAGAAACTCCATACTACCTTCCCTACAATCCCTGGCATCTCAGGTGGTCTCCCATCCAAGTACTAACTGGGCTCAATGCTGCCTAGCTATCAAGATCAGACAATCTTGGGCATGTCCAGTATGGTCTGGCTGTAGTCAGATTTGGGAGACTTTCACAACTTTCTGCCATTAGAACACTGGATCCTCTCCTTATACCGGCTCCACAAGCATAGCTTTGACCCCTCTGATCAGGGAGGAGACGTACTGTTGGAAGACGGTCTTCCTCTCTTGAGAGTGACTCTTGGGAGGAGACCCGTGTCCCCCCCTAAACACCAGAAGATGTACCAGAATCTGAGGGCTGGATGGAGCGTGGGACAGTCTTCTGGTACTTTTGGCTGTACTAGCCTAGCTGCTTGCCATAATTGCTGGAAAGCTGCTAAGGACGAAGTCACCTTTTGACCCGAGTGAGCACACATGTCCCTCCAGTACAGATGCCTAGGAAGCCTAAACATGGTAGGTTGCAGCTGCTGATAATACCTTAATATCAGGGTTGGCGCAGGAGTCGCCAACCTATCCACAACCTGCACTATGATCTGGTAGTTTTGACTACTGTGGTGACTCTTAAGAACAGTGACCACCACAACCCATTTATATTAAGTCCAGTGAGGACACCCCCATCGCCACTCTCTGTGGCCTGGCCCGCGTGAGGGGCCGACGCCATCTGGTCTTTGGCTGCAAAGATCTAGCAGCCTGTAGTGATTGTTGAACGGCTATTAAAGGTGATGCCCTGCCCCAACCACTGCCTACAGCACCTGGTATTCCCAGGTGGTCTCCCATCAAAGTACTAACCAGGTCCAATACGGCATAGCTTCCAAAATCGGATGAGATTGGGCATGTCCAGTGTGGTATGGCTGTAGGTAATGTCCATTCATGATGGAAATATAGAGGGCATAACCATAGGGGGCTGCTGCTACAGGTCACACATGACCAACTCAGGGGCTCCAGCCATCTGTCTTAACTTTTCATTGGACATACAAGGTTTATCCAATGTGTAGTATTAATGTGACCATCATTTTACATCCAATGTACCCACGTAACTTTGTAGCGGGTTACATGAGGAGACACAACAGTGAGACTTATTCTGACAAAGTCAGCCTAATACAGCAGATTCCATAACTCACCTGTAAATGCACATGGATACATAATTCGATAAACGCACACTAAATATATATATATACACACACACACACACACACACACACACCTCTCTGGCCAACTACCAAAACACCAGGTAGGACCTAGAGCTCTGCATGGCCTGATCACTGCAGTGGAGGCATATATACATACATGCAACACATTTTTAGTTAACTACGAACAGCAGACAAGGCTAAGTAGGACATCAAGCTCTGTATAACCTGGCCATCCACAGAGAGGCACCCAGGAAGATGAACCAAATCTCCTGAGAACATTTGCAAGTAACCCACAACAAGCGTTGGTTTAAACTGCCACAGAAACATACATGTGAAGCACTCTCTAACCCCTAACTGCAGTTTACAGGTTTAAGGAAAAGTAAAACTTTGAACAGTAGCACATCCATGTCTCACTGATCAGTTTTGCAAGATCTACCTGTAGATTTGCATCAATCAGTACTGAATCCAGACAACAAAAGTTGGTAGGATTCCAATGTTATGCACTTTTCTGGGAACAAGGCATACTCAGGGATAAGGTGCATACACACACACAATGATTTGTTAAACGATATCGTTTAACGATAATTGTTTGAAAAAATCGTTCACTTTCTGATTCAAACGATTAACGATTATTGTTCATGCGCGTTCACGTTTGTAGTTCAGTCAGACTTGTCAACTGAATGATTTTCATTAAGTTAATATGCAAAAATCGTTTGTAGTTCATAAAAATCGTTCATTACATTTAAATGAACATAGTAAATGAACAACTTTAGTAAACGATTTTAGTTCATTTTTTCAAGGTAGAAAATCGTTTACTAAAATCATTCATTAACTCAATCGTTGTGTGTGTATGCAGCTATAGCCAACTTCCCTCCCCCCCAATCAGTACTCAACTCAGTTGAGTCTTCCTAATTAGGAGAGAGGGGGGGATGGGCAACCCAGCCCTACCAGTATATGTGAATTACAGTTTAGCCCATATAGCCTACAGCTGGGGGCCAATGTAATGTGCTCGTCTTCACATAGAAACAAAGGCAGCATAACTCAGCAAAACTTAAAGCATTTAAGCAGTATATTTGCCATAGGGTCTTAATCAAAACGCACAGCAGCTTAGTAGGATATTTGAGCCTGTTCAACCTGGCCACTAAGCAAGGTATTTTGGTCCATAATCTGGGAAAAGGAAACCCAAGGGAGTTCCTATCCAGAAGCTGGGAGGTTTGTCTACTTAACACAGTAACCACATAATTCAGATTGTATGAAATCCTGTGGGGAAAACTACCCCAGCACAGGGACCTTAGCCGCCTGTCCTTCAGACTCTGAGACATAATAATGACAAGTTCTGAGTACACACGTGATTTTGTTTCACCCTAACTACCCACACACCCGTAGGAAAGAGTTAAGGGGAAAGAGTGATAGTTTACAGGAGTCACAGTTCTTTTTACATAAGAAACAGTATCCATAAAAACAACAATCACATGTCATGCATAAACACTCTGCGAATCATATGCATATAAGCTCTCACTACCACAATCAGCCTAGGCTTAGGTAGGATAGAGCCCTGCAAAACCTAAACCAGCAGTAGGAAAGGTATACAGGGGAGACTGCCCAGCGTCCTGAAGGAGCAGCATTCAGAGAGCAACTGACATACACTCTGGCTGCCCTATGGAGGCTGGGAGGAACAACCCACAATCACTGCGCCAGAGTACTGAACTAGCGTGTGGATTGGGGGAGGGTCCGCCGGGGAAGCGTACCTCCCCTATGCTGCTTGGACCTGCCCGGTAAACTGACCTGGCCGCCGCCACAAGCCCCGGCTGGTCAGGAACATCACATCCCGGCAGTCTAGTGTAGGAAACAAGCTGTATGCCTCCCGACTGCAGCTTAACCCGTAGGAAAGGGTTAAGGGGAAAGAGTGATAGTTTACAGGAGTCACGGTTATTTTTACATAAGAAACAGTATCCATAAAAACAACAATCACATGTCATGCATAAACACTCTACGAGTCATATGCATATAAGCTCTCACTACCACAATCAGCCTAGGCTTAGGTAGGATAGAGCCCTGCAAAACCTAAACCAGCAGTAGGAAAGGTATACAGGGAGACTGCCCAGTGTCCTGAAGGAGCAGCATTCAGAGAGCAACTGACATACACTCTGGCTGTCCTATGGAGGCTGGGAGGAACAACCCACAATCACTGCGCCAGAGTACTGATCTAGCATGTGGATTGGGGAAGGGTCCGCCGGGGAAGCGTACCTCCCCTATGCTGCTTGGACCTGCCCGGTAAACTGACCTGGCCGCCGCCACAAGCCCCGGCTGGTCAGGAACATCATATCCCAGCGGTCTAGTGTAGGACAACAAGCCGTATGCCTCCTGACTGCAGCGTGCCTCCGGCCAGTCTCACCGTCGGTGGCCGGACCGCCACGTGGTCCCGGCGTCAGCGGCCGCCGCAACCACCTGCTTACCTGCCATCCCCTTGATCTGGGTGCGGTCCAGGGAGCCCCTGCCGAAGCCCTAGCCATGGACCTGCCAAGGCTAGCGGTGCGGCGCCGGAAGAGGTAGTTGCAGCGCGTGGCTGGTGCGCCTCCAATCAGGCGCGAGGCTGCTTCCAGGACAGCTCAGACCACCCGCTGAGAGTGTGTAAAACTCTTTTTTTTAATTTTTTTTTGTTACTCGTCTACAGGACTGCTCCAGCAGTCCCACTGTCTATGAGGTGAACACACCAAACAGGAAGAACTGGCTACCTGAGGCAGGGGGTGGGGTATATGAGGAGGAACCCCAGTGCATCCTGGGAGCAGAGAGCTCATTTGCGTTAACTGTTTGGTGACCGGGATTCATACCACAACGTAATGGCTGTGGACCCCATGGACCCCGAAGAAGAAAATAGCTATATAAATAAAATGATTCAAATTATACATGTAACTCACCAGCATTTACATTTAGACCACACATGCAAGGTTATATTTTACAAACATCCAGATGCCGACAATGCCATACTGTTACAAACGGACAGTTTATTCCACTTTGCTGTGACGCACGCTATTTGCCATGCTCCACCTTCTTCAGTGCCAGTCTAACTATATGCTTAAATACAGGAGCACTACTACAATACATCACACATAGCCCACAAATTAAAAACAAGTTTACTTGATTATGGTATTACTATAAAGCACTGTCTGTCAAGAAAATATATATTAAAAAAATTGCTTTAGTAAAGCTAGAGGTAAGAAGAAAAAAAACCCACAGCAAATCCATCTTGAAAATGAGGAAAAGGAAACAAGTTGGGCCTCATAAGGAGCATATTGGGCATGGACCAATTCCTGCGCAGAGTCCAGAGGGAGTAGAAAAATACTGAGAAATAAAATCCAAATACTGAATTGTGATTCATCTCTAAAAAAAAATATAGGTCAAACATATTAGAAGAAGCTAAAACCTAGTTGTCTGATGACGTTCATCCAAGATATGGAAAGCCTTGGGATGATTAAGAGGAAGTTGACAGAAAAGAATGGTTGAAAGTCAAGATAAGACTGAATACCATCAAATTTTACATTGATTTGCAGATCTTGATACAAAGAAAAACAGCAAAATAATCGATGCACTATAAAATTTATTCAGGCAATATTGTAGAAAAATTGTATACGACAGAATTAATAGAAAGTACAGACTATAAATACTAGACCGCTAACAGAGTAACCGCTCTCCATTGCATACAGTATACCATGAACTTACTGTAGATACCAGCATTTATAGCTGAAAGTCACAGAAGTAAAACACCTAGGGTGCCACGGACACTTCCTTATTGTATCGACTCGAATAGCTGAGTGTAAAGACAGTGCAATTATTTCACACACTATATTTTCTTTGGGATCAGGGACCACTTGTGACGTCCCTGAAACTACTACACACCACTGTCATAGTTTGGATTGGGGACCACAGCAAAAATAAATGTTATGACAATTCTCCTTTAAAACGTTTAAGTAAAAACTATTTTCAACAATCTTTATAACTAGTGTGTAAATATACAGTATAGGCATATGTATTAATAACAATGTGTGCGAAATGTTCTGCCTTAAAACAGTTATACTGTATGTAGTTTGAATAATGCTGTTAAAAGATTGCCTTTCACAAAAGGTACATGCCGGGAAAATCAGTCCAGACACCCTAGACAAACTATTTTAAATATTAAATTCAATATTAAAACTATGCAATAATGATGTTACGTTTTGCAATTGCCCCTAAATACTGGTAGAACAGTTTGATCCCAGCTTTCCTCCCAACGCATTTGTTTGGATTCGTGTAGGTTTTGCCGAAAGTGCTTAAGTTTGCTGGAGTCAGTAGTAAAGGAAGTAAATAACATCTGTGAAGAAAAAAATAAATAAAATAGATATAGTTTATAATGCCATTAACTACAATCAGTTTATTGTTCACATTTTTATTTAGGGTTCCCGCAAAGATACAATACAGGGTAAACAAAGTACCTACTTTAAATATATAGTACAAGTATACGTGTAGTAGCTTAGGAAGCATGAAACTAGGAGGGAGGACACAACTTGCAAGAGCTTACATCCTATAGCGGATGGAAGAAGTGAGGGTATTGAAGAGATGCAAGCGGGGGTTGGACAAAGTACCAGATCACTCATTTGTGTTACATAAAGGAGAATTAGGAATGTTAGTTTGATATGTAGCACAACTGTACTATAGTGGGGTTGGGTATGAAATACCAGAAGCTGAGTAGCCGCTGGTTCAAATCCCGACAGTGCAAGCCCGAGGATGGAGAAACCCGACGGAGGTGGTAAGTAGCCTAACCCTCTATGCGTTCTCATAAACCTAACCTCCATACATTTGTATGTCAACTGTTTGCACAGGCTCTAACAAGAGAGTGAAATAAAATCCTGGAACTTACATACACAGATGAACTGCAGCAGTGAGTGAGGTATTTGCATAACCTCTATAGGGAAAAGATCCACACAAAAAAAATATCAAAAGACAGCTGTTCGTTAGACACACATTCATTTAAAAATAAGTGACTAATTATTCAGCCATTGTAGGAAAAGGAATTGCTTCTGTTTAATTAAATCTACATATACTGTAATTTAAATTTTAATGTTATAAGTAAACAAGCCATCACTCACTTTGAAAAAAAGTTCACCCAGTGTGAACAAAATGCATTAGTGGTTTCTACACTGGACATACATACGCTGTTCCACTTTCATACCAGGCCAGGAACTTCCCACAACAGACAAATAGCGAATACAAATTGGATCATTTCTACCATTTGAGATCAGACACTTCTGGAATATTATGTGGATCCAAGTACAGTACTCCCAGTTCCCCGCTTGGACATTTTAAGTATTTTACGCCAGACAAGTGTCTGTTGCCAATCCTATATAGCAAGTCTATATGGACATTTCAACTTAGTTACTATATCTGCTGCTACCACCTTTTACTGGTTTTACTGAGAAATTACTGCTTTTAATATCATTACATACAATCAAAGCTTTCCAG
Source organism: Taudactylus pleione (assembly GCA_031769625.1). NCBI lineage: Eukaryota > Metazoa > Chordata > Amphibia > Anura > Myobatrachidae > Taudactylus > Taudactylus pleione. The sequence continues at coordinate 20,374,801 of JAUIMM010000065.1, read as the reverse complement.
CTCTCATCCTAGCCCAATGCCCCATGGTCCTTCCTCACATGTACCCCATCTGTGTCGCCCCTGTCTGCTGCCCCTCCCCTTTACAATATAAGCTCTCACGAGCAGGGCCCTTTACCTTTACTCATACTATAATTTACTCCTAACTCCCCAAACAGCACCTAATACTTGGTTGCTGACGCACTGTTGCTTATTTCAGCGTTATGCTGCAATATTTATAAACCATGTCCTTATCAAGCATTGTTTTGTACTGTTAACGGTTTTTCTTGTGTGTTCATTAGTTTATGTACTCTATAAGGCGCCATAAGCTTTGTGGCACCATATAAATAATGAGCGTTATGGTAAGAACTTACCTTTGTTAACTCGCTTTCTTCTAAGTCCATATGTTCCACAGGGAGACCTTGGGGTGTAGGTGGTGGATCTGCAATCCGGGCACCACGCAGTTAAAAGCTTCAGCTCCCAGGATGCACCGGTCCACTCTCCCTATACCCGCCCCCAAGCCAGAGGCACCTCAGTTCGTAATAAGCCAAAGAATGATAAGAGAGACGGAAGACTGGTACATACAAGAATCACATTCTCACAGAGAAGGAGATGGGAAATCGGTGATCAGAAACAGACCATATGAAGTCAGGTGCATCAGGACGGGTGCTCTGTGGACCCTATGGAGAAAGTTAACAAAAAGGTAAATTCTTATCATAACTAATTTTCTTCTTCAGGGTCCATAGGCTCCATAGTGAGACCTTGGGGATATCCAAAAGCAGTCCTTTTAAGAGTGGGGACGCTCCTGCGCTGAGAAGAGAATCCGATGCCCAAGGCGAAGGTATCAAAGGCATAGAACCTCAGAAAGGTCTGGACAGAAGACCACGTGGCCGCCTTACAAAGCTCAACAGCCGAGGTGCGAAGGCAAGCTGCCCACGAGGAACTCACAGACCGAGTAGAATGAGCAGTAACATTAGCCGGTACAGGAAGGCCTGCCTGCATGTAAGCCTGTGAGAAAGTCTGCAAAGCCATCTGGCCAATGTTTGTTTGTTGGCTGGCCATCCCTTCTTGTGAAATACATATAGTACAAATAAGGAGTCTGATATCTGAACAAGGGAACTGGTACGGTCCACATATATCCTGAGGGCACGGGCCACATCCAAGGAGGCCTCACCTGCCAAGAGGTCTGGTGATTGAAAGGCCGGGACTAAATTTCCTCAATGTGGAAACTAGTAACAACTTTTGGAAGGAAACCAGGTCCGAACTACTGCCCTGTCCTGGTAGATAATTAGAAATGGGGAGCGATAGGAGAGCGCCCCTAAATCAAAACACTTTCTGGCTGGCGCTATAGCGAGAAGAAAGTCTTCGCTGTTAACCACTTGAGTGCTACAGAATCCAGGGGTTGAAATGGAGGGCCGGAAGAACTGACAAATCCCAAGGAGCCACTGCAGGGACAAAGGGAGGTTGAATCCGGAGGACACCCTGGAGGAAGGTGTGGATATTCGGCAGTGGAGCAAGTCTACGCTGGAACCAAATGGACAGAGCTGAGCCATGCACTTTCAGTGAGGTCAGGTGGAGTCCAAGGTCCAATCCAGCTTGAAGGAAGGCCAGGACTCTGGAAATCCTAAACACCTGGGGGTCGTAGCTTTTGATAAGACACCATTGGAAATATGTATGCCACACTTTGTGGTAGATCCGAGCAGAGGCTGGCTTACGCGCTCTGAGCATAGTTTTAACTACAGCGCTAGAGAAACCTTTGGACCTCACAAGGGATGTCTCAAGAGCCGCATCGTCAAAGACAGACGAGCCAGGTTGGGGTAAAGGCAAGGACCTTGAGACAACAGGCTGGTCATTGAGGCAACAGGAACGGGAGTGTTGTTGGAGAGACTCTGAAGATCAGAGTACCAATGACGTCTGGGCCAAGCTGGAGTCACCAGCAGGACAGTGTCTCCGTCTTGTTTGAACTTCCAAAGAACTCGAGGAAGAAAGGGGACTGTAGGAAACAGGTATGGTACGTCTACAAAGGTTGCCTCGGTATCATGTTCTGGACCCGATGAAGCGACCATTCCCCGGGATGCATGTTGTGACGGCTGAGGAAGTCCGCTTCCCAACTGAGAACTCCCGGAATGAATACTGCCAAAATGGCCGGGATGTGACCCTCGGCCCATGTCAGAATGCGGGACACTTCTGTCATTGCTGCCCGACTTCGAGTACCTCCTTGATGGTTGATATAAGCCACTGTTGTGGCATTGTCGGACTGAACCTGTACAGGTTTTCCGTGAAGTATGTGCTGGGCCAGGTTGAGGGCCCTGTAAACAGCTCGAAGTTCCAAAAGGTTGATTCGACCGATGTCCAACGGTCCTGAAAGGAGTGCTGAAAGGTCACTGCACCCCAGCCCCGGAGACTGGCGTCTGTTGTTAGGATTACCCAGTCCGGGATCCAAAAGGGGCGACCCTTGGTTAGATGAGATGCCTGTAGCCACCAAGATAGAGACAAACGCACCTCTGGAGAGAGCACCATCATCTGAACTTTGATCCAATGGGGTAACCCTCTCCAAGTGGAGCAGATCAGCCTTTGCACAGGCCTGGAATGTCGAAGGTGGACAGAACCTGCATTGCTGAGTGGATTGACACTCGGTGACTGTGGAGACATCTGCGCATTCGTAGTCGAAGTGTGGAGATTTTGTCTGATATCAGAAAGATTCTCTGATCCTGAGAATCCAGCAGTGCTCCCAGATGAATCACTCTCTGTGAGGGATTCAGGGAGGACTTTTTCCAGTTGATTAAAAATCCGTGCTTGTGCAGGAAAGCAATGGTTAACTACAGATGGCGGTGAAGCACTTCTGGGGATCCTGCTAGGAGCAGGAGGTCATCCAGATATGGTAACAGTCGGACACCCTGACCACGTAGGTGGGCCGCCATGATAGCCATAATTTTGGTAAACACCCGTCAAGCTGTGGATAGTCCAAAGGGCAGAGCCTGAAATTGGAAGTGTTGCTGTAGTATAGCAAACCGGAGATATTGCTGACGCGAGGGCACTTTAGGTACGCGTCTTGAATATCCAGAGATACCATGAAGTCCCCAGGCTCCATAGCTAGGATGAAGGAGCATAGGGTTTCCATCCTGAACCTGTGTACCCTGAGGAATTTGTTCAAGGATTTGAGGTTGAGGATATGCCGATGAGACCCCTTCGGCTTCTGAACCAGATAGAGAGTAGAACAACAACCAGTCCCTCGCTGAGATAGTGGGACTTGCACAATTACCCCTGCTTGCAGCAAGGACTGAATGGCTTTCTGGATTTGTAAGGCCTTGTTCAGGTCTGAAGGATGGCCTGTGTAGAAAAACTGGTGGGGAGGCAGTCTGAGAAATGAGAGGGCGTACCCATCAGAGACCACTTCTCTTACCCAAGCATCCGTGGTGGTTTGACACCAACACTGGGCGAACTGAAGAAGCCGGTCTCCCACTCAGGGATATTCCAGAGGGAGGTCCGACCCATCAGGCTGAGGGTTTATCCTCGGGTTTTGAAGCTGGGTGTCTGGTGTTCCAGGTCTGCTTGGTCCTGGTTTGGCGACCCTAGTGGAAGCTGACTGCCTAGGAAAGGACTGACCTTTAGGCTTTCCCTGAAGACAAAAGGACTTAAATGATGTAGTCCGAGGCCTAGTACAAGTAGCTGCTGAAGGCAGAAATACAGTTTTTGATGCTGCCAACGTGGTTGCAATCTTGTTTGGCCCAGACCTTGACAAGATCTCCCCATTGTAGGCTATCCCTTCCAGGCCTTTCTTGGAATCCGCATCTGCCTTCCATGAGCGTAGCCACAGGGTACAGCGGGCAGACACAGCCACGACCGAGACTCTAGAGGGTAGGAGACAGGCATTCAATGTCGCTTCTCCAAAATAGGAAGCTGCATCTCAAATGTGAGCAACAAAAGACATCTGATCCCTAGAAGCATCTGAGGGAAAAGTCTTCAAGTGCGTCAGCCCAGCTCTCTATAGCTTTAGCCACAGTTGCACGGGCAACAGCCCCTGAAAGAGTATATTGATTTCGGCAAGCTTCCACTTTCCTATCCGTAGGATCCTTCAAGGAAGTAACTGTAGGAATAGGCAACGTAGTGCCTTTAATTAAACGCGTAACATGTGAATCCACCGCAGAGGGTGTTTCTCATTTTGCACAATGAGCCACAGGAAAAGGGTAACATGAGGTCAAACGTTTTTGTGGTTGAAACCGCTTGCCAGGCTGCAGCCATGTGTTCAGCTAGTTGATCCGGGGGAAATCTGCTGAAGCCACTTTCTGAGGGTGCTTGGATTTAGGAGCTGGCTCGTCATGTTCTATTAATAAGATGGATCTGACAGCTTAGTGGCCAGATCATGAGAAAATGAATCCCAGGGGGACTCTTGTACAGGCGGTGGGTTGTCTGATGTACCTGGTGGAGTATAATACTTACTATATAACCCATCTTGTATCAAATCCTCCTCACTTTAGCCTGCAGCACATAATTTGCATGATAGCAGTATGGGTGCAGATGCCTGTATATTACTCTTGCCTTTGCTAGACATAACTGCAGAGTAATATGGCACACAATATGGCACTGGGTATAATGCAACTACCATGTATGTAGGACACTAGTAGGAATGCAATCTACTGGTACTGTCTTATGCTTGGGTAAGCTGCAGGATCACGCAGCCCAAATATGGCACAGTGCAACGACCAACTGTATGTGACAAGCCTCACAAATACTTAGTTCTATTTACATGAGGTACAGGAAAACCCCCTGAATATACCTGTATGTTAGGGTAACATCAGAAAAAAAGGGTAAAGATATATGCAGACAGTAGAATAGAAAACAGACAGGCAGCGCTAGCATCAGTCACATATAATGCAGATATAACAACTGCAAACTGGCACTACAATCAACTACACAGACTCAGTGTCTGGTATGCTATAGCGCTACATGTAGGGGGACCGGACCCTGCATATCCCCGAGTCCTGTGCCTTTAAGAGAAAAGGGCCGCCAGAGACCTCAGAGGGGGCGTGATCGGAGGAGGAGAGCAGCTCGGGAAAGCAAGACCTCAGTGGAATGGCGCCCTGAGCTGAGGGGCCGCTTTAACGGGGAAGCTGACCTCCCCTTGCCAATTATTTACCCACCGGGGCGCTGGTTCCAGAACCATGTGTACCCTGGAGGCCTAGTGGATCGCGGTGGCTAGAGCCTGCGTCAACACTCGGCACCTCTGGTCTGTCTCCTGAGACCGGAGGTATGACTGCTAATGCGCAAGGTCACCGCAAGCGGTGACCCGCCTTACCTGTCCCCTTAGCGTCCGGGTGCAGTCTGGGTTCTCCTACGGGGCCTTGGCTAGCACTGACCCAGAGATGCCCGCTGAGATCCCCAGCTCTGTACTGGAGTCGCGGTACCGGAGGGGTGATGGAGCACCAGTACAGATGTCCCACGAACAGTCTGCTGCTGCGCGCTCTAAGTAGTAAAAGTAAAATAAAGAAATCATAAAAATAAAAAGCTTAAGGGCTGTCTAAGAAGCCCCCACGTAATGGTGACCCGACCCACTAAACTGTGGTGCCCCTAGCTTTGGGGTGGGGTATAGGGAGAGTGGACCAGTGCATCCTGGGAGCTGAAAGCTTTTAACTTCGTGATGCCTGGACACCCCAAGGTCTCCCCGTGGGAGCCTATGGACCCTGAAGAAAAATGATAATTATTACTAAAAGCAACAAGCTGCAAATAAAGTTGGAGACTGCTATATACCAACTTATCCATTTTATCATTAATATCATGTATCCAGGCGTCATTTGCAGTATCATGTGAATTATATTTTATACATTATTTTGATGTCTTGTTATATATATATATATATATATATTTTTTTTTTAACAGCTAAATGAGAATTATTTTCCTACCATGGCTGAATAATTAGAAACACATTGATTTAAAAATAAGGGACTAACGTACAGCGCTGTCTTCTGTTTTTTTATTGTGATTCTGTTTTACAGGAGAGTGCTAAGTGCATGGGAAGCAGACGGCTGAAGGAGCAGAGTACAAGTTGCCTAATGTAAAAACAGTATACCATACCCAGCTCCCTATATTATTTCAGTCAGCAGGAAGAACTACAGTACTTTCAAAATATCTCTGAAGCATTAGTGGGAGACAACGCTGCAGGGTTTAGTAGCTCTTACCATTACTGTGCGGCCAGATATATACGGCAACCAATAGTCTTTCATTTTGAGGTGTTCATACCTCACTAGATTAATTGATTAAAAACATTTTGAGTTCTCCCATATAGGCAACTAATCATTATTGCTAACTATTTTCCTACATTTACAGAGATTCAGCATCATATAGCTCTACTAGTAATTTTAGAAATATCAAATAAAAGTTAGATTTTAATATAGTCATTAATACTAGTAGTATGTTCTATATGGAGGAGTTCTTTTTTTGCTTCTTTAAATGCTTTGACATTTGCAGAAGCTGCATGTAGGAGAGGAATTAATACAGGACACCCTACTGACTCCCGAGCGTTCACATACAGCGGATGCGAGTAAATACAGCAAGCAGCGGCCAAAACACGCAGGTGTGTTGCTGCTCCCAAGTGCATATGCATGGAAATACAGTTTGCAGTAAATTTAAAAAAAAAAAAAAAAAACCTTATGCTGGGCATACACTACCAGATAAAATGCCTGTCAGACCGACAGACATTTTATCTGGCAGCCTGCCAGCCGCAGAAGTCGCCGGCATACACTGTGAGAGAAATCTCACAGTGTATAGCCCGACATCTGCGCTCCGCCCCTGGGGGAGGAGACATTTCCCTGTTCCTTCCATAGGAAGGAACACAGGAAATGTCTGTCTGTCGGCTGCGCTGGGCATACACTGCGCGATGCGGCCGGCAGTTTACCCGCTAAATATTGCATCGGACGGGCATGCTGGACTATCCAGCATGCCCGACCGAGCAATATTTAACCCTCGGTCGCCCCCCCACACGCTACAATTATCGCGGCGATCCGCCAATATCGGGCGGATCGTCTCGATAATTGTAGCGTGTATGGCCAGCATTAGAAGCAAAAAGTAAAAAGCAAAGAAATAAATAAGATTTTTAAAAAATAAATAAAATCAATGCTAAAGCACAGAGACGAAACGTTCTGATTGGGAGGATAAATCCCCCTAGAGATTGTAATGGATGCTGTCGATATAAAAGAGAAGACCGTACTTTTTCTACATCAAAAGATTATTTTGTCTGCACCCACAGATTTGTCAAATGAAAAGGTGCATTGCAGCTGTAACGCCATTTACAAATTACAAGACATGACGGCAGGAGGACATTTAGTCATTGTGTATACCACTCTATTATTACACATTAGCTGTGGATCCCTCCAGCCTCCGGCAATGCGCATGCGGTAACTCAGTTCATGCAGTTCGGTAACACTCTCAGGTCAAACCCATCAGTGTAAAACTTTTGCCGCTAGTAATTACAGGTGAAAGTGTTAGTAATACGGCTCGCAGGACAGCTGCTTCCAGAGCAGCTGTCCTACAACCAAAACAATATTGAATTGCTCTGGTACTTTAGGATCCACTGGCACAACTTGTGGCAAGTTGGAGACTAACTTATTAGGGGCTAATTGGGCTGTAGAAGGACCAATAAATCCCTAATTTTTTTTTCTCAAGCACTTTAAAGTCTGACTTTCTTCATGTTGGCCCAGACCCAAACCCATTTGTCATAGATGCTTTTAATCAGGGTAGCTTTTAGCTAGACTTTTCCTGCATTATCTATAACAGGGATAGGCAACATGTGGCACTCCAGCTGCAGCGAAAATACACATCCCAGCATGCCCTGCCACATGTGATCTGTTAGGGCAAGCTGGGATGTGTAGTTCCACAGGTTGCCTACTCCAGATCTAGAACTTGTATAGATGCACCAGAAACATTTATGTACCCCATATAGAAATGAATAGTTGAAAGTAGGTACACATCAGTATGTAGTCACCTTGTCCCAGTATATAAGCATTCAAAATGTGTATTAATAAATGTGTTTATTCCAAATATTCTACTGCATATTAATATTAGTGTCTATTACACAAAAGTGTATTATAATAAATAGCATGCCTAAAGTGTAACCCTGCATTATGTAACGTGTCCTCCAAAAAAGGATCCCAGTGTTGTAGTGTTGTGTTCCCAAGTTACTGCAGGAAAAACATAACATAATCCAAAGTGTTTCAAGTTATAAGATTACATCAAATTATCTACCACTTTAAAACATGCAAACAGCGTTTACAGCGTTATAATATATAAAATGATGTTTCAGAATACCTTTAGCTGTTCAGCAAGCTCTGTTGAATCTTCAAATATCAAACCATTTTCCTTATGTTTTACAAGTTCATGTAAGCTGTGAGAAAAATGATGATTATTATTAGTGTTCTTTATACATCAGAGATATAATTTTTGTTGGGCTGCTACAGTAATGACCATATTGGGATGTAGCACAGCTCAGAAGTTACTAACCCTGGAGTTTGTAAAACCTGCTGATCTAGAGTATTGAATACCGTACAGTAGCTTCAGTGAATTTGCAGTATTAGAATGTGTACATTTAAACATGCAATATAACTGCTCATAAATGAAATCCTATACAATTGTTTCCCAATACCAAATCAGCAAAGTATGAATGTCTAAATAATTCTGCATTGGTTATAGAATATAGCCAGCATTTTCTTCTCTATGTATGCAAAGAATACTCTCTGGGTACCTCAACCTTTTTACTGTAACATTTAGGTTATGTAATGTAGTTACATAATTATATGTAACTAATTTGATAGTCTCTACTTTCACCAAACAAATTACAAGCGATTTTTCATACCATTACCATTTAAAATGTACTGCACACACAGGAAGACAGCAGCCAAACATATCAACAACTTTCATAGGAAGGTCCAAACCACTAGAAGACTTGTGAAGACAGACCCCTAAGTCAGCCGATCCTGGAATAAAATCAGTAATACAAATATTTTAGCTGCTATTTTCTCAATTTCTAGAACAAATAGTACATGCAAGCTTGCAGAAAGATACAGTGTTACACATAGTGACTAGATAAAATATCCATTTAATAGAATTTCCACAGGTGCGCAACAATTCGTTTTTGTTAATTGAAACATCTATTTCCTCTTCCACCACTAGGGGGCACAGGGACAACGCTGGGTATAGCCTGGAGAGGAGAGTCTGGGTTAAATACAAATACCCACAAAGCCCAGGGTCCTCTCCTCTATACCCCGCTCCCCGGCAGAGGAGCTTCAGTCTGGTGCTAGGCAGGATCTGGGCACCAGGTTTGTTGTTTTTTGGGGGGGGGTTTTGTGGGGGGGGGTACTTTAGGTGGTTACCTAACATTTTCTTCACTTTTATTTAATTTATTTTTATACTTCTCCATCACCGCAGCGCCAGTTGCTGCAGCACCGACGACTGGACCAGTGACTTCGGCTGCGATCTCCTCTACATCGGAGCCGCAGCCAACGCTCAGTGCATGCAGGGAGCCGCGAGTTCGAAGGAGACCTCCGGCGGTGCTGGTAGGTGAGGGCTCCCGGTTCACCGCGCTCTCCACTAGACCACCATTGGTATATGGTATGGTATGATGCTTATTACAACCAGCTGCGGCCATATTCTCGGGGGGTTGCCAGAAGGGGGAGGCGGGCGCTTCCCTGTTCTCCCCTCCCCCAACCCAGGAGCACCTTTCTCCCTTGCGGTCAGTAAGCACCAGCTATCTTCTAACTTCTTTTCTCCCCCTCCGAGACACTGGGCGGCCATTTTACTCCATGTCTGCCTCAGCGCTGGAGTGAAGTTTGGGCTCCAGACTCCAGTATCCTTTATAGCCTGCTCCCTGCAGCCATGCTATATTCTGCTCCTTCCGGATTTTTAGCTGGATTGTTGAGCTATTTAGCCCTCTATTCTACATTAAGAGGTCTGTGTGCTTGTAAGCAAGTGTGCCCTTTATTGTTGTGTTCCTGTGCTGCTGTTACTGGTTGCTGGGGGCGCATACCTTGCAGGGGCGAGTACAGTATATAAATATATACACATATTGCTGTTATATAATACTGACACTACTTCAGGACTCCTGTTTTTGCTTCATACGCATCTTAGAGTGTGTGGTGTTACTTCTGTGACTTATAAGATGTCCAGAAATAAATATACCAAAGACACAGGCGCATCTGCACTGCGCACATGCAAGAAATGTCTTCTTATTCTGTCTCCTCAGGATCCAGAGCACGACGGCCTGTGTGTTAGTCGCTTTGGACCCATGGATTCTACTCCAGAACAGCCCTGGGCGTCACGTTTGACTCAGGTAATGTCGCAATTTGCAGACCGTAGGTCACTCCCGGTACCGCCTGTCCCTGTCGCAATGCCTCAGCTGCCAATGGCTGAGCAACCCTGGATGCAAACTTTTGCACAGTCAGTACAGGGGTTGGCTCACGTATCCACATCCTTTCAACAGATGCTTGATCAGGATAGAGCTCCTAGTAGGCCTGCCCCACGCGAAAGTCCCACTCCCAATCTGGCGGAGTTTCTGAGTCAGAAGTCTCTTCTGATGGTGAGGCTAGTGCTTCTATTGCTTCCGATGTGGAGACATCTTCTGTACCCGAGGAAGCAATGTCTCGAGTAGACGTAGAGGCGTTTATTAGAGCTATTAGAACTATCCTTCTGGTGGAGGACTCAGACCAACCTCTAAGATCCAAGACACTTGTCTTTAAAAAAAATACAATAGAAGACAGTGGTGGAATTTCCATCGTCAGCACAGCTAGAAGACCTCCTAGCGGAGGCGCATTGCTACCTTTTACCCTCTCCCTGCAGTGGATAGGTGGGAGTCTCCTCCTCCGGAGGATGCCCACATCACTCGGCTGATTAGATCATCCCTCCTACCTATTCCTAACTAGGCGTCTTTTAAAAGGATCCCTCGGACAGGAAGCTGGAAATTTTCCTAATTTATGTTAACGCAGGTGCTCTGGCTCATCCAGCCCTTGCATCAGCTTGGGTGACTAAAGCTGTTGGCCACTGGGTAGACGCTCTGGAGGAAGGTCTAATTAGTTTCTATGGTTGCACACGTGAGAGAGGCAGATTCTTATCTCTCTGAAGCAGCCATAGATTCGGGGTTTTTAACTTCTAAAATTTCTGCTTCAGCGGTTGCGTCGAGAAGAGCACTCTGGCTGCGCACCTGGAAGGCGGACACGGAGTCTAAGGCGGCCCTGGAATCCCTCCCCTATTCTGGTGACTTTTTGTTTGGTCCAGAATTGGACAAGATAGTGACTACGCTAGCAGCTTCTAGATCTGCTTACTTGCAAACAGTTTCCACCCCAGGATCCAGAATTTCTACATCTTATTCCTTTCATCCTAAGGCAAGACCAGAGGTCAGCCCTTTTCCAGAAACCAGATTTCAGCTTCTAAAAGCTACAAACCCATAGGTAAGCAGCCATGGTCCACTAGTCCATCCAGCTGCCAAGCCAGCAGACAAACTTGCCGCATTATGGGGCGGGCCTCTTGCCGGGGGACCTTGGAGTGGGAGGCAGTCTTCTTAGCTTTTCGGCGGTGTGGATGCAGACCACAACAGATGCTTGGGTCAGAGGCATCGTGTCTCCAGATTATGCGCTCATTTTCCATTATTGTCCACCTTCCCGGTTCTTTTCCACCGGCCTGCCTACACAGCCAGAAAAAGCAGAAGCTCTCGTGTCGTCAGTTCGCTCTCTCTTGGCCTCAGGGGCCATCATTCCGGTTCCCCCTTCCCAGAGAGGGGTAGGGATTTAAGCCAATCTATTTCTGGTTCAGAAGCCGGATGGCTCCTTTTGACCCATCCTCAACAAGTTTCTTCAGATTCCCAGATTCTGCATGGAGTCCCTTCGGTCCATCACTCTAGCATTGGAACCGGGGGACTTTATGGCATCGTTGGATATGCAGGATTCATATTTGCATATCCCTATACGAGCCAATTCCCGCCAATTTCTCAGGTTTGCTATCCAAACCAGTCATTACTAGATTCAAGCGTTGCCCTTTGGTCTGTCCACAGCCCCTTGTGTGTTCACGAAGGTCATGGCAGTGATGGTGTCCTAATTTTACTATTCCTGGATGACTTGCTGTTACTGGCGCAATCGCCAACAGTTCTCGAAGACCACATCCTTCTGACGGTAGAGCTCCTACAGTCTCACGGTTGGATAATCAATTGGAAGAAGTTCACACTGGCACCGTCCCAGGAAATGCTCCATCTAGGAGCACTGTTGGATTCCAGAGCTCAGCGAGTATTCCTCCCAGACTCTACAGATAAAAATACAGAATTTCCTCAGTCAAAGTCGAGTGTCCATACACTCGTGCATGCAGGTTCTGGGGTCGTTAAGTCTCAACGTTCGGTATGGTGGTGTGCGGTCAGTTCCACTCCCAGCCTCTCCTGGGTCTTATTCTGAAACGATGGCTCAGACTTTACTTCTTCCTCAGGAGGTATGTCTCTCCCTACTATAGTGGCTCCAACGATCCCCATCTGGACAAAAGATGCCCATTTTGATTCCAGGACTGGGTCTTTCTCACAAACGATACCAGTCTTCGAGGGTGGGGAGCGGTAACTTGTCACCTAACATTTCAAGGATGTTGGAAGTGTCAAAAGGGCCAGCTGTCTATCAACATTCTGGAACTTTGTGCTGTGCACAGAGCCCTGTGTCAGGCACAACACCTCCTTCGGGTACGTCCGGTGAAGGTTCAGTTGGACAATGCCACAGCGGTGGCCTACATAAACCACCAGGGCAGCACTCAAAGTGCAAAATTGGGAAGCGGACTAAGTCGGCAGTACGTTCATGCAGGAGAGTGGGCTCCGCATCCGGACGTCTTCCAGCTAATGGTCCGTTGTTGGGCCTACCGGACATCGACATGATAGCATCTCGCTACAACCATCAACTTCCTCTGTATTGCTCCCGCACCAGAGATCCGAACACTCTCCTGGTGGATGCGCAAACGGTTCCTTGGGCCTTTAACCTGATTTATGTCTTTCTCTCCAATATCAATGATTCCTCGGGTCTTCCACAAATTCAAGCAGGAAGGTGGCATTGATCCTAGTGGCTCTGGACTGGCCACGATGCGTGTGGTACGCAGATCTCCTGGGCCTCTCCGTAGACGCTCCTCTACGGCTTCTGCTGCGACCGGATCTGCTGTCTCAAGGTCCATGTTTCCATCCGGACCTGGCCAGACTCGCTTTGACTGGATGGCTCTAGGTACATCCATCCTAAGAGCGAAGGGATTCTCTAGAAGAGTGGTTCAGACCATGCTACAGGCTAGAAAGCCTTCTTCAGCGCGTGTTTATCACAGAATTTGGCGTGCTTACTTTGCCTGGTGTTCGACCAGAGGTCTTAATCCCAGGTCTTTTCATCTTTCCAAGATCCTATCTTTTCTACAGACGGGTCTGGACTTGTGCCTAAGTCTCTCGTCCTTGAAGGTCCAGGTATCTTGCATTGTCGGTCCTGCAAAACTTTTTTTTCAAGGGAGTTCTCCATTCGTGTCTCCTGTGGCTCCTTGGGACCTTTCTTTGATTCTCTGGGCTTTGCAGGCGGTTCCCTTTACAGTCAGTGGATTTGCGCTGGCTCACGTGGAAGACTGTTTTTCTACTCGCCATTGCATCTGCCGCAGGTGTCTGAATTGAGCACTCTTTCTTGTCGCTCTCCATTTTTGATTTTTCCATCCTGACAGTGCTCTGCTATGGACGCGTCTGGGCTACCTTCCTAAAGTGGTATCCAGTTTCCACATTAATCAGGAGATTGTTGTTCCGGCATTCCAGCTTACTGATTCTCCTCCACTAGAAGCTTCGCTGGATTTGGTAAGGGCTCTCTGGATTTATGTCAGACGGACCAAGGAGTTACGCAAGTCGGACTCTCTCTTTGTGTTGTATGATGTGTTTAAGCGGGGCTGGCCGGCTTCTAAGCAGACCTTGGCCAGGTGGCTACGCCTCTCCGTTCACCATGCTTACTCCCTGGCAAACCATCCTGCGCCTACCGTGGTGACGGCCCATTCCACGCTGTCAGTTGGATCTTCTTTAGCAGCGCGCTGTGGGGAATCTGCTGAACAGCTCTGTACGGCTGCCACATGGTCATTTGCTCATACCTTCATCAGGTTTTATGCGTTTGACACTGTTGCGTCCTCGGACACCGCCTTCGGGCGTTCAGTGCTCTCTGCAGCTCAGGAGCGTCCCCACTCATAGGGGACTGCTTTGGGACGTCCCAGCATTGTCCCTGTGCCCCCTAGTGGAGGAAGAAGAAAATGAGACTTATGTCTTACCTGTTAAGTCTTTTTCTTCTACTCCATAGGGGACACAGGACGCCCACCCTGACGCACCTGTCTGCTGGGGGTGTTTCCTTGGTGACCGCGGTCCGGCTGTACTTGCATGGTATGGATGGTTCTGTATGTATGCCGGCCTTCCTTCTCTTCTCCTCTGCCTCGCTCCTGCCTTGGGCTTGCTAATTAAAAACTGAAGGTCCTCTGTCTGGGGACAGGGTATAGAGGAGGAGTCTGGGCTTTGTGGGTATTTGTATTTAACCATTTGGTGCCCAGACTCTCCTCACCAGTCTATACGCAGCATTTTCCCTGTTCCCCCTATGGAGTAGAAGAAAAAGACTTAACACGTAAGACATAAGTCTCATTTTTGTGGCCTCACTTCTCCAGATAGGATATCCATAAGTGCTGTCTGAACAGGCTTCAATTTAGATAGTTTTCTCTGCAAGTAGCATCTTCCAGACAAAGTGACAGTGTCAGTACTACTGCAGGAAGTAGTTAGGGCAGTCAAGTCATTACAATGTTAGCGATAAAGTGCACTGTAATGACTAGGCTTAAGGTTGTGTGGTGTCTAAAAGCAATCATTTCAAATTGAAGCCACATTGAGGTCCTACTAGGCATTGGATAAGAATAGCATATGTGGAAAATGCAATAATGCTTATTGCTTAACTACGACTTCTGTAGCTTATGGAGTTTGTACTAAAAGTCAGTCTAATGTGGGATCCATAATACAGTATTGTCATTTATCAAGTCACAAAAATGCAAATATTACTACTTCCAAACTGCATATTAGCTGCAGTTATTAGTCTTGCATAAGTAAATTTGCATTTCAAAACACTAATAATATAGACAACCAATGACTCTTCTGACCAATGTTCTTACCAAGTAAAACTGGATACATTTCAGCTTCTAACCAAGGCGTACAGATCTGGATGTTCTCAAGCTGTAGCTCTCTTATTAACTTGGTGTAATATTCCTTTAAAGGCCCTTTCCCTAAGATTAAAACACAAATCAAAGTAATCTAAAATAACAAATGTAATACAATTTCAGTGTAAATTCATACTAAATAGAATACAAATTGCACATTAAAAAGAAGCATTCTATTAAATTCACGCCAAAAAAAAACCAAACACTCATAATCCTGGATACAATTATATTACAATATAGCATCAGTATTGGAGAGTACTAAAACAGAACTGGCATGGAACATATACATGTCCCTATATATACACAGGTCCCCATTATTTTGACCACATACTGTACTGGCAATCATAATGGCAGGAATTCATGCCAACCCTGGCACACAGCATGATTTTACTCCCCCTACCATCCCCCCCGCGTGCCAAATGAGGCAATTGCTGATTTTGAGGAGTTGTAAAATTACATAAATCGTCTAGAGATACCACACTGTATGCACATATCTGCACTGGCTCAGATGGAAGACACCCAACAACAAATTGAAGTAACAACATTATGCCTAGTGGGAAGCGAGTTGAACAAAGTAATTTTGCTCTTAACATTTATGCATTATGGGGGAGATTCATCAAATCTTGGAGAGAGATAAAGTGGAGAAGTTGCCCATACCAACCAATCAGCTTCTAACTTTGTTTACATTCTATGCCAGAAAAAGGAGTTAGAAGCCGATTGGTTACTGTAGGCAACTTCTCCACTTTACCCAAGATTTGATAAATCTCCCCCTACTATGCTATGCAACACACATAAGTAGCAACAATGACATTTTAATAAAAATATTAAAAAAAAAACCAAATTTAAAAGGTATAATAGAAACATTCCAGATACAATTAAAGCCGGCACATTTTGCATAAAAAAAACTAGGACAATTTCTTGTGCAGTCTAAAGCTGGCCATACACAGTGCGATATGCACTGTGTGACGCAATGGGGGCTTCGACATGTCGGGCGGTCCCCACACATGGTGCAATCAGGTGGCCGCCCACCCAATATGTCGGCTCTCCCCTCCCCCACCCACATAGCGCTGCATGGGATCGCGCATCGCATCCCCAGATCGACTGAACCTGCAGTAAGAGCTGTATGGTCAATATGGTCAAGATTTATCATCACTCCCCAGCATACACTGTAGGTATTAAAGTGTAACCCACCCGCTAGCAAGTGCTAGTTTAGTGGCTAATCAGTAATTTTCAAAGATTTTTGCATCGCCTTTGGAAACATCAGGATCCATCATAGTTTCTAGAATATATAAATACACTAATAAAAATGTGCCGCATGGGCAACAGAAGTTATCGGGTGTATAAGTGAAGCTTACTCTATACACATTGCTGTTTAGGTTGTAGAATATGCCGCCCTGAATCTGTATACGAAGTCTACGATGCAATGGCCATGGCTTTTTTCCATGCCAAGGTCCGTTATGCTTCGTACACAGACTCTGTCGCACACAGATATAAAAGTGTCACATATCAAATTAAATCGGTGCAGTATCGCATTGCGCATTCTCATTTGAAAAGATACATAAAGTCTCGGGCAAGCAGAGTCACACGGGACCTAGCGGCTCACTCACGCCATGTGTCTCGTGCTGCATGACGTATTTAGGCTAGGTGTATGAAGACACATCTGTAGTGAAAGCCCAGCTGGAGAAAGATCTTCTGATCCCATCCCCAGCAGGCTAGACACTCCTCACCTCTGTCCTTAAATTTATGTGTGCAACCACGCATGCACAGTAGGTATGCCAGGCCAGAAAATTTTTATATATTGATAGTCATCAGTATAATAACCTCATCAATGTGCTGTCCTGGTAAGAGTTAATTGTGAAATATCCCCCGGTAACTAATCTGTAATCACGGCAAAAAGCGGCGATAATAGATGTTAATTAACAGGCAAGAATGACTATACATCATAAAAAGTCATTCCCCCCCCCAAAAAAATGCCTTCTTTCAGCTATGCATAAGGAAAGTAGATTAAAAATTATTCATTAAAGGCAATCAACAAATGTATTAACAGAAATTCAGCTTTAATTCATCATATAATTGCATATTTCCATTGGCAAGTAAAATGCTTTTCAGGAATAACTTGAATGGTATTACCTGTTATAACACAAACAAGAGAGGGAAGCTTGGTTCCATTTCTGATAAACATGTCATAGTCTGAGGAAACAAAATGATACCCAATAGATACAGTGTGTATGTGTATAATATTTATATATATATATATATATATATATATATAGATATATATATATATTTTAGTACTTTCAATTACTGAGTGTTAGATGAAAACAAATAATGAATCTGTGGAGTGTCTAATATACTGGCCGCCACTGCAGATTTGACTGAAGAACCCCTGATATTAGAGTATTACAATATTGTGCAAGATGTGTAAGCCGTTATATTTCAAGGTCTTTGACATTATTAGAGTTACCAAGATGAATTTTCAGTGGCTTCCAATATAACACTTTTTTCTTAGCTTTTGCCATAACCTTCACATAGCCCACATTTGGAAGCAGGGAGATAAAGGTGAACTGATCTCATCCCAGGTATTCAAACAAGCAGTTAGACTAAAAAGGTATCTATATGGCAAATGTCTGTAAAAGCCACGGATCAGATGCCACATCTATAAACCTACAGCAGTGTAGAAAATTTAAACTACTTCATTCTACTCTGTATCGAACTTCTTAAATAGGAGGATGTACACTTAGTGGCCACTTTAATATGCACACATGTTAATGAAAATATCTAATTAGCCAAATCAAGTGGTCACAACTGAATGCATAAAAAAAATAGCATGCAGACACGGTCAGTAGGTTCAGTTGTTGTTGAATAAATACCAGAATAATGAATAGTAGAAATGTGCTCCAAGTGACTTTGATCATGGAATGATTGTTGGTGCCAGACAAGGTGATTTGAGTATTTCAGAAACTGCCAATTTCCCAGGATTTTCACACACACAGAATAGTTTTTACAGTTTACAGAATGGTTCCCCAAAAGCAAAAATATCCAGCGAGCGTCAGTTCTGAGAGAGAAAACGTCTTATTAATAAGAGAGGTCAAAGCAGAATAGCCAGATTTGTTCAAGCTGACAGGAAGTTGACAGTAACTCAAATAACTATGAGCTACAATAATGGTATCCAGAAGAGAAACTCTGAATGTACAGCCATGGCCAAAAGTTGAGAATGACAAGTATTGGTTTTCACAAAGTTTGCTTCTTTAGTATTTTTAGACCTTTTTGTCAGATATTACTATGGTATACTGAAGTAAAATTACAAGCATTTCATAAGTTTCAAAGGCTTTTATTGACAATTACATTAAGTTTATGCAAAGAGTCAATATTTGCAGTGTTGACCCTTCTTTTTCAAGACCTCTGCAATTTGCCTTAGCATGCTGTCAATCAACTTCTGGGCCACATACTGACTGATGGCCGCCCATTCTTGCCTAATCAATGCTTGGAGTTTATCAGAATTTGTGGGTTTTTGTTTGTCCACAAGTTCTCAGTGGGATTAAGGTCTGCAAACAGTAAAGCATCTTGAGACCATTCATGTGTGGGGTTGCTTCTCAGCCAAGGGAGTGGGCTCACTCACAATTTTGACTAAGAACACAGGTACCAAAACATCCTCCAAAAGCAACTTCTCCCAACTATCCAAGAACATTTTGGTGATGAACAATGCCTTTTCCAGCATAATGGACAGCACCTTGCTATAAGGTAAAAGTGATAACTAAGTGGCTCGGGGAACAAAAAAAAATCTAAATTTCGGGTCCATGGCCAGGAAACTCCCCAGACCTTAATCCCATTGAGAACTTGTGGTCAATCCTCAAGAGAAAGATGGACAAACAAAAACCCACAAATTCTGACAAACTCCAAGCATTGATTAGGCAAGAATGGGTGTCCACCAGTCAGTATGTGGCCCAGAAGTTGAGTGACAGCATGACAGGGTCAAATTGCAGAGGTCTTGAAAAAGAAGGGTCAACACTGCAAATATTGACTCTTTGCATAAACTTAATGTAATTGTCAATAAAAGCCCTTGACACTTATGAAATGCTTGTAATTTTACTTCAGTATACCACAGTAACATCTGACAAAAAGGTCTAAAAACACTGAAGCAGCAGACTTTGTGAAAACCAATACTGGTGTCATTCTCAAATCTTTTGGCCATGGCTGCACAGCAGGTCTAACCCTTATGGGTATAGGCTACAATAGAAGACCACAGCAGGTTCCACTCCTGCCAGCTAAGAACAGGAAACTGAGGCTGCAATTGGCACAGGTTCACCAACACTGGAGAGTTGAAGATTGGAAAATTGTTGCCTAGTCTGACAAAACTTAATTTCTGCTGTGACATGCAGATAGCAGGGTCAGAATTTGGCATAAACAACATATACATGAATCTATCCTGCTTTGTTTCAACAAATTAGTAGAGGTATGCGATTCGGTTTTACTCGGATATGTTCAGCTTTCAAACACGGCATCATATGGGCCATCAATTAGGCTGGTGGTGGTGTAATGGTGTGGGGAATGTTTTATTGGCAAATTAGAACCCTTGATACCAACTGCCATAGCTTGACCATGTGTATCACTTTATCCACAGTCTACCCATCCTTTAATGGCTACTTCCAGCATGATAATGCGCCATGTCTCAAAGCATGCGTCAACTCAAGCTGGATCCATGAACAGGACAATGAGTTACTCCAGGAGGTAAATTTATTAAAGTGCGGGTTTATAGAAGTGGAGGTGATGCCCATAGCAACCAATTAGATTCTACTTATTTAACTAGCACCTTCTAAAAGAGAATAGCTAGAATCTGATTGGTTGCTATGGGCAACACACCCCTCCACTTCTATAAAGCTGCACTTTAGTAAATATACCCCCAATAGTCTCCACAGTCACCAGATCTCAATCCAACAGAGCACATTTGGAATGTGGTGGGATGGGCATTAATGTGCAGCTTACAAGTCTACAGCAACTACCAGATGCCATCATGTCAACATGGGCCAGACTCTCTGAGGAAGGTTTCCAGCACTTGATTGTAAACAAAGACACAAAGGATTGAGGCTGTTGTGGGTACGAAGTGGGATCTTACCCAGTACTAGGAAGGTATACCTAATAAAGTGGCCATTGAGTGTATATGCTAGATATAATTTTATGCCATTCCTCTGTACATGCATAAGTAAACTGATTGAGTTGAGTGTGGTCTGACATATTTGTCCCTAGAAGCACCCTAATAACATTATACCATTTCCACTGTTAAAAGCTAACATTCCCAAACAGTTACAAGAGGCTTAGAATTTGGGACATGCAGTAAAAAATGGCTGATTACCTTGCATACCCTAGACAAATAGATGTAGAAAATAAAGTATTCGTCTGATTGTTACCAGTGTCCACTGAACAGGAAATATGGATGCTGAGCTTAATTATAAGTGAAGCAAATAAAAATAAACAAAACAACTTACCTTTTAATGCATTTAATAAAACACTAAAGTCTTCATCCTCTGCAAAAAAAAAAAAAAGGCATATAGTCATTCATCCATTTATCAGTGAATTCAACAAAAACCTTGTCTTTGAATCCATTGTTTTTAAATCCAATGGCGAACACTGGACCGTTGAGTAGTGTCTTCTTAAAATGTATTTTTCTAACAAAGTCCAACAGAACCAAAGAGAATTTAACCAAGAGAGAGAGACATTATACCATTGTAAACTTTTGACGAAAGAACTAGAGCATATATTGGCAGGCGCTCAGTGACCCTCGATAGATTTAACACAAGCATGAACAGTACAGTATTCTGTCCAAGAATGAACCACACAATGGGGTAGCTTGCTCACAGAATAACATTTGTTCAGATAAAGACTTTTGGGTTTAATTATGAAGTGGCAGATTGCAAATGCTGCCACTTCCCAGCATGTTTGATGCTCTAAATGTAAAAGCAAAATGTGGTGGAGAGGTTTTTTGTTCTCCTCTGGATTCAGGTCTTCCCCAATGTTTTTTTTTGCATGCAAGTTGGAGTGTGTATAAGACTTGGCTAGAAAGTTTAAAAATGTTTATTTATAACAAGAACCACACATAAAACCCACACAATTTGAGCCAAGGAATGCCTAATTCCCCAATAAAGAAATATTTTACAGATACAAGCCTGCAAACTGTCTCATCACCTGAAAGCTGAGCAAGTGTCACATTTGGGATATCAAAACATTATCAAATGCTTAGAATCAGACTGCAGGCAATATGCATCTATAGTGTCTTATTTTCACACCAAACATCACCAGTTGTTTAGGGCTGATTTTTTTCTGTTTTATACTGTAAATGCTTTTTGTCTTTGAAAAATCCCTGTTATCAGTAGCTGCAAGGCCCCCATCTTTCATGTATATAAAAGTACTGATAGGTATGTGAGCACAAAGTTACCTATAATTGTTTAATCAATGTCACAACCTGTTAAGTGTTTTGGGAGGATATCAATCTGTAACGCTCTCAAATGAAACCACACAGCTACTTGGCTTTGAATGTTGAAACAGTTTTCCCCAGGAATGGACCTGAGAGCCAACAGATACTTTACTAGTCTATCTTGGCCCCTGGAAGAAGAGCCCTCTGCTGGAATTACCGCCGGACCTATGCCCGGCGGACTGAGGTGAGTAAGACCCCTAACCCTCCCTTAGGGGTACCTAACACTAACCTCCCCCCAGGGGTGCCTAAACCTAACCCACCCTCCCCCACAACCTAATCCTAACCCTCCCAGGGGGGGTGGGGCCTAAACTTAACCTCCCCGCGGTAGTGCCTGACACTAACCGCCCCTTTTCCCCTGGCCTAACCCTCCCGGGTGGGTGCCTCACCCTAATTCCTCCTGGAGTCCCTAAAGCTGCACTGCAGCCCCCCTTCCCCCCCCCCGCCACCCCTTGGCTATAAGCTCCCGACACCCGGCTTACCTACGTTCGGTTTGCTGGGCATCGGGATTTTGCTGTGGGGCTTATGATAGGAGTCTGTATTTAGACTCCTACCATGTCGGGATTTCACTGTCAGGAGGCCGGCGAACGGTATTTCGACGGCCGGCTTCCTGACTACATCCCCTGCTAAGGGTTGTACAGAAGACCCAGAAAGTCTTTGGGTAGGGATCAGATTGGTTTCTGGTACTTTGATCATCCATGGAGCTCCAAAACCTTTGCCATCTTTTGCTAATGTGCCTGAAGTAGAAGCGGAGATCAAGAGATAATCTAGGTAAGGGATAATCATCACTTCCCTAGACCTTAGAAAACCCTTAATGGCAACCATCATTTTCATTAACGTCCATTTGGATGTCGCTAGGACAAAAATCAGAGCCTTAAACTGGCAATGATTGTACCAAACAGAAAATAGGAGAAATCATAGGTGACCTTCCCAGAATGGAAGACTATGTCTAGAAGTGTTAAGTTACCAGGTGAACTGTGGCAAAGCACACACAGAGACATGGAGCCATTCGCTGATCAGTGAAAGTAGTAAAGGGACAGCTTCCTTCACCTACAACCAACATGAGCTACATGAGCTCAGAAATAGCCTGTGCAAGGGATTTAGCCAACGCTGGTTCTGCCAGATCAGTGACCAAACCCATAGTTGTGAGCAGCAGCAGCCAGTGGAATAACCCCAAAGTAGGTCGATTCAACTAGCTGCAAGCAGCGTGGTATGCCGTTGCACGGCATGGAAATGCCGGCTATAGCATATAAACTTGCTCCCAATCGCACAGATTTTTGTATGCAGCACTATGGAGCTGCATACAAAAATACACAAGTTCAGGGCTACTATAAGTGCCATATGCACTCACTTATAGTATGTGAGGTGAGCAGTCTATTTAAATTGACCCACAAGTTGAAAAGCAGTAGGTGGCAACAATAATGTTGCCGCCTTACCCTGGTCTAGTTTTCAGGCAGCCAATAGAGGTGGTCTGATTCCACACAGCTGCTGTCCCAAGTAGGGAGAGGAGTTCTTAAATTATTTAATAAATACATTCTAATGCCATCTCAGAGAAAAAGACCCTGTCCCAATAACAAAATAAAGAATTAAAGAAAAAAAATGAAGTTTTCTGCAGGATGGAGATACAGAAGAGAAAGGGGCAGAATGCATTATATGCTGGATTATAATCATAAAATTTATTCTGGTCTGTAATTAAAGAAACCAAAAAAATACCTGTCCAACTTGTACTACTAATCAGCAAGGCGGGTCTCTCTTCCCTATATGCAACCATTCCAGTTGAAAGGTTTAATTCTGTGAATGCTGATTTCTCCATATCGGATTTTGCTGATTTTGTCCTGAGAATGGAAGGGAAGAAAAATAATATAAAATTTATATTTATATATAATATTTTACAGGTTGAGTCTCCCGTATCCAAATATTCCGAAATTCAGAATATTTTTAGCATCACTGAGATTTTTGATGGTTCAATGTACACAAACTTAATGCATTCACAAAATTATTAAAAATAAAGTATAAAATGACCTATAAGGTGTATATGAAACATAAATGAATTTCATGTATGTGTACACACTTTTTTTGAGCCACAAAATTATTGAAAATATTGTATATAATTACCTGCAGGCTGTGTGTATAAGGTGTACGTAACACATAAATTCATTCTGTGTGTATATTGGGGCCCTATTCCTAAGACATTGCAATATGGTATGCAATTACTCCAAAATACGGAATATTCCGATATCCAAAATACTCTTGGTCCCAAGCATTTTGGATATGGGAGACTAAATAAATAAAATATGAGATATGGTAAGAACTTACCCTTGTTATCTCTATTTCTACGAAGTCCATAGGGTTCCACAGGATACCTTGGGGTATAGGTGTGACGTCAGTCGCAGGGCACCAAAGAGTTAAGCTTTCAGCCTCCCAGGATGCACTAGGTCCCCCTCCTATACCCCGCCCCCGGGCCAAGGCACCTCAGTTAGTTACCAAGCCATAGGCCGGAGGAGGAGAAGGAAGAGAGAGAACAAAGATCTGGACACATACAAGAATCACATTCTCACCAGAGGGAGACGGAAAACCGGTGACCAGAGCAAAGCCCATCTGCAGCACAGGTGCGACAGGGCGGGAGTCCTGTGGAACCCTATGGACTTCGTAGAAATAGAGATAACAAGGGTAAGTTCTTACCATATCTCATATTTTCTACTTCAGGGTCCATAGGGTATCCACAGGATACCTTGGGGATGTCCCAAAGCAGTATCCTTTAAGGGTGGGGACGCTCCTGTGCAGAAAGGAGAATCCGCTGCCCGAAGGAAGCATCCTGAGAGGCGAAGGTGTCAAACCTGTAATACCTCACGAAGGTATGGACAGAAGACCACGTAGCAGCCTTGCAGATCTGAACTGCCGAGGCACCACGTCGAGCTGCCCACGAAGGACCCACAGACCTAGTGGAATGAGCCTTCAGAGAAGGAGGGACCGGTAGGCCTTCATGAAGATAAGCTTCAGAAATAGCCATACGGATCCAGGCTGCCAAAGTTTGCTTTGAAGCAGGCCAACCCTTTTTACAGAAGCCATAGAGGACAACAAAGCGTCCGACTTCCTAAACAAAGAAGTGCGGTCAACATAAGTCCTTAAGGCCCGCACAACATCCAAAGAGGCCTCACCCACGGAAAGACCCGGTGAGTTAAAGGCCGGAACAACTATTTCCTCGTTAACATGAAACTGGGAAACAACTTTGGGAAGAAACTCGGGCCGAGTGCGGAGCACTGCCCTGTTCCCATGAAAAACCAAGAAAGGGGGTCTACAAGAAAGAGCCCCTAACTCAGAAACACGTCTGGCTGAAGCAACGGCCAGAAGGAAAACAGTCTTAGCTGTTAGCCATTTAATATCCACTGAGCCCAGTGGTTCAAACGGCGGTCCTTGGAGAGCCCTCAGGACCACAGCCAAATCCCAAGGCGCCACAGGTGGAACAAAGGGCAGCTCGACGTGGTGCCTCGGCAGTTCAGATCTGCAAGGCTGCTACGTGGTCTTCTGTCCATACCTTCGTGAGGTATTACAGGTTTGACACCTTCGCCTCTCAGGATGCTTCCTTCGGGCAGCGGATTCTCCTTTCTGCACAGGAGCGTCCCCACCCTTAAAGGATACTGCTTTGGGACATCCCCAAGGTATCCTGTGGATACCCTATGGACCCTGAAGTAGAAAATATGAGATATGGTAAGAACTTACCCTTGTTATCTCTATTTCTACGAAGTCCATAGGGTTCCACAGGACTCCCGCCCTGTCGCACCTGTGCTGCAGATGGGCTTTGCTCTGGTCACCGGTTTTCCGTCTCCCTCTGGTGAGAATGTGATTCTTGTATGTGTCCAGATCTTTGTTCTCTCTCTTCCTTCTCCTCCTCCGGCCTATGGCTTGGTAACTAACTGAGGTGCCTTGGCCCGGGGGCGGGGTATAGGAGGGGGACCTAGTGCATCCTGGGAGGCTGAAAGCTTAACTCTTTGGTGCCCTGCGACTGACGTCACACCTATACCCCAAGGTATCCTGTGGAACCCTATGGACTTCGTAGAAATAGAGATAACAAGGGTAAGTTCTTACCATATCTCATATTTTCACTCCAGACCTCTGCAGCACCTGATCCTGTCCAAGTGGAACGGGCTGCCTCAGTCTCTGAAGTTCCAGACGATTGTGCTCACCCCGGAGGTTCGCCTGTCCCTTGCGTGGTGGTTAAAGACGACCCACCTCAACAAGGGACGTCCGTTCTGGGTTCCAAATTGGGTCCTGTTGACAACGGACGCCAGTCTTCGGGGCTGGGGAGCAGTTTCGGGTCCACACTTGTTCCAGGGCAGGTGGACACCGACAGAAGCGGAGCTTCCAATAAATATCTTGGAACTCCGTGCGGTCTTCAATGCTCTCCTGCAGGCACAGCGGTTTCTCCAGGGTCACCCGGTGCAGGTCCAGTCGGACAATGCTACCACCGTGGCCTACATAAACAGGCAAGGAGGAACTCGCAGTCGGGCGGCTCTCGTAGAGGTCTCTCGGATCCTGGTTTGGGCGGAGCGCAATCTTCCGGCCATATCAGCGGTCTTCATCCCGGGAGTGCTAAATTGGGAGGCGGACTTTCTAAGTCGCCAGGACGTTCATCCAGGGGAATGGTCCCTGCACCCGGACGTTTTTCAACTACTGGTGGACAGGTGGGGTCTTCCAGAAATCGACCTCATGGCGTCCCGGCACAACAACAAGTTGCCGGTGTACGGGTCTCGCACAAGAGACGAAGGGGCGTCTCTGGTGGATGCTCTGTCCGTCCGGTGGACGTTCAGGTTCGCATACCTGTTCCCTCCGGTCTCCCTTCTTCCACGGGTAATCCGGAAATTCAAACAGGAAGGAGGGACGCTCCTGTTGATAGCTCCCGCGTGGCCCAGACGGCACTGGTTCTCAGACCTTCAGGGTCTGTCCGTGGACAGTCCTCTGCGGTTGCCGCTACGACCGGACCTTCTGTCTCAGGGTCCTTGTCTTCACCCGGACCTGACTCAGCTGTCTTTGGCGGCGTGGCTGTTGAGACGGCCATGCTGAGGTCCTGGGGGTTTTCCAGCTCTGTGGTGCGTACCATGTTACGAGCTCGGAAACCGTCTTCCGCGAGGATATACCATCGCGTGTGGCATACGTTCTTCCAGTGGTGTCGACCGAGAGGTTATGCACCGCGGGAGTTTCGTCTGTCTCGGATTCTCGCCTTCCTGCAAGCGGGACTAGATCATGGGCTTCGCCTTGCTTCTTTGAAGGTACAGGTTTCGGCCCTATCTGTCTGGTTTCACCGTAGGATTGCTACAATCCCGGATGTGCGCACCTTTATGCAAGGTGTTCTCCGTATTCAGCCGCCCTTTGTTCCACCTGTGGCGCCTTGGGATTTGGCTGTGGTCCTGAGGGCTCTCCAAGGACCGCCGTTTGAACCACTGGGCTCAGTGGATATTAAATGGCTAACAGCTAAGACTGTTTTCCTTCTGGCCGTTGCTTCAGCCAGACGTGTTTCTGAGTTAGGGGCTCTTTCTTGTAGACCCCCTTTCTTGGTTTTTCATGGGAACAGGGCAGTGCTCCGCACTCGGCCCGAGTTTCTTCCCAAAGTTGTTTCCCAGTTTCATGTTAACGAGGAAATAGTTGTTCCGGCCTTTAACTCACCGGGTCTTTCCGTGGGTGAGGCCTCTTTGGATGTTGTGCGGGCCTTAAGGACTTAAATGCTGAATGCGGAGAACACCCTGCATAAAGGTGCGCACATCTGGGATTATAGCAATCCTACGGTGAAACCAGACAGATAGGGCCGAAACCTGTACCTTCAAAGAAGCAAGGCGAAGCCCATGATCTAGTCCCGCTTGCAGGAAGGCGAGAATCCGAGACAGACGAAACTCCCGCGGTGCATAACCTCTCGGTCGACACCACTGGAAGAACGTATGCCACACGCGATGGTATATCCTCGCGGAAGACGGTTTCCGAGCTCGTAACATGGTACGCACCACAGAGCTGGAAAACCCCCGGGACCTCAGCATGGCCGTCTCAACAGCCACGCCGTCAAAGACAGCCGAGTCAGGTCCGGGTGAAGGCAAGGACCCTGAGACAGAAGGTCCGGTCGTAGCGGCAACCGCAGAGGACTGTCCACGGACAGACCCTGAAGGTCTGAGAACCAGAGCCGTCTGGGCCACGCGGGAGCTATCAACAGGAGCGTCCCTCCTTCCTGTTTGAATTTCCGGATTACCCGTGGAAGAAGGGAGACCGGAGGGAACAGGTATGCGAACCTGAACGTCCACCGGACGGACAGAGCATCCACCAGAGACGCCCCTTCGTCTCTTGTGCGAGACCCGTACACCGGCAACTTGTTGTTGTGCCGGGACGCCATGAGGTCGATTTCTGGAAGACCCCACCTGTCCACCAGTAGTTGAAAAACGTCCGGGTGCAGGGACCATTCCCCTGGATGAACGTCCTGGCGACTTAGAAAGTCCGCCTCCCAATTTAGCACTCCCGGGATGAAGACCGCTGATATGGCCGGAAGATTGCGCTCCGCCCAAACCAGGATCCGAGAGACCTCTACGAGAGCAGCCCGACTGCGAGTTCCTCCTTGCCTGTTTATGTAGGCCACGGTGGTAGCGTTGTCCGACTGGACCTGCACCGGGCGACCCTGGAGAAACCGCTGTGCCTGCTGGAGAGCATTGAAGACCGCACGGAGTTCCAAGATATTTATTGGAAGCTCCGCTTCTGTCGGCGTCCACCTGCCCTGGAACAAGTGTGGACCCGAAACTGCTCCCCAGCCCCGAAGACTGGCGTCCGTTGTCAACAGGACCCAATTTGGAACCCAGAACGGACGTCCCTTGTTGAGGTGGGTCGTCTGTAACCACCACGCAAGGGACAGGCGAACCTCCTGGGTGAGCACAATCGTCTGGGACTTCAGAGACTGAGTCAGCCCGTTCCACTTGGACAGGATCAGGTGCTGCAGAGGTCTGGAGTGAAACTGGGCGTATTCCACCATGTCGAACACCGACACCATGGAGCCCAGTAACCTCATCGCCGAGTGTAAGGACACCCGGCGGCTGTGCAGGCAACTGCGCACCATTGACTGTAAAGCAGAGATCTTGTCCTCCGTCACGAAGATCCTTTGCTGTCCCGAGTCCAATAAGGCTCCAAGATGCAGAATCCTCCGAGACGGGATTAGAGTGGACTTCTGCCAGTTGATTAGCCAGCCGTTGCAGCAGTGCAATGGTCAGGTCCAAGTGGCGTAACAGGAGCTCTGGAGATCCTGCCACCAATAACAGGTCGTCCAAATACGGCAACATGCGGACTCCCTGCAGCCGCAGAGAAGCCGCCATGACCGCCATCACCTTGGTGAAAACACGTGGTGCTGTTGCCAGGCCAAAAGGTAACGCCCGAAACTGGAAGTGGTCGCTGCGGATTACAAACCTGAGGAACTGTTGATGGCGCAAAAGAATAGGGACATGCAGGTAAGCGTCCTGTATGTCCAATGACACCAAGTAGTCCCCAGGTTCCAGCGCCAGAATGATGGACCGTAGGGTCTCCATCCGAAACTTCGGGACCCGCAAAGACTTGTTGAGTGCTTTGAGGTTGAGAATCGGACGATATGACCCATTGGGTTTCTGTACCAAAAATAGATTTGAATAGAAACCCTGGCCCCTCTGGGAGAATGGAACAGCCACTATAACTCCAGCCTGGAGCATAGTGTGCAATACCTTCCGCAGCTCCGTAGCCTTGTTCCGGTCTGATGGGAGACCCGTGGTGAAGAAGCGAGCCGGGGGTCTGTGCCGGAAGGAGAGGGCGTATCCGTGGGAAACCACCTCCAGAACCCAAGTGTCTGTCGTAGTGGTCGACCAACACTGGGCGAACTGTAGCAGGCGGCCTCCCACCCTGGGATCCCCCAAAGGGAGGCCCGGACCGTCAGGCCGCAGGCTTGTCATCTGGCTTGGGGGCCGGACGTCTGGTACTCCATGCCTGCTTCCGGGGCTTGACCGATTTCTTAGGGCCAGCCTGTCGAGGAAACGACTGTGGTTTGGGCCTGCCCTGGGCCCTAGATGACCGAAAGGACGATGGTCCCGAACCAGAAGGAGCAGCGGCCGACGGGAGACAAGCAGATTTGGCTGCCGCCAGCGTGGCCACAATCTTATCCAGATCCGGACCGAAGAGAACTTCTCCGGTAAACGGCAACGCTTCCAGACCTTTCTTGGAATCTGCGTCCGCCTTCCAGGATCGCAGCCACAAGGTGCGACGAGCAGCCACCGCTGCTGAAGAAATTCTAGACACCAGAGTACTAATGTCTAGAGCCGCCTCGTTGATGTAGGTGGCCGAATCACGGAGATTGCCAATCAACTCCGCCTGTTCGGCCGGACAGTCGGATTCAAAAGAAGCCTCTAATGAATCCGCCCAGCGCTCCATCGCTCTGGCAACCCAGCAAATGGCCATAGCCGGCCGTGCTGCCCCCCCTGCAAGGGAATAAGCGGACTTCAGGCAGATTTCTACCTTGCGGTCCGTAGCATCCTTAAGGGAGGACATGGATGGCATCGGCAATGTGGCACTACGGACAAGACGGGTCACGTGAGAATCCACCTGTGGAGGGGATTCCCACTTAGCAAAATAATTATCCGCGAACGGATAAGCCACCGCCAGGAGTCTCTGCGGCTGGTATCTTTTGCCAGGTTGTTTCCACGCCTCCTCTAAATGGTCCACCAACTGACCCGAAAGAGGAAAGACTGTGGCATCGCCCTTCACATCTTTGAAAAAGGCATACTTAGATTTAGCCGCTGGGGGAACTTCGTCCTCAATCACCAAGGCTGTGCGGACCGCCCGAATAAGTCCAGGAATATATACTTTGGACTTAGCATCAGCGTCCTTAGTATGGAAAGGTTCCTGATCGTAAGGATCCAGAATCTCCCCATCATCAGACGTCCCTTCGTCATCCTCATAAGGAGCGGACAGAGACGCCACCGGCCTTTTATGAGGCCGCATCACAGACTCCCCTTGCAACACATCCGACAAGTGCTGTACAGAACTCGTCAGGGAGTTAACCCACGCTGGCTCCTGAGAACCCGGGAGCGGGGAAATAGGGAGACTGTGGGGTACCACCAATTGTCGTGGGAACCCCTGCATGGGTGACGACACCACAGACTGCTGGGACAAACCCATCGGAGTAAACGCGGGCTGCGGAGCTAACTGGCCCACTAAAGCTGTTAACGCCTGAGCGAAACAAGCCCAGGGCGGCTCCTGTACCGGTGCTGTAACCGTAATAGGCTGCGCCATGGACAAACACTGCCGGCAAAGGCCCTCCGCGCTACCCTCCCCCTCCGCTAACGGTACTTTGCACGTGGTACACTGTAGCCGGAGGGGAAAATCACTTTCAGACATGATGGCACCACGTATGTGACCTCTCTCACCAATTAAGTATTAAATAGGCGAGAGACCACCCTGCAGCACCGCACCGCAAGGGCTTTAGCAGAAAGAACAGGGACAGTAATAAAGCTGACAGTTTAGAGAAGAAAAGTTACAGGCAGCGCTAGCACAGTCACATACAATGCAGAGAAATAACAATTCCTGCACTAACAGCGCTGATCACTCAACTACACAGACACAGGGCCTGGTAGGACACAGCGCTGCATACACAGACCTGAGCCACAGCGGAGGAGAGGTATGCGGGGGGACCCAGACCACGATGCTTCCTTCCAGACTTCCAGCAGCGTTCACCATGCGTTGCAGAGAAGATGGCCGCCGAGGAGCAGAGAGAAGCTGGCCTGGGGGAGGAGCGCTGACACAGGACCAGTCAGCACAGTGCAGAGAGGGCTGTGTGCAGCGGGGGAGGCGCCGGCTGTGAGACAGGGAAGGCGCGCTCCCCTGGCATGCATTTAACCCCTGGGACGCCGCAGCGCTACCGCTCTGCTGCGGTCCGCTGTCCCAGGGGGTAGTGGAAGCGCAGGTTGGTCGCCTGGCTCCACGCTGCAGCCAGTCCCCAGGGAGCCCCCTGCCTGGGGACTTAGGACCATGTGATCAGCGGGGACCCACCGCGGGACCCCGCTGCTTACCTCTGTCCCCCTTGAATCCGGCCATGGTCCGGAGCATCTGGGGTCACCGCTAGCTGTGACCCCAGACGCCCACCAGCATCCCCGGATCAGTACCGGCGTTCTGGTACCGGCGGGGTGTAGGGAAGACAGCATGGACGTCAGGACTGACTGTCCATGCTGTTCATCCAGATGTGCAGCCACAGCTGCATGAAGAAAAAGCTTCAGGGGCTCTTCTAGCCCCCACTCCAACAGGTGCACCCGACTCCGGCCGGGCACCAAACTAAACTGAGGTGCCTTGGCCCGGGGGCGGGGTATAGGAGGGGGACCTAGTGCATCCTGGGAGGCTGAAAGCTTAACTCTTTGGTGCCCTGCGACTGACGTCACACCTATACCCCAAGGTATCCTGTGGATACCCTATGGACCCTGAAGTAGAAATATATATATTCCAACATTCTGTCACTCCTAGAAACAATAAATATCTGCGGATGGTGCCCTCACAAAAATATGAGATACGGTAAGAACTTACCCTTGTTATCTCTATTTCTACGAAGTCCATAGGGTTCCACAGGATACCTTGGGGTATAGGTGTGACGTCAGTCGCTGGGCACCATAGAGTTAAGCTTTTCAGCCTCCCAGGATGCACTAGGGTCCCCCTCCTATACCCCGCCCCCGAGCCAAGGCACCTCAGTTAGTTATCAAGCCATAGGCCGGAGGAGGAGAAGGAAGAGAGAGAAAAAAGATCTGGACACATACAAGAATCACATTCTCACCAGAGGGAGACGGAAAACCGGTGACCAGAGCAAAGCCCATCTGCAGCACAGGTGCGACAGGGTGGGAGTCCTGTGGAACCCTATGGACTTCGTAGAAATAGAGATAACAAGGGTAAGTTCTTACCATATCTCATATTTTCTACTTCAGGGTCCATAGGGTATCCACAGGATACCTTGGGGATGTCCCAAAGCAGTATCCTTTAAGGGTGGGGACGCTCCTGTGCAGAAAGGAGAATCCGCTGCCCGAAGGAAGCATCCTGAGAGGCGAAGGTGTCAAACCTGTAATACCTCACGAAGGTATGGACAGAGGACCACGTAGCAGCCTTGCAGATCTGAACTGCCGAGGCACCACGTCGAGCTGCCCACGAAGGACCCACAGACCTAGTGGAATGAGCCTTCAGAGAAGGAGGGACCGGTAGGCCTTCATGAAGATAAGCTTCAGAAATAGCCATACGGATCCAGGCTGCCAAAGTTTGCTTTGAAGCAGGCCAACCCTTTTTACGGAAGCCATAGAGGACAAACAAAGCGTCCGACTTCCTAAACGAAGAAGTGCGGTCAACATAAGTCCTTAAGGCCCGCACAACATCCAAAGAGGCCTCACCCACGGAAAGACCCGGTGAGTTAAAGGCCGGAACAACTATTTCCTCGTTAACATGAAACTGGGAAACAACTTTGGGAAGAAACTCGGGCCGAGTGCGGAGCACTGCCCTATTCCCATAAAAAACCAAGAAAGGGGGTCTACAAGAAAGAGCCCCTAACTCAGAAACACGTCTGGCCGAAGCAATGGCCAGAAGGAAAACAGTCTTAGCTGTTAGCCATTTAAGATCCACTGAGCCCAGTGGTTCAAACGGCGGTCCTTGGAGAGCCCTCAGGACCACAGCCAAATCCCAAGGCGCCACAGGTGGAACAAAGGGCGGCTGAATGCGGAGAACACCCTGCATAAAGGTGCGCACATCCGGGATTGTAGCAATCCTACGGTGAAACCAGACAGATAGGGCCGAAACCTGTACCTTCAAAGAAGCAAGGCGAAGCCCATGATCTAGTCCCGCTTGCAGGAAGGCGAGAATCCGAGACAGACGAAACTCCCGCGGTGCATAACCTCTCGGTCGACACCACTGGAAGAACGTATGCCACACGCGATGGTATATACTCGCGGAAGACGGTTTCCGAGCTCGTAACATGGTACGCACCACAGAGCTGGAAAACCCCCGGGACCTCAGCATGGCCGTCTCAACAGCCACGCCGTCAAAGACAGCCGAGTCAGGTCCGGGTGAAGGCAAGGACCCTGAGACAGAAGGTCCGGTCGTAGCGGCAACCGCAGAGGACTGTCCACGGACAGACCCTGAAGGTCTGAGAACCAGTGCCGTCTGGGCCACGCGGGAGCTATCAACAGGAGCGTCCCTCTCTCCTGTTTGAATTTCCGGATTACCCGTGGAAGAAGGGAGACCGGAGGGAACAGGTATGCGAACCTGAACGTCCACCGGACGGACAGAGCATCCACCAGAGACGCCCCTTCGTCTCTTGTGCGAGACCCGTACACCGGCAACTTGTTGTTGTGCCGGGACGCCATGAGGTCGATTTCTGGAAGACCCCACCTGTCCACCAGTAGTTGAAAAACGTCCGGGTGCAGGGACCATTCCCCCGGATGAACGTCCTGGCGACTTAGAAAGTCCGCCTCCCAATTTAGCACTCCCGGGATGAAGACCGCTGATATGGCCGGAAGATTGCGCTCCGCCCAAACCAGGATCCGAGAGACCTCTACGAGAGCCGCCCGACTGCGAGTTCCTCCTTGCCTGTTTATGTAGGCCACGGTGGTAGCGTTGTCCGACTGGACCTGCACCGGGCGACCCTGGAGAAACCGCTGTGCCTGCTGGAGAGCATTGAAGACCGCACGGAGTTCCAAGATATTTATTGGAAGCTCCGCTTCTGTCGGCGTCCACCTGCCCTGGAACAAGTGTGGACCCGAAACTGCTCCCCAGCCCCGAAGACTGGCGTCCGTTGTCAACAGGACCCAATTTGGAACCCAGAACGGACGTCCCTTGTTGAGGTGGGTCGCCTGTAACCACCACGCAAGGGATAGGCGAACCTCCTGGGTGAGCACAATCGTCTGGGACTTCAGAGACTGAGGCAGCCCGTTCCACTTGGACAGGATCAGGTGCTGCAGAGGTCTGGAGTGAAACTGGGCGTATTCCACCATGTCGAACACCGACACCATGGAGCCCAGTAACCTCATCGCCGAGTGTAAGGACACCCGGCGGCTGTGCAGGCAACTGCGCACCCTTGACTGTAAAGCAGAGATCTTGTCCTCCGTCACGAAGATCCTTTGCTGTCCCGAGTCCAATAAGGCTCCAAGATGCAGAATCCTCCGAGACGGGATTAGAGTGGACTTCTGCCAGTTGATTAGCCAGCCGTGCCGTTGCAGCAGTGCAATGGTCAGGTCCAAGTGGCGTAACAGGAGCTCTGGAGATCCTGCCACCAATAACAGGTCGTCCAAATACGGCAACATGCGGACTCCCTGCAGCCGCAGAGAAGCCGCCATGACCGCCATCACCTTGGTGAAAACACGTGGTGCTGTTGCCAGGCCAAAAGGTAACGCCCGAAACTGGAAGTGGTCGCTGCGGATTGCAAACCTGAGGAACTGTTGATGGCGCAAAAGAATAGGGACATGCAGGTAAGCGTCCTGTATGTCCAATGACACCAAGTAGTCCCCAGGTTCCAGCGCCAGAATGATGGACCGTAGGGTCTCCATCCGAAACTTCGGGACCCGCAAAGACTTGTTGAGTGCTTTGAGGTTGAGAATCGGACGATATGACCCATTGGGTTTCTGTACCAAAAATAGATTTGAATAGAAACCCTGGCCCCTCTGGGAGAATGGAACAGGCACTATAACTCCAGCCTGGAGCATAGTGTGCAATACCTTCCGCAGCTCTGTAGCCTTGTTCCGGTCTGATGGGAGACCCGTGGTGAAGAAGCGAGCCGGGGGTCTGTGCCGGAAGGAGAGGGCGTATCCGTGGGAAACCACCTCCAGAACCCAAGTGTCTGTCGTAGTGGTCGACCAACACTGGGCGAACTGTAGCAGGCGGCCTCCCACCCTGGGATCCCCCAAATGGAGGCCCGGACCGTCAGGCCGCAGGCTTGTCATCTGGCTTGGGGGCCGGACGTCTGGTACTCCATGCCTGCTTCCGGGGCTTGACCGATTTCTTAGGGCCAGCCTGTCGAGGAAACGACTGTGGTTTGGGCCTGCCCTGGGCCCTAGATGACCAAAAGGACGATGGTCCCGAACCAGAAGGAGCAGCGGCCGACGGGAGACAAGCAGATTTGGCTGCCGCCAGCGTGGCCACAATCTTATCCAGATCCGGACCGAAGAGAACTTCTCCGGTAAACGGCAACGCTTCCAGACCTTTCTTGGAATCTGCGTCCGCCTTCCAGGATCGCAGCCACAAGGTGCGACGAGCAGCTACCGCTGCTGAAGAAATTCTAGACACCAGAGTACTAATGTCTAGAGCCGCCTCGTTGATGTAGGTGGCCGAATCAC
Organism: Taudactylus pleione; assembly: GCA_031769625.1. NCBI lineage: Eukaryota > Metazoa > Chordata > Amphibia > Anura > Myobatrachidae > Taudactylus > Taudactylus pleione. Next base: position 20,338,825 of record JAUIMM010000065.1, on the reverse strand, counting down.
GGAGATTGCCAATCAACTCCGCCTGTTCGGCCGGACAGTCGGATTCAAAAAAAGCCTCTAATGAATCCGCCCAGCGCTCCATCGCTCTGGCAACCCAGCAAATGGCCATAGCCGGCCGTGCTGCCCCCCCTGCAAGGGAATAAGCGGACTTCAGGCAGATTTCTACCTTGCGGTCCGTAGCATCCTTAAGGGAGGACATGGATGGCATCGGCAATGTGGCACTACGGACAAGACGGGTCACGTGAGAATCCACCTGTGGAGGGGATTCACACTTAGCAAAATAATTATCCGCGAACGGATAAGCCACCGCCAGGCGTCTCTGCGGCTGGTATCTTTTGCCAGGTTGTTTCCACGCCTCCTCTAAATGGTCCACCAACTGACCCGAAAGAGGAAAGACTGTGGCATCGCCCTTCACATCTTTGAAAAAGGCATACTTAGATTTAGCCGCTGGGGGAACTTCGTCCTCAATCACCAAGGCTGTGCGGACCGCCCGAATAAGTCCAGGAATATATACTTTGGACTTAGCATCAGCGTCCTTAGTATGGAGAGGTTCCTGATCGTAAGGATCCAGAATCTCCCCATCATCAGACGTCCCTTCGTCATCCTCATAAGGAGCGGACAGAGACGCCACCGGCCTTTCATGAGGCCGCATCACAGACTCCCCTTGCAACACATCCGACAAGTGCTGTACAGAACTCGTCAGGGAGTTAACCCACGCTGGCTCCTGAGAACCCGGGAGCGGGGAAATAGGGAGACTGTGGGGTACCACCAATTGTCGTGGGAACCCCTGCATGGGTGACGACACCACAGACTGCTGGGACAAAACCATCGGAGTAAACGCGGGCTGCGGAGCTAACTGGCCCACTAAAGCTGTTAACGCCTGAGCGAAACAAGCCCAGGGCGGCTCCTGTACCGATGCTGTAACCGTAATAGGCCGCGCCATGGACAAACACTGCCGGCAAAGGCCCTCCGGGCTACCCTCCCCCTCCGCTAACGGTACTTTGCACGTGGTACACTGTAGCCGGAGGGGAAAATCACTTTCAGACATGATGGCACCACGTATGTGACCTCTCTCACCAATTAAGTATTAAATAGGCGAGAGACCACCCTGCAGCACCGCACCGCAAGGGCTTTAGCAGAAGAACAGGGACAGTAATAAAGCTGACAGTTTAGAGAAGAAAAGTTACAGGCAGCGCTAGCACAGTCACATACAATGCAGAGAAATAACAATTCCTGCACTAACAGCGCTGATCACTCAACTACACAGACACAGGGCCTGGTAGGACACAGCGCTGCATACACAGACCTGAGCCACAGCGGAGGAGAGGTATGCGGGGGGACCCAGACCACGATGCTTCCGTCCAGCGCTTCCAGCAGCGTTCACCATGCGTTCTGGAGAAGATGGCCGCCGAGGAGCAGAGAGGAGGCTGGCCTGGGGGAGGAGCACTGCCACAGGACCAGTCGGCAGCATGCAGAGAGGACTGTGTGCAGCGGGGGAGGCGCCGGCTGTGAGACAGGGAAGGCGTGCTCCCCTGGCATGCATTTAACCCCTGGGACGCCGCAGCGCTACCGCTCTGCTGCGGTCCGCTGTCCCAGGGGGTAGTGGAAAGCGCAGGTTGGTCGCCTGGCTCCACGCTGCAGCCAGTCCCCAGGGAGCCCCCTGCCTGGGGACTTAGGACCATGTGACCAGCGGGGACCCACCGCGGGACCCCGCTGCTTACCTTTGTCCCCCTTGGATCCGGCCATGGTCCGGAACATCTGGGGTCACCGCTAGCTGTGACCCCAGATGCTCACCAGCATCCCCGGATCGGTACCGGCGTTCTGGTACCGGCGGGGGTGTAGGGAAGACAGCATGGACGTCAGGACTGACTGTCCATGCTGTACATCCAGATGTGCAGCCACAGCTGCACTGAAGAAAGCTTCAGGGGCTCTTCTAGCCCCCCACTCCGACAGGTGCACCCGACGCCGGCCAGGCACCAAACTAAACTGAGGTGCCTTGGCTCGGGGGCGGGGTATAGGAGGGGGACCCTAGTGCATCCTGGGAGGCTGAAAAGCTTAACTCTATGGTGCCCAGCGACTGACGTCACACCTATACCCCAAGGTATCCTGTGGATACCCTATGGACCCTGAAGTAGAAATAATTGTATACAAAGGCAAAGTGCGGCACTCATCCTAGAAAAAGCGCTCCAAGATCTATATAATATATATCAATGTTTCAGTGCACTATCTTCCCGCTGGTCATTTAGACATCTATCATCGGGCAAACATGCTGGACAACCTGACAATAACGTTCAGCATGTTTACAGATGATTGATTGTGCCCCACACTGAATGACTGCTTGTTCAGTGAAGGCACATCACAGACTGACAAACGACTGCACGATTACAATGTCGTAATCGTGCAGTCGTTTTGAGGTCTGCTAGTGGATGGGCAGCATTAGAGATAAACTTATACTTAAATGTGGAGAATATGCCCTCACATGCTGCATTTATTGTATTCCACGAGTCACCAGAGTTACAGGGAGTCGTTTTCTGGTCCATGTTCAGTAAACAGGTCTGTGTTACTGCAATACTTTGGGCTCATTTTTAGAAATAGTCTTAAAGGTGCCCACACACATACTGACTTTTCATCCAATTTGGCCGATTTCGATGAATCTTGACGACAGATCATGTAAAAAATGGCCAAATCGTGAGTTTCTACTCTTGATCACGATGCCGATGCTCGTCCCCGCTCATCGTACATCGTATCTTCAGATCTGCCGTGCTGTAGGGCAGATTAGCCAATCTGGGATACAATGCATTGGCTGCAAGATAGATCTTAAGTCAGATTGGACATTTTTAACTCCAAATCGTGACCCCGACTGCCTGGGGAGAGTTCAAGGGAAATAGTGTACATCGGCTGATTGGGAGCAAGTCCGTACGTGTGTGGGCACCTTTAGACAATTATATATTCATTTAGTGTTAGTCACTTGAAGTAGCAGCTCCAGGGGTGGGGCTGCAGCGCAGTCCAAAACTCAAATAGGGGAGACACTTCAACTGCCAGTGAGTCCCAGACATCTATGTTTGGCAGCATGTGAAATGGCAGTTGGTGTGACTCCCCTATTTGAATCTTGGACTGTGCTGCAGCCCCACCTCTGGAACCTCCACTGGTCACTTGTGTGACTAGTTTGCTCCCTCTCCCAGAGGTCGCAGTGTATACGTGGGTAAAAGGTTTCTCTTTTTCCCTAAAGCATTTTCCTGACTGGCTACCACCAATTTGTTTGAATTTCAGGGATAGGAGGTGGAAATTCCAAAGACTTCTGCATTTATATTTTTTTATTAAATGTTTTAGTAACTTACTGATCTCTGAATGGATCATAATCATTGCCAAGTTCCATGAATAGTTGATGCTTCTGTTCCACTGAAGTCTCTTTAAATATTGAAGGAGGCTTGTCATATAGAGTGATGGACCTGCAACAATAAATGTAACTCATAAAAGGCGTACATAGAATGGTTAATAGATGAAATGTTTAAATGATGTCTCTATGCACTGTCCTATCAGATGTAATCAGCAGACAGCATGGAGTGTCTATTACATTTAAAATTGTCCCAGTCCTTAAAGCAGCAACATGCAGGAAAAGGACGAGGTATAATCAGAACAAGTGAACGAGATTCCTGTGGCTCAGCTACGTGAATGGATCTAGGAGGTGAATGCTGCATGCTAGCAATCTCATGTAGCCTTACAGTACCTTATACTCCAGTTATGCAGCAAGTCTTCCTTCATGGCATTTGTTACACAGAAGTTGTAATCAGACAATCGGCCAAATATTTTTTCATACCTGCAAGAAACAACCATCGAGACATATCAAATTGACACTACATTTTTCACTATTCTTATTTACAAAAGCACATGATGATATGTACTGAGTGGTCAGATTATTATGGTCACTGGGTTAGTACTGGGATGGGCCACCTTTTGCCCTTAATACAGCTAGAATAATTTTAGGCATGGTTTCTACTAACCGTCAGTACATTTCACTGAGAATATTAGTCTAAATGCGATAATCTGCAGAATGTTGCCTCCGCTAGCCTGCAGAGTCGTGACAATGCAAGCAGGATCCATGCCTTTATGCTGTTGTCTCCATATCAACACGTAGTTTAGAGCATTTTTTTACCTTCAAGTGCGCCTTATAGTGAATAGGATGCACAAGCCGCTTCTGCTGATTAAAATTATATGAGTCTGCAGGTATATCTGCATGCAAAATGCTACGTTACAGTGTCAGGCGCTGTTACACAGTGACGTAGCATTTTGCATGCAGATACACCTATAGTCGCATTTCATTTTAATCAGCAAACGCTGCTTGTGTGTCCTATTCACATCAGGAATAAGACGCATTTGAAGGTAAAAAGTCGCACGAATAGACGCTCAGCACTACAGAATCATGCCATGGTGGGACTGGAATGACTGTTTAATGCGCAAGGAAGTAAGAGACAACAGAGACCTGTTACCAATCCTTTACTGCCCAATTCCTGTGTTCCTGAGAAAACTGGAGACTTTCACCATTTACATCAGATAGCAATGGCGTGCGAACAGGCCTTCTGCTTCTGTAGCCCATACGATTTAGTGTGCGGCATACTATTTGTTGAGAGGCCATCTGAAATGGTCCCTGATTCAGATTATCCATAATTTGATGCACTGTTGCAGTCTGTGGGAATGAACATGTCTGCCCATTCTCCTTTCCACTCTAGCATCCCGTAGCAATTTCCAACCACAGGACATGCTCTCAGACTCAGGCCCCCCATTTGCCAATGAGTTTTATCACCAAAACGAGTGATAAATGTCACTGTGTATGATAAATGGTACTGGTCATTTTTCTAACAGTTGGGAGCCGATTGGCTGGAGCACCATTTATCATACACAGTGAAATATATAATTCGTCTTGGTGATAAAACTCGTTACTAAATGAGGCCTATAGTCTTGTCTGTTGGTCCCCTCTGTGAACAGTTTAACAACTGCTGCCCTTCAACAATTCACCAGTACAGCTGTTTTGCTAATTCTCGAACCGCTGCTGCGATTGTCAACAGTCACTACACGTTCAAAGGTTGCATAGTTTACCCATTTGTTCACGACTGATACACTTAAGGTGCCCACACACATACCGACTTGCTCCCATTCAGCCGATGTACACGATTTCCCCTGAACTCTCCCCAGGCAGTCGGGGTCACGATTTGGAGTTAAAAATGTCCAATCTGACTTAAGATCTATCTTGCAGCCAGTGCATTGTATCCCAGATTGGCTAATCTGCCCTACAGCGCAGCAGATCTGAAGATGCGAGGTACGATGAGCGGGGACGAGCATCGGCATTGTGATCAAGAGTAGAAACTCACGATTTGGCCGTTTTTTACATGATCTGTCGCCACGATTCATCGAAATCGGCCAAATTGGATGAAAAGTCGTTATGTGTGTGGGCACCTTTGGTCTCTGCATACCTTCACCTCTCCATTCCTATACAGAAGCAGACATCGTGCATTACATGCAGAATAGCTACTTTGCATAAATCACCTAGTGATCACAGCTGAAGTGGCTATGCTGCCTAAACTGGCTGTGCCGCCTAAACATCTAAATCACCTTAGCAACGTTCTAAGATCCAAGCTACAGAGGAATGCATTAATACATCAGAGGGGTTGGAAAGCTGCAAAAGCAGTCACTAGCACAAAATTCTATAATCAAGGTGGACCACATGCAACACAGTGAGGACCCAATTCAAATGATTCATGCCGTTTTCAAGATAGTCATAGTTAAAGTGGTACAGTATGTGGAAATATTAGCTCTTTTTAATGTAAACATTTTAATAAAAAAATGCTAGAATCATTGATGTAGCAGTAAGATTCACTCTAAAAAGGTCATGGCTTTACACTCCAGAGAGAATCAAGTAAGCATTCTAGCACTACAAATCTTCTATGAGCTTAACATGTAGAGAACAGTATCTTCCTCAATTACATACTATACAAACCATTTTGCAATGCGAACAATTGGATGTCCTGATCCATTTGTCAGACTCATGATGGAATACCCATAGTTGTGCCAATCAATTATCAGTTGGCATCTTCTTAGAAGGCAAAAGAACCAGGCTACTGCAATGCTAGGTAAACCTGGTGGATTCTACCTTAAAGATAAGTAGATAATATATTAGATTTTTAGAAACTCAAAGCAAAAAATATATATTTTAAATAAATTAAGAAATATTCACTGACCAATAAACTCTGCTTGCATTATTTATCTCCACTCAAACATTTCACAGACCTGACTGTACTTTTGCTTACCCTGAACCCACATTGGAACAGCATTGTAACAATATACCTACTGGTGGTCAATGAAACGCTTATCAGTGCAACCGTAAACATTAATTCATGCAGTAATTCAGTGGTCCCACTAAAGTAGACATGTAATTTCCTGATGTTCTTGAACATTAAATAAGGGTTTGGCTATAGGACCACGTTTTTAGAATGGTTCTGTGCTTATAAAAACATCTCTTTGCCTTTGCTTAGCAGTATGGCAGACAAGAAACTCTCTCTATCAGCAGTAGCAGTGCTTACAGTCTCGGGGCCTGATTCAGACCCGCTCACGAGCGCTGAGCGCTCGCAAGCGGGTCGATGTTGCCCAAGTACGCATGCGCGAGATCCGAATATCGATCGGCCAAGCCGTCATTATGGGTCTCGCACCAAAGGGGGCGTGGCTGCCCAGACGGAGGCTTGCAGCAGCGAGACCCTACCACAAGAGTCTCGTCGCAAGCCCGATGGTGGTGATGGTCTTGACCATCGCGACCATCATTTTGGCCGCTCGCTATAGCTGTGGGTCGTCACCCACAGCTATGCGAGCGGCCAGGAAGCCGCTCCAAATAGTAAAAGGGCTGGCCCTGATTCAGAGCGAGCGCTCTGTCAGAGCGTCCGGCTCTGAATCAGGGCCTCTGTCCATTCTACTAGGAAAGTGCAAGATGGAAAATTTCACCTGACTGGATGAAACACCTTTAATTAATAAATGGTTGCTACTGTTCTCACCAGTAAGACCAGTAGCATATTATCAGCAGAATCCAAATATGTGGATCTATGGGTCTGATTCAGCAAGGAACGCAAGCTAGCAGACGCACGCACCCGTCCGCTGCGAGAATATGCTAATCAATGCATGCGACGGAGACTGCAGCACAAGATGCAGACGCCCAGCCCCATATTAAGCCGCCCATCTCCCTTTACTCAAAGCCTGATCAGTACGCAAGATAGCGTAAACATCGGTAACATCGAGAACCATCGGACTCATATGCACAATAGTGGTTGACCTGACCTGCTGCAGGATTTTGCCCGCTTCATGTGTACAGCTTACGGTATGGCTTTATATGTCGCCGCACTGCCTTAATTATGCATGCCCCTAACATGGCATTATAAAGCCCGCCATCACCACCCACAAACAGCACTTCCTTTCAATCAATATCAGAAGGGTCGCAATGGCTAGTTCGCGCACGCACAGTGCAATGCATACACAGATCAAAGACATCGGCCAAGAGCGTGCGTTCGCTCCTTTGCTGAATCAGGCCCTATGGATGGTTTCATAGTGCTGCATTCTACAGATACCCAACATTGACAATCTGCGCTGCTGGGTGTCTTGATTATTCCATCATCTATTAGTTACAAGTATTCATGTACTCATTTCAGAGATTGCAATAATACATAGATAGGCTCCTCCAACGCCTTCATAGCACTCAAGGCCTGATACAGAGCCGAACGCTCTGACCAGAGCGCTCGCTCTGAATCAGGGCCCTCCTCCATGAAAATGGAGCGTCCTCCTGGACGCTCGCATAGCTGTGGGTGACCGCCCACAGCTTATGCGAGCGTCCATGGTGGTCGCGATGGTCAAGACCATTGCGACCATCAGGCTTGCGACGGAGACCCTGCAGTAGGGTCTCGCTGCCGCAAGCCCTGGAGTGATTTTGGCTCTATCAGAGCCAAAATCACTCCCACTGACATCACTAGTGATGTCAGTGGGGCCGGCTTCAGACGGTAGGCGTTCCCATGGGAACGCCTCCGTCTGGCAGCCACGCCCCCGGCACGCCCACCAAAGGGAGCGTGCTGTCAATCAACATCGACAGCACGCCCCCTTTGGTGCGAGACCCGGAGCGACGGAGAGCCCGTCGCTATCCGGGTCTCGCACATGCGCACGACGGAGCTCCCTCCGTCGTGCGCATGCGCAGTGGGGCAACATCGACCCGCTTGCGAGCGTCCTGCGCTCGCGAGCGGGTCTGAATGACTCCCTCAGCCTCATGCATGGGAGTTAACATATGGCAAAAGCAAAACATTAGCAACATGCTCCGGAAAGTGCTGCTATAGAAGCCCACAGCACATCTATTGATGGGGGCAAGAAACGTTGCGCAGGACAATGGCCATAACTGTGCCCCCTCTTTAGCCAAGTTTCTCCCTACAACTAACATGTAGGGCCATGTATGGTATTCAACATGGTTTGTGTGTCTCAAAAAGACATTGGGCAGGATGGATGATTGATTGCTGCCTACCACTCCTGGAATTGGTCACAGTGGAGCCTGCGGAGCTCCAGGCAAGCCATAAACAAAGTTTCCGCAAAGGGTCCAAGATAACGCTCATGTCTCTCCTATGATACAGCAGCTGTTACAGCAGAATGATTCCCCAAGTTTTGCCAAGCTGAATGCATTTTCAAGCTAGACACACCTGGCCATGCAAGAGTGTGAGGGGGCTGTCATTGGTTCCATTCTGCACTCTGCGAGATCCTGACTTGTCTGGAGGGCATTACTATTGAAGCTTGCAGTGTATTTGTTGTTTGGGGCAGGAGTCACTGCGTTGCTTAGACTGCTCTCTGTGGCTCTGCCCCTTAGAAGAAGATTGGCACTCTTACACTACTGACTTGTCACAAATAGAAAGCTAAATAAGAAGCAAAAGAATGGATTTTTGCTGTCATACATCGCACTGTCACTGACGTTAACAGCAGAGAGGGGACAGGGCCAAACAGTGGGTCCAATACACTAGTATATAATAAGATTAAAAGGGTATTTAATATTATTATTATGCTGCCCAACTTGCATGTTGTCGTTTGAATATTATGTTGAATTTGTGATGCTACTGTATACTTCTCTTTGGATATAAATACACTCCAAAAATATTATGAGTAATGTTACTCGACAGGAAAAGAAAATGTAGTGCCACAATCCCACAAGGTAGCAGGATGTTCTATCCCCGTCCTCTTGAAAACTGGGAGGACAGACACAAACGTACCATCTTCAATTATAAACACATTGTCATTTGGCACAAAAATTGTAAGTGCAAACATATACCCAGCACAAAGTACTATAAATTCCCCCCAATGTCTCTATACTGACAGGTGTACTATTCCCATTTTATACTATCTGCTGTCTATAAACTAGAATTTATGCAGCCTCACTGAACAAGTCTGGTCATTCATAACGTACAGCTGCATATATCTATACCGTGTTATGCTCCCATACCTGAAGAAGGATGAAAGATGGGGGATCCATCTTCATCAGTTCCCAAAACAGCTGAAAAGCTTGCACTATGACCTTTATAACATACCGAAATATCTTTGGACCGACTGCAAGACAAAAAATATATATATTGCTACCCACACAATTTAATATTAAGCAGTACTCGGGCATCACTAGTTAAACAATAATCAGCTTCTATTGTAGGATCAAAATACAACTTCATTTATATAAAAAACAGTGGTCGGGGAACAGAGGTAAATTACCCCACATGGGGTAAAAATGAAATTCCTGGGGGTAATGGACGGACAGCCGGGCATGCATATGAATCATTCTATAAGGCTCTAAGCCGGACGCCCGCTGAGATGTTATTACCAGCGGGCGCCCGGCTCCTTCCCTGCAGCGAAACGTTAGCCGAAGGCTGGAGTTCTCTTCTGAACTCCAGCTTCCGGCTCTCTCCATGCGCACTATGGGAGAGACGTCATGACGTCTCTCACATAGTTCAGGGTAGCAGCCGGGCGGACAGAACGGCGGCGGATGCAGGAGCGGGGATTAAGGCAAGTGTTTTTTGAGGTTTTATTTGTACAAGTGGCACTACAGGGGCATTATATGGGGGCACTACTAAAGGGGCATTATATGGGGACATTATATGAGGGCACTACTACAGGGGTATTATATGGGGGCCATACTATACGATTTCCTTCCTTTCAAATTAAGGGGGTAACGTCGGCATATCTAAATATATTTTGGGGTAAAAGGTAAAAAAGTTCCATGACCCCTGATATAAAAGAACCACTGTGCCATCAGCTGATCTGAGAAATTACCATTCAGTGTGGCCAGCTTTACAGTTACAGATAAGATCACTCTACTTTACTGTCTGTCAGATATCCCAATCAAGGATATTGCAGGCAAACTTCATTGACCACATTTTGTAAAAAGATGACTGACAGCAAAGTAATAACCACTGAACTGCACACTAAATACAAACATCTCAAATTCTAGAAAGACATAAGGACTTTTACATATATATTTCTAAGTTATTTAATATTAGACAATATAATTTAAGTACTCAGATAACCATATAGGCTAAATCACCAGAAGCCATGTACTAGTTGTTAATGACAGTTTCCAAGCAGTGTGGCCATGGAGCAAAGACCAAGTGAGTAACTGGATGGTAGTGCTGACTTTGTACTCTAGATGGGGCCTGGCTGCAATTTGATGAATCTTTTGGCATGTATGGTGTTTTAAGTCAAGTGCCATGAGTATGGACAGTTGTCGTAGTTATCAAATGTTCACTATTTTGAGGTTCATAAAAAATATTCATACTGTATCTTCCTGGTAACACATCATTACGTTATTGCCAGCCGTTCAAACACCCTATAACTATATGCACTTTAGTTTAAAAATAATCTGATCAAGCATGGATACAGTATGATCAAACATTGCCTTACAGACTAATATGAAAAACTAAAAAGCCCCCAAAACGACATTAATCATCGCCATCTGGTGCTGACCTTTGTTCTTTATTTAATTATGACAAACGCCTTATTACTGAAAATATAATTATGTGACATTCCCTGTCCAATTGTTATTACCTCTTAGTGCCTTGAAGTCAGATATCCCGTGAATTTTTATTTTGTCATTGTTCAAGACATCTCTGTGAGGATCCGTTTCTTTTAAAACAAAATATATTACCTTTATTTTAATATATGTGCAGTAGTCTAATGTCAAGCAAACAGTAAAGCAATGTATAATTTAATGGGATTTTGGTACCTACCGGTAAATCCTTTTCTCTGATTCCACAGGGGACACTGGAGGTTGCTTACGCTGGGGTATAGAGGCGTGGATAGCTAGAGCTGGCACTTTAAATAATTTAGAAGTGTGAAGCTCCTCCCCCTCTATGCCCCACCAGCCCTCAGTTTAGAAAATGAAGACCGAGAGGAGATGGAGAACAAGCGGAGTAAAAGGGAGAGAAGAACACACAATAATGAAAACATACCACATACGGAACAAACTGAACAGTAAGGCTAAGAGCGCAGAGGTGGGCATCCAGTGTCCCCTGTTGAATCAGAGAAAAGGATTTACCGGTAGGTACCAAAATCCCATTTTCTCTTTCATCCACTAGGGGACACTGGAGGTTGCTTACGCTGGGGACGTCCCAAAGTTTTCCCCACGGGTGGGAGCGCTCTGTAGAACCTGTATAACAAGAAGGCCAAAACGTAATGCTGAAGCGGCAAAAAGTGTCAAATCTGAAAAAAAAAAAAAGATTTTCAAAAGTGTGAACAGAAGACCAAGTGGCCACACTGCCCAATTGTGACGTGGAGGCTCCCTACCGGCCCCCACGACGCACCCACAGAACGTGTGGAATGAGCCGAAAAGGACGAAGGAGGCCGACGTCCGGCACTAATATATAAGCCTGATGAATAGTCAGCCTATCCAACGTGCCAACGTCAGCTTAGAGTTGCCCAACACCTCCGAACAGCATCATAGGACAAAAAGCAACTGACTTACGTAGGGACGCTGTCCTAGCAACATAATTGTGGAGAGCACTAACCACCCCCAAGGTAGAAGAATCACCCGAGTCCTCCACCAATGACAGAACCACAATTGGCTGGTTGATATGGAAACACACAACCCTGGGAAGGAAGGCGGCTACCGTCCAGAGTTCCGCCCTATCAGCATGAAACACAAGGTAAGGTGGCTTATAGAACAGAGCGCCCAAGTCCGGAATTCTACAAGCCGAAGCTAGAGCCAAAAGGATGACCGTCTCCCAGGACAAGTACTTAAGATCAACCACTTCCAAAAGGTTCGAACAAGGGCGACTGAAGAAACAGAATCACTAAGTTCAAATCCCAAGGAGCTACCGGAGGTACAAAAGGAGGCTGCACACGCAAGACCCCCTGAAGAACTGTTTGCACCTCAGGAATGAGGGCCAACTTGCGTTGACAGAAAATGGAAAGGGCAAAGACCTGCACCTTTAAAGTTCCAAGGCGAAAGCCATAATCCAATCCCGTCAGGACGAAAAATCCTAGACGGAAAACCCCGACATATAAGAATGCCAGATTTGATGATAATGCGCAGCCGAAAATGGCTTCCTGACGCGCAGCATGGTAGGAATAACAGAGTCTGGGATACGTCTACGTCTTAAGATATCGTTTCAAGAGCCACCCCGTTAAACTCAGCTGCGCTAACTTGGGGTGGACGAAAAGACCCTGCTGAAGAAGATCTGGCCGCAGAGGAAGGGGCCACGTGTCGTCTACCAATAGGGACCGAAGGTTCGACAACTAGCTTCTCAGAGGCCAGCTTGGAGCCACTAGAATGAAAGAGGCAGACTTGTGTTGTATTCTCTTGAGAAGACTAGCAAGAAAAGGAATCGGAGAAAAAACGAAGTCGTAGATCCATGGAACTGTCAGAGCGTCGACTGCCTCTGCCTGCGGATCCAGAGTTCTTCACACATATACTGGGAGCTGATAATTTAATCATGACTCCATGAGGTCCACCTGAGGACACCCCCCGCGATGAATCAGTGCATAGAACACGTCTGGATGAAGCTTCCATTCCCTGGGATGGATGTCCTGGCGACTTAGGTAATCTACTTCCCAGTTGTCCACACCCGGGATGAATACCGCTGACAGGATTACTGACTGAATTTCGGCCCACGGGAGAACCCGAGTTACTTCTCGCATGGCCATGCGACTTCGAGTCCTGCCCTATCGGTTGATTTAAGCGACGGTCGTCGCGTTGTCAGACTAAATTTTTACCGGACAAGACTTTAGAAACTCTGTTGTTTCTATAACAGAATTGTAAATAGCTCTTAGTTCCAACACATTTATGGGCCACTTCTGTTCCAGAGGGGACCATCTACCCTGAAAGTGATACTTGAGGACTACTGCTCTCCATCCTCGAAGGCTGGCATCCGTTATTACGATAGTCCAATTCCACCCTCCGAATCTTCAGCCCGCCAAAAGATTGTTGGATTGTGTCCACCAGAGGAGAGCCCTTCTGGTAACCGGGTTCAGACGGATCTGTCAATGCAGAAGCAGATGAGATCCTGAGACTTGTGACAGGAGGTCCGGTTGAAACACTCTGGGGTGGAACCATCTGAACTGTAGTGCCTGGAAAGCAGCTACCATTTATTTTTATTTTATTTTTTCCAAGAGACGCAGACAAAACAGGAGCTTCTGGGATGGATAGGGATGTGATTTCTTGAAGTTGATTATCCAACAGTGTTGGATTAAAGTGTGATATGTCAGTAAGGCATGGCCTGAAAGAAGGGTTACCGATGAAGCCTTGAGTAATAGGTCGTCCAAATAAGGGAATATGTTCACTCCCAATGACCAAAGGAAAGCAATCATGACTGACATGAGTTTGTAAAAATGCGGGGAGCCGAGGATAACCTGAACGGTAATGCTCGAGATAGGTAGTGATTCTGCAGTATAGCAAACTGCAGGAAGGCTTGATGCGGTTCCCAACTGACAACATGGAGATAGGCATCCTTGAAATCCATGGATAAAAGGAATTCCCCTGGTCTCACCCCTGACGGACTGCAGAGATTCCATTTCTGGAACAATACATCCTCAGGTACAGGTGTAAGGACTTGAGGTTTAAAATGGGTCTGACCGAACCAACCGGTTTGTGCACGACAAACAGGTTAGAGTAAAAACCCCATACCTCGTTGATGCTCCGGAACCGGAACTAGCCCAGATGACACTATTAGAGACTGGATAGCCTCTTGTAGAACCCTGGCCTTGTCTGTAGGTAGTGAAGAACCGAGGTGGATGGGGGACTCTGAAGTCTATTCAGTACCCCAGGGAAATTAGTCTGCAAATCCACTGTTTGAAATTTCTGCAAGCGGACTCCCACCGCAGGAGACCCCAGGTGGGGCGGAAGACCGTCATGCCACCTGTTTTTCAGCTGGTTAAGGCTCCTGCAACAGTGTGTGGGCGACCTCTCCCTCTGCTGACTCTAGCTTGCGTGGGAGCACCTCTGGCTCTACCATGAAACGAAGGTGTAAGGTCTTCTGGGAGCCGGAGCAGTAGGTGGGAGGAAAGAAGACTTACCCCACGAGGCCTGGGATACCCAATTCCGGGCCAAAAAGCATGTCACCAGTGAATGGTAAACCCTCCACCGCACGCTTGGACTCTGCATCTGCTTGCCAAGCGCACAACCAGAGAGGTCTGCTGCCCGAAATAGCATACGCAGATATCTGGAAATACCTGAGTCCTGTAATCAACTGGTCAGCCCAGCAAACCACAGCCTTGTTAACCCAGGCGGTAACAAGGGCAGGTCTAATTGAGCCCCCAGCTGCTTCTTAGTGTTGTCTCCCATTTACTATTCGAAGGGTCCTTTAACACTGTAATTCCCGGCACTGGAAGTGCTGTTCTGTTTTCTTAGAGAGATGGAAGACAGACGCATCTACAGGAGGAGGTGTTTCCAACTACACCATCATGGATGATGCAAAAGGATGCTTGACGGAAACAGACGTGGAATTTTGGAACCACTGTGAAAACGGAAAAACAGCCGAGCTCTTAGGTTGTTCGTGAAATAATTCACACTCCTGGGATGCAGGAAACATATCCTCAGGTAAATTAAGGACATTTCTGACTGTCAAAATTAGAAAATCCACCCCGGCAGAGGCGGACTCTAACTTTTGAGGGGTACCGCCCCCCTCTTCGGTATCCTCCGTGGCGATGAATTCTTCTTCCAACTCTTCTGCCTGGAGAGCAGTCGTTATAGTACGCTGATAAGCAGTGGAGGGTGCAGACACCGCTGTACCCATAACCTGTACCAGGGTGTTTGGTTAACCAAGCCACCCAGGGAGGCTGAGCCTCAGCTAACACTGACATTAAGTCTGACATAACTCCTACCATGTCAGCGCCCACGGCGGAGCAGGTGAGCTAGTAATCGCCATCTGTGGATCCATTGTTATACAAGCATCACATAACGTGGACCCAGTAGCATGCGGCTTGGTCTGTTTGTTGTTACACTTGGAACAAACAAACAGCTTTTGAGAAGCCTTGGTTCTGCTGGACATGGTACACACAGTCACCCAGCTTAAACAGAAAAGACACAGAAATGACAAAATATGAGATATGGTAAGAACTTACCCTTGTTATCTCTATTTCTACGAAGTCCATAGGGTTCCACAGGATACCTTGGGTATAGGTGTGACGTCAGTCGCAGGGCACCAAAAAGTTAAGCTTTCAGCCTCCCAGGATGCACTAGGTCCCCCTCCTATACCCCGCCCCCAGGCCAAGGCACCTCAGTTAGTTACCAAGCCATAGGCCGGAGGAGGAGAAGGAAGAGAGAGAACAAAGATCTGGACACATACAAGAATCACATTCTCACCAGAGGGAGACGGAAAACCGGTGACCAGAGCAAAGCCCATCTGCAGCACAGGTGCGACAGGGCGGGAGTCCTGTGGAACCCTATGGACTTCGTAGAAATAGAGATAACAAGGGTAAGTTCTTACCATATCTCATATTTTCTACTTCAGGGTCCATAGGGTATCCACAGGATACCTTGGGGATGTCCCAAAGCAGTATCCTTTAAGGGTGGGGACGCTCCTGTGCAGAAAGGAGAATCCGCCGCCCGAAGGAAGCATCCTGAGAGGCGAAGGTGTCAAACCTGTAATACCTCACGAAGGTATGGACAGAAGACCACGTAGCAGCCTTGCAGATCTGAACTGCCGAGGCACCACGTCAAGCTGCCCACGAAGGACCCACAGACCTAGTGGAATGAGCCTTCAGAGAAGGAGGGACCGGTAGGCCTTCATGAAGATAAGCTTCAGAAATAGCCATACGGATCCAGGCTGCCAAAGTTTGCTTTGAAGCAGGCCAACCCTTTTTACAGAAGCCATAGAGGACAACAAAGCGTCCGACTTCCTAAACAAAGAAGTGCGGTCCACATAATTCCTTAAGGCCCGCACAACATCCAAAGAGGCCTCACCCACGGAAAGACCCGGTGAGTTAAAGGCCGGAACAACTATTTCCTCGTTAACATGAAACTGGGAAACAACTTTGGGAAGAAACTTGGGCCGAGTGCGGAGCACTGCCCTGTTCCCATGAAAAACCAAGAAAGGGGGTCTACAAGAAAGAGCCCCTAACTCAGAAACACGTCTGGCTGAAGCAACGGCCAGAAGGAAAACAGTCTTAGCTGTTAGCCATTTAATATCCACTGAGCCCAGTGGTTCAAACGGCGGTCCTTGGAGAGCCCTCAGG
Organism: Taudactylus pleione; assembly: GCA_031769625.1. NCBI lineage: Eukaryota > Metazoa > Chordata > Amphibia > Anura > Myobatrachidae > Taudactylus > Taudactylus pleione. The sequence goes on along the minus strand of JAUIMM010000065.1, from coordinate 20,322,109 downwards.
ACCACAGCCAAATCCCAAGGCGCCACAGGTGGAACAAAGGGCGGCTGAATACGGAGAACACCTTGCATAAAGGTGCGCACATCCGGGATTGTAGCAATCCTACGGTGAAACCAGACAGATAGGGCCGAAACCTGTACCTTCAAAGAAACAAGGCGAAGCCCATGATCTAGTCCCGCTTGCAGGAAGGCGAGAATCCGAGACAGACGAAACTCCCGCGGTGCATAACCTCTCGGTCGACACCACTGGAAGAACATATGCCACACGCGATGGTATATCCTCGCGGAAGACGGTTTCCGAGCTCGTAACATGGTACGCACCACAGAGCTGGAAAACCCCCGGGACCTCAGCATGGCCGTCTCAATAGCCACGCCGCCAAAGACAGCCGAGTCAGGTCCGGGTGAAGACAAGGACCCTGAGACAGAATGTCCGGTCGTAGCGGCAACCGCAGAGGACTGTCCACGGACAGACCCTGAAGGTCTGAGAACCAGTGCCGTCTGGGCCACGCGGGAGCTATCAACAGGAGCATCCCTCCTTCCTGTTTGAATTTCCGGACTACCCGTGGAAGAAGGGAGACCGGTGGGAACAGGTATGTGAACCTGAACGTCCACCGGACGGACAGAGCATCCACCAGAGACGCCCCTTCGTCTCTTGTGCGAGACCCGTACACCGGCAACTTGTTGTTGTGCCGGGACGCCATGAGGTCGATTTCTGGAAGACCCCACCTGTCCACCAGTAGTTGAAAAACGTCCGGGTGCAGGGACCATTCCCCTGGATGAACGTCCTGGCGACTTAGAAAGTCCGCCTGCCAATTTAGCACTCCCGGGATGAAGACCGCTGATATGGCCGGAAGATTGCGCTCCGCCCAAACCAGGATCCGAGAGACCTCTACGAGAGCCTCCCGACTGCGAGTTCCTCCTTGCCTGTTTATGTAGGCCACGGTGGTAGCATTGTCCGACTGGACCTGCACCGGGTGACCCTGGAGAAACCGCTGTGCCTGCAGGAGAGCATTGAAGACCGCACGGAGTTCCAAGATATTTATTGGAAGCTCCGCTTCTGTCGGCGTCCACCTGCCCTGGAACAAGTGTGGACCCGAAACTGCTCCCCAGCCCCGAAGACTGGCGTCCGTTGTCAACAGGACCCAATTTGGAACCCAGAACGGACGTCCCTTGTTGAGGTGGGTCGTCTTTAACCACCACGCAAGGGACAGGCGAACCTCCGGGGTGAGCACAATCGTCTGGAACTTCAGAGACTGAGGCAGCCCGTTCCACTTGGACAGGATCAGGTGCTGCAGAGGTCTGGAGTGAAACAGGGCGTATTCCACCATGTCGAACACCGACACCATGGAGCCCAGTAACCTCATCGCCGAGTGTAAGGACACCCGGCGGCTGTGCAGACAACTGCGCACCCTTGACTGTAAAGCAGAGATCTTGTCCTCCGTCACGAAGATCCTTTGCTGTCCCGAGTTCAATAAGGCTCCAAGATGCAGAATCCTCCGAGACGGGATTAGAGTGGACTTCTGCCAGTTGATTAGCCAGCCGTGCCGTTGCAGCAGTGCAATGGTCAGGTCCAAGTGGTGTAACAGGAGCTCTGGAGATCCTGTCACCAATAACAGGTCGTCCAAGTACGGCAACATGCGGACTCCTTGCAGCCGCAGAGAAGCCGCCATGACCGTCATCACCTTGGTGAAACACGTGGTGCTGTCGCCAGGCCAAAAGGTAACGCCCGAAACTGGAAATGGTCGCTGCGGTTGCAAACCGAAAGAACTCTTGATGGCGCAAAAGAATAGGGACATGCAGGTAAGCGTCCTGTATGTCCAATGACACCATGTAGTCCCCAGGTTCCAGCGCCAGAATGATGGACCGTAGGGTCTCCATCCGAAACTTCGGGACCCGCAAAGACTTGTTGAGTGCTTTGAGGTTGAGAATCGGACGATATGACCCATTGGGTTTCTGTACCAAAAATAGATTTGAATAGAAACCCTGGCCCCTCTGGGAGAATGGAACAGGCACCATAACTCCAGCCTGGAGCATAGTGTGCAATACCTTCCGCAGCTCCGTAGCCTTGTTCCGGTCTGATGGTAGACCCGTGGTGAAGAATCGAGCCGGGGGTCTGTGCCGGAAGGAGAGGGCGTACCCGTGAGAGACCACCTCCAGAACCCAAGTGTCTGTCGTAGTGAACGACCAACACCGGGAGAACTGCAGCAGGCGGCCTCCCACCCTGGGATCCCCCAAGGGGAGACCCGGACCGTCAGGCCGCAGGCTTGTCATCTGGCTTGGGGGCCGGACGTCTGGTACTCCATGCCTGTTTCCGGGGCTTGCCCGATTTCTTAGGGCCAGCCTGTCGAGGAAACGACTGTGGTTTGGGCCTGCCCTGGGCCCTAGATGACCGAAAGGACGATGGTCCAGAACCAGAAGGAGCAGCGGCCGACGGGAGACAAGCAGATTTGGCTGCCGCCAGCGTGGCCACAATCTTATCCAGATCCGGACCGAAGAGAACTTCTCCGGTAAACGGCAACGCTTCCAGACCTTTCTTGGATCTGCGTCCGCCTTCCAGGATCGCAGCCACAAGGTGCGACGAGCAGCTACCGCTGCTGAAGAAATTCTAGACACCAGAGTACTAATGTCTAGAGCCGCCTCGTTGATGTAGGTGGCCGAATCACGGAGATTGCCAATCAACTCCGCTTGTTCGGCCGGACAGTCGGATTCAAAAGAAGCCTCTAATGAATCCGCCCAGCGCTCCATCGCTCTGGCAACCCAGCAAATGGCCATAGCCGGCCGTGCTGCCCCCCCTGCAAGGGAATAAGCGGACTTCAGGCAGATTTCTACCTTGCGGTCCGTAGCATCCTTAAGGGAGGACATGGATGGCATCGGCAATGTGGCACTACGGACAAGACGGGTCACGTGAGAATCCACCTGTGGAGGGGATTCACACTTAGCAAAATAATTATCCGCGAACGGATAAGCCACCGCCAGGCGTCTCTGCGGCTGGTATCTTTTGCCAGGTTGTTTCCACGCCTCCTCTAAATGGTCCACCAACTGACCCGAAAGAGGAAAGACTGTGGCATCGCCCTTCACATCTTTGAAAAAGGCATACTTAGATTTAGCCGCTGGGGGAACTTCGTCCTCAATCACCAAGGCTGTGCGGACCGCCCGAATAAGTCCAGGAATATATACTTTGGACTTAGCATCAGCGTCCTTAGTATGGAAAGGTTCCTGATCGTAAGGATCCAGAATCTCCCCATCATCAGACGTCCCTTCGTCATCCTCATAAGGAGCGGACAGAGACGCCACCGGCCTTTTATGAGGCCGCATCACAGACTCCCCTTGCAATACATCCGACAAGTGCTGTAAAGAACTCGTCAGGGAGTTAACCCACGCTGGCTCCTGAGAACCCGGGTGCGGGGAAATAGGGAGACTGTGGGGTACCACCAATTGTCGTGGGAACCCCTGCATGGGTGACGACACCACAGACTGCTGGGACAAACCCATCGGAGTAAACGCGGGCTGCGGAGCTAACTGGCCCACTAAAGCTGTTAACGCCTGAGCGAAACAAGCCCAGGGCGGCTCCTGTACCGGTGCTGTAACCGTAATAGGCCGCGCCATGGACAACACTGCCGGCAAAGGCCCTCCGCGCTACCCTCCCCCTCCGCTAACGGTACTTTGCACGTGGTACACTGTAGCCGGAGGGGAAAATCACTTTCAGACATGATGGCACCACGTATGTGACCTCTCTCACCAATTAAGTATTAAATAGGCGAGAGACCACCCTGCAGCACCGCACCGCAAGGGCTTTAGCAGAAAGAACAGGGACAGTAATAAAGCTGACAGTTTAGTGAAGAATAGTTACAGGCAGCGCTAGCACAGTCACATACAATGCAGAGAAATAACAATTCCTGCACTAACAGCGCTGATCACTCAACTACACAGACACAGGGCCTGGTAGGACACAGCGCTGCATACACAGACCTGAGCCACAGCGGAGGAGAGGTATGCGGGGGGACCCAGACCACGATGCTTCCTTCCAGACTTCCAGCAGCGTTCACCATGCGTTGCAGAGAAGATGGCCGCCGAGGAGCAGAGAGAAGCTGGCCTGGGGGAGGAGCGCTGACACAGGACCAGTCAGCACAGTGCAGAGAGGGCTGTGTGCAGCGGGGGAGGCGCCGGCTGTGAGACAGGGAAGGCGCGCTCCCCTGGCATGCATTTAACCCCTGGGACGCCGCAGCGCTACCGCTCTGCTGCGGTCCGCTGTCCCAGGGGGTAGTGGAAGCGCAGGTTGGTCGCCTGGCTCCACGCTGCAGCCAGTCCCCAGGGAGCCCCCTGCCTGGGGACTTAGGACCATGTGATCAGCGGGGACCCACCGCGGGACCCCGCTGCTTACCTCTGTCCCCCTTGAATCCGGCCATGGTCCGGAGCATCTGGGGTCACCGCTAGCTGTGACCCCAGACGCCCACCAGCATCCCCGGATCAGTACCGGCGTTCTGGTACCGGCGGGGTGTAGGGAAGACAGCATGGACGTCAGGACTGACTGTCCATGCTGTTCATCCAGTTGTGCAGCCACAGCTGCATGAAGAATAAGCTTCAGGGGCTCTTCTAGCCCCCACTCCAACAGGTGCACCCGACTCCGGCCGGGCACCAAACTAAACTGAGGTGCCTTGGCCTGGGGGCGGGGTATAGGAGGGGGACCTAGTGCATCCTGGGAGGCTGAAAGCTTAACTCTTTGGTGCCCTGCGACTGACGTCACACCTATACCCAAGGTATCCTGTGGATACCCTATGGACCCTGAAGTAGAAAGAAGGCTGGTTTGGGACACAGAGGAGGAGGTACCCCTTCCCACAGATCAGATTCCCCTGCACTTACACCCCAGTTACTTACAGCCTCTTTACCAGGGTTGTAGTCAGGCGATGTAAATGTCCTGCAGCACAGGGATGGCAGCAGAGGAATCCAGCCTTCTGTCTCTACACTGCAAACTTCTTCAGTGTAAATCACCTACAGTCCTTTGCACAGGATCCTTTAGTGGAAGCAGGAGCCATGACAGCTGCACATTACCTCTATGAGGGAGAGGTGCAGGTTGAATGAAAAACGGCATACACGCTGTTCATAACAGCTCTCTGCCGTGCCTTAGAGAGAGAGCCCGCGCTATATAGGCTCCGTCCCTTCTTCAAGTCCCCAGGGCTCGGAAATGGCTGCTAGCTCCGTTAAACGGAGGAGCCAACACTTTTACAATGCCCCCTGCTCCCGCAGCAAAGCTCTCGGCGGGGGGGGAGGAGAGCAGCTGCGGAAGGTGCGTGTGGGAGCAGCGACAGTGCTTGCCGGCTCCCACATGCAACAGTGCCGGCATACAGAGCCCCGTTGCCGCAGTGAAGGTCCCGGCGGGCGGGGAACACGTGTGAGCCCCGCTATGCTGCAGCCGCTAACGCATGGCTACCAGCGTGGGCAGAATAGTTATCAGCGCCGTAACGCTAAGTACCTGGGCAGTAGGAGAGGCACGATAGGTAGCAGAGGGGGGGGGGGTGAGGGGAGCAGCGGGGAACACGCAGCCACATACTCACTGCATTCCCCGGAGGGCTCTCTCAGCTTCAGCACTCTCTTCTTCCTTGTTAGAGATGTGCTGTGGCGATAAGGAGCTGTCAGTGCTTTTAGTATAAGCACTGTGCACTCCTTCCTGCTTCTAACAAGTCAGGGCACCGGGTACCCGGACCCCACCTTTAGAGAGGTGGCGAAGGGTACCCATCAAGTGTAAAAGATGTAAAGAAAAAAATATATCTAAATTAAAAATAAAAATCATGTATTGCTGGAGCACAGCAGATTGTGACCAGCTCCAAAGGGCACATTTTCTAAACTGGGGGCTGGTGGGGCATAGAGGGGGAGGAGCTTCACATTTCTAAATTATTTAAAGTGCCAGCTCCAGCTATCCACGCCTCTATACCCCAGCGTAAGCAACCTCCAGTGTCCCCTAGTGGATGAAAGAGAAAATCAATTGTGTACTCAAGCACACAGAATTTGCCACGGGTCACAGTCAGACAGTTTAGCAGTCGACATCAGTAACTATCAGTAGTGCAATGGATGTCAATCAAACACAATTGTTTTTGCCATGAGAGCTTGCATTTTTCCAAAATCGCAAAGTGGATGATTATAATAGAGGCATTTTGAGCGGTTAACCTGAGGTCCAGTTCTTTCTACGCAAATGTAATTATGCAAATACAATATGCAATTGACAAATAAAAGTTTAGGTATAATTTTTGTACATTACAATGAACTTGGAAAAATGAACGCTAATACGGTTTACTAAAAAATAAAATTACCTGAAGTGGATTGCAGTATACATTAACATAATTGCAGTGACAATATGTGGGTGCCAGGGATCCCACAATTTAAAAAAAAAAAAAAATTGGGGTCCAGACCATTTCTGGGTCCCATGATAATTTATGCTTTAGAGCTCCCCATGTGCCCCACAGACCTCCAGATATAAACACCAGATATGCCCAGTGTTCTGCTAAACTGTTTAAGCGGGGCGCCGCACCCTGTCAGATTTTAAAGTGCCAAAATGCGCCCTACCCCCAATAGCAGCACCCTGCTAAAGGGAGCCTGCCCTGTGCCTTCCACACCCATGGGCCACAGTGTCGGGTTCGGTGGGAAAAGTTGCAGATACCAAATGCTGTCGGGTGAACAGATGCCGTGTGCATGCTCACAGCATCTATTCATAGTGGGGGTGAGCTTGGGGGAAGCCCAGCACCTCCGTAAGTGCTGGGCAAGCTCCAAGTGTGATGAATTGGGGGGACTGCCACAAGGATACGCCCCTCCCTGGTCAGCCACGCTCTCTTTTCGGGAGCACATGCACAGAGAATTCCTGTCCGCACCTCAGCGCTCTGCCCCCAGTCTGGCGAGAACACTACCCACATACCCCTAGAATGCCCATCTCATAACCCCAACAGCAGCAGACCTCCCCACATGCCCCTAAATGCATGTTTAATGTGTGCATGATGCTACAAGTGATATGACTTGTCTGTATACAAAACTCATAGTGAATAAGGCATTATGCTGGGCATACACTATACAATTATCTGTCAGATATCTGTCTGGTTGGGATGAAAACCTGGTAATGTATAAGAGCAAATGACAACCAGCCAGATTGGACAAATATCTGACAGATTGTATAGTGTATGCCCAGCATTAGGAGACATATTTATCAAAGAAGATGTGCGGTATATCCCAGAAAGCAATTGTTTACATACCAGGATGTATGTAAAGGGGACCACAGCAGATATTCATATGGTCACACACAAAGAAAAGGGAAGGTATTTTCCCAATTGACCAAGCCCTAGCTTAGCAGTTGTAGAGGACCAGATAGTGATCACTGTGTTCAGCACTTCCTGCCCTAAGAAATTCCCACAGAGGACACGTCTGTGCAACCAAAGCAGAGCTGTAACTATATCTTTTGGTGCCTTGTGTACATAAAGAGCATTGGTAACCCCCAGCCACAAATTAAGCAGGTAGAGCGCACGCCGAAGACGCGGGATGTGAAAAAACAGGTGTGGCCTTACTGGGAAGGGTATGACAACACAATAATACCCAAATTAAAAATTTGTCACATTACACTGCACAGTAGTGTCCCTTATTCACGTTAAACCACACAGTAGTGCCCCTTATACATTATGACACACAGTAATTCCCCTTATAACACATTATGCCACTTAGAAATGATCTTTACAAAATATGCCACAAAATCTGGCACCGGTCACAAGCCAATAGGAGGTAGCGGACCAGCAGTTGCTGCAGATTAGCTGCTTGTCCGCAAGCTCAGATTGGCTCGCGACCGGTGGCAGATTTGAATGACCGCGCTGTCTCTCTCAAGGGCTGCAGTGCGGCTGTCAGGGATTGACCGCAGCAGAGCACTTCCCCGGGGACACAGCTATTTTTTAAAAACACAATTGAGAAACAACAAGCGCTAACCCACTGGGCAGTCTATTGTAATCTAATCTTAAAGTCGTATCTATACTCTAATGGTGAATACTTAGAATGAATTATAATAAACTTATAAAAAAGTTCAGTAAAGTGCATATAACCGACAACAGCCACCACATGAAATGGGTAAACTGGACAACCCCCCCCCCCCCCCCCCCAAAAAAAAACCCCATAAATAATCGACAGAATTACCAAAAAGATACATCTGCGACGGATCGTCGCAATCCTGTGATGCCGAATCGGAGGATCGGTGGAATCCAACATGTTGGTTTTCACAGATTTGCCGATCACAGTCAAAATAGGATCGTGATTTGCAAATCTGTGACATTTAATAAGTATAATTTCACCGATCCTCCGACAGATTACGGAACATCAATGGCCACAGGTTGGCATTTCCGGTGACGGACCATGTTTTCAATAAAATCGCTGGATCGAGAGACCCGACGGTAGAAATATGGGGATCTTTAATAAGAAAAGGGTGGCAGGGAGAGTATGAATTCAGCAGAATTAAGAAGCATGAATGCGTATTATATCGTCCGTCATTTCACTCTATCCCTTTATTTCAGAGATCCCCAGTAACTATTTAATTTTTACTTGGACTCTTCCATACCCTAGTGTTCACTCTAGCTCAGGCGGCAGGCAGGGCGCTGGAGCTAGAGAGGGAAACTTTGTGCGCGCGTGTCCGAAAAAGGGGCGTGGCCATGAAAAGAGGGTGTGGCCATGAAAAGGGGGCGTCCCCTTTTCGTCGTACTTGGGGGCGTGCCCGGCACTTACGGACACGCCGGGCAGCCCCCAAGCGCTGCAGACAGTGAGAATAGATGCCGGGTGCATGTGTCTGGCGTCTATTCTCCGGCGGTGACCGGGTCACCGCACATTTCTACACCCGCGGGACACCCGCAGGCTGTGAGGGCAGGGCGCTTTTTGCCGCCCTTCTGGAGGGCAGGGTGCTTTTTGCCCTCCAGAAGGAGGGCAGGGCGCTGCGCCCCGCTAAAACAGCCTAGCGGGAACGCTAATACCCCACAGTCTTTCAATCAGAAGTTTTAAAAGGTCAGAGACTCGACCAGAGGCTAACAGCAGGTAACACCAGTCCACAAGGTTTGCTGCCAACCCTTAAGCAAAGAAGTCTTCTCAAAGTAGGGGCACTTTCCTCTACGCATTTCTCCGTCTCTATGGCCCGTTGGCGGCTTCCTCAAGAGATGGAGGTAGATTGTAGAAGCTGCCGACGGGCCAGAGAGGTGAAGAAAGGCTTCTTAATTCTGCTGAAATCATACTCTCCCTGCCACCCTTTTCTTACTTATACCCCTTTTACACCAGATCTAAAACCCAGGTTATTGCAGGGTTAATCAGAGTTGCTGCTAGGTGTAAAATGGGACAAGGGTTGGACCCGGCAATCCAACCCAGGTAACTTACAGGGTATAACACGGGAACGACCTGTGAAACCCTGCAGTGTAAACGGGTACCCCGGGTTGTCCGACCCGGGTCCCGTTTACAGCACGTGGTCTTCCAGGTAATCACCAAGCGCCGGGAGAAGTGTTTCACTGCACCCGTGTGCAGCATGAACAGCGCCGATCCGGGAGTAACATGGTTCGGCGCCACAGTGGAAAAGGAGTCTGTCCCATTTGGAACCATGTTGAACTATGTTTTGGAACAGAGTTATACACTGTTGCTATGAATTGAGAAAAACTCCAATGGAAACTTTTTGGGTTTTAAGCCGCATATGCACCGTGCACTGCGACGGGGGATCAGACGTTCGACATATCGGGCGGTCCCCTCACACGGAGCAATCGGGTGGCCGACCACCCGATATGCCGGCTCCTCCCTCCCGCACCCTCATAGCGCTGCATGGGATCGCACATCGCATTTCCAGATCTACGGAACCTGCAGTAAAATCTGGGGGTGCAATGTACGACCCCAAGGGTGCGGACTGTACGATATCATGTCCATACACGGTACAATAGAGCAGCCAAATCGTACCAATCCGTCGTTTCGGATGCTTTATTGCACCGTGTATGGGCACATGTAGCCACAATTTTTATGTGCTCATGTAAGCTGATTGACAAGCTTTGCTGGTGCTGCTAATAATGGTTCACATTTATAACAAATTATTAATTACTGTGTATATGAAGTTTCTATGCAAGATTTTATAGGCTTTATGCAAAGAACATATTGTCTTTTTTTCTTTTATTATATTTAATATTGCGTTTGTATTTTGTCATATATATTACTCGCAGGTCATGCGAGTTGTGGATTAGAAATTTGTAGACTACAAAACCCATCATATGTTTTGTTTGTTCTTAAACCTGGTTATAAAGACAATTTGGGGTTGATTCAATTAGCTGCAAGGGGGCATGTTGCCGTTGCAATGGCACCATTACATCAAATCGCCCCCCATGCAACATTATCTCATCCTGGACTGCAAACTAAAATCAGCGAGTCTGAAGCTACCATAAGTGCGGCATATAGCCACAATTACTTGCGGCGATGAGCTAATTAAATCAGCCCCTATATGTCAGCTTTCAATTCTAATCTTAAATATTTAAAAAGCCTATAGAGTAGGGGTAGGCAAGGTGCAGCACTCCAGCAACTGCAGAACTATAGATTGCAGCATTCCCTGCAAAAGTTATAGCATGTCCTAGCAGCAAAACGATGGCAGGGCACGCTGGGATGTGTAGTTCTACAGCAGCTGCCTAGCCCTAGCACGTTGCTTACCCCCTGAATAGAGAATAAGAATGGACAATTACATTTGCATGCCGTACACAAAATAACAGAAGTCATACTGTGCAGGAAGTCCATCATACCGGTTCCCTATAGCCAGTTGCATTAAGGTGAGGGCTGTAATCTATCTGGCAGGACCGACCAGTGAGCTGGGGGCCCATAGTAAATGAATCCGATCTGTATATAAAGCAGTGTACAGTATGACATGACATGAAGGAATGTGCCCGGCACCTGAGAACTAACCCCATGGTTAGGTCTAGAAACCAACCCCATGTGTCGATCGGAGCACAATACAAAACCAGGATGACACGTAATCAGCAGCCATCGCCTTCTTACCACGGAAGCCGGCGAGGGTCACACTAAACCCGTTCCTAGCCAGTGACAGCGCGTGGTACATCATCCGGGGACTGCGGCCCAGGTCTCCTAGGACCAGCACACACACCTGTCCGGCGCCCGCAGGCTTGGCGATGAGTAACACAATGGTGAGTATCAGCAGGAGCAGAACATAGGTGGGGCCAGCGCCATACACCCATGCTGCACAAGTACAGCTAGCCAGCAGTGCAGTGCTTACACCCGCCATGTTCTGTGTATATATAACTGCTGTCTGTGAACCGCTGTAAAGATTGTTGTATGCACGTAAGGATGACTGGCAGTGGCAAGCCGCCGCTCGACACGCCTTCACCCGCTGATTGGTCAGTATTGTATTAAACTACAGACCTGGGAACGCCCCCGTCTGAAAAGTGTGACGTCACTCAGTTCCAGCGCTAGGAATCGAGTAATCTGTTACAATCGATTGTTTCGATATTCTTACTATTGAAAAAAAAATGTTTGCATCTTTTGTCTTGCTGAAAATATATCGATTTTTATACTGAATAACATTTGAATCAGATATTTAAAATTTAAGCCTGATTTTTTTGGAAGTGGAATCTTATAATTGCCTACCCTCCCAATACGGCCGGAGACTCCCGAAAATCGAGCGCCGCTACTGGCCCCCCGGAAAGGCAGGAAAGCCTCCCGGCGGCCGCAGACCCCTACGCCCCCCCGCAGTTGCAAGAGAAACGGTAGTGTCTGGATGCCCTTCACGAAGAGGACCCTGACATCATCAGCTACTGTCCAACATCATTCCCTACCATCCACGTGGACATGGAGGGGGATTACAATCTTGTGGCGAGCAAAGTGAGTCACCGAGCCCGAATCGTGGTGAGCAAAGCGAACCCGAGAGGGGACAAGTTTCTTCTTTAGGTGGACTTTATGGGCATTGAATTGCGCTTCCGCCCTCACTGCACGTCACTTCCAGGTCCTTAGCATGAAGGGGAAATAAGTTCTACCCAAGAGAAACCCCCGCAGCGAGGGTGGCGAATGACGCGATTCACGCGTAATCTCCGGTAATCTCAGCATTGTGTAGTGGGGGTGGTGCCAGAATGACACGATCGCGTGGCCACACACCCTGCTAATAAATTACTGTATACTGCACACCATACTTGCCTACTCTCCCGGGACTGCCGGGAGCCTCCCGTAAATCCGGTGCCGCAAGTCCCCCGGAATGGCCGCCAGCTCCCCACGCCTGCACGTAAAATTGGGCGGTTCGGGGGATGATGACGCTATTCACGCTGAATCACGTCATCGTAGCCCCGTCCCATGCTTTATAATGCCTGTAATATCAGCATTATAAAGCAGGGGGTGGGGCCGTGATCGCGCCAGCACACCCCTGCTCCGCCCACTGAAGCCGCCACCACCCTCCCTTCTGCACTGACCTGGCAGCCCCCTCCTGGAGGTCGGTAAGTATGCTGCACACTACATGGTCTGTGAGCCTGGTCTGGGGCGGTACACCTGTCAAACCGTAACGCAGGTGTCCTAAGGCGAGCTCAGGGAGGACAGAAACCTCCCATGGAGCAGAAGGGCTATAAGCCATGGTACACTACTCAAGTGAGCTTGGTCAGTTAGAAGTTGTTGTCTAGACAGAGGGCCTGATTCAGCCAGGAACGTAGTTGCTAATATGCTTGCAATCGGCCGATTGTTGCGTACTGCACATGCGTATGCATCGCAGTGCTCGTGTGCGCACCAGCCACTGCGATTGGGACTGCGCAGACCCATCGCAGAGTGATTTTTCAAACACAGCTTGTGAAATAGCAGGAGCTGATTAGTTGGTCCTTTATCTCTCTGCAAGGCTTGATACATCTAGCCCAGTGTCCTGCAGATTGCAGCCTTCCGACATTGAGGATCTGATTCAGAGGTGGACGCAGTGTCTGTGAAATTTATAGTCTGCTGCTGTTTGGGATGGGGAGGGGGCGGCTACGGCCTCCATTTTCAGTGTTGCTGCCATTGAGGGGGGGAGGGAAGAGGCAAGGATCTCCAACGGCAGATGGAAATTAACTGGTCTCTTTTGGGCATATGCGATGACCGGCCTGCGTGACTCCATGGTCACTCAGCCGGCCAAGGATTATGCAGATTATCCGATGCTGCTCTGTGGGTGCAGCTCGAATCATTAATGCATGCAGGAGGCATGATACCTCCTGCTGCATTAACATAATAGCAAAGATGGAATTGCAAAGCTGCTTGCGTGCAGCTTTGCAATTCCATCCAGTGCTGTTTTTGTCCACTGTGTAAGACTACTTAGGTACAGCCGACTCCTTGATATACCATTGTAACCCCACTTTACTCTCTAAAGGGACAACAGGTTACTAACTCCCATATACTCTCTTGTACCCACCCTTTACCTCCCACTAAGTGGTGTAACTGCTTTTTAAATCAGTGCCTCCACCCAAGTGTAAGTAAAGCTGGCCATACAAACTACAATTATAGGGGCGATCCGCCCGATATCCGCGGATCGCCCCGATAATTGTAGTGTGTGCGCGGGCGACCGAGGGTTAAATATTGCTCGGTTGGGCATGCCGGATTGTCCACCATGCCCGTCCGATGCAATATTTATGAGGTAAACTGTCGGCCGCATCGGTCAGTGTATAACCAGCAACGTCCGACAGACCGACATTTCCTGTGTTCCTTCCATGACTCCTCCCCCGGGGGGCGGAACGCAGATGTCGGGCTGATACACTGTGAGAGAACTCTCACAGTGTATGACGCGGACATCTGCGGCTGGCAGGCTGCCAGATAAAATGTCTGTTGGTCTGACAGGCATTTTATCTGGACGTGTATGCCCAGCTTAAGTAGTATGGGCCTACTTGGGAAAACCCTAATTTAAATGTTGAATTGTCATGTAACATTGGTTCACACAATGAATATACATTTTACCAGAATAATGATGTACTTCTTTCCTCCACTGCTCCTCCAGGAAAGTGACACACAAGATATAGTTTGAAAAATACTTATACTTTAGTAAGATGGTTGTAAATTAATGTTAACACAAATACAACTTTATCATTCCAAGCATTGTGCATATGATGTTTATGGGTGTAGTATGTAATACTGCCGCCCGGCAGGGGTGAAGATCCCATTCGCTAATAAGGTAAGTATAACTAACCCTATTTTCCCCCTAACCCTCCCTTAGGGGTGCCTAACCCCCCTCTACGTGCCCAAACCTAACTCTCCCGGGGGGGAGTGCCTAACCCTAAGTCCCCCCAGAAGCCCTAAAACCTAACCCTCCCCCTGCCCGCGCGGCTGTCCGCGCCCCCGGCTTACATTCGTTTAGTATGCCAGGCGTCTGGCTCCCGGGGCTCGCTACAAAACGGGGTGGCTGTTGATGCTGATCAACAGCTCACCCCATTTTGTAGGCGGGGACGGGGGGTGGCTGGACAAACGGAGGCGTTCCCGAAGGAACGCCTGCCGTTTGTGGGCGGCCCTACTGACATCATTCATGATCAGAGCAGCAAGTTCACTCGGGCTTGCGGGAGCCGAGACCCTACCACAAGGGTCTCGTCAGCTATGCGAGCGGCCTGGAGGCGGATTTTTATTTTTTAAAAATCCACCCTGATTCAGAGCGACCGCTTGCAAATAGCGAGCGCATCTGAATCAGGCCCTTAGACCATCGGATTCCTGACTACATCCCGATGTTTATATGTTAACTGAACAAATTAGGCACATCATATAAAAACATATATATATATATATATATATATATATATATACGTTAAGAAAACAGAGGCACTCACGGGACTTGGTAAAGAAAGACTCAGGTACACAAGAGGTGTATGGGATTCGACGTTTCAGTCAGTGAGGACTTTTATCTTGATAAAAGTCCTCACCGACTGAAACGTCGAATCCCATACACCTCTTGTGTACCTGAGTCTTTCTTTACCAAGTCCCGTGAGTGCCGCTGTTTTCTTCATGTTCATACATCAGGTTCCCCCGCCTCAGATGGCACCTGGGCAAGTATTGATTGGTACTGTGGAGTGCCGGCTCCAGTGACTTTATATATAGATATATATATATATATATATATATATATACGGTCCGTTAACTTAAATTAATGTAAACTCACATGTCATGAAATAGTACCCTAGCAAAGTCCCCTATTTACAGATGTGCCCAGCTAGTTTGTTGCTCATAGCGTGCCACTCAGGCCTCCTGTGTCGCGCCATGGAATGTTACGTGATGGCTGTACTGTGGCGTACCATGGTATTCTACAATGAAAGATAAGCCATGGCATGTAACACGCTGCTTAACCTCTAGGTGGCAAGTGCTCCACTGACAAAATTTGTACTGTGGTGGGATGTTGAGAGAAATGCTTTTAGTTCAGTAGAGTTCTTTAAAATAACTGAACTTTAGTTGCTCTGTCATTATGTAATGCCTAGTGTGCGTCTCCTGGTCAATGTTAGCTACTGTGCGGCTGCTTTATTGGGACTCGGCACAATAATATGCATCTACTGTAGGGTCACTTTTGGGGACAGGTACTTTGCAGTACAGTAATAGAGATGTGTCCACATATATCTATCCTCCGTGCACTACAAGTTGCTCCACACATAGCGCAGGAGTGCTATGTGACTCGGTAGCGCAGAGCGTCTTTTATGCGTCTTTGTACCCTAAAATGCGTCTTATTAGCACAAGCAGCTTTTGCTGATATATGATAAATGATATGCAGTATGCCTATGTTGTGTGAGACAGTATGGGTGTATCTGCAAGCAAATCACTACGTTAAAGTGTTATAGTCGCTATTAGTGTAACGTAACGTTTCACGTGCAGATACACCCAAACTGGCTCACAGAATATAGGCATGCTGCATATCATTTTAATCAGCAGAAGCTGCTTGTGCTACCAATTTGATTCGTTGTATGATTAAGATGCATTTGAAGGTAAAAAGACGCATAAAAGACGCTCGCTCCATAACAGAATTCACACACACCACCAAGTGATTTATTTTTAATCTAGTAATGAAGATTCAAAAGAAGAAGAAAAAAAACCTCCCCTTCCATGATTCGAACCCCAGACCCCAAGGTGCAAGGCACAGACCTTGCCCACTAGCCCACACATTCTAGCCATGTTGAGAGTTGCACCTGTCGTGTATGTGATGTGATGTGTGCAAATTAAAGCAGGCAATGTGTACAATGTCAATAGTGGGCTCAGCATGCGGCAACATTGAATAGAAGTGAATGATGGTGGGGGTGGTGGTGAGCCATATAATGAGCTCAATGGAGTTGAATAGTAATTGTGTGATGGTGGGGGGATGTGGTGAAGGAACTTGGGTTGCCATACACAGAGAATAGCGGAACTAGTTGGCTGGTTGGACAGATAATCTTTAGATGTGTGGCCAGCTTAACTCAGTCTGCCAGCAGCTTCTTTTATACATCTCTCTGTCCCTGCCCTTCTTTCCCTGACAGGAACCCAACCACCCTCATCCATGCCCCTTCTTCGTGTGTGTGTGTGTGTGTGTGTGTATCCCATACAATGAGACACATCCCCACCAAAGAAAGAAGTACCATATAAACTTCCATTTAAATACATGAAATAGATATACCTGTATACATAAATTATAAAAGGGCCATGTACATGAATACAATTAAATACATATATATACATATACTTTACCTCACAAATTGTACATTTATAAATATTACAATCATTTATGAGTACAGTACTTATTTTAACCCTTAACCAGGGTTACACCATCATAGCCCCCTCACCATTGGCTTAAGTTACCATTTTGAAAACACATGCAGATTGCAGAGGAGCTGCGTACGGAGCTGAGTGAGACTCTAGTCGCTGAGGCAGGGGTCAGCAGCACATTACACAGGATCATTCAGCAGCAGTTGTCAGCAGCAAAGTGCTCTGCACCCAGTACCTGGTCAGATGAAGAGGCTGAAGCAGCGAGTGTGGGTGCGAGTCTATGGGTGGGTGAATGAAGTCCCGGTCCGTGCGCACACAGCAAGGGGAAGACACTGTCCAGTTCTGCTACTGCTGGAACACCCATCAAGGTTACCAGCAGTGCAATGCCACCCCAGGTAAGGAATACATACCTCCCAAAATTTGAAGATCTCCAATCGGGACATCCGCGCGCTATTCCCAAAAATGGGTGTGGCCTATACGAAAGGAGGCATGGTCTTGCAGCATGCTCCCATTTAAATCAGGAAGAGGCATGCTCCAAGATGCTGGGCTGCCCCCCATACTGTGAATAGATGCTGTGCGCATGCGCATCTTTTCACGCTTTGCATACCCATTGCTATGCAGAGCAGTGGTGTATGCTTCCCCCCCACTGCGGGACACTGCGGCCTGCGGGTGGGACAGTCCCAAAAAAGTGGGACAGTTGGGAGGTATGGGAATATGTTCAGGTGATACTAGCGGAAGGGTGCCTTGAGCTGTAGGTGATCAGCAGTAATCGGTGCAGCTCTGATCGAGAATGGGGGATCCTTGTTGCCTTCTGTCTCAGCTGCTTCCTTGTCAGGTTGTGCGTGCAGGATTGTGTGGAGGAAGCAGCGGCTGGGTTGAGGGTTGGGGCTTGCAACTGGCGTCAGGGCTCGATATCCTCTTGTCCAGACCCCACCCCCGTCAAATTCAGACTCATGGCAGGGGAATCCAGGATTTTTTATTTACAATGCGGGGTAGCAGTAGACTCCAAAGTAATGCGGGAGTCTCTCACAGAATGCGGGAGGGTAGGCAACTATACACTGTCGCTTGTAATATAGCTGGTGAAAAAAACTTACGGGTGTTCCTGGAAGATGGCCTTAAGCAAACTTCATCTCATGGACATGTAATGGGAACTAAAGAAGTCATGATTAGAGAAAGTTCAGATGGAAGCTCTGCGCTAGCCATAGGGTGTCATAAGTGTTGATGGTCATCGTGATGGTGCACCGATAGTGGAGTGTTTGAGTTCAGCGGTGGATTTCTATTGTCCACGGACATTGAAAGTGGGGGCCTCAGGGCTTGCAATCTCCAGTGCAAGCAATTACAGATGGGAAAGGCTAAGACTAGCATATGCATAATATTGCAGCAGCGAATCAGAAAGAAATCGGTCGCGATGGCATTAGTATCCACCTCTGAAACAGGCCCTGAGTGCTAGTCAGTGTAGTGAGACAGCCTACTGGGGTATTTGTAAATCCAAGCATCTGCGTACAAAGATGCAGCATGGTTCGCAGATCATTTGATGTTAACAGTCCTGAGTAACTCTATGGTGGCGCAGAATGGCCGCGGGAACTAAAATCATGGAGCCATATTTCTTGCATATGGGATCGCAGACGCAGGATGTGATACGCCCTTGAAACGCTCATGACACACCTGCGCTTTTAGTCAACACTCACAAAGTTCCTTGACTATCAGTAACACTGCAAATAAATACTCACTGCAAGCGACTGCGAAAATATCGGCATAGCGTACAACTCTGAACCAGGCCCTATATCAGTGGCTTGGTTGTCTATTATTCAGAGGGTTTTTGTTCAGTATTGCAGAAGGTCTGCTAACAGTAACTGGTTACATGCATGGCTGTGTAAGGTGCTATTCATACCTCCCAACTCTCCCAATTTCTGGATAGTCCCTATATGAGTGCTCTGTCTGGCTGTCACAATCAAGATTGCATCGTCTTAATCTGCCTGGTAGTTGTGAGGTATGTCCCATTAAGGAGAGTTCATTTTGGACAGTTTGTAATATCATGCATGCATCAAGGTGATATTAGTCCATTGTTTTACTCAATCCCAATTTAGAATCTCCAGCATCCAGTATAAAGGGCTTTTAAATTTCCCTGTTTAATGGTGATCACATTTCAATACGAGGGAACACTCTTTAAGGCCAGCCTTTCTTATTCCATAAATCCTCTCATCTCAAAGGGCATTCCTATCCACACTTTTTTCTGCCTCATAGACTTATTGGCTGCTTCCTCAGGAGACAGTACTTCCACTGTATCAGGACTGTGATTATCTCAGTACATAAAGATAAACTACATTTGCCAAAGTTCCATTGTGGTTGTTGGAGGAGCTATCCTGGTTGCTGGCGTTCCCCACATACAGGGGATAGAGAGTTGAAATGATCATCTGTATCAAAGGTGTTATCAGGTTGTGGAATTTCTGATCGCTTATTATTAATTATTATATTATTGGGTCACATGTTCTGAACTTCCTATGGATCACAGACCCATAGTATAAAGCCTGCTACTGACTGTGTCTCAGTGTCTGTGCAACGTTACTTTCTGGTCTTTCTTGGACTCCTGCCAGATCCCTTCTGTGCCTGTGGTTTGCTGTGGACTTTGCTATAGCTCTGCCCGTGTTCCGGTTAAACTTCTGATGCTGGTTACCAGCCACACTACAGAGCTCAGCATTGCCATTGCCTAAGTATTGTTATCCTGCTCCATCACTGTGGTTGCATCCCCTGCTGGATTATTTACTCTGCCTGTTGTCTTCTACTTCCGTGGACATTGAACTCACCTCTACTACAGTTGTCAACTGCACCGTTGCAGTTATCATCGCCGAACCCTTCGTGCATCGCGGGGCTCAACCCCGCTCCGGATCCCCATCACGCCGCAGGGCTCAACCCTGCTCCGGACCCTCATTACATCGCAGGGCTCAACCCCGCTTTGGATCCTCGTCACTCTGCAGGGCTCAACCCTGCTTCGGATCTTCACCGCATCGCAGGGCTCAACACTGTCCCGGATCTTCACTACATCACAGGGCTCAACCCTGTCACAGATCTTCACTGCATCACAGGGCTCAACCCTGCTTCACATCACAGGGCTCAACCCTGCCTCGGATTTTCACCACGTCTCAGGGCTCAACCCTAGTAACATCCTTTATACCATCCTGAGGTCTTAGCCTCATATTGGACTCGGGGTTCCCCACCACATTAGTATCAGAAACTTTATTTACATATGGGGTTTACTCCTATATTGACTACTGCATATCTGAACTTCTGTGTCGTTGAGACTTCATGTAAAACGTTGCTATATATTTTGCCTGTGAATAAATTCTATTTACTTTTATGCCGTGTTACTGAGATTCCAGGTCATTTCTATAACCACCTCAGTTTATAGTGCCCAGTAGGCCTGACTCCTTCCAGGAGTCTCAAGGGTCGGCAGCCGTGACAGTTTGCACAGACCTAAAAATGAATCTGGATCTGGAACAGGCTACTGGGGTACAGGTGCTTCAAGGTTTGACCGCCCGTCTGGAAGTACAGGAAAATACTCAAGTTAAAATTTTGCAATGTTTACAGGATCTTTCCACGCATCTTGATAAACTTAAGATTCCTGTTACAAGTACATCAGGGGCTTCTGCTTCCCATCTACCTTTACCGACTCCTACCTCTTATGATGGTAATCCAAAAACCTGTAGAGGATTTCTCAACCAATGTGAGATTCATTTTGAATTATTACCCCAAAGTTTTACCACCTCTCGTGTTAAAGTGGCTTATATCGTGTCATTATTGTCTGGTGCTGCTCTTGAGTGGGCCTCTCCTTTATGGGAGAGAAATGATGCTTTAATGTCTATTTACCAAGCTTTTGTTTCCACTTTTAAAAGGATATTTGACAAAACTGGATGATCAGTGGCCACTTCTGTTGACATTTTACGAGTAAAACAAGGAACAGCTCCAGTTGGTCAATATGTGGTTCGCTTTCAAACTAAAGTGGCAGAACTTAAATGGAACAATGAGGCATTAAGAGCAGCATATTGGAATGGTCTCTCTGAGAAACTTAAAGATGAGTTAGTGACTCGGGATCTTCCTGAGAATTTGGATGAGTTAATTTCATTGACTATTATAATTGATTTGCGTATGAGAGAATGAGGGGTTCAGAGGAATCGCGCTGAGTGTTCTAAAAGTTCCCTTCCCCAGTCTCGCTCCCTTCATGGTACATCTGATAAGCCTATGCAAATTAATAAAGCTAAGTTGTCTGAAGTAGAGAAGCAATGTAGGAGGCATTCTAATTTGTGCTTGTATTCCTCAGAACATTTTTTGGCTAAATGTCCAATGAGGCCGGGAAACGGTCGTCCCTAGTTGATGGAGGGGGAAGTCAAACTAGGGGTGCTGTCAAAAGTTCTCCCCAAAATGGATTGTTTAATCTCTGTGGGTATTCCTGATTTTGGGTCTCCGTGTCAAGAGTTTTCTGCATTGCTAGATTCTGGAGCAGTGGGCAATTCTATTTCGCTGTCATTGGTTAAAAAATTGCAAATTCCTGTTGTCAAATGAACCCGTTCTCTTTCTCTTTCTGCAGTAAATGGGACTAGAATTTCTAATGGATATGTTACGCATCAAACAAAGTCTATGAAGTTGAGGGTAGGAGCTTTGCATGAAGAAAGTTTAGAGTTTCTGGTATTACTTATTTCTATGTATGATATAGTTCTTCGTTTACCATGGTTAACTCTTTATAACCCTCATATTGACTGGACTTGTTCTCAAATTCTTTCTTGGTGTCCTAAATGCAAATTAAATTGTTTGATTCATGTGGTACGAATGGCTGAAGTGAAAGTAGATGTTCCACCTTCTCTCCCACAGCCTTATCATGAATTTGCTGATGTCTTTTCCGAGCAGGCGGCAAGCAAACTTCCATCGCATCATCCCTGGGATTGTCCTATTGAACTTATTCCTGGTAAAATGTCACCCAAAGGTCGAGTATACCCTCTCTCTGTTTCTGAGACTCATGCCATGTCGGAATATGTGCAAGATGACCTACGAAAGGGGTTTATCAGGCCTTCTTCATCTCCCGTTGGAGCGGGCTTCTTTTTTGTAAAGAAAAAAGATGGTGGTCTTCGTCCATATATCAACTTCCGAGGTCTAAATGAGATCACGGTAAAAAACAAATATCCTTTGCCTCTCATTACAGAATTGTTTGACAGAATTCAGGGGTCTCGACTTTACTAAACTTGATTTAAGAGGAGCTTACAACTTGATCAGAGTTAAATAAGGAGATGAGTGGAAAACTGCGTTTAATACACGTGATGAAGCCTAGGCAGGAAGTCAATGCAACATACAGTAAGACAGTATGCGAAAAAGTTTCGCCTACTGTATGAATAGCAGGCGGAAAAAAGTGGTGAATTGGGGTGCAACGTTGCGGGAAGCCTTCAACGTGCAGCCTTCAGACAATCCCCTAAAGGTACTGTAAATTACGTAAATTTAAAAAAAAAAAAAAACACTGACAGTCAGAACACCCCAAAAATTCACTTTCATTTTGGGGGCGGAAGAGAAAAAATTTGGGGGACAACGTTAAACATGTAGGGGTAAATTTACTAAGATGGGAGGTCTATTTAAGAAGTTACTGTACTATATGTTACCCATAGCAACCAATCAGATTCTACTTCTCATTTATCTACAGTAGCACCTTCTAGAAGATAATACTTGGAATCTGATTGGTTGCTATGGGCAACATCACTTCTTAATAGAACTCCCATCTTAGTAAATGTACCCCCTAATATATAAAATGTACTGAGTTTAGTAAGGGTTGGGATAACAATACTGAACAAAAGCAGCGAAGAATTAAAAAAATTTTTTTTATTAAGGTCTAGGACAGGCAGGTAGAGAGACGGAACACGTAACCACTCATCCACAAGCCTGTCGTAGCAAGACATCAGACTTTAGCTGCATTTGACTCGCGACCCTCTGGGCATGCGCAGTGCTGTGATCTTCCATACGCCATGGGATAGCGCTACATGGGTATGGAGCTGGGCATGCGCCTGAGATACGATGACGTACAGTATTGTAGGACACACCCTTTTGCGGGTTCGAAACTTGGAAGGTTACACTTTTTAGTTTTTATTATTATTATTACACAGTCAAGGTTACACTTTTTTGTCATAAAGTACTGTGGCATAGAAATGCCAGAATTTCTGGATAATGTATTAGTGAAGATTTAAAACAAAATAAAATTATACAGTATATATTTTAAAGGTCTCGAACCAGCGGGACAAGAAAATGGTAGATGCAGTATGGCTAGGCATTAGCCCCCTAGACTACTGCATCTACTGTAGTTCCTAGAGTCATGGAATCACTACAATGTCTAAGTCCGGGACAGTGCCGACAGTATTGTACTGTACTTACAATAATACAGACAACTGGGCATGCGCAGTGCTATGAGACTCAATACGCCACAGTGTAGCGCGTGACTATCAATGCGCTATATGGCATATGGAGCAACAAACTATAGTACTGTAGCTGGGCACATCTACAGTACATACAGTATAATGTATTGAGTTTTGTAAGGGTTGGATAGCAATACTGAACTACAGTACTATAGTGAACATTTAAAAAAAAAAAAAAATTATCAAGGTCTCGAACAGAAGGAGAGAAGTGTAAGCAAGGCGGATCACCTAACCCCTTGCCCACAAGTCTCTCCTAGTAAGAATTGCATCTGTCCTGTACAGTACTTTATGTGACATCTACAGTACGATGAAGTAATCAGGCAGCTGTAGAGGTAAGAAATCGAACTTGTACATTGCAGACGTCTGTACAACCCGGTTCCGGGTTCGAAACCTGGAAGGTTAAACTTTTTTTTTATTATTATTATTATTACACAGTCAAGGTTACACTTTTTATTTTTTAATATTATTATTACACAGTCAGTGTGTAATATGGAGATCCCACTTTCACTGTGTGTGAATCATGACCCGCTACTGTATGATCTTCCATACTGTACGCCATGGCATAGCGCTACAAGGCTATGGCGCGGCGCCACTGGCAATGCATTGCAACCCCTCCACTGGGCATGCGCCAGAGATCCCATTTGTACCGTAACCCCTCGGAGCTGGCTAACAGCGCCAACTGTGCTGACATTGACACAATTTTGCGGTTTAAATGCACAGTCAGTTTGTAATGCAGAGACCTCTCTCAAACAGAGCCAACTACCAGTTACTGAACTCATAAACTCACTAAAATGTCCAAGTCTGGGACAGCATCGACAATGACGCAAGTTTGTGCTCTAATGCACAGTCAGTTTGTAAGACGGAGACTTCCCTCCCAAACAAAGCCCACTACTGTAGCACTTTCTGAAGTCATGAAATGACTATTGTGTACAAGTACTGTAAATCTGGGACAGTGCAGAATGGCACAAGTGTGAAAATTCAGCAGCATACAGTACTATACTGTAGGAATGCAGACAACTGGGCATGCGCAGTGATGATCTTCCATACGCCATGGCATAGCGCTACTTGGTTTATGGCTTGGCTCCACTGGGCATGCGGCACACATTCCATTGTTGTTGTAACCCCTCCACTGGGCATGCGCCAACCGTGCTGACATTGACGCAATTTTGCGGTTTAAACGCACAGCCAGTTTGTAATGCAGAGCCCTCTCTCTTAAACTGAGCCCACTACCAGTTGCTGGTCATAAAAAATCACTATAGTGTCCAAGTCTGGGACAGTGCCGGCATTGACGCAAGTTTGCGTTCTAAGATACAGTACAGTATGTACAGTAATAAAAAAATCCAACTTTCGCTGTTTGACTCCCGAAGCACTGGGCATGCGCTCCACATGTACTGTTTTGAATACTGAATATATTAAGTGAAGATTTTAAAAATGATAATAAAAAAATATATATTTTCAAGGTCTCGAACCCAGGGGACAAGAAGAAGGGAGAAGTGCTGAGACTAGGCATTAGACGGCCAGGCTATACACTTCACCCATTACCACAGTTCTGTAGTTTGTAAAGTAATGAAACCACTACAATGTCTAAGCCTGGGACAGTGCCGACAGTATTTACATTGGCGCAAGTGTGATTTCAACCGCACAGTCAGTGTGTAATACAGAGCTTAATGATTTAAAACATTATTAGACATTCTTCTACCGCTTTATTATACATTCCTGATTCCATGTGGAAAATGCTGTAATACTGTATAGTGTATCGAATCACTGTTTCTGTCAGCCAATCATTGGGCGGTGATACAGAAAATACATTGGAAATCAGACACATGCGCTATGTAGTTTCTGAAAAGTGACACCTGGTGGGCAAAAAGTTGTATTACACGTAATGACTTTTTTCCAGCGTTACGCTACGCTACATTACTAAACTTTCTGTGTGGCGCGACTCATGGCATGGTGTGTGGCGCGCAATAAGTGGCGTGAGAAATAAGCCTATGGCGTAACAAAATAGCTGGGCACTTCTGTATGTGACTTCAATTTTTCAGCATGTTCCTCCTATGCTCTATAAATCTAATGTGTAGTGGTCTAGTGGTGCGGTCCACATACTGAAGGCTGCACCCAGACCCATAAGTGCAGGAGCTTTCCAATTGTGTTGATGAGACTCGAGGTGCTCCAGCCCCTGCGGTGTTTGAACCTAAGCTTAATCTGCCTGACCGGTTTTCAGGGAATCGGAAGGATTTCTTCAATTTCAAGGAGAGTTACAAACTCTATTTTAAGCTCCGGCCCAGATCCTCGGGCTTGCAGGTCCAACAAGTTGGGATCATAATTTCCCTATTACAGGGAGACCCTTAGACTTGGGCCTTTGGTCTTCCCTCCTCTAGTATGGCATTACTGATTGTGGATTCCTTCACCACATGGGTCTACTTTATGATGACCCCGATAAAGCGGCTATGGTGGAGGTGAGTCTCAGGTCCTTGAAACAGGAGAACAGAGCAGCTGAGGACTATTGTACGGAATACCGGAAATGGGCCATTGATGTGGGTTGGAATGACCTGGCCTTACAAAGCCAGTTTCGTTGGGGATTGTCTGATCAAATAAAGGATATCCTAGTCCAACATCCTTGTCCAGATTCCTTAGATGACCTCATGAGTTTGGCCATTCGTATTGATCTGCGACTCCGGGAGGGCAGAGTACAAAAGAATCTACCTTCTCTGCCTCCGCGATCTCCGTTATGAATGGCTTCATCTGAGCCTGAAGAAACAATGCAACTGGGAGCATTTCGTCTTCCGGCCGGCGAGAAATGTAGGAGAAGTTTGTTGGGTCTTTGCCTCTACTGTGGCGGTAAAGGACATTTGGCCCAGCTTTGTCCACTAAAGTTGGGAAAAGGCAAGGTCTAGATGAGGTAGGGGAGGTACATCTAGGCCTTGCATCCATCTCCCCTGAATATTCTGTCCTTATTACAACAGTGATCAATTTACCCAATGCTCAAATTTCCACCCCTGCCTTCGTGGATAGTGGTGCTGCAGATAAGTTTATGGACCTTTCTTTTTGAGAATATTGGGCCTGAATGCTGAGTCCTTATCCAGTCCTGTGTCAGTTATTGGTCTGGATGGCGAAAGTCTTTCTAAAGTTCCGATTGCCTTTCGTACTCCTTTACAGTTATCCATTGGGGCTCTGCATCTGGAGGAGTTGTCTTTCCTCCTTTTCCAATGTCCATTGGCTCCAGTTATGTTGGGATTGCCTTGGCTGAAAAGCATTACCCAGTGCTCCAATGGCAAACCGGGGAAATTCTCAAATGGGGATCTTCTTGTTTTTCCCAGTGCCTTTCTCAAACCCATTCGTCTTGCTGCTGCCGTCTCATCAGAACCGTCATCCATTCCCACTCCTTATCATGACCTAGCCAAAGTGTTTTTGAAGAAGAAAGCTGACGTCCTTCCACCTCACCAATCATTTGATTGTGCCATTGATCTGTTACTGGGCTTCCAGAGGGCAGATTGTATGCGTTGTCTGTCCCAGAGGATAAAGCTATGCAGGAGTATATTCAGGAGGCTCTGGATAAGGGATTCATTTGTCCTTCTAGACCTGCAGTAGGAGCAGGCTTCTTCTTTGTCCAGAAGAAAGGTGGATCTCTCTGACCTTGCATTGACTTCCGAGGATTGAATAAGATCACCATCAAGAATGCATATCCCTTGCCACTCATCTCTGTTCTATTTGACCAGCTTCCATCTTTTCTAAAATCGACCTCAGAGGTGCATATAACCTCATTCGCATCAGGGAAGGAGATGAGTGGAAGATGGCATTTAACACCCATTCAGGACATTTTGAGTATCTTGTCATGCCATTTGGTTTTTCCAGTGCCCCAGCCGTCTTTCAGGATTTCATCAATGAGGTGTTAAGGGATTTTCTTGGAGTCTTTGCAGTGGTATACTTGGACGACATCCTCATCTATTCCAAATAAGTGGAGGAACATCGTAGACATGTGAGGATGGTCCTACAGAGACTTTTGCATAACAACCTGTACACCAAGCTTGAGAAATGAAAGTTTGAGGTTAAAGAGGTCTCCTTATTAGGCTACATAATCTTCTCACAAGGTTTCTCCATGGATCCTGGCAAGGTAAAGATCATCTTGGATTGGGAACAATCCCCTATGCTGAAGGCCATCCTGTGTTTTTTGGGTTTTGCAAATTACTATCACAGGTTCATTAAATCTTTCTCCTCCATTGTCTCACCAATTGTGGAGCTAACTAAAAAAGGAGCGGAGGATGTTAATTGGTTGACTAGTGCCATTTAAGCCTCAACACGCTTAAGGTGGCTTTTTTGTCTGCTCCTGTTCTTCGGCGTCCCAACCCTGAGTTTCCATTTGTCATGGAGGTGGACGCTTCTGAGATTGGAGTGGGCTCTATCCTTTCCCAGAAGGATCTCAAAGATGACAAGTTTCATCCGTGCGCTTTCTTTTCCCAGAAATTTGACTCTGCGGAAAGGAACTATGATGTTTGCAACTGGGAGATTTTGGCCATTAAGTGGGGGTTTTAGGACTGGAGACACTGGTTAGAGGGGGCTAATCATGTGGCGTCGGTTCTCACAGATCATAAAAATCTCGTCTATATTGAAACGGCCAAGAGGTTGAACGCAAGGCAGGCTTGCTGGGCTCTATTCTTCACCCAGTTTAATTATATAATCTCCTTCCGACCAGGGTCTAAGAATATAAAGGTGGACGCCCTTTCTCATAGTTTCTCAATCTATCATCCTCTTATTACCTCAGAAGAAACCATTATTCCGGCTTCCAGGGTTCATTTAGCCTTAACCAGAACCTTGCCGGATTCTTTGAGGACTTGTCAATCTGAAGTTGCTCTTGAAAAACCGTCAGGTGTGCTCTTTGTTCCTGAGAGGTTCAGTAAAGGAGTCTTGAAGGACTTCCATTCATCAAAAGCTGTGGGTGGGTCACTCAGGCATTTCTAGGACTTTGGAACTCCTGTCTCATTCTGTTTGGTGGCAGTCTATGTCTTGAGATACTTGTGAGTTTGTCTTGGCGTGTGATGTCTGTTCCAGGAATAAGACTCTCCAGACTACTCCTTCAGGTCTGCTATACCCTCTAAGCCTTGGACCCATATTGCTATGGATTTTGTTGTTGACCTTCCATTGTCTTCCCGTTGTTCGGTCATCTGGACTATTGTGGACCAATTCTCGAAGATGGTGCATTTTGTTCCCCTCAGCAAGTTGCCTTCAGCTAAAGAATTGTCAGTACTTTTTATTCAACATGTTTTAGACCTCATGGACTTCCCTCAGACATTGTCTCGGATCGTGGTACCTAATTTGTTTCTCAGTTTTGGAGATGCTTTTGTGCAGATCTGGGTATCATTGTCAGTCTTTCATCAGGGTACCATTTACAGTCCAACGGACAGACGGAGCAGGCCAATCAATCCCTGGAGCAGTACCTCCGCTGCTTCATCTCCAAGTGTCAAAACAACTGGGTTACTCTTTTGCTGTTTGCTGAATTTGCATAATACAACTCCTGCCATTCTGCTTCTTCAGTGTCTCTTTTTTTCTGAAATTTTGGGACTCATCCTAGGAGTAATTCCTTTGAGACTACATCAACTACAACTCCTTCATCTGTTTCTAGATTACGGTCTGTCTGGAAAAAAGTGCACCATTCTCTTCTTCAAGCATCTGGTCATTCCAAGATTTGGGCTGACAAACGTCGTAGGCCCTGTGATGTCAAAGTGGGAGACTTAGTTTAGCTGTCCTCCAGAAACATTAACCTGCACCAGAAATCACAGAAGTTGGGTCCCAAGTTCATTGGCCCTTTTAGAATTATTTCTCAAGTAAATCCTGTCGCCTTTCGACTGAAGTTACCCTGGAATCTCAGAATCAACAACACTTTCCATTCTCTCCTGAAACTGATTTTCTTTTTTTCCAGGTTTTTTCTGAGGCGTTCAGTCAGGCCTCCACCGGTTCTCGTTCAAGGTCGCCAGGAGTTTGTTGTGAAAAAATTCTTTACTCCAGAATTTCACAAGTTTGCATTCAGTTTGCCTTTCAAAACCAGGGTCTAGGGGTTCCTTAACCCCTCGTCAAGGGGGGGTACTGCCACAAGCCACCACACTGAGAACGCAGGGCGAGGCTTACGCTGGTCAATTGTTCGATGAACTCCCCCCCATCAGCTGTCCATCATCCTTGGTCTGTCCTGGATTGGCTTCTGTGGCTATTTCCTGCAGATGTGAAGGCTGCTTCGATGCCGGTGATAATTTTTCACGTGTTTCCAGTTTTGGTGTTGTCTCCTGTTATCTAGACGAGTACCCAGTCCTCCTGTCAGCTTTTGTTACCTGCCGTTTGTGTAATCTAAGCGGCACGGTCCGTATATCCACGCTCTGCCGTTTGTGTCATCCAGGCGGCACAGAGCACTCAGTGTCCAGAGTGCGCAGTTCTGTGTCCAGCTGCTTGTGTCAACCCGGCGGCACAGGCCGCATTTCAGCATCCAGCTGCTTGTGTCAACCCGGCATCATAGGCCGCACTCCAGCGTCCAGCTGCTTGTGTCAACCCGGCGGCACAGGCCGCACTTCAGTGTACCACCGCTTGTGTCAACCCTGTGGCACAGGCCACAACCCAGCGTCCAAAGTACACAATCCAGCATACCGCCGCCTGTGTCAACCCGGCGGCACAGGTCCTTCATCAGACCACCGCAGCCAAGGCTGCTGCATGGCCCAAAGGCCGCAACTTATTCTATGGCCCACAGGCCACAGCTTGCCTAGGTTTATCAGTCCACAAGGCTACTACACAGGCCAAAGGCCGCATCTTGTCCTACGGCCCTCAGGCCACAACAAGCCAAGGCTTACCAACCCTCAAGGCTGCTACACGGCCCAAATTCCGCATCTTGTCCTACGGCCCACAGGCCACAACAAGCCAAGGCTTACCAGCCCTCAAGGCTGCTGCACAGCCCAAAGGCCGCATCTTATCTCACTGCTGCTTTAACTAACTTCCTTTATTCGAGCTATAGAATATATCTGCTGCTCTAAACTAACAATAATTGCTGCTTTTGATGTGGTTTTTACCCCTATGTTGATGTGCATATGAAATGTATATTAAAGATTTTTTAATGCAGTTTAATGTTTGAAGAGCAACATAGATTTAATAGTAACTGTCAGTTAATGAGGTTCTATTTAAAAAAAAAAATTAATAGTTGTGTTTGTGAAATTGTGTATTTTTTCTTTTTAGTTGGTATATTTTATTAAATTCTTATAACTGATTAGCGCCTCAACTTTTTTATTTTTTTTTTGGTATATCGTATTTGCTGATAACACAGAAAAAAACAAAACACACTTACCTATATTCATATGATGGGTGACCTGGTAAGCTTCTCTTAACCCGGTCATGTGATTGCTGTGCCACGGTCATCTGATTGGTAAACTGAGATGCTGTGAAGTCCCAGCAGCATCTTCAGCACAGCCATCAGATGACTGGATTACATAGGAGCTCACCTATCACCTGAACAGATATAAGTGGAATCTGAGTGAGGGAGCAGGGGGGGAGGGGTTTGGGCGATCATGGAGGGAAGAGGCTGAATGTGCGCAGGGATGAGAGCTGGCGACACATGCACAGTCACATTTTCAGGGTATTTTTTGCAAATACTACCCTGAAAAGTGTGCCAAGAGGATTCGCAGAGACAGAGCTCTCTCACAATCTATGGGGTCTATGTACTAAGCTTTGTAGAGAGATAAAGTGGACAGAGATAAAGTATCAACCAATCAGCTCCTAACTGTCACTTTACAGGCTGTGTTTGAAAAATGACAGGAGCTGATTGGTTGGTACTTTATCTCCGTCTTTATTTATTTCCAAGGCTTAGTACATAGACCCCTCTGTCCCGCATGCAATATTTGATACATCCTTGTTATGTATTCAAATATCGCAGTGCAATATTGGGCACATTTATCACATCCCATCTGCAGGATGAGCTGCGGATTGTGATAAATAAGCTCCCGTGTGTGATGTGATATATATGTTTTTTAACCCTTAATATTTGATTCCTACAACATTGATTTTATTACTCTTTGTGCTTTGGATCACTTATTGTTTCTAGTGACACTTCTCAAATTCTACTTTACTGTATATGCTCGTATTACCACCCTTCATGTTCTAAGTTTTTGTATTGCTAATTACTTGTTTTATGTGTATTGCTTATTGGATATAAGACAAGCACTTGTTGTTTGAATTTGTTGTTATTTTTTTGTTGTCTGAAAACTGGATAAAATATCTATGAAATTAAAAAAGTAACCATCTACTCTCAATCCATATAACATCATTCATTGTATGTGTCCTCTGGCCCTGATTCAGAGCTGGACGCTCTGACAGAGTGCTCGCTCTGAATCAGGGCCGGCCTTCTTGTTTTTTAGAGTGACCTCCTAGCCGCTCGCATAGCTGTGGGTGACCACCCACAGCTATAGCGAGCGGCCAGGAAGATGGTCGCAATGGTCAAGACCATCGTGACCATCGGGCTTGCAACGAGACCCTTGTGGTAGGGTCTCGTTGCCACAAGCCCCAGAGAGATTTCGGCTCTAACAGAGCCGAAATCTCTCCCACTGACATCACTCGTTCACATGGGAACGCCTCCGTTCGGGCAGCCACTCCCCCGGCCCGCCCAGCAAAGGGGGCGTGCTGTCACTCAACATCAACAGCACACCCCCTTTGGTACGAGATCCGGAGCGACGGATTGCCCGTCGCTATCCGGGTCTCGCGCATGCGCACACGGCGGAGCCGGCACCGCCGTACGCATGAGCTCTGGGCCACCATCGACCCGGTTGCGAGCGCTCAGCGCTTGCGACCGTGTCTGAATCAGGCCCTCTGCTCATCTGCCAGGATCCCTGTCTGGAATGGGTGGTGGATCTAGGGATCTGAAAAATCAGGACTACTTGGGCCGACTAATCACAGATATGCCTAAACACTGCTAAATTGATTGAGGTGTTTTTGTTCCCTGTGAATAGCAGATCTACCATTGTGTAACATTAGTAAGTTCAAGTGGGATCCCCAGCGATACTTGATGTTACATTTCAACAGTACATCAGTCAAAGCTTGCAGAAGTTTCAGCTGTTGCAATTGTTGCCAAGACAAATTCCAGTAGATCTCCACACTACACTGTGAAATCAATAACTTGCATATTAGCAAGGACCACAAAGTAAAACAGATTACAGTGAGGCTGAAGGCCTATTCGAGCTGTGGCAAGCTGAAAATAATAATAAAAAATAGGAATATTCAGGTGATGAAAATAATATAAAAAAATAGCAATATTCAGATGTTGCCAGATATAAGCAATTAACTTCAGAGCAGTATGGCTCTCTCTACAGGTCTAGAAGGGAGAACAAGATCAAGGAATCAAAATGCTGCTAGTTACAGTAGGTGGCAGGAAGCTCAGACTTTTTATTATTTGGATGAAGTAATATTATAAACCACAGGGAGGCAGCAGGCTCAATAGGATCCAGAGTACTTGAAGGCCTGTAGATGGAAAGCAAAAAATTAAATGCTGCACAGTATATAAAAAACCACACAAGGTGATCTGTATAAATGTACAGGACTTGTGAAACTCTTCATGTAGTGTTAATGTTGTTTCAACAATAAGAAGTGCTGGTGTTTTAAGTTTACCTCATCTTTGTAACAGAGAATGAGAGGCAATGAAAGCCCTGAGATGGGGGTGACAATACAGAATTCCTTTAGGTTAAATAGCTCTAGGCAGGAAGTGCCTGTTATGGAGTCAGCATTTTGATTGTCCCATATGAAGGCACTGTTCTATCCCTAATAAGGCACCAGCAGTTAGTTTGGGCAGTGGTATCCTGTGACGAGCTTCAGGCAGAGACTCCAAAGTTG
Source organism: Taudactylus pleione (assembly GCA_031769625.1). Taxonomy (NCBI): domain Eukaryota; kingdom Metazoa; phylum Chordata; class Amphibia; order Anura; family Myobatrachidae; genus Taudactylus; species Taudactylus pleione. The sequence continues at coordinate 20,289,150 of JAUIMM010000065.1, read as the reverse complement.
CAGCTGAGAAGTCCGGTACTTTTAAGGGAATTGCAGATGGCAAATGATCTTTACCAGCAGGTCAAGAAGCTTTAAAGAGCGGAGGCAAAGGGCCTGTTTCAGAGTAAGATGTGGACACCACTGCAGCTTTTGCCGGTTGCCCGTCTGCAACAAATCCCTTCCCTGGTGCACATCCATGTGTATGAATGTTCAAGGACTGAGACACCCATTTTGAGCATCTGTAGAAAGCTTTAAACACTCCTGGTGCATCTTTAGATGCCACCATTGGTCACATCATCGAAACGATGAAGCCTCTGTGAACACAAACACTTAGCACTCCCATAACATGCCTATAAGACGGACCATATCCATGAGTTGGTTTAGTCACCGTCCAGGAACGCCCAGCACTTTTCTAAGACCTTTCTGATACTGTACATCTCGTTCGCAATGTGCCTTTGTGCATACACTCTGTGTAACGCATGCGCCTTACAAGTATTTAGGGATTTTCACGCATCAGCAGTAGCAACAAATAGCTAAACTCCGAGTACATTGGCATTGTGTGTGACTCTGCATTAGGTCCAGGGTCCCAGGGCGGGCACTGCAGGATTAAAAAAGCAGATGTTTGCAGCAGGGATGTGCAGTCAGGGTAAGCAAGGGAGGCAGAGCCTCCCCTGTCATACTCCCTTCCATATCATACTTCCTGTGATGCTCCAGAGTTTTGATATAAAACCTGTGTTTTTATACATGTGTGCCTCCACAGCCATTGACTTCACCGCACGTCACTAGTTTGCAGCAGGTGATAATTAATATGATGGCAGCCTCTCTGTCTAGCTTCAGGTGGAGAGTCAGCCCTAAGAGCAGCTCCACATGATTCGCTGTTGTCCACATGTGGCAAGGTGGTAGGTCACAGATTTCTCCTCCTCTCCTAGTTACCTTAGTCATTGGTGAGTGTTATACTATAGGTATAAATGAGCACCGGTAAGTAAGATAAACCCACAGATTAGGGACATTTGCAATTGTTTGGCACATCTTTCCTAGATGTTTTCCAAGCCATGCTCCCTAAATTTACGCTTTGTTAGGCCTGTTATTGCTTCCACATGAGTGGCTAAGGCAGTTAGATGGAGATCTCTGAGGGCATACAGTGCAATAGAACTGAGGGCCTTATTCAGAGAAGTACAGTACAGTGCGCTATTGCCGATGCTGCTGCAATTTTGTACACATAGGATATGCCAAAATATGCTAATGTCACTGACGCCAGGATTTGTATTTAAACACAAACAGATGCCATCGCAAATCCAGGCAACTGCATACTAATACGTAGCCACATATAGAGATCCTTCTATAATCGTCCTCCTGATCAAGCCTATGGTCGCACAGAATGGCCACCTGAAATGAGATGACAGAGCTACATTTATGTGTACAGGATTACAGATGCAGGCAGCGACACACCCAGAAAACGGACACGACATATCTACTTTATGGCGGCATACCCCATTACCTCCCCCTAACGAACCCCTTACTCACTCTGTGAGTAAAACGTCGCTACTTGCAGCTACGGTAATGGACCTTGATGCAGATAGCTGATAATCACTGTGAAAACATTGGCATAGCGTCTTTCTCTAAATCAGGCCCTGAATTGCTTATCTTTTAGAGAGCCCATGCGGACATCAATACATAGGGCAAATGAAGAGTGAGGTAAAAACTTGCATTGCAGAATATGTGTACAATATAAAAAGAGGTGTTGCGACGCACAACATTTCCTTGGAAAACATAACATGGACCCGTCGAAACTTACATTTATGGGCATCCAAAAAATTAATCCAAACTGGAGAGAAGGCGATTTAACAAAGGAATAAAACAAACATGAAAGCAAATGGAACTACAAGGGCTTAATATAGACATGGAATTGGCAGTATTTTTAAACATCAAGTAAAACCATAAATGAAGTTTTATAATAATTTTATACTGCTTTTTATATATATATATATATATATATATATAGATATTTTTTTTATATATATTTAATTTTAAAAGTATTTGCTTATTTGCACAAACACGTATAATATCGAGTTTATTATCTTTATAATGCATAAATGAGCCATGACTTATGCACTAACCAGATTTAGAGCATTAAAAATTTTTTATTCCAAAGTATTAAGTTTTTAACAAAGTATCAATAAAGTTTGTTTGATACATAGTGTCATCCTTGGTAAAGTACTCCTGTACAAAACGCAATGGAGACACAAGCGTACCCCTCCGTTCCACAAGCCACCCGCTCCCGGTCCCCCTCACAGGACACAGCAACCAGTGGCACGAAAAAGGAGAAAGCTGCAGTCACAGCATACTGCACACTAGCAGTCTGGCTAGAAGCACTGCCAAGACATTGATCAGAAGCAGGATGACGTTGCACAGGAATGCACTGCACACAGCAATACAGCCGTACACCGGAGGGAGAAGAAAGTTAGGGTAAGCATAGGAAAAGTACCTGCTTTTCTATCCCGCAATTATTCTGTTTATTGACATTATCCTTGTTCTCCATAAACTTTGAGGAGCTAATCTCAATATTATATGGTTTTTATTTCTGTGTTTTGATTTTGTGTATTGCACATAATTTAAGGCTTTTTTATGCATACCACCTCTATTTTAGCGCTCATCTTTTTATACTATATCTTAGATGCTTAACTTATTAGGTCGTCTTAAAAAAAGCCTGGGGATGCAGCTTTTGATGCCTATAATACCGGGGCCAAAATTTATATTTCAGCATTTCCACTCCACCAGCCTAACCTGGTTTTGCCTTTTATAATACTGCCACTTTCAGATCCTTGCACAGAAAAACAATGCATGTAGTAAGTGCTTGGCAGATACGCTGATAACAAGTGAGTCATCTGGGTCCTACTGATGTGCTGTACCATATTTCCTACTTTTGAAAAAGCATTTCAGGGAGATTGTGAAAACAACATCTATGTGCGTGGTGGTAAAGTGGACGTGTACTGCTACATCTGAGCGGCGTGTCATAGACTTGAGCCCAAAGCAGTTAGTAAGATCTACATGTTGATGACGGGATGTAGTCAGCATCCCGGCGTGCGGGATGCTGATGGTCTAAATACCGGCGCCGAAATCCCGACAGGGAAGTATCGATGGTTAGGGTAAGGGTTAGGCACTAGGGGGAGGGTTAGGCACCAGGAAGGGAGGGTTAGGTTTAGGCTGTGGGGAGGGGGAGGTTAGGTTTAGGCACTAGGGGGGAGGTTAGGTTTCGGCATCGGGGAAGGACAGGGTTAGGGTAGGGGTTAGTGCTAGCATACTTACCTATGGGTGTCAGGATTCTGACTGTCGATATGCTGCTGTCAGTATGCTTACCAGCGGCATCCCGACCGCCAGCAATCCATACCCAACCCGTAAATGACAACAGACTGATTCTTTTCAGGGCTTAATTATGTATCCACATTATTGAAAATAATCAGTCTGTTGTCAATTACGGGTTGGGTATGGATTGCCGGCGGTCGGGATGCCTGATTCAGCTTCAGACAGAATAGCTAAGCTGCTCACAAGCAGCTGTGCTATTTCATCTGTGCTGATATGGGAATGCGGGGGCATCACGCCTCCTGCTGCATTACGTATCCGAGCTGCGTTGTTCAACACAGCATCGGATACTCTGCGGACCATCGGCCGGCTAAGGAGACCCATGCTGTCACACAGCGGGCCATCAAAGCTGCGAGGAAGAGGCCAGGAAATCTCTGTCAGCCGACAGAGATCCTGGCCTCTTCCCTCCCCCCAATGGTGGCGACACTCCTCCATTTTGGATAACGGAGGCTGTCACCGCCCCCTCCCCTAAACTGCAGAAGATTTTCAATCACTGACAGTCTGCTGCGAGTTTACGTGCGGGCTTGCACAGAACGGGTCTGGTGCCTGCGCAGATTCCCGATCTTCAGGATCGTGCACTGCTGAATTAGGTCCTGTGTTTTTAAAAGTGGTTCCATATAAGTGGCCACGAAAAATCTTATTTAAAAATGCAAGTAGCCATAGGGATCATTGTGTAGAATCTGATTGGTTGCTATGGGCAACATCACTTCTTAAATAGAACTCCCATCTTAGTAAATTTACCCCTAGGGGTAAATTTACTAAGAATCGAGTTTGGTTGTGTTTGCAAACTCATGCGAGTTTAGCCTTTTTTTCAAACTCGCAAATATACTAAGAACAAACAGGTGCGAGTTTGGATGTGAGTTTTCTCTTCTCACTGTTAAAACTCATGCGAGTTTGCAAACTCAACTAAACTCATCATCGGCCAAAAGTACTTTACATGGAAAAGATGAAATTCGCAAATTTACTAAGAATCGAGTTTACAATCTCGGGTGAGTTGTAGCAAACTCACTGTTCAATTGAAGTTTTAAACACTCACAGATCAGTGTGACTTGTGTATGTTTCTGGCTGAATACCTAATATAAGTTTTTTTATTTAAAAAAAAAAAAAAAAAGACATAGGGCCTGATTCAGACCCACTCGCAAGCGGGCGCACGTACGTTAGGCGTACGTACAAAATTATTTAAATTCAATGGCTCGCTCGTATTTTCGTTCGCATCTAAAATTCCTCCCTAAACTCAGGCGACCCCTCCTCTAACTAACGAGTGTGCGAAATAGCGAGCGTACATCCCCGAAATGGCTTGAAGGGAACGCACGCACAAGTGAACCCGGAAGTGGCCTTGTCAGATGTCGATTACCTGCTCCTTTATTCTGCCTACCTCCCTCAATCGTATCATGCCAATCAATGTATCAATTAGCTTAATTGTTTGTTTTTTTTCAACACAATGCAAGAAACTTTACTCTTGTCCGTGTTTGTGTTTACCCGCAGAATACGTACGGATGGAACATTCGCTTTTATTGTTCAAAAAACATGTGAACCACAATTAAACAATTGTTCTATTGCTGTGGATCCCCGCTTATTTTCCGGGGTTCATTTCTTTATTTAAATTTGCAAACGCATGTCACTGCATCAAGCCTATCATAACTCTCCAGAGATTTCTGGCCCTGTTGAACACATGACTCATACACTAACCAATAAAATTGCTCCTGTTAATTTCCAAAATACATTAGCCAATCAGAAATTTTTGCCACACCTTATCAAAAATGTTTTGTATGAAAAACTCCATTGCCATCATGAGAGCCTCCGCATTCACCAGGCGCGAGCTGCTGGTGCTTACGGAGGTGATGGATAGGCGGATCACCAGCCAGCCTCCACCCATCACCAACCGGCAGAAGCGCTCCGCGTATGCGGAGGCACGGTCCCGCCTGCGGTCGATGGGTTCACGCCGCAACATCGGGCAGCTTGAGCGCAGGTGGTCAGACCTGCAACGGCGAACGCCCCGCTTGCTGGCATGCTTTCGCATGCAGATCCTTGAAAGTAAGTGTTATGTATTGTGGTTTTCATGTTTGTGTTTGTGGGGCAAACTGCGTGTGCATGTTTTCCTGTCTGTCCTATTAATTATTTGTCCTCATATCTGCGTGTGCATGTTTTCCTGTCTGTCCTATTAATTATTTGTCCTCATCTGCGTGTGCATGTTTTCCTGTCTGTCCTATTAATTATTTGTCCTCATATCTGCGTGTGCATGTTTTCCTGTCTGTCCTATTAATTATTTGTCCTCATATCAGCGTGTGCTTGTTTTCCCTCTATTTCTGTTTTTTTCATTCTACTCCTTTTTGCATGTTTTTTGTTGCTGGTTTTTTTTTGTTTATTTGGGCCCCGGATTTGCCCAGAAACGAACCTCAATTTGTTTGACATATTTTAGGAGGACAGCCAAGACTACGCCGTCACCGTCCGGCCAGACGGCGTTCCCGGCCACTATCCCCAACCCCCAGCCAACACTCCACCCCAAATATTTCCCCTATACCCCACTCCTCCCCAGCCTTCCCAGACCCTCTCCCGGAACTGTCGGGCCTCCTTCCCCTCCGTCCCACTTCCCCCTCTCCTCCACCCACCCCTCTTCCAATTACCCCCTCCCCGGAGTCCATCATTACCCCTCCCCGTTCTTTGGGGAATGAAGGCTCCTCCAAGGAGGAACATGGAGGGACTTCCGGAGCTCCCGTTTTGGCTCCTTTATTCGTGCTTGTTTGGTTTACTTTTGGTGATTTAGCAGTTTGCCTTTACCTCTTCCTGCTGATTTCAACATACACATATCACACCTGTGTGAATTTGTACATAGGCCTTGTATTTTTGCCAGCACCCCCTTTTTGTTTTGGTTTTTCTTTTTTCGGTTTAGGAGTGATTTCGTTGTGTTTTTGTTTTTTTAATGTGGATTCCCTATTGTTTTATTAATCCACACACTTTTCTCACCCACAGAGGAACAGAGGCATCGACAAGAGGTGGAGGATTGTGTTGGCCAGATGCGCCAACATGTCATTGGCATTCTTGTGGCCCTTGACCGGCTGTCTGGCATCCTTCGCCAGTAGTTTTTTTTGTTTATTTTCGTTTTGTAAATAAATTTTGTAGTTCTAATATACGTTCTGGCTCATTCTTTTTTTCAAAAACACAAATAGTTTTCCCTGACATAAGTAGACTGTTCCTGCAAGGATTTCCCTTTTTTAAAAGTTAGATTGTATTTTGTATTTGTATGTTAAACAGCCACAAGAAACACATAACAGTAACAATGTCATTTCCCTTTTTGGGTGTAGTGTCAATTAGATATTTCGCCATTTTACAGGTTCCTAGTTGGTGTGCAAGCTGCTTTGGCCAATCTTCAAAATCCAAAGGTTTGGACAGGCTTCCTTTTGGTGTGGGTTGGGAACCTGCAAACATATTTCAGTTTACATCAACTGGTGTCAGTACTGGATTACCCCTTAGTCAATTGTAAGGTGTGTTAACCTGGTTACACTTGCTGTTAACGTCCAAAAAAAGGAAGACCATTTCACTCTCCAAACATTTATTCACAACATAAATGAGAAATCAAAGTGGTCAGTCCCAAAAAAAAAAAACAGTGATAATCTCAAATACAACACATACAAATAAAATATTTAATTAAAAAAAACAATCAAGAACTGGTTGACGAAGGACCATGTCAACATGATTCCACAAACATGGCGTTGCGATATGGGTTCCAGAATATATGGACAAAATCACCAGATCCAGGTTTGGTAAGGGTAGCAGGAAGTAGTGAGCGTTGGAGTGGCAAAGATTATGTGAACAAACAGAAGATGGTGAAAAAAAAAAAAAAATTAGATGTTCGCAAACAAACACAAACACATTAGGTATAAACACTGTAGTTTGGGTCAAACTTACCTAAAAAATCTGGCCACCACATCATCGCGTATGGCCCCCCCACATACTGACCTCCGACCAACCTCGGGGGGGCCATCCTCAGGTAAGGCATCCTCTGGCTGCATTGGGACACCACTCCTTATGGCGATGTTGTGAAATATCCCACACAGGACCACAATTTTCGACACCATATCCGGCAAATTCATGAGCTCGCCACCAGAGCGGTGGAGGCATCTGAATCGGCCTTTTAAAAGGCCGATACAGCACTCCACCACTTGCCTGGTGGCTGTAAGTGCGGAATTATACTCACTTTGTGGGCCTGGTGTGGGAGCCAAATAAGGAGTGAGCAGCCAGGACATGCAAGGGTATCCACTGTCTCCTGTGAAAAATAAGAGACAACACCAGGAACACTGTGTATCAAGCTTAACATTGTTATGTACTAAAGGTCTCCACTTACCCAGAAGCCACGCATCACCAGCTTGTAGGTTGGTTAATTTCTGCCATATCCCTGATTGCCGGATGACGAAGGAGTCATGTGCACTTCCTGGTAACTTAGCATTCAGGGACAGGATCTGGAGGGAGGCATCACATACCACCATTACATTCAGGGAGTGATAGTGTTTCCTGTTTCTAAATATTGCCTCCAGCCATGCTGGAGGCTGAAGTGGTATGTGAGTACCATCCACAACCCCTATGATGTGTGGGAAGCCAGCTATTTGGTAAAAATTGGCCTTGGCCACACTAAGGGCACCCATATCCAAAGGCATTTGAATAAAATGATGGAGGTGCTTGAAAAGTGCCTCCATCACTGCCCTCAGGATCCGGGAAAAGGAGGATTGGGAGATGCCCGCCACTATTCCCACCGTTGTTTGAAACGATCCTGAGGCACAGAAATGTAACCGCCATAAATTGCGTCAGTGGTGGTATTGCTGTTGGACTGTCAATTTGCCGCTCAAGATCACTTTCTATTAATGAGAGAGTGTCTATGATGATTTTGGGAGGTAGACGGTAGCGTCTTAAAACCTCATCATCGTGCATTCCAAAAAGGGTGACACGTGTTCGAAATATCTGGGGCCTTGCATGCCTACGATGCCTACGCCTGGGATGAGATTGAGGTTGGTCGGCTTCCGGGAGCATGGCCAGAACAATCCTCCCCAGATCAACCTGAAATTCAAAAATTTCAAAGTAAGGCTTTTGACCCACCCCAAAACTATATTAAAACAACTTAGCTTGATGATACCATCCATTGCTGCTTACATGTCGGGGTATTGTCATGATACGTCCAAACTGAAAATAAACAACAAAATTACTTGACACATTTCACTCTGTGCATTTTTGTGGATACATTTTGTGCAAGACCAAAGTTCAAATATGCCAAACACCCATTTAGCAAAACCGCAAAGCGACATTTAACACAGTACATCAAAACGGGTCGAAATGTTGGCTCAAAAAGCGAAAGCTAAACCATCAAAAAGTTAGAATGATTATTAAGCTGTTTAAAATGTGCTTATTAGTTCGCTAATACAAGTCACAAGAGTAACTACTAAAAATGCGCTAATTAGTTTGCTAATACAAGTCACAAGAGTAACTACTAAAAATGCGCTAATTAGTTCGCTAATACAAGTCACAAGAGTAACTACTAAAAATGCGCTAATTAGTTCGCTAATACAAGTCACAAGAGTAACTACTAAAAATGCGCTAATTAGTTCGCTAATACAAGTCACAAGAGTAACTACTAAAAATGCGCTAATTAGTTCGCTAATACAAGTCACAAGAGTAACTACTAAAAATGCGCTAATTAGTTCGCTAATACAAGATAAAAAATGGACTTACCAAGAGCAAATATCTAAGATGCAAAATCAAAAGGTCTTTGGGGTCGAAAATAAACAAAATCTAAAATAGAATAAATTAGGTATCCAAAAATTACAAAATATACGAAACACAATGAAACAACAATTGAACAAAAGTTAGACTTCACAAAACTTACCAAATCAACAAACGAGGTCCCAAAAATATAAACCAACAAAGATAACGGAAAAAAAAACGCAAATCTAACCAACAAACGAATCTCCAACCTCCAACTCCTTTCTACGCAATCAATAAACTCCAGCCAAGATAACCTCCAACAATCCAAAAACGCCACCTCGACTTGAGACACACCAAGCCATAAATAGTATTTCGTTTCCCGCACAAATTAAGGAGGGATCATAGGGCCGCACAATCAATGATGCGGCCGCAAAATAAGGACGCATGTATAAATACGTCACGAAAACACATTCAAATTCTGGTGTATTTCTTGTTTGGACCTCAGACATGGCGACAGACCAGGGAAAAAATGCACAAGAGTCAGGCGGTAAGTCTTTCATGCATTTTCTATCAACGATTAATTTGAAACATAAGATTAGGCAAATTGTGATTTTGTGAATTCTGTAAATTTACACAAATAGGTGAGGAGGATGACATGGAAGAGGCTGCTGGGCCCAGTATTCCGGCCAAAGCGGGCAAAAAAAAAAGGCAGCCACATTTCACAAGAAAGGAGATGGAGGTTTTGATCCAGAAGTGTGTGGACATCCTGCCACAGGCAGACAGGAATATGAGTCTAAGCCAGAAGTGGAGAATGTGGGAAGAGGTAGCCGTTGCTGTCAATAGAGTGGGTGATTATGTCCGTCTAGCCCGGGATGTCAAACGGCGGTAAGTAAACCCTTGCCCCCCCTAAAAACAAACCCCATTTTAAACCAAAGGATAATGGCTTCCATTTTTCCCCACAGATGGGCCGACTTCAAATATCGCCTAAAGCAAAAACTCGCGGACAGGGCTAGGCATGCAAGGGGGACAGGTGGGGGTCCCACCCCTGTGTCATTGGAGTTGACGGATTTAGAAGAGCTGGCACAGGGGTGTGTGCAGCCTGTGGAGGTGTTTGGCGTGTCCAACATGGATACGGACATGCCAGACTTTGCGGCTCCTCATGTTGGCCCAGGTAAGTATTGTGATGTCACCAACTCTGAAATGCTATTGTGCCAATATGTAGATTCTAATGTGAGTCTTTTCTCATTTTTCCAACAGAGACACAGGCGGATGAGTCTGCTCCAGAGGGAAGCCTTGGCCGCAGAATTTCTGCTGGCTCTGCAGGGGAGGAACCAGTACATCCGGCTGAGGACCCTGCAGAAGCCAGTCCAGGGCGTGCCCCCTCGCAGGCAGTGGGCCTCCTCACAGAACTCAATTTCAAATCGGATTTCCATACGGAGATTCTGCAGAGGATGGACGCCAGTCTGATACGGGTGGCTGAGGCCCTGGAGCAAAATGCTGCGGCCAACGTGACCATTGGTCAGGCCCTGGCAGAAAATACCAGGGCCAACATCCGCATCGCCGATGCCCTGGAGCAGCTCGTTCGCCAGCACATGGTGGAGCCAACCTCCCTTCCTGCCGGAACATCAGGATCCTCCACCTCTGGCACAACATCAGCCAATCCTCCAAATGTGCCTAGCCCTGTGCCTAGTCCAGAGGCCACAACATCTGCCTCTGGACAGGCCAGCCCGATGGCATCCCGGACCCGGTCTGGCGCCCACCCTCCCCCATCCAAACGGGTGAAAAAACGGTGACAGCAATGGCGACTTTTCCCACACTCCTTCTGTGCTTGGCTCATATTCCTTTCTGGTCAAAACTTCCCTCTCCTTTCTTGTGAAATGTTTTTAAGTTATTTTTGTACGTTTATGTTATCAGTTATTGATTATTTATTTTTGATAAAAAGTATCTTTGGCATAAAAAAAAAAAAATATTATGCCAATTGGTTTGTGTTTAAACAATAAATTTATGAAAAAAATCTGACATTGTATTGTGACATTATTGTACAAATGGGTTACATTTAATCCTGGCCCTAAAGGCAAAAAAGGACACCAAAAACCATTTCATTTGTATAAAAAAAAGGCCTCTTGAAGGAACGTTTAAAAAATCACATAACGATGCAAATTGCACATTAAAAAAAAAAGGGGAGCTAATTAAAACATGATGACATTATTGTCACAATAGGCCATAAACAACAAATTGAGGCCAAAAACCCCCCCCAAAAATGTACGCCAATTGATTGTGTAATCCTGACATTAGCAGGTATGATTTCCACCTGCGTACGGTTTTGTGCTATCCCAATAAACTGCTTTCCAAACACATACCAAGCCGCTTTTCAATACAACACTAATTGCTTTTGTGACCACCCGCGATTAATCGCTGCAACATCGTGGAGTCCCGGGACGGAGGAGAAGGCCATCGCCAATGTGGTCGAGTAATCCAGACCCTAAACTGTGCAAGCATTTTGAAGGGAAAGAGGATGTTCCAGTGACGTATGTGACGGTCCGAACACATTTGACGTTCGCATCTGCTAATGTATGTACGCCCCAAAAACGCCTCGCCACGCCTGCGTTTTTCCATCTCCACCCCCGTCAACACCCAAAAACGCCCTTTTCTGTCAATCACATTTGACATGTCACTTCCTGTACGCTATTTTAGGAACGACAGAAAAAAAGCTCGCAATCTGCCGTACGCACATGCGGAGTGTAACACCGACGCATGCGTGGTTAGTCAACATCGGAACGCAACGAGCGTACTGCTGTTTGCGAGTGGCTCTGAATGAGGGCCATAGTTTCCTCCCCCTAAAGCATAACCAGGCCCAGACTTGCCAGCCAGTCCTGGTTCCTAAAATTATGGGGAACAAAATGAATAGGGTGCCACCATAATTTAAGAACCAGCACCAGGCAGCAGGGCCAGATCTGGTTTTAAATACAGGGTTAAAAAAATTGCGTGAGGTTCACACTATATTTCAAATAAGCTCCAGACCCTTTCTAGCGGGGGACTGATGCCACAGCCAGGGGAGCCCTTTCACCGGGCCCCCCAGCTTGAGCATCAGCCCTGACCGCTAGTCAGCCCAGGCCAGGAATCCCTCCAGGGCACCCCTAGCCAAGGTTGATAGCCTGGGGCTATACCCGCCACCCCTGGGCAGTGGGTGGCGGGTTGATAGTGTAGGTGTAGTGTGTAAAAATTAGATTAATTCACATTGTCATTACAGTGGAACTACAGGTCCCAGCAAGCCTCCCCCACCTGCTGGTATTTGGAGAACCACAAGTACCAGTATGCGGGGCATTAAGGGCTCAATGGTACATGTAGTTCACCTGTAAAGAAATGTGTTAAAAAACACAACACAAATTGTGAAACTAAAGTTTTATTACATACATACACATACATACTCACCTGCTCCCAGATGTTCACGTCCCCTTCTCAATGTAAAGTATCCAATGGTTGTACCTAAAAAATAGATCCAATACTCACCTTTTGTCCCACGATGTTCTTTGCAGTATTCCAAAGAGGGCCCCAGAGACACTGTAACAAGACGCTACAGCATATTGTTACAGTATCACTAATGACAGCTCCGGGCTTGAGCTATTATTAGTGCTGGGGTGCCAGCCAATCAGCGGCAGCTTACATTAGTGGCCGCTCATTGGCTGGGACCCACGTGGGCTTAGCCAATGAGCGGCTCCTCCATGTGGGTCCCAGCCAATGAGCGGCCGCTAATCATCTAAACTCGCATCTAAACTTGCAATTTTGGAGAAAAAAACTCACTTTGCTTCACCATCGGAAAACTCACTTTCAGCCAAACTCACTTCTTGCGAGTTTTAAAAGGGGAAAACTCTCCCGAGTTTTCGTGAAGCAAAGTGAGTTTAAACACAACCAAATTCGCCCAAACTCGATTCTTAGTAAATTTACCCCCTAGACTCTTCAGGGAGTCAGGGAGATTGCTACTATTTCAGGGAGTCTCCCTGACAATCAGGGAGAGTTGACAGGTACAGTATGTAATGTACACAAGTTGCTGGCTCATAATGAAAGCTATAGGTGGGTGAAATCAGATAAGAGATAAATCTTACATAACAGGGATTGGGATAAATTTATGAATTTATGTGAAACTATTAATTAAAATTATTTGAGACAAAAGAGAACAATACTGATAGGAAAGATAAGAAACAAAATGTCTTTGATTACAATATATTCCATTATTGTGCAATATTTTTAGGAATGTCAAAGACGTTTGTAAATAATTGTGTTAAAGAAATGGGAGAGTTTGACCAGCTGATACAACACAGACATTTGCAACTTTTATTACAAGAAGTGTTGTAAGAAAATATTACATTGCATATAAAATAAGAGAAGCTGAATATGCAAACAATTTGGGCCTGATTCAGCAGAGAGCGCTAATGTGATTGCAGCTGCAATTTTGCACGGAACGCAGCTGCGAAAATATGTTAATGCCTGCCAAAGCTCAGCAGGCATAAAGACGTCCATTGCTGCTTTCTCATATCTTTCCAATGTTGCTCTTCTGTATAAACTAGGGGTGTGCACCGGCCACTTTTTCGTGTTTTGGTTTTGGATCTGGATCTTTCTTCGTGGTTTGGATCTGGATTGGTTTTGCCAAAACCACCCTTCGGTGTTTTGGGTTCTGGGTTTTGTGTTTTGCATCTGTATTTTTTTTTAAAAAAGCATAAAAACAGCTAAATTCACAGAATGTGTTGATTTTTCTGCTCCTATGCTATTATTAACCTCAAAAACCTTAATTTCCATTCATTTCCAGTTTATTCTGAACACCTCACAACTCACAATAGTGTTTTTATGTCCAAAAGGTTGCACCGAGGTAGATGGATGACTATGCTAAGCGACACGAGTGGGCGGCACAAACACGTGGCCCATCTAGGAGTGACACTGCAGTGGCAGACAGGATGGCAGTTTGAAAAACTAGGCCCCAAACAGTACATAATGCAAAGAAAAAAAAGAGGTGCAAGATGGAATTGACCTTGGTATTATGTTGTATAAACAGGACATGCACACTTTAACAAACCAATCATTTCAGCGCCAGGGTCTGCCACACGACTGTGGCTGAAATGATTGGTTTGTTTGGGCCCCCACAAAACAAGCTGGCAATTAATCTGGCCCTACACAAACTGGGTCTACGGAGGCAAGATGTCGTCCTCATCCTCCTCATTCACCGATTCCTCACCCTCTTCAGTGTTGTGTACATCCTCATCCTCACAGAGTATTAATTCGTCCCTGCTGGAATCCACCACCACAGGTCCCTCTGTACGTTCTGGAGGCTGGTCTCCCTGGAAAAGTTGATAATTCATTTTTATGAACATCATCTTCTCCACATTTTGTGGAAGCAACCTCCTACGCCTTTTGCTGACAAGGTTCCCGGCTGCACTAAACACTCTTTCGGAGTGCACACTGGAGGGGGGGCAACTCACGTAAAATAGAGCCAGTTTGTACAGGGGCCTCCAAATTGCCTCTTTTTCCTGCCAGTATATGTACGGACTGTCTGACATGCCTACTTGGATGTTGTCACCGATGTAATCCTTTAACAGACAGATGCACGCTTGTCACTGCTGCTTTGAGGATGCAGGTGCGGCTACAGCCCACAAAATTCACAAAGACAGAAAAAAAAGAATTTTTTTATTGTTTGTGGAGCACATTTTGAGGGTGTCACCACCCTTTAACAGACAGACGCACGCTTGTCGCTGCTGCTTTAAGGATGCAGGTGCGGCTACAGCCCACACATTTCACAAAGACAGAAAAAAAAGAAGAATTTTTTTATTGTTTGTGGAGCGCACTTTGAGGGTTACACCACCCTTTAACAGACAGACGCACACTTGTCGCTGCTGCTTTAAGGATGCAGGTGCGGCTACAGCCCACACATTTCACAAAGAGAAAAAAAAAGAAGAATTTTTTTATTGTTTGTGGAGCGCACTTTGAGGGTTGCATCACCCTTTAACAGACAGACGCACGCTTGTTGCTGCTGCTTTTAGGATGCAGGTGCGGCTACAGCCCACACATTTCACAAAGACAGAAAAAAAAAGAAGAATTTTTTTATTGTTTGTGGAGCACACTTTGAGGGTGTCACCACCCTTTAACAGACAGACACACGCTTGTCGCTGCTGCTTTAAGGATGCAGGTGCGGCTACAGCCCACACATTTCACAAAGACAGAAAAAAAAAGAATTTTTTTATTGTTTGTGGAGCGCACTTTGAGGGTTACATCACCCTTTAACAGACAGATGCACGTTTGTCGCTGCTGCTTTGAGGACAGTATCATATGCAGTGACAGTAGACTTGTCAGAAATTGTTGGCACGTCCTTCAGTCCGGACCAGATGTCCAAACCGGCCCTTGACTTATGACACAGGCGCATGCTTGGCGCTGCTACTGTGTTGATGCACGTGCAGCTACATCGCACACAAGTCAAAAACACAAAAAAAAAATAGTTTTTTATTTTTTGGAGCACTTTGAGGGTTACACCACCCTTTAACAGACAGACGCACGCTTGTCGCTGCTGCTTTGAGGATGCAAGTGCGGCTACAGCCCACACAATTCACAAAGACAGAAAAAAAAAGAAGAATTTTTTTATTGTTTGTGGAGCGCACTTTGAGGGTTACACCACCCTTTAACAGACAGACGCACGCTTGTCGCTGCTGCTTTAAGGATGCAGGTGCGGCTACAGCCCACACATTTCACAAAGACAGAAAAAAAAGAATTTTTTTATTGTCTGTGGAGCACACTTTGAGGGTGTCACCACCCTTTAACAGACAGATGCACGCTTGTCGCTGCTGCTTTAAGGATGCAGGTGCGGCTACAGCCCACACATTTCACAAAGACAGAAAAAAAAGAAGAATTTTTTTATTGTTTGTGGAGCACACTTTGAGGGTGTCACCACCCTTTAGCAGACAGACACACGCTTGTCGCTGCTGCTTTAAGGATGCAGGTGCGGCTACAGCCCACACATTTCACAAAGACAGAAAAAAAAGAAGAATTTTTTTATTGTTTGTGGAGCACACTTTGAGGGTGTCACCACCCTTTAACAGACAGACGCACGCTTGTCGCTGCTGCTTTAAGGATGCAGGTGCGGCTACAGCCCACACATTTCACAAAGACAGAAAAAAAAAAAAAATTTTTTATTGTTTGTGGAGCGCACTTTGAGGTTAACAGACAGACGCATGCTTGTCGCTGCTGCTTTGAGGATGCAGGTGGAATCTAGACGGGATTTGGAACCGGGGACACACTACCTCCATCAATTGTCTAAATCCCACTGCACTAATGGTGGATACCGGACGCATGTCTAATACCAACATAGCAGTCAAGGCCTCAGTTATACATTTTGCTTCAGGATGACTGCTGTCGTACTTCATCCTCCTCGCTAGGGACTGTTGGAGGGTCAATTGTTTAGTAAAAGTAGTGGTGTTCCTACTTCCTCTCTGGGATGATGAACAACTCCCAGCAGCAGCAACAGCACTAGGAGGAAGTGGTTCTTGATCTTTCCCTATTTTATTTTTATCGGAGAAAGTTTGGTCCTCCATTTATGTTATATTGATATATACGTGCGGCTAAGGCGCACACAAACACAGAAAATATTTTTTTATTTTTGCTGGAGAGTAGTGCACTTTGTGGGTTACACCACCCTTTAAGAAATGAGCCAGCCGGCTCTTTACTTATGGGACACAGGCGCATGCTTGGAGCTGCTCCTTTGTTGATGCACGTGCGGCTACAGTGCACACAATTCACAAACACAGAAAATATTTTTTTATTTTGTTTGGAGTGTACTGTGGGGGTTACAGCACCCTTTAATGGACAAGCCAGCCGGCCCTTTACTTATGGGACACAGGCGCATGCTTGGCGCTGCTCCTTTGTTGATGCACGTGCGGCTACAGTGCACACAATTCACAAACACAGAAAATATTTTTTTTTTGTTTGGAGTGTACTTTGGGGGTTACAGCACCCTTTAACGGACAAGCCAGCTGGCCCTTTACTAATGGGACACAGGCGCACGCTTGGTGCTGCTCCTTTGTTGATGCACGTGCAGCCACAGTGCACACAATTCACAAACACAGAAAATATTTTTTTTTTTGTTTGGAGTGTACTTTGTGGGTTACAGCACCCTTTAACGGACAAGCCAGCCGGCCCTTTACTAATGGGACACAGGCGCACGCTTGGCGCTGCTCCTTTGTTGATGCACGTGCAGCCATAGTGCACACAATTCACAAACACAGAATTTTTTTTTTAATTTTGTTTGGAGTGCCCTTTGGGGGTTACAGCACCCTTTAGCGGTCAATCCAGCCGGCCCTTTATTTATGGGACACCGGCGCACGCTTGCCACTACTTTGTTGATGCATGTGCGGCTACTGCGCACACAATTCACAAACACAAAAAAATATATTTTTTTATTTTGTTTGGAGTGCCCTTTGGGGGTTACAGAACCCTTTAGCGGTCAATCCAGCCGGCCCTTTATTTATGGGACACAGGCGCACGCTTGGCACTACTTTGTTGATGCACGTGCGGCTACTGCGCACACAATTCACAAACACAAAAAAATATTTTTTTTTATTTTGTTTGGAGTGCCCTTTGGGGGTTATAGCACCCTTTAACGGACAAGCCAGCCGGCCTTTTACTTATGGGACACAGGTGCATGCTTGGCGCTGCTCCTTTGTTGATGCACGTGCAGCCACAGTGCACACAATTCACAAAAACAGAAAAAATCATTATTTTTTTTTTGCACTTGGGGGGATCACCCCTGACGGACAGAGCACCCCCTGGACAACACTACAGCACCCCTTTAGGACTGGGGCACTGCACAGGACTTTGGAGTGGACACAGCCCCTATGGACAACTGACTGCACAACACAGTCCAACCAGCCCCTATGGACTTTGAAGTAGTGGACACAGCCCCTATGGACAACAGCAGCACAGCACAACACTACACTACACTACACTACAACACTACACTACACAGCCCAGCCAGCCCTAACTCCCACCCTCCCTCTTCACTGTCCACAGCCGAGTGAGAAAATGGTGCCGACGCGGGTACCTTATATAGGATCCAAAACCCGCGAGACCCGGAAGGCGGGATGATGACGTTTTGCCTCGATTTCAGATCCGAGTCAGGCGGGAAAAGTTGAGCCTGACTCGGATCGGCCTTGGATCAGGGGGGCTCGGGGGGGTTCGGATTTCAGAAATCCGAACCCGCTCACCCCTAGTATAAACATCAGTAACATCGTGCCACATCGGCCAGTCATGTAGCGTTTACAACAAGTCTGACCAGCCGCAGACGTTGCAAGTCTCCCAGCATGCAGAGAACTGCGGCATATGCAATCGTAGTGGCTAATTGATGCACGTCCATGAAACGGCATTCAAACGGACAGACACGCCAGCGGTTTCCCGACCACGCCCCGTCACCACTCCCAAATGCTGACAGCCTGTCACTCACTTTGTGATGGATTCCTCTGTGCATCCATAATTGCAATGCAATCTCTGCGCACGAGTAGTGTGGCTTATACGTATACACGATGACAAACAATTGCTCAATCTGCATAGATAATCGCCATTGCCTTTACTGCTGAATCAGGCCCTTTGTGTTTAAGTAGTCCCTGGGAGATTCTCCTCTTATAGTAGAGCCAGTGGCGGAACTCCCGGAGACAATGGAGTCATTTGCCACCGGGCACCAGCCCTGAAGGGGGCACCTGGCTCCATTGTCACCTGGCTGTTCCGGGCACTGCTGAGGATGGAGGAGCTGCATGGAGGAGGAGCGCCGCTGATTTTCGCTCCACCTCCATGACCTGCTGCAGCCGAAGTGCTCTATGGTCGCCTGAGTACCCGACGCGCACACAGGGGGGGTTTCTGAGTAAACAGAAACCCCCCCTGCCCGCTGATCAGTAACAAACACATCGCCAGCGGTGCTACCGGCGAAGTGTTTGTTTTAGCATCCAATGAGAGTCAGATAGACTCTCATTAGCTGCTTTATCCATGGAGGGAGCCGGGCGGAGCTCACTCATGAGCTCTGCCTTCCGGTTCCCGCAGTGGTGATGGGAGAGATGTCATGATGTTTCTCCCATAGTGCCGAGCGGGAGGACAGAGGAGCGGACGTGGTGGGCGCAGGAATGGGGATTCAGGTAAGTAATCTGTGTGTGTTATATTTGTAAGGAGCACTGCATAGGGTGGACCCACAACTGGGGGCACTACATAACGGGGCACTGCATAGGGGGGGACCCACTACTGGGGGCACTAGATAACGGGGCACTGCATAGGGGGGACCAATTACTGGGGGCACTATATAACGGGGCACTGCATAGGGGAGACCCACTACTGGGGGCACTACATAACGGGGCACTGCATAGGTGGGACCCACTATTGGGGGCACTGCATATGGGGGACCAACTACTGGGGGCTTTACATAACGGGTCACTGCATAGGAAGGGCCACTACTGTGGGCACTGTACAAAAGGGCACTACTGGGGGCACTGCATAGGATGACCATTACTGGGGGGCACTACATAGGCAGGCACTGTATAAGGGGCACTGCATAGGGGAACCACTACTGGGGGCACTGTATAAGAGGCACTACTGGAGGCACTGCATAGGGGGACCATTACTGGGGGGGCACTACATAGGCAGGCACTGTATAAGGGGCACTGCATAAGGGGCACTGCAACATTTATCTTGCTTCCGGGCACCTGGGAAGAAGTTACGCCACTGAGTAGAGCACTGCCAATTTATACCCCTTTTACTTTAAATTCCTGTGTCCAGCCTCGGTCACTGAACACAGGTTTCAAGCCAAGTCACAGCAGCTTAAAACATATTTTACACCTCAGGCTGGACCCGGGTTATTGCCGGGTTTCTCCTATGCGGCACTTGGAGATTATATAATTTCCAAGCACCGGTGAGACAGCTCTACATATGATGTTAACAGGACCCCAGTTGGATGACCCAGGTCACCCATTCACACTGCAGGGTTACATGGGTTTCCCATGTTCAACCCTGCTCGCTAACTAGGTTGGATTGCCGGGTCACTTGACCTGGGAATTCAACCCTGGCCCCTTTTCCACTTAGCCATGACCTGGGTTGACACGGAAATAACCCTGGTTATTTGGCCAGTATAAAAGGGGTAAATGGTAGTGCTTCCTAAACCCCCTTTGCCCATTCACCCCTTTTCTTTTTTTTATTCACACTTCCTTAAGGGCTTCGCCTTAAGTTATACAGTAGGTTACATTATCGCCTAGACAACCATGTGTTCTGGTTCATCTTAGGTTTGGCTTTGAGTATCCTGTTACATTCTAGTGCTAGTCATAGATAATTGTGACTATGAGTACACTTGTTGTGGAAAGCTTTTCAACCTTTTTCCCACTTCCAATCTCCCTTTAGCTAGTTACACAATATACAATTATTGGTCAGATTTTTCAATAATCGGGTGACCGGCCTGATTTATTGTATAGTGTGTATGAATGATCGTTTTAGCGTTTCACCAATAAACTGTTAAAATACATCCACACACACATTCTTTCGATTATCCGATCAATCGGCCAAGTATGAAAATCTTGGCCTCAATTTCCCCATATTGAGCAGCCTGTGTGCATTTTCGATAATCTGCTGTTTTTCTATAACTATGTCATCTCCCTTGTGGACGTACATATACAAAATGAGTGTGGTGTGGTGGAAAATCGGTACCTTCTAATAAAAAATTCCATAATAATAATTGTATCTCTCCTTCATTTGAGGAGATACATTATTTGTTTTTCTATTCTGCTTCTAGACAATATTGATAAAGTTGCATTTACACATATACTGTATGTAGTGAACTGTTCTTTTTAATAAAATAAAAAATGTTCCTCATAATAATATAAAACATAATATAATACATACAACTAAAAGGAAAAAAAATGTTTATTCCTCAATTTATGTATTATGTATATATTCATTTAAATAATCCAATTTTTTATACTAGAAGCTTATGACGTTTAATTCAGCTGCATTCTTTTTTGAACAGAATTTTCGACTTACTGCTATGCAATTATTAGGATGTGTGGGGTGTACAGTATATATATATATATATATATATATATGTATATGGTATACGTTCAGGAAGCTGGCGGAAGCAATGCCGACCGCCGGCTTCCCGTCTGCTTAATCCCGGCAAGGGTTAAATGACAGGCATCTAAATCTAGACGCCTGTCATTTTACCAATGCCGGGAGACCGGCGCCCCGGCATCCCGATCAAAGGGATGTCGGGTGCGGACAGCCACACTGAGGGGAGGGGTCAGGTTTAGGGCTCTTCAGGGGGGATTTAGGGTTAGGCACCCCCCCTGGGAGGTTAGGGTCAGGCTAGAAGAAGGGGGTTTAGGGTTAGGCACCCCCCCCCCGGAAGATTAGGGTTAGACATGCCCCGGGGGACTTAGGTTTGGGCGTTGGGGTAGGGGGGGTTAGGTTTAGGCACTTAGAGGGGGGATTAGGGTTAGGCATCCTAAAGGACCATTGAACCATGCGGCCAGCGGTAAATCACACCGAATATATATATATATATGCATACAGTACATATACACATACAGTTATTATTATTTGATTGAAAAAAAGGGAAATCAAATTTGAACGGGATTATTTTCATGAGAACAAAAAATGGGTATTTCTTTTATGTGTACAGTATATAAACACGATTGAATTAATCTTTATATATAATGTATAATTTTGTTTTGTTCAAATACTACCTAATATAAGTCTCTGACTGTATCCTTTCATATACAGTAGTATGTTGGTTGTTTACCTACTTTTTGAACTGTGTGAGAACAAAATGTTTGTATTTTAATTGCTGAATCCCATTATGCCTCTGGTGAAGCTGTGTAAGAACAGGGAAATGCATTAGGCTGCTGAATATTGAGCTGATACTTTCAATTACAGTACAAGTTGTGGAGGAGCTTTTCATGATCACTGATATTTGCCGCTCGGACACTACCCGGCTCCATCAAAAGTATTTGCACTGACATTTTCTATCTAAATGAATATGCAGGATTGGCAAAAGGGCACTGCATAAACTGCAGAGTGATTTATTCCCATTAAGTTGTAGATCACATGCATCACTCACCAATTTGCACTTGTGGATAGGGAATTACTGAAGGCCCCCATACATCAGCAATCGATTGTGGCAATTCTGCAATTTGCAGATGATTGTGTAAAAATATCAGCAATATATGGGGTTCATAGATCGCAGATTTCAACCAAAAAGTGAGTGGAATTAGTAAATCAGGTTGTTCAACATGTTGGATTTAACAGATCGATTGGGGCTGTAGATTGTTAGTGTATGGAGAAGATCAGCAGATTTGCAGACAGTTACTAGTAAAAGGATGGGCCTTTCAAGACTGACAGATCTGTGTTTGCTGAAAATGATCTGTAATGTATGGGCGCAGGTTGCTAGATTGGGAAATGTTAAGATCAGACAACAAATCTTCAAATTGTTCAATTGTGGTTTTCAGATTGCTGATGTATGGGGACCTTAAGGCTTCAGAGGAGACTGTATTAAAGGCCCCCATACATCAGCAATCGATTGTGGCAATTGTGCAATTTGCAGATGATTGTGTATAAAAATCTGTAATGTATGGGCTTCACAGATTGCAACCAAAAAGTGATTGGAATTGTTAAAACAGATTGTCCAACCTGTTGGATTTCATACATCGATTGGGGCTGTAGATTGCTAGTGTATGGACATCATCAGCAGATTTGCAGACGTTACTAGCAAAAGGATGGGTCTTTCAAGATTGGCAGATCTGAGTTTGCTGCAATCGATCTACAAATCACTAGAAAAGATCTGTAATATATGGGCACTGATTGCTAGATTGGGAAATCCTAAAATCGGGAAATAAATCTTCAAATTGTTCAATTGTAGTTTTCAGATTGCTGATGTATAGTGGTCTTTAGCTGCAGAGAACATCTTTCCCCACCTGAGATACTGTACATTGCCCACATCCACAGATGTGAAAAAGGTAAAACAAACACCTTTTTACAAACAAAAAACTTAAAATAACAAAAGAGCTTTATGATACACAGCTTATTTCAGCTCTCATTGGGACACCTATAGAAAGTGTAATTTTATTAAATGTATTCACTACACAAGAAATGCAATGTTTAGAACTTTTAAGATTTTGTTATAATGTGTGCTAATTTTTAATATTTTGACACTTTTAAATTATTTGAAATATCTTTTATGATATCTCGCATGATTCTTATAATCTCATATTTATGTAAATGTGCTGCTTGCACATATTTGCACTCTTAAGGCCCCCATACACTAGCGGCGGATTGTTGTGCTCCTGCGATCCTGAGATGCTGGGTTACAGGATCAGTGAAATCAAACATGTTGGATTTCACTGATTTGCCAATCGTGCTCAAAATATGATCGTGTTTAGCAAATTGGTGAAATTTAACATGTGTAATTTCACCAATGCTCACGAAACATTGATGGCCGCCTGTCGGCATTTCCAACCAGTGGATCAGCGTTTCTGATCCCAGTGCAGGATCCGGCAATCCACTGGCTAGTGCAGTATATGGGGTCCTTAACTTTTTTACATACTCCACTGTGGAATGCATCCGTCTGCTCACCTGGAATGTTTTGGGGGTGAAGCAATAAATAAATGAAGAGATGTTTTATCTATTGTTTAATCTTTTTATGTGTTACAGTAGAGCGAGAAAACAGAGTGATTGACATTCAGAATGACTGATAATAGGTAATAGAGAATGTGAACTAATAAACAGAAAGTCAAAAACCAGATAATATAGTAAAACCACTTCAAATAGCTGCCAGGGTATGGAAAGAATTAGGAACTGATGTTTTTTTTTATTTTAGTATATGAATAGTAGAGTACCGTACATAAATAAATAGCATAAAAAGGGGGATAAAAAGAACGAACGCGGGGTTGGGGTGGGGAGAAGGGAATAAACAACATCTACAAGAACAACAAGTGTAACTGAACCATATTACCAATTAGGGTTCAGTTACATGGGTAGACGGCAAAATATAAATAGTAAACTTTTGCATTAAGGCGGCATTTAAATTGAACCTGGAAGGTGCTTATTAGGTTTGCTACACCATGGAGCCCAGACCCGATGGAATGAGTGCACTGTGCCATGTAACAGGCTAGTAAGGTATTTCATGGAGGCCAACGTATTTTGTTGGTAATCGTGACCGAGGAAGGTGGAGGAGCTTTCTTCTAATTTGTCGCCAGGTGTAATTTAGCTGCATTACAGATATGCTGAGCATGCTGGTCCACATGCAGAGGGCATCTTTGATGGGGTTGCCCAGCAGAACAATCAACTGGTCTTTAGTGATGGAGTTTCTCTGTTAATAAAATCTAGAACATCATTAAAGAAGGTTAATAGAGCTGGGCACTCCCACCAAACATGAAAATAGGAACCCACATGGCCACAGTTTCTCCAACATAGATTGGAAGTGTGAGGGTAATTAGAATGTAGTTGTTACAGAACCATATATTATCTGGAGTGTATTGTGTAAGCATTTTCCCTGATTGCAGTGCTTATAGACTCTTTGGGGAGTTTTGATCAGATGAGGGACCATCCCTCCTGGTCCAAAGGGGCCCCCAAGTCTCTTTGCCAAGCTATTTGAAAGGGCTCAAGGACTGGAAAGGAGGGAGAAACCATAGTAGCGTAAAACAGGGAAATAATACCCTTAACATTTGGGTTATAAAGACCTTTCTTTCAAATGGAGTGGGGTCCTGGGTTTATATGAGTGACATTGGGATCATACAAATCTTTTAATTTGTATATATGCAAAATGTACAGTAGGTGTGAGGATAGATCATATTTGTCAAGATCTTTGATTTTAAATCAGCTTAAGAAATGTGATCCTGACATTGGCTGTCTGTTATAAATGCATATTGTTGATGATAACATTCTTGCCCTTATGAATTCATAAGAATACCAGGCTTTCCATGCTATTTATACTCTTACAATAATGACAAACAAAACTAAAATTACAGCGCTGGTAAGAAGGTATTTTTATATCTACAAAATAATATAGATGAAAAAACAATAATTAAAACTCCATATATAACATATACCAGTTGTTGTTAATTATAATAATATATTATTTAAAATATATTTGTTTATTACAATAGTGAATCCCTCACCTGCCTCCCTGATTCTGTGTTCAGAGTGTCACTGAAAGTAAATAGACCCCTAACTGCTCATTGTCTATTGCATAATTTGGGGGAGGTGTTTGATGTAATGCCAGATTATAAAATACACAGCAGCAGAACACAATATCTGAGATATTACTTGAACTATATAATAATACACCACCTGATTTATCTAGAAATCTGGACCTAGTTTTGTGGGCCTCACTAAACTTATGCTTAGCAAGGATCTGTCAAAGCAACAATGGAGTCAGAAGCCAGGAGTTACAGCCATAGCCAGAAACACCGATGTTTGAAGAAAAAAGACAATTAACATACATACATATATGTGTGTCACTTACATGGTTGGGTAAATAATATACATAACACACCCAGCACCTATTCCTCTGGCATTAAATCTGCCTCAAATATATGGATGTCTTGACTAAGGATAAAAGCATTGTGACACTATCCAGGATAGCCAGCTACAGCAATCATATTTTTAAGTTTTTCATCACAGACCATCTCTACATTCATCAACTTGGCATGGCGCCTATTAATATAGGCCTCTCTGATAGGTGATCTCAGCTCAATGTTTATGTAGTCTTTAGCTCCCCAGACATTAGGCATGCCTGCAAGACCATAGAAAGCTAGTTAATTCATGTCACTGTGAATTCTGGCTGGAGAAGCATTTGAGGAGTAGGAAATTGTCATTAGGGCAGCCAACACCTGGGAGAGATGGCAGAAGAACATAGGTTAACTTAAGCACACCACTCTAAAGGTCACTGACCGGCAGGGACCAGTCACAAAAAAATGCAGAGCACACAGCAACTTGTGCAGGCCTAATAAGGCTCATGAAGTTGCCATGTCTGGCTCAAGCTGATCCTTGACAAGGTCACACAAGTTCATTAAGTTATTACAGTTGAGGCAGAACAACTGAACTCATCATCATACACAGTGTTCAACTGCCTGTGAAAAAACTTTGGCCTCCATGGGCTCTGCTGTACCTCAGGAAGCTGCCTTCTGACTCTATCAAGTCAGCTAATGGAGTGCTGCATATCTCATATATACATTCATCTTGCCTACACCAACAGTTTGGCCCATGCTTGTGTCCCTTTTATAGGCATCATGATGAAGCTTTCACCAAAAGAATGTGTTTTGATGCATAAATCTGCCTCCCTGTTTTTAGTCTATTATTTGGGTTTTTTTCTGGCAGTTTTTGGACGGTTTCTACTGATTTTCTAAAGCCGATGCTTAGTAAATCCAGGGTTTCCATACTTCTAATGAAAAAACATTGATAGTGAGCCAATGTTCAATAGCTTTCTGAAGTCTGTATATCAGCAGAACCCTGTGGATTTTCACTTTAGTAACTCAGCGGTTTGCAAAACCAATGGAAAACCCTAAACTGATTCCTAGTACCCCTAGATCTCTCAATTAATGCATCACCAAATGCTAATAAACTGATAGCAGTAGATTTAATTGTGTTTTATGGTGGAATCACAAAATCCAAGAATAACCTGCAAATATGGATTAGCCCAATCCCACTAAGGTATAGTTAATGTCCAGTTACTGTTAATAGTTAATGGGCAGTACAGATGGTGTAATGGTTAGCATTACTGCTGCACAGCACTGAGGTCATGTGTTCGATTCCCACCACGGCCCTACCTGTGCAGAGTTTGTATATTCTCCCTATGCTTGCGTGGGTTTCCTCCCACACTCCAAAAATATACTGGTAGGTTAATTGGCTTCCAACACAAATTAATCCTAGTGTGTATGTGTGTGCGCATGTGTTAGAAAATATAGATTGTAAGCTCCACTGGGGCAGGGACTGATGTGAATGGCCAAATATTCTCTGTAAAGAGCTGTGGAATATGTGTGCACTATATAAATAACTGGTAATAAATAAATTTGCTGGGTTACAGGATGAGTGAAATCAAACATGTTGGATTTCACTGATTTGCCAATCGCGCTCAAAATATGATCGTGTTTAGCAAATTGGTGAAATTTAACATGTGTAATTTCACCAATGCTCACGAAACATTGATGGCCGCCTGTCGGCATTTCCAACCGGTGGATCAGCGTTTCTGATCCCAGTGCAGGATCCGGCAATCCACTGGCTAGTGCAGTATATGGGGACCTTAACTTTTTTGTGCTCACCTGGAATGTTTTGGGGGTGAAGCAATAAATAAATGAAGAGATGTTTTATCTATTGTTTAATCTTTATATGTGTTACAGTAGAGCGAGAAAACAGAGTGATTGACATTCAGAATGACTGATAATAGGTAATAGAGAATGTGAACTAATAAACAGAAAGTCAAAAACCAGATAATATAGTAAAACCACTTCAAATAGCTGCCAGGGTATGGAAAGAATTAGGAACTGATGTTTTTTTTTATTTTAGTATATGAATAGTAGAATACCGTACATAAAAAAATAGCATAAAAAGGGGCAATAAAAAGAACGAACGCGGGGTTGGGGTGGGGAGAAGGGAATAAACAACATCTACAAGAACAACAAGTGTAACTGAACCATATTACCAATTAGGGTTACAAATTCAGTATGGGTAGACGGCAAAATATAAATAGTAAACTTTTGCATTAAGGCGGCATTTAAATTGAACCTGGAAGGTGCTTATTAGGTTTGCTACACCATGGAGCCCAGACCCGATGGAATGAGTGCACTGTGCCATGTAACAGGCTAGTAAGGTATTTCATGGAGGCCAACGTATTTTGTTGGTAATCGTGACCGAGGAAGGTGGAGGAGCTTTCTTCTAATTTGTCGCCAGGTGTAATTTAGCTGCATTACAGATATGCTGAGCATGCTGGTCCACATGCAGAGGGCATCTTTGATGGAGTTGCCCAGCAGAACAATCAACTGGTCTTTAGTGATGGAGACCCCAATTTCTCTGTTAATAAAATCTAGAACATCATTCCAGAAGGTTAATAGAGCTGGGCACTCCCTCCAAACATGAAAATAGGAACCCACGTGGCCACAGTTTCTCCAACATAGATTGGAAGTGTGAGGGTAATTAGAATGTAGTTGTTACAGAACCATATATTATCTGGAGTGTATTGTGTAAGCATTTTCCCTGATTGCAGTGCTTATAGACTCTTTGGGGAGTTTTGATCAGATGAGGGACCATCCCTCCTGGTCCAAAGGGGCCCCCAAGTCTCTTTGCCAAGCTATTTGAAAGGGCTCAAGGGCTGGAAAGGAGGGAGAAACCATAGTAGCGTAAAACAGGGAAATAATACCCTTAACATTTGGGTTATAAAGACCTTTCTTTCAAATGGAGTGGGGTCCTGGGTTTATATGCGTGACATTGGGATCATACAAATCTTTTAATTTGTATATATGCAAAATGTACAGTAGGTGTGAGGATAGATCATATTTGTCAAGATCTTTGATTTTAAATCAGCTTAAGAAATGTGATCCTGACATTGGCTGTCTGTTATAAATGCATATTGTTGATGATAACGTTCTTGCCCTTATGAATTCATAAGAATACCAGGCTTTCCATGCTATTTATACTCTTACAATAATGACAAACAAAACTAAAATTACAGCGCTGGTAAGAAGGTATTTTTATATCTACAAAATAATATAGATGAAAAAACAATAATTAAAACTCCATATGTAACATATACCAGTTGTTGTTAATTATAATAATATAGTCTTTAAAATATATTTGTTTATTACAATAGTGAATCCCTCACCTGCCTCCCTGATTCTGTGTTCAGAGTGTCACTGAAAGTAAATAGACCCCTAACTGCTCATTGTCTATTGCATAATTTGGGGGAGGTGTTTGATGTAATGCCAGATTATAAAATACACAGCAGCAGAAAACAATATCTGAGATATTACTTGAACTATATAATAATACACCACCTGATTTATCTAGAAATCTGGACCTAGTTTTGTGGGCCTCACTAAACTTATGCTTAGCAAGGATCTGTCAAAGCAACAATGGAGTCAGAAGCCAGGAGTTACAGCCATAGCCAGAAACACCGATGTTTGAAGAAAAAAGACAATTAACATACATATATGTGTGTCACTTACATGGTTGGGTAAATAATATACATAACACACCCAGCACCTATTCCTCTGGCATTAAATCTGCCTCAAATATATGGATGTCTTGACTAAGGATAAAAGCATTGTGACACTATCCAGGATAGCCAGCTACAGCAATCATATTTTTAAGTTTTTCATCACAGACCATCTCTACATTCATGAAATTGGCATGGCGCCTATTAATATAGGCCTCTCTGATAGGTGACCTCAGCTCAATGTTTATGTAGTCTTTAGCTCCCCAGACATAAGGCATGCCTGCAAGACCATAGAAAGCTAGTTAATTCATGTCACTGTGAATTCTGGCTGGAGAAGCATTTGAGGAGTAGGAAATTGTCATTAGGGCAGCCAACACCTGGGAGAGATGGCAGAAGAACATAGGTTAACTTAAGCACACCACTCAAGAGGTCACTGACCGGCAGGGACCAGTCACAAAAAAATGCAGAGCACACAGCAACTTGTGCAGGCCTAATAAGGCTCATGAATTTGCCATGTCTGGCTCAAGCTGATCCTTGACAAGGTCACACAAGTTCATTAAGTTATTACAGTTGAGGCAGAACAACTGAACTCATCATCATACACAGTGTTCAACTGCCTGTGAAAAAACTTAGGCCTCCATGGGCTCTGCTGTACCTCAGGAATCTGCCTTCTGACTCTACTAAGTCAGCTAATGGAGTGCTGCATATCTCATATATACATCCATCTTGCCTACACCAACAGTTTGGCCCATGCTTGTGTCCCTTTTATAGGCATCATGATGAAGCTTTCACCAAAAGAATGTGTTTCGATGCAAAAATCTGCCTCCCTGTTTTTAGTCTATTATTTGGGGGGTTTTCTGGCAGTTTTTGGACGGTTTCTACTGATTTTCTAAAGCCGATGCTTAGTAAATCCAGGGTTTCCATACTTCTAATGAAAAAACATTGATAGTGAGCCAATGTTCAATAGCTTTCTGAAGTCTGTATATCAGCAGAACCCTGTGGATTTTCACTTTAGTAACTCAGCGGTTTGCAAAACCAATGGAAAACCCTAAACTGATTCCTAGTACCCCTAGATCTCTCAATTAATGCATCACCAAATGCTAATGAACTGATAGCAGTAGATTTAATTGTGTTTTATGGTGGAATCACAACATCCAAGAATAACCTGCAAATATGGATTAGCCCAATCCCACTAAGGTATAGTTAATGTCCAGTTACTGTTAATAGTTAATGGGCAGTACAGATGGTGTAATGGTTAGCATTACTGCCACAGAGCACTGAGGTCATGGGTTCGATTTCCACCACGGCCCTACCTGTGCAGAGTTTGTATATTCTCCCTATGCTTGCGTGGGTTTCCTCCCACACTCCAAAAATATACTGGTAGGTTAATTGGCTTCCAACACAAATTAATCCTAGTGTGTATGTGTGTGCGCATGTGTTAGAAAATATAGATTGTAAGCTCCACTGGGGCAGGGACTGATGTGAATGGCCAAATATTCTCTGTAAAGAGCTGTGGAATATGTGTGCACTATATAAATAACTGGTAATAAATAAATAATGTCCATGAAAGTGCAAACTTTGTTAGTAATCCACCAACTGGTTAGTAAAAATCAACAGGATATTTAAAAAAATGTACAGGTATGTCATCATCAGTTTGGTGCATTGTACTGTTGTCACATTAGTGATGTGAACAAGATGCATATTTTTAGAAAAGTCTCGGGTGGAATGTACATATGTAAATATATATATATGTATATATATATATATATATATATACTTAATTTCAACCCTCAGCGTCAAAAAACATATTCCAAGAGTACTGCAGTGATTGATTATACATCTAATGCAACCACCCACGTTAAGGCAGAGTCATTTGAAGGAAGAATATGTTTTTGCTGCATTGGAACTGATGTTTGGTGTATGATCATAGAAGTCAGGATGAGTACAGCCATGGGCAACAGTTTTGAGAATGACACAAGTATTGGTTTTCACAAAGTTTGCTACTTCAGTGTTTTTAGACCTTTTTGTCAGATGTTACTATGGTATACTGAAGTAAAATTACAAGCATTTTATAAGTGTCAAAGGCTTTTATTGACATTTACATTAAGTTTATGCAAATAGTCAATATTTATAGTTTTGACCCTTCTTTTGCAAGACCTCTGCAATTTGCCCTGGCATGCTGTCAATTAACTTCTGGGCCACATTCTGACTGATGGCCGCCCATTCTTGCCTAATCAATGCTTGAAGTTTGTCAGAATTTTGGGGGTTTTGTTTGTCCATCCGTCTCTTGAGGATTGACCACAAGTTCTCAATGGGATTAAGGTCTGGGGAGTTTCCTGGCCATGGGCATAAAATTTTGATGTTTTGTCCCCCGAGCCTTTTAGTTATCACTTTTGCCTTATTGCAAGGTGCTCCATTATGCTGGAAAATGCATTGTTCCTCACCAAAATGTTCTTGGATGGTTGGGAGAAGTTGCTCTTGGTGGATGTTTTGGTACCATTCTTTATTCATGGCTGTGTTCTTAGGAAAAATTGTGCATGAGCCCACTCTCTTGGCTGAGAAGCAACCCCACACATGAATGGTCTCAGGATGCTTTACTGTTGGCATGACACAGGACTGATGGTAGTGCTCACCTTTGCTTCTCCGGACAAGCATTTTTCCAGATGCCCCAAACAATCTGAAAGGTGATTCATCAGAGAAAATATCTTTACCCCAGTCCTCAGCAGTCCAATCCCTGTACCTTTGGCAGAATATCAGTCTGTCCCTGATGATTTTCCTGAAGAGAAGTGGCTTATTTGCTGCCCTTCTTTACACCAGGCCATCCTTCAAAAGTCTTCATCTTGTATCATGCCAACAGTAAAGCATCCTGAGACCATTCATGTGTGGGGTTGCTTCTCAGCCAAGGGAGTGGGATCACTCACAATTTTGCCTAAGAACACAGCCATGAATAAAGAATGGTACCAAAAAATCTTCCAAGAACAACTTCTTCCACCATCCAAGAACAGTTTGGTGACAAACAATGCTTTTTCAGCATGATGGAGAACCTTGCCATAAGGCAAAAGTGATAACTAAGTGGCTCGGGGAACAAAACATCAAAATTTTGAGTCCATGGCCAGGAAACTCCCCAGACCTTAATCCCATTGAGAACTTGTGGTCAATCCTCAAGAGGTGGGTGGACAAACAAAAACCCACAAATTCTGACAGACTCCAAGCTTTGATTAGGCAAGAATGGGCGGCCATCAGTCAGTATGTGGCCCAGAATTTGATTGACAAGCATGCCAGGGCGAATTGCAGAAGTCTTGAAAAATAAGGGTCAACACTGCAAATATTGTTTCTATGCGTAAACTTAATGTAATTGTCAATAAAAGCCTATGACACTTATGAAATGCTTGTAATTTTACTTCATTATACCATAGTAACATCTGACAATAAGGTCTAAAAAACTGAAGCAGCATACTATGTGAAAACCAATACTTGTTTCATTCTCAAAACTTTTGGCCATGGCTGTACTAATTATCCATCGGAATGAGACACACAGATCTGGACTCAAAAAAAGTTTCATTATAGGAACTTAACCAACAGCTGGGAGCAAAGAAATTTATAGAATCACACATACATAATTAGTATGTACATTGGGCCTGATTCAGAGAAGTATGCTATTGCCATCACTGCTGCAATTTTGTATGCAGAGGATATGTAAAAATATGCTAATGTTGCAGATGCCAGGATTGTATGGAAAGTCCCCCAGGTACTATCGCAAATCCAAGCAACTGCGCACATAATCGGCCTCACAAATAACTCTATGGTCACACAGAATGGCCACCTGAATTGAGATGCCGGAGACATGTTTTTTAAGTATGTGATCGCAGACGCAGGCAGCAAGCCATGAAACCTGTCGCCACATATCGGCATTTTTGGCAGCACACCCCGTTAACTCCTCCAGACTGCCCTTAATTGTCAATAACTGTATGAGTAAAAGTTGCTACTTGCGACTACGGTAATGTACCACGACACATGCGCTGTGCGACTCAGACTCATGCACAGGTGTCCGATAATCACTCAACTGCAAAAACTTCGACCTAGCGTACAACTCTTAATCAGGCCCAATGTACAGTATTGTGTGTGAGAAAACACTAGTTTGCAGGAATCTATGACCTGCAAACAGGATTTGTTCTAGGGAACAGGATTGTCACCTAGCAACAGCAGGTGGGTTAGGCAGCAAGCCTCCCAAAAATGCTGAGACAGGAGAGTGAATTTTCACTCCCTCTGCCTATACACAGCGCAGCTCGAGGACGCACATACACCCGCAGGTTACATGCATCCTGGGTCATGTGCACGCACGCGGTCACTCGCGCACTCACCTGAGCCGCTGATTCAGATTTTTCGGAAGCTTGCTGTTGGCAATCCAACCCCAGAGAATAGTGGTGAAAGGGAGGGTAAACCTTTATACCTGATGAGTCTGACACTTTTTTGGTTGCAAAGAAGGACTAAACCATGAATGCTTCACAAAGAAAAATTTTATTGAACTGTAAATTACAACTTTCCAGAAGGAAAAAATGGTTTGTATGATGGAATCAGAACTGAAAAGGTAGCGACGGCTCCACACTTTAGGCCGGAATCTGGTGCTAAGTAGTAGGTTACTTCTGCTCCTTATTAGTGGCTGCTTGAGGCTTCTTTGGTTCCCTTGCAGCACCTTGAGGAATAATAAGGGTAAGGTTATTAGCAACTCAAGAAAGGATCGTCAGAAGAAACAATAGACCTAGCAAAGGAGGAGAAAGAAGGGTGGGAGCTGTTGCAATCCTGTTCCCTAGAACAAATCCAGTTTGCAGGTCATAGATTCCTGCAAACTAGTGTTCTACAGGAGGCTTGCCACCTAGCAACAGCAGGTGGGCAGACTACCACATACCTGGTAAATGCTCTGAGAAACTCAATCTTTTGTAGATCAGTTGGTTTCAAGTAGTGTTTTGCAAAGGTACAAGCAAAGGACCATCTTGCTGCTAGCATGATCGACTGTAAAGGTATGCCTTTAGCTGCTGCTCTTGTCGCTCCTGCTCCCCATAGAGAATGTCTCTTGAAGTGGTCATTATCTCTCCCAGCTTTTTTCATGGATGTCACAATCCATCCTCTAATAGTAGAGGATCTTGCTGGGCAAAATGGTTTTCTGCAAGTGAGGAAGGGCTGGGTGAT
Source organism: Taudactylus pleione (assembly GCA_031769625.1). Lineage (NCBI taxonomy): Eukaryota > Metazoa > Chordata > Amphibia > Anura > Myobatrachidae > Taudactylus > Taudactylus pleione. The sequence continues at coordinate 20,254,730 of JAUIMM010000065.1, read as the reverse complement.
ATTGTCTCTCATTGGTGCTGTCAGGGCCACGTAAGATGATAAGCAAAAAGCTACATGCAGGTTAGGCTCTGAAGTATAATGTATCTTATTTAATTCCACCATCGGGCTATTGAATGAGGAAGTTTTAGTGTGACCTTAAAGAATGATGTGGTACCCTGTAGGATTATGTGATAACCACGGGTGTGAGGTGTGTATGAGGGTCAATTCAGCCCCTCTAGCTGCAATAGCTAGAGATAAAAAGGATGGCAACTTGTGGGATTAAAGACTAATATTGTTGTCTGTCTCCCAAGAGGCTAGGAGAGAGAGGAAGGGTTCAATGTCCCAGGTATGGAAATACTTAGGTAGTATAGTCCTAGAGAGGTAAATACCTCTCAATAAACATAGGTATAGTTTGTTATCTGAGAGAAAAAATGGGTGTCTAGGTCGAACCCAACAAATGTGATGGTTTTGTATGGGGTTGGAACTAACTTTTGAGTGTTCACTATGAATTCCAGGTCTGTTAACAGGGAAAGGGCTGAGTCTGTGTCTCAGAAGGGTATCGTGGTCTGAGTGTACCAGTAGTATATTGTCTAGGTAAGTAATGCATATGACTCTGCTGGCACAAATGGGACACTACAGCTTTCATGACCCGTGTAAAGGTGTAGGGAGCAGAAGAGACGCCAAACACCATAACTGTCCACTGAAATAAGTTGTCTTTCCAACAGAATCTGAGAAGACGCCTGTAATTTGGGGGAACCGATATTGAATGGAAAGCTACTTTTAGGTCTATCTTTATACAAAAGCAGTCCTTTGTGAGGAGGTAAGGAATTTCTGGGATATCTTCCATGCAAAACTTATTTGGTTTCAAATATTGGTTCAAAGCTTTGACATTTAAGACTGGGTGCTATGGAGCCATCTTGTTTTATTATGGGGAATAGGTGGCTGATGCAGCCTTTTGTAGTTGGGTCTGCCAATTCTATTTTTCCCTGTTCAAGGTCTGTTTTCAGTACCTCGTCTAGCTGAGGGCTATAATTCCTTGAACAAGGAATATGACCTGCTTGGTGTCGAAAACTAATTAAACTAAGGTTTAACCCTGACTGGATTGTTTTCAGGAACCACCTGTCTGTGGTAATCTTTCAGCACTCTAAGTAAGATTGCTTGAGAATTTTGTGGAGGGAAGGGTATGTCGGTGATCTTACCATAGTTGCTGCCTATTTTGGCACTGTTCCAAGTGTTTGAGGACGATCCTCTTGGGGCGTCATTGGATCTGTGCATGAAACCTCCTCTCTGGGCTCTACTTGTGCCTTGGAAGTCTCAGGTTGGACCTGTGGCTCGCGAAGTCCGACCCCCTTGAAAGAATCTCTTGAAGGCTCATTTACTTTTTTGAGGTCTGAGAAGGATTTTCATGCCTTATGCCTCGTTTTGACCTCCACTATGAACTGGGGACCAAAGAGGTCGGCATCAGTAAAGTTTGGAAATTCGAAGGATTTTGACATTAGGTCTGCAAGCCCTGCGCTAGTGAGCCATCTGGACCTGCGGGTGCTGGTGATATAATTGAAATTCTGGCCTATTATGAGCATTGCTCTACTAATGGCATTGCTCTACTAATGGCATTAAGGAGAGCAAGCTTGGACACCACCAGAGAATCTAGGGAAACACTGGACTCCCCTTCCCTCCCTGCTTTATTTATTTTATATTAAATCTTCCTTAAAATATGGTCTGTGGGATTGTTGTGCCTCTTTTCTCCCACTATGGAGGCTAGAGTCAACGCATCTCTTTGAAGAGCATTGCTCTAAATGCCAGCTGGGCAAATTTCTGGACATTTTAAGGCCCAGTGCATGGCGTATAATTTAGTTGGAGATTTTCCCATCTGAATCTCACTAAATTCCCCATGCTGGGATGAGGCGGAAGTTCTGGTAATTTCCACTGATTCCCAGTCCACAAAGGAAGACTGTCCATGATCCCTAGGGGAAATAAGCGGCTGTCTGGCAGGTGATCCTACATACTGAGATCAGGTACCTTTATGCTGCTGGCTATGGGCAAAGGTAATTGCCAGCTACAGGCAAAGGGTGTTGTGCTTGCTCCGAGTACTATCATGTTGTCTGCTAGGGATGATCCTAGATAATGGGGGAATGACACCTGAACAGGTCTCCCTGGGGCTAAACTTACTTTTATCTTTCTTTATAAGTGTTTTCGTATGAGTCAGTGAGTTCCCTGAACAGGTTGGTGACTTGTCACAGTGCTGAGGGGATTTTTCTACCTCAGAATCGGAGGAGTCAGAAGTGTCAAAACTTTTGACTGGAAAAGGTCTCCTCTTTTTTTTATATGAATATCCTCTGAAGAGGAATAGGAAGAGTGGAGGTTCTTGCCATTTTATGGGCTCTTTTTACTGCCAGCCATGGAGGACAGTATAAGGGAGCCTGTCACAGAAGACAGAGAATGTGTCCTCCATGTCTACGCTGACAGAAAAATCTGAATCAGCGGCTCAGGTGCCCACCCATGTGACCGCGGGAGTGCACGTGAGCCGCGCTGTGTATAGGCAGAGGGAGTGAAAATTATTTTTTGGGAGGCTGCTGCCTAACCCACCTGCTGTTGCTCGGTGGCAAGCCTCCCAAAGAACAAAACTGCACACACAATCTACTGCACTGGTTGGTTACTTTGGACTTCTAGTTTTTCCAGCAACACTTTTAAACACTAATCCACTTCTACTAATGGATATTGTATTATACAGGGTACTACCCTGCTTTATTAGATAATTATTGCTACTAATCAGGGCTGTTGGGAGGGGTGTGCGAACAGTGCTTTGGCACAGGCCACAGGGGCCCTGGTCGCAGCAATATTGCTGCCCCACAGTCACTGCATCTCTCTAGCAGGATGCCTGGAATGGCAGTGCTGCTCTGATCATCCAAAGAACTGTGATCGAGGTCGGCACAGGGTGGCAGTGAGCCCTACTCTGGTGCTGCTACTAATGGTGAATATGAAATGTTGCATGTGCATTATAAATGCTCAAATATATCATTTAAATGTGAATACAACTGATATATTTGATGATCATTCTATCTATTTTTCAATGTATGATAAATAAAATGTATTTTTATGGAAACTACTGTAGTTATTGATATTTATTTGAAACAGCATATGGGATTTAAACAAGAACAGTAGATTACAGTTCTGGGTGTTTTTCTTGTATATTGTTTTGTTTAGGGAGTTCGCAAATGTACATTTATCTTCTTGTAGCAGGTTCAATATCCCTACAGGAATTCATGTAATTTTTCTTACACTATTGCAAATGTATTTTTCTGTTGAGGTGTTTTTGCCCTGATGGATGCTCTCTATTAAGTATAACCTGAGAGATTAATATTGGAGCCAACAAAATTGTTTTTTGATTACTGTAGCTCTCTTGCTATTTTGACATACTTCTCACGTGCTTTTAAGTGCTATAAATATACTTTACTATATGTGTTTCCTCTTTCTGAGATTATGCGATAGATTTATCAAGATTTGAGTTATCCCAGTGCTAAGACACACATGGATACAGAAAGTGATAGCATTGCAGTGTATTAATATGTCAGTCACTGGAGAGGACTTGTAGTAACTGACTCCCACCCTACACCCCCTGCCTCCCTCAGTGGCCTGGGTGTCCCCATAAGGCTTATGTGACAGCACTACAGTCCTTTATTTATCTGGCACCACAAGGGGTCCGCATAACCTTACAAAGTACAAAAACAGGAACAAATGTGACATACAATACAGAACATAACAGAACATGGACATTGTTTATAAACATTGCTGCATGAGTAGACATAATGCTCAAATACATAGCAGGTGTTAGGAGCCACAGTGGACAGTGTGGTGTTTCATTACATCCTCAGGTCCCGCTGGTTACTAGAAGGTCTGAACGCCAGCTGTGCATGCTGTGCATGCTGGTCTCGGTCATGCTAGGAGACTGGAATGCCAGTGTATGTGATAAGAGGCTGCATAGGAATGTCTGCAGCTTGTGTTTAATTGCTGGGATTCTCACTAGTTGCTCACCTCCAGTATGTGCAGCAGCAGGGGCATTTCTAGAGAGGAGGGGGCCCATGTGCAGTCTCCGACACGGGTTCCCTCCTCCATGTCCGGCGGCTGGCAGCGCACTGAGCTGTGCACGGCCAGCGCCGGAGTTATAGACTCTGGGCACTAGAGTGCGCCCAGAGTCTATAGAGTATGCACAGGTCACCGGGAAAATGGCCACGGTGGCCATTTTCCCTGTGCTACGCATGCACAAACAACCGGAAAATGACCGCGGCGGCCATTTTCCAGTCGTTTTTACATCGCCGGACCCCCTTGCCGACATGGGACTCCGGAGAGGTAAGTAATACTATGGGTGCAGGGTGTGCGGTGCGGGGCCCCCCTGGACCCAGGGGCCCGTGTGCCCTACACACCCTGCACCCGTTATAGATACGCCCCTATGCTGCAGCACACCTGTACCTCATTTCACTTACAGAGGGTTAGTCTTAAATGATGTTTTGTTATCAGTCTGTGTGTGTGTTTAAAGGGAGCCAGGCCTTCACCTCATTGTCAGTTATAGCTTCATGCCTTGGTGTAAGCATGCATATCTGAGTGCCTGGTGAATACTCTGTACTGCTGGTATCCTGAATCTCTGGGTGCTCTCCAGATTGGTTCATGGTATCCTGCTCCCTGAATCACCTGTTAAGTATCACTTTTCTTAATATTGGTAAAGTGTAATTTGTTTGCAAGTACCATTATCAAGTTATCTGTTACAGCTTCTGCTGTTATTGTAAAAATTCACAAGTTTATTTTAGTCTCATTGTACTCATATTTTGTTATTCTACTAATCCAGCATTAACCCTGTGATCACCTGATAATTGTGTAAAACTCTAGTATCCTAAGTTTAAGAACTGGTGCATCTCAGTACCAGTGAGAGCATCTATTTGGGTGGAAAACTTACCGACTGCAGAATTTGCTTATAATAACACTTCATTCCTCCTCCAATGTATCTCCAGTCTTCTGTGTTTACGGATGTCATCCTAGAGCAAATTCTTTTTCTTCATTAATGCCCAGAAACTTTCCTCTGACCCACAATACATCTTCTCGCCTTAAGACTATTTGGAAAAAAGTAAATTTTGCTCTCAATAGAGCTTCTTATTGCTCAATTTTTTTTTGTAGGCCAGCATCATAGACCTTGTACTTTTTAAAGTGGGTGATAAAGTATAGTTATCCACTCATAATATTCAACTTCATCAGCTGTCAAGAAAATTTGGTACCAGGTACATTGGACCATTTTAGATTGTTAAACAAGTAAATCCTGTTGCATTCCATCTGCTTAAGGCTTTGAAAGTTCCCAATACTTTCTATTGTTCATTCCTTAAGTCTGTGGTTTCTCCTAGGAAATTCAAATTTGTACATCCTAGAAAACCATCTCCAGTACTGCTCCAAGATCACCAAGAATATGTAGTAAAGAAATTTTGGATTCCAAAACAGTTCAAGGTCAGATATTCACATTTGTTATTCTACCAATCCAGCATTATCCCTGTGATCACCTGATTATTGTATATACCTCTACTATCCTGAATTTAATACCTGGCGGCATCTCAGTACTGATGAGAGAATCTCTCTCTATGGGAAAAAAATGGTTGTTATAGACAGAAGACCTCTGTAGTGTGGTTCTAGAGGTTAAATGCAATTTCTTAGGTGTATCAAGACAGCAGGGCAGCAGAACCCAAAGGTTGGGTAGCTTTATAGGCAGTGGGGAGGATATGGTGGTAGTAGTGAAGGTAGTAAAAGCATATGAGGGAAAAGGCCCTGCTTGTGTGAGCTTACAGTTGAAAGGAGAGGCCAAACAGACAACGGTAACACAAAGTGGAGAGACAGTGAGCAAGAAGCATGAGGCAGTGGGTTAGGATGAGAGCTGGAAAGTTATGATAATAAAGTGGGTCTTGAGAGCCTGTATGGAATTTTGTAGAGAGGTGGAGACTATGATAAGGAGAGGGAGAGAGTTCCAGAAGTGGGGAGCAGCACAGGCAAAATCTTAGAGGCAAGAGTGGGAGGTAGTAATCAGCTGGGAGAAGAGGCAACATTCATGGATGGAGCGAAGTGGGTGGGCTGGAGTATGAAGAAGATGAGGTTAGTGATATAAATAGGTATGGATTGGGTGAGGGCTTTGTAAGTTAGTGTGACAAGTTTGAATTGAGTTCTGAGGGGAAGGGGAGTCGGTGAATGACTTGTAGGAGAGGAGAGGCAGATGTAGTGCATTTATTGAGGAAGATGAGCCATGCAGCAACATTGAGGACAGATTTTAGTGGAGACAGTTGGGAGTTAAGAGGCCAGATAAAAAAAGGTTGCTGTAGTCCAGTCTGGAGTTGACCAGTGAGGGGTAGAGAGATATTTTTGAGTTGTCAATGGCAGGTCTGTGAGTGGTACTGGATGTGTGGGTTGAAGGAGAGGGAGGAGTCAAGGATGAATCCAAGACAGTGCACTAGCAGGCTAGAGAAGATGGTGGTGGTGTCAATAGATAAAGAAATGGTGGGATGTGATGGTATTTTTTAAAGTGGGGAGTGTATCTAACCCCTTTGGCAACCTGTGTGTCCCTCATGCACTCATGTAATAGGTATGTGTCAAACGAAATCCCCATTGCGCAAGTGCGAACCAATAAAGCCTTGTTCTTTACGCTGAAGATAGTTTGTAATATCATTGGTTGTATGTTTGGGGTTGTTGTCCTGCTGTAGAATACATTTGGAGCCAATCAGACGCCTCTCTGATGGTCTTGCATGATGGATAAGTACCTGCCTGTATTTCTCAGCATTGATGACACCATTGATCCTGACAAATTCCACAACTCCATTTGCTGAAATGCAGCGCCAAACTTGCAAGGAACCTCCACCATGCTTCACTGTTGCCTGCAGACACTCATCATTGTACCACTCTCCAGCACTTCTGTGAACAAACTGCCTTCTGTTAAAGTGAAAGATTTAAAATTTTGACTCATCAGTCCAGAGCACCTGCTGCCATTTTTCTCCACTCAAGTTCCTATGTTTTTGTGCATAATTGAGTCACTTGGCCTTGTTTCTATGTCGAATATATGGCTTTTTGGCCGCAATTCTTCCATGAAGACCACTTCTGGCTAGACTTCTCCGAACAGTAGATAGGTGTACCTGGGTCCCACTGGTTTCTGACAGTTCAAAGCTGATGGCACTGCTGGACATCTTCCAATTTTGAAGGGAAGTAATCATGATGTGTCTTTCATCTGATGCATTAAGTTTCCTTGGCTGACCACTGCGTCTATGGTCCTCAATATTGCCCGTTTATTTGTGCTTCTTCAAAAGAGCTTGAAGAGCACATCTTGGAACCCCAGTCTGATTTGAAATCTTTTCCTGGGGGAGACCTTGCTCATGCAGTATAACTTCCTTGTGTCTTGTTGCTGTGCTCAGTCTTGCCATGTTGTATGACTTGAGACATGAAACGGTGTTCCACAACCTCACCTTTGTAGCAGGGTTTGGCTATTCCTCACCCAGTTTTAAGCCTCCTACACAGCTATTTCAGTGTTTCAGTGATGCTGTTTTGAAGGCAAAGGGTGGTCACACCAAATATTAATTTAGATTTCTCTTCTGTTCATTCACTTTGCATTTTGTTAATTGAAAAAATAAACTATTAACACTTCTATTTTTGAAAGCATTCTTACTTTGCAGAATCTTTTCTACACCTTCCTAAAACTTTTGCACAGTATTGTGTATGTGTATGTATATATAGATATATTTATATAATGTTGCATGCTTATAGGAAAATGGGGCATGACCAGTGTTACGCCCTTGTGATGAGTGGATATGCTGTTTGACATCCAGGCTGTCCTTCTGGCATTTACCATATTTTCCAGATGACCATTTGGGCTTGATTTTTATTATGCCATAACATTAGATGCATGCACATGTCAGAACTAACTTGCACAGCATATGTGCATGTAGCCACAATTTAATAATGTATATGAGGGCTGCAGCCCAGCCCCCCATAGCCATCTCTGCAGGATGCCCTATCCCCTAGCTGCCATTACTCTATGGCACTCACAGCCAGCCACTGGGACCATTATTGACAGGGCAGAGGGAAGAAGCAGTGATCTACATGACAGGCAAATGTCTTAGCCAATCACTAGACCATTGCTGGGAGATTGGCGGGGCACTAGTGATTGACAGTGTATGATGTTTACAGTATGTGAAGAATTCAATTACTGGAGTGAGTGCAGGGCTTAGCGGAGACATGGGCTCAAAGTATGTTGCTTAGATAGAGATAGTTAATCTTAGAAATGAGGGCCTGATTCAGACCCACTCGCTAGATGCGTTTGCATGCAGCCAAAGTATGCAAATCCCGCGATCGCACGGCAAGGCATTAGCACACCCACTATGTCTTGGTGTGCGATCGCGGTGTGTATCTAAACTTCCACCAGCCTGTTTTAAGATGCCCACTTTCCCACGTCATCTCCAGGAAGTGTATGCAACAATAGGTAACATCGAGTAACATCGGACCTATACGGTGCACTTGTGGCTGACCATACCCTACCGCAAGTACTGCGAGTGCTTCAGTGTTTAATTCAGCATTGTGACGTGTATAAGAATGCTACATCTTAATTATGCATGCCTCTGAAATGGCGTTAAGACGCTCAAAAATGCCTGAATTTGCACCACTACACCCCCCTTTCCATCGACCATCCCCTGTCACCACCCACAAACATCTTGTCCTGTCACTCATTCTAGTGAGCTAGCTACGTGCAGCGAGTGAACGGTTCCTGATTGTATGGACTAGTTCGCACACACACACTGCAACTTATATGCATGCGCCCATTGCAAACATTGCCAGGCTACCTGCGAACGCAGCCTAGCGAGCAGGTCTGAATCAGGCACTAAGTGCAGACCCCCCTGCTTTGGTTTTGGCAAAACCACCCTCAATTGTTTTGGTTTCGGATTTCTTAAAAAATGTATAAAAACAGCTAAAATCATGCAATTTGGACCTGTAGTGATAAACATCACTAACAGTAATTTCCAGTCAATTTTAACCACTACACACTCACAATATTGTTTTCACCAATATTGGCCAAGGGCTGCTCTATGCAACACAGCACTGGCACAAACACATGGCAGTTGAAATAAAACAATATAGCATATCTATGAAACATAGTGGCACAGCAGTTGTAGACAGAATGGTAAGTTAAGAAACTATAGGAACCTAATGAATGTTTTCATTAATCAAGAACCAATTGCCTAAAAATGAAAGCCTAGTAGAAAATTTAATATATTACCAACACACTTCTCCATACAATAAATCACTGGCCTCAGGCCAATACAGGTGATTGCTGCCAGAGTAAAGTCTAGTAGAAAACTAGATCACCATCAAACTTACTCAAAACAGCAGGTGGATCATTTTTTCACTAAAGAAAAAGAAGAATTGAAGAATTGATTACTATAAGGAAAAGTAAATCTAAAACAATGAACAAATAGGAGCCACATTTCCAAATACGAGTTTGCAAAGACAAACTGAATCCAAAGCACAGACCACAGGCCAGTCTAGTAGAAAACTAGTTCGCCATTATACTTACTCCAAACAGTGAATCACAGGTCAGAGGCCAGTACAGATAAACGGAGATGGAATAACAGGCTAGTAATCTATACACTAATACAGCAAGGTGAGCAAAGCCCATAATGAAAAGTGGCACACACTGGATGTCACAAAACTGGGACTTAGTAATACTTACCCTGTCCAGCTGTGCTTTTTTAAGGTTGGTCATTCTGTTTCAGAGCGCAGTTATTGTACTCCTGAGGGTCATGGGCACAGACATGTTAATTTTGATCAGGAGAGCGTTAGTATCCAGTCTCTACCTGTCTGCTGTGCTTACAAGACTTCCTCCTCCTATCCCTTACAAAAGTATCCTATTTAAGGCTGCAACTGCCACTAGCACATTGTTGGAACAATGTGCTTCAATACTCCTCTGTGTGCTCACTCACTAGTGTGTATATGTTACCTCTGATCCACTGCCTGAACCTGTGCTGCTGGATTTCTACAAGCTGCTGCTGCTTCATCCATTCTGCAGTCCTGCATTGTGACCAGTCTCCAGTCTGCACCTTTACCAGCCTGTGTTCAAGCTGCTGCTCTCATCCGGTTCCATTCAGGTTCTATTGCTGTTACCTCTGATCCCAATCCAAGTCTCTGGTTCCAGTCCAGTTCTATTACTGTTGCCACTGGCCCCAGTCCGGTTGAAGCCTCCGGTCCCAGTCTGGTTCAAGCCTCCAATTCCAGTCCAGTTCTGTCACTGGTTGTCTCTGGTCCCAATCCATTCAGCCTGCATTAGTCCACCTGTGTCTTTCATTCTGGTTCCAGTCTGTGCAGTAGTCTGAAGTATCCTGAGTGTTTCATAGACTATCCTAGTGTCAAGTCTCCTGCCTACAGTGATCATAACTTCAAGCAAGTCCTGAGTAGAAATCTACTGCTTATTGTGGGTTTAAGTAGATTTACCTGTATTGCACTTCAGATTACTTTACTGTTCAGCAAGTGTTTTGCTAATTCTCAGCATCACAGTGCCTAACCTGGTTTTGGGACTCTCTACTCACCATGCCATCAGTACCACTATAGATGGTGGTTGTTGTTCTGAGGCTCCTCTATTTCAGTGTTAGGGTTTGTGCTGAGTCTCTGCTTAATTGTTGACTCTATTTGCTGGGTACTGGTTGTAGAGTCCTCTTTCAGGGTGTAGGCTCCAGTCACTCAGCTCTGGTAATTGTTTTGCTGCATCTGCTAGCAGATTCTAGGCAGGCTATAAAATATCTGTATTACTCACAGTTCTGGTCCCTTATTCCTGTATTCAGGGTTTGAGTTCACTCAATTGGTTCCAGGGGTAGACTGAGAGCCTTCCAGGTTTTACTAACCTCTCTGAAGGCACCAGGCATTTACCACATGGGTCGCCCCCATGAGTAGTCTCCTGATACAACCACCATAATTCCACTATGGCTTGTCAGACCAGTAGAAGGATCCTGAATATGAAAACCCAAAACATGACAATGAAATTGTCCTTGGGCCCTCCCACCCACCCCTATGTGTTATATTAAAAGTACATACACAGTTTAACAAACCAAGCACTTTAATGACAGGGACTTCTGTGGCTGAAGTATGACTACTTTTGTGGTTGAAGTGCTTGGTTTGTTTGGGCCACCACAAAAGAAAACATTTTGGTGGTTTGGTTATACAAAGCTACCAATGTGCTTTAAGGCTAACAGTGTTAATCATCCTCATAGTTGAAGATGTCATTATCCTCATCATCACTGTTGTTAATATCATCATCACACAACATTAGCTCATTCCCACTGGAACCCACCATTACAGTCACTGTTTGCAATTGACAGAAAAGGTATTCCTCTATGTAGTTGTAGTTCATGTTGATGAATATCAGTTTTTCCAAACTTTTTGAAGTAGCCACCTATGCCAATTGCTTACATGTGCTGACTATGCTAAACACTCTTTCTGAGTACACAGTGGAGGTTGTGCAGCTTAAGTACACCATAGCTAATTTGGACAAAGGGCTCCAAATTTCTTTTTTTCTTTCCTGTATTTAAAGGGACTGCTAATTTATTTGTACATTGTCATTAAAGTTATCCTCAACTATTCTATTAATGCTTACTGTATCAGATTAAGTGCTATTTTACACTTACACTTATGTATGTCAGCAGCGCTATTTTACACTTATACTTATGTATGTTAGCAGCGCTATTTTACACTTACAGTTATGTTAGCAGCGCTATTTTACACTTAGAGTTATGTTAGCAGCACTATTTTACACTTACACTTATGTATGTTAGCAGCGCTATTTTACACTTACACTTATGTATGTTAGTAGCGCTATTTTACCCTTACAGTTATGTATGTTAGCAGCGCTATTTTACACTTACACTTATGTATGTTAGCAGCGCTATTTTACACTTACACATATGTATGTTAGCAGCGCTATTTTACACTTACACTTATGTATGTTAGCAGCGCTATTTTACACTTACACTTATGTATGTTAGCAGCGCTATTTTACACTTACAGTTATGTATGTCAGCAGCGCTATTTTACACTTACAGTTATGTTAGCAGCGCTATTTTACACTTACACTTATGTATGTTAACAGCGCTGTTTTACACTTACACATATGTATGTTAGCAGCGCTATTTTACACTTACACTTATGTATGTTAGCAGCGCTATTTTACACTTACACTTATGTATGTTAGCAGCGCTATTTTACACTTATAGTTATGTATGTCAGCAGCGCTATTTTACACCTACAGTTATGTTAGCAGCGCTATTTTACACTTATGTATGTTAGCAGCGCTGTTTTAAATAGCGCTGCTAACATTCATAAGTATAAGTGTAAAATACCGCTGCTAACATACATAAGTATAAGTGTAAAATAGTGCTGCTAACATACATTTATTATTTATTTATTTATTACCAGTTATTTATATAGCACACACATATTCCGCAGCGCTTTACAGAGAATATTTGGCCATTCATATCAGTCCCTGCCCCAGTGGAGCTTACACTCTATATTCCCTATCACATGCGCACACACATACCCACTAGGGATAATTTGTGTTGGGAGCCAATTAACCTACCAGTATATTTTTGGAGTGTGGCAGGAAATTGGAGTACCCGGAGAAAACCCACGCAAGCACAGGGAGAATATACAAACTCTGCACAGGTAGGGCCGTGGTGGGAATTTAACCCATGACCTCAGTGCTGTGAGGCAGTAATGCTAACCATTACACCACCTGTGCTGCCTTATACATAAGTATAAGTGTAAAATAGCGCTGGTTAAAGCGCATTTGTCACTTAGCAGCACCTTGTACATATTCCCCAAAGGTCAGTGTAGAGAGAGAAATATTACATACAGGAACTCCCTCCCACCATATTTTTTTTTCAAAAGAAAAATAAGAGTATAAAATCCATACTATACACTTACCTTTATTTCTTCTTTGTTTTTCTCTGCTTTTCTCTCTCTCCACTTTCTTTTCTTTTAAGTGGGTTCCATTTCCTACCAGGGGTGGGCTATAATAAGCTGCCCTTTAGCTGCTGGTAAACTACACATCCCAGCATGCCTTGTCAGGAGTCTTGTATTCAAACTGTAGCAGGGCATGTTGGGATGTGTACAGTGGCGTAACTAGGGTATTTGGAGCCCAGGGCAAATTTGAAAAGGGAGCACACACCCCCATGTGCGCGTGCCGAAGGCGCGCGCGTCAAAAAAATGGGCGTGGTCACTTAAAAATGGGGCTTGTCAACATGACACACCCCTTTATTTTCAAACTGAACATTCCTATCCATATGCACCTTAACCCCAGTAGTACCCCCAGTATGCAGTTGTGGTCCCTCTCATGCAGGCCCATAGTAGTGCCCCTTATACAGTATCCCCAGTAGTGGTCCCTCTTATACAGCCCCCAATTAGTTCCCCTTACTCAGTACCCCCAGTAGTGGCCCCCCAAATGCAGTGCCCCACATAGTGTTCCCCCTTATGCAGTGCCCCCAGTAGCAGTCCCCACAATGCAGTGCGCCCAGTAGCGGTATCCCCTTATGCAGTGCCCTTTTATATAGTGCCCCAACAGTAGTCCCCCCCATGCAGTTTTCCCAGTAGTGGTCCCCTTATGCAGGCACCCTGTAGTGATCCCCCCTATCTAGTGCCCCCTGTAGTGGTCCCCGCAGTGCCCCTAGCAGTAAGCCCCTTATATAGTGCCCCCAGCAGTAGTGTCCCCCCCTCTTATGCAGTGCCCCCAGTAGTGGTCCCCCTGATGCAGGCTCCCAGTAGTGACCCCCCCTATCCAGTGGTCCCTGTAGTGGCCCTTCCTATTATTGCCCCCATTAGTGGTCCCCCGAGTGCAGTGCCTCTAGTAATACTAGGCCCCTTTTAGAATGCCCCCAGTGGTAGTCCCCCCCCAAGTAGTAGTCCCCAGTAGAGTAGTCCCCAGTAGAGTAGCCCCCCCTAGTAGAGGTTCTCCCAATGGCACCCCCAGTAGATGTGTCCCCCAGTAGATGTCCCCCCCAGTAGTAGCCAACCCCTCCCCCGTTGTGCATATAGGTTTAAAAATAAATATATATAAAAATATACTTACCTGATTCCACGCTGCTCCTGTCCGCGATGCCGATGCCGCTCCAGCCCTCCAGTCCGCCCGGGCTGGCGCGCTCAGCATTATGGGACTGACGTCATGACGTCAGTCCCATTACCCACTGCAGGAGCCGGACGGAAGTCCGGCTCTTGCAGTGGGTGCTGCAGCAGTCAATGTGAGTCTATCTGACTCTCATTGGCTGCTGTTTAACACACGCATCGCCGCCAGCGCTGGCGGCGATGCGTGTGTTATGCACAGCCTGAGCCTGCCTCCTGGCGCTATTGGGCAAGCACTCAGGGGGAGGGAACGGGCTCAGGCGTGCAACACAGGACCGGCGCTGGAAGCCTAGCGCCGGTCCTGTGCAAATGTGTAGCGCTGACCGCACTCATTGCGGTCGGCGCTACACTGGCTAACTAGGGCGGGCGGGCCGGTACCGTGGCCAGCGGCGCCCCCCCGCTCCGCTGGTCCAACGGCGCCCAGGGCACGAACCCCGCTCGCCCTGCCCTAGTTACGCCACTGGATGTGTAGTCCCAAAGCTGAAGGGCCGCTTATTTATTTATTTATTGATTTTTATATCACTAATCATGGGAGCCTCTTATTAAGACTAAGGCTCCCATTTTTGCAACACAACACTTATTTTTATTTGGGCACAAAATAAATCTGTTGGGTCGGGGGGAGGGGTCCTGGGTGACACGACCAATAGCAGCAGGGTGGCCGTGTCACTCATATACAGAACAATTAACCGGCGCTGTTGATGCCCTGTGACTCCATAGCAGCAAACCCCATAGCAGCGACCCCATAGCTGCTGCCCTGCGACCCCATAACCACCCCCCTTCCACCCCTTGCTGCCGCCACTCATGTACGGCTGGCGGCTTCCTATACGCAACGCCTGACGTGACGGCCGGGGTTGGTGCCTTGTTGTTCATTATGTACCTACAGGGCTTCTGTAGCCCTGTAGTACAAACCAGAACAGCAGGTGACCGCGGCTGCCTCCGACAGTCAAAGAGAAGCAGCTGAGCTGCACACTGGTCCACCTCCACGGGCCACGGCCCTTTGAAAGGAGGAGATGGGCGGCCCACAATGCTTGCTAATAGAGCGGCCCGGGAGGCACATGGCACCCTGCCCCCTGGCCCAGCCTGCCACTGCCTTAGAAAACAGCTTTTATTCTTTTGGGTTCAGCTGATGGGGCCACAACACCAAGTAGTACAGTAAAATGCACTGCCCTAAAACACACACAATTTTCCCTATGGGTGTAGGTACGCCCCCTTTATCTTTATCGGAAGTCTCTAAATGGCTACTAATAAGAATATTTTCTTTTTAATCTTTATTCTAAGGTTGCTTTTCTTTTCAAATAGAAAAACACCATCTATGGTAGGGTAAAACAATATAAATGGATTACATATCATAGTTTGATATTTAGTTTTACATACTGGAATCTTGATAAATACATCTCATTAACAATGTCACCCTAAAAATAATTTCAGTACAAATTCAACATTAACCCCACTTGGGATAACATTTTATGTAAACATAAACATCTGATTTTGGTTTTGTCCAAAAACCTAAAATGCTTTTCTTTTTTTTACATGATCTGAAGGCATCACATGTGCACATCTATGAAAGCCTGTGTTTTTATGTGGCCTGCTTTCTTATTGCTGGAATGCTTACTTTTTGCCAATCTGCCTTTTTGATTGCGGAGACTTTCTATAAACAAAACTCTGGGTTTGTTAGGAATAACCTTTGAGAGAACCTGGTCCTTCATCAGTGTCACAAGCGGCCGCACTGCGAACGCTGTGCGAGGCAAACGCCGGGTGAGCGTTCGATGAATCTCCGTCTACCTCCTGTCCATCATTCTGGGATCATTCCGGATTGGCTCTGGTATCTATATCCTTCTGGAGCATACGCTGCTCCAATGCCGGTGATAGTGTTCACGTGTTTCTGGTGTGGTGTTTCCTCCTGTATACAGTCGAGTACTCAGTTCTGTCGTCTTTTGCTATCTGCCGTTTGTGTCATCCAGGCGGCACAGGCCACACTCCAGCGTCCAGCATATGCAAATTTAGAAACATTACAAAATAAAGTTAATGTGGACTGGTCTTTTGTATATTCCAGATGCAAGAACAACATGTAGAAATGAACAAAACTATAGGTATAGTGCCTTTATTACACACATGATAAAAAATATATGTTTAGCAGCTGTAGACAAAACAATATTAAGGCTATGGAAAAACATCCATGTGTTCTCTATTTGTTTATCCATTAATAGTCTATGTGGAGAGCAAGCATTAAACTCTTCAAAAAGAATACGAATGGACCTTTGAAAGCCCTAATGTTTGAAGTCTGTTTATGTGTAATGGCAGAGGTTTTAAACCCTAGTGTTTCCATGGCACACATTAATCCATTTGTATCTTGTATCTCCCTTTACATTGTTAAAGCTTGAAAGAAATGTATTTTGTTTTAAATAATACAGCATATAGTTTAATTAACTATTTTGGTGCCATAAGATAATACATTGGTTTATTGCTTCTAACTCTTAACAACCTTGTATAGCTTACTTACTTAAACTAATAAATAACAACACAGACAACAAGAGCTTGGCTAAAAGGTCACAGCTTTTATTTATAATTAATTAATTAACCTAACCAGGGTGTCAAGAGATGCTGCAGACTCAGTTCCAGTTTTCACCTCACTCAAATACTCGGGGAATGACTGACACGTCCCCCCTCAAGATGCACTAACGATGCGAGGGTCTCACTTCCCCCCTGGGCCAATCCGAGGCGCTTACGCACAGAAAAGTGCCTGAGTCCCCCCACACGGAGAAGGACAAATTCGCTAGGTTCCTCAGTGGCAAGTGCCCCCACAAAGTTA
Organism: Taudactylus pleione; assembly: GCA_031769625.1. Lineage (NCBI taxonomy): Eukaryota > Metazoa > Chordata > Amphibia > Anura > Myobatrachidae > Taudactylus > Taudactylus pleione. Next base: position 20,237,776 of record JAUIMM010000065.1, on the reverse strand, counting down.
TCTTACGCCACATAAACCCACTGACCTGCAATGCACTCCTGCCAAAGCCAGACTCCAAAGGAAACTGGCCCGCCACCCAAAACAACCGAGCCCCAGAATTACCAATCCTTATTGCCACAAAGACTAAGGCCAATTAAGATGCCTACCGACCAGACGGAAAATTCCAAGTTGAATTGCCAACGAAAAGCTATGACACAGAACCAAGCTACCCAGCGACACTGCATAACTGGTTACTGACACATTCATCCTAGACTTGCCCTGACCAACACCATATTTGCGTACCACTATCAAAGTCAAAACGCTGCACCATTTTGACCATAGACTCCTCCCATCCACCTTTATTCCAATAATGCTCTCACCATGAACAATCGACTCCACCTTTTCAACTGTATCACATCCCTGTTCTCGACAGGCAACACCACTCACCAAGCACACCCAATGCGACCACCAAGGATCAAGCACGATACTTGAAACTAAACCTCGCATACCCTTCTACAACCTGTCACCCATAAAACAACAAAACTGCCGCGTAACCAAGCCATGTCATTCCAGACAAAAATTATAAGAAGTGTCCCTCAAGCCCACCATGCTGTCAGCTGCAGCAATTCCAGTGAGAACAACATTCCGTACCATGAGTACCTCACCAAACCCAACCATCCCGACACAACTTTGAGAAGAACACATAGCAACTATCTAGCAGGGATGCATTGGAGGGGAAAAAGATAACCCGAGTGAAGAGAAAAAAACTAAAAAACCTACCCTTGAACCAAAATGGGTCAGATCAAGGCTCCCGGGAGGAAAAATTAAAAAATCCCTTCACAACCCCCCAATTGTCGAATGCTAGACATTCCACGATTGGCTGGTAAACAACATTTCAGGTTGGCGCCAGGTGCGCAACTACTATTTGTCCTAAGTTATAAGTTTCGTAGTGATCTAACTTACAACGTCCTAAAATCTGCATGTACCCAGGAGATGCCCCCTTAACGCTGCGCCAAATAGCTACCCCAATTTTAAAGAAATGAGTACTAACAGCTGAATCATACGAAACTCACCCAACCAAACCCCGTCCAAACCGTAGCAAACTAAAATTTGTAACGCAGGATTAGGTTGGGATGTAAACACCAGTGCACCCCACCAGCAGTGCTCCTCCACATAATGCACCGAAGGACGTACCGGGCAAATAACCTCAGGATGTTGAGAAAGAAAACTATCCACCTCATACAGGAGACACCCAGAGATTGATTAAATTGGATATGCGATAATCATATGATGCGTGTATACAGAAGGCCCCCATACCTACGATATCCTGTATAATACATGACAGCCTCATGTTACCCCGTGATCCAAAGACAAAATATTTAAAACAAAAAACCCTGACGATACAGATGCCTTATTGACAGCTACCAACTCTCTCCACCTAAAAAAATTTTGCTGCCAAAAGGAACAAATGAAAAAGAGGCCTCAATCCCGCCAGAACCACCTGACCCCTAACACAAGGAACACTTTAACAACTGTATGACAATAGGCCGCCGGAGGATGTCGCAAATGGGGAACCCCTTCATCCAACTTGTACTAGCTTATCAACCATAATTGAATGGTTTGGGTCATGACTACTTCCAATCTCACAAAAGCATGAGATCTCCGTTGGCACTGCCACCAGACGGCCCTTGGACCTACCTTACAAATAAATGGTTCCTTACCCTCCGTAGATGGCTGATCACTATAAGCTTGTCAAGCCTGCCTTTGCAGTGTCACTGTGCCGAGAGACCGCAGTGCCTACTATATGTTAAAATCTAAAGCTTCAACACCGAAACGCGCCAAAATAAATGACACAGCAACGCAAACGAAAATTGATGACTGGCTTTGGTTGTTGGTGGCATGCACTAAACCAAATTTTGTCACCAGAAATTAACAAGACAACGACTCCATCGCACGGACCAGAGAACATGGTCATGACAATTGGGAACAGCTCTAAACAGCAACAAATAACTCGTCAGACCTACCTCACACTAAACCGGAATCCCAGAATCCGCGCAGAAAAACCCATAAAATTAGGAGCCAAAAACCCGGACGAGCCAGCCGCACTGGTGAACAGTTGCCTCCATAATTCGCCCTTAGGAACAAGGCCAAATGCTGTTGCCATTAAATTGAACCAGAAAAACCGTCCCAACTACGGAGTGCCTCATTGCCCTCCGCTTGCAACAGACATGATGATAATGCTGGCTCTCCCCGGCATTGGCTTGTTCCCCGTCCTAGATACAAATTGAACCATGTGAAGATATAGAAAGCTAAATTAAATGATCCAATAAACCAACAACCCACACTAACTACTTATTGTGCCAACCGATTACTTCACCCACAATGTGACCATGCAACTGAACAAACTAGCCACTAACAAATGACTTCCTGTTATCCTGTTATCACGACCAAATCAATCCCTCACTATAAACTGTAAACACGACCTACCATCATTTCATATGTAACTGAAACCCCAGAAAACCATAAAGGTGCCTGAGCAGAAAAGAGGAGGTCTGAACCGACGTCACTCCGTCACCTATGAAGAGAACGGCATGATCACACCATTGTATAAGAATCTGTATTTCACCAAATAGGTACGGGAAACCGCACAGCCCAAAGTAAAACATTGTTATACCCAAAACATCTAAAAAAACACTGAAAACCACCATGAATGGCACAACCTTGTATTGCAGACCTCAAACTAAAAACCCACCTAAAATCAAACGTGACCATCAAAGCGCCGTAACCTAAACTGCCTACTACAACTAAAACTCAACAAGATGGAGAAACTGTTCTGAAGGACCTATGGAGATGACATAATTAACTGAACTATAATGCCTAGGAGAAATGCTGCACTAACCGGAAACTAACACGCCACCTGTGTGGGAAATACCCCACCAGAGAGATACAGAGATCCTGCAAGAGGGCACGAGAAAAATGAACCTCCAACCACCCCGCAACATCTCCGCTACAATCTAGGCCTGCAAAACTCAGTAATAAACCCTGACAGAGCATAAGCTACCGGGTGCCCTGATTAGCAGAGACTCAACTAACAACCAAAAGTAAGCCGAATGAAAATACTGCAACCACAACAAAGATCTGCCAACAGGTTATCTATAACCACAGAAAAAAGAAGACAAACAATGGGGACTAAGCCTTAACTGGCTTCCTTGCTGACCCCTAAGTCGGGAGCTAAGCCCAGCTTAACGTTGGCAATCCTAGGCCCGGAGCTCGCCCCCGCAGAGGCGACAGGAGGGTCAAACTACAGCCCGACGCCCGAGAGCATCGGGAATCATAACAGGCAAACATCCAGTTCCCGCCACCTCCGTACGCTAGGTACACCAACAGAATAAGCTCAGGGGGGCAACACCATGACCAAGGGGAGTTGACGCCACTGCTACCAAACCTAAGTATTTTTTAACTCCCAAAAAGCATACCAATCAACCGTTGTAGTTCTGCCCGAAATGGGCAACAAACTACCCCCAATGTCAAATATGAACCGGACAAACATGTAACGCACCAAACAGATGTATCAATAAAATACCCACGCTCTAAACCCGCTCACCCAATAACATTAGGTGGATATAAGCCTGCATTTTAACCAATTATTATAGAAAAAAAACCCCATTTCATCTCATCCACAATACTCTTCTTAGCCCGAATCCTGCTACCACATCATATAAGTGAGCGAGCCAAATTGTACAAAATGTATCTTTCCTTGCTCGACCGCCGGGGCCACCTTGAAGTGAACAGAATCATCAGCTGATCGGGTCACCGAGTCTTCTCGCAACACTCCTCCCGCAAAACGCAACCCTGTCATCCGCCGCACGAGTCACCAAATCTTCTCTCAAAAAATCCTCCAGTAACCATGGAAATCTGCAACTATAGGAGGCAGGTGAGCAACAGCAAAGGAGGCAACACAGTGGGAGCGTGGATGAACGGTAAATAGGGGTGGGGCGGGCGCAATTGGGTGGGGAGGGCGACAAGAGGAGAGAGGGGAGGGGTGGGGTGTTGGTTGAGGAGAAAGTAAAAAGGGAAAAGAGAAAAATAGTAGGGTATGGGGGGGAGACCAAGCAAAAACTGAAAACTGAGGGAAAAGAAAAACTTTTGCTCCAGGTAGCGGGGGGGGGGAGGGGGGGTGACATGACATGCGGGGGAGGACGGGCATAAAGGGGATACGCGTGACCAAGGCTGTGTGGGAAAACATGTAACATGCAGGAAAACAAACAAGGGTGGCAGGGTGCAGGACATAAGAGCGGTGCTGAGGAGCACCGCTCGCAAAATGGCCGGCATGGAGTTAAAATGGCCGCCGGGCCCGCCATACTGGCCGGGCACCGGGACTAAGGTGGGATGGTGGAAGACCTAGTCTCTCCATCCCGGTGAATACCAGACGGTTCTAGGCACCGGAGGAGGCAGAGAGGGGTGCACTATAGAGCGCAGCAGGAGCCGCAGCAGCGGGAGCTCCCACCGGCACAGGGGACCATGGGGCTGATGGAGCCGCGGGGTAATGAGGCCACGCAGCCCTGGGTGGAACAAGGGAAGGTGAGGGAGGAGGCGCCTGGCATGAGACCCGGAAGTGAGAGACTGCCACTGACGCCCGGGAGGTTGATATGACGGGGCTGCAGAGTAACTAGACCACGCAGCCCCAGGAGGGGGACAATTGGAGGAGAGGGAGGAGGCGCCCGATGGGAGCCGCGGCAGACGGGAGCAACCTCATGATGCCCGGGGGTGTAATATGATGGGGCTGCCGAGTCGGAAGACCACGCAGCCCCAGGGGGACTAGAGCAGGTGAGTGAGGAGGGATACCCCCTGAAGGGGATACAAATGAGGAGAACAACGGGCTGCATCTGGGGGGAAGGGGGAGCATGGCCGGGGAGCAGGGGATGAAAGGGAATACACTAAGATGAATTACAAAGGAGAAGAAAGGAAGGACAAGGTAAAAGTTGAAATACAAAATGTGTAGCCTATCTGAAAGGCAAACTACTCAGCCTGATACTGGTTCAAAGATCCATAACCAAAGAGGCTGTCATCATGCAAACGAGCAGGTATATACTGATAAACTGACCACTCCCTCCCTCATGTCATTGGCTCTACCAAACATCTGACCAGCCAGCACTATAATCTGCCAAGCAACAAGCCTGTCATAAACAGCCAACAGCAAAAAAACAGTAATCTTACAATATTCTCACGCTTATCCAGCCTTCGCCTACTATTATCATTAGCCATACTTTGCAAAGAACAACAGCAATCAATCAGTGCAAATTCAGCTTTTTGACCAGATTTGCACCTAGATTTACAGAAGTGCACCTGGATTTCTTCCAAGCCACACATATGTTTGTGAAAAAGATTGCTGCATTTCAGTTGAAGAAATAGATTGCACAAGTTGAGGGAAGAAGTTTGGTGCAGTGTAGGCATTTTTAGTGAATGCACCAGTGCTCCTCATTTTGCAAAGCAGTGCAGAAATAATTGTTATAGGGATGGTTGATTGCACCAGTCAAAGCCAATAAGGGGGTTATTCACTAGTGGTTAGAATTGCAAAGCTGCACGCAAGAAGCTTTGCACGCAAGAAGCTTTGCAATTCAGTCCTTGCAAATATGCAAATGCAGCAAGAGGTGCCTGCACCCCCTGCTGCATTTGCAATCCCAGCACTGCGACCGTGGTCACAGGCTGGTATAACCATCGTGAATAACGGTCGTGATGGTGGATGGCGCCAGGCCGCGGCCAGCTGAGTAATACTCAGTTTAGGCAGGCTGGCTGGTTTACGAGGCCATGAAACTGCATCCGTGGATGTAGCGCCTGGTCTTGCCAATCCTGGAAAAAGGGGCTTACACCCCCATTTCTGGGATCGCCGGCTGTCCCCTTCCCCGCACCAATGTCAGTGTGAAGGAGCTGCTACCAGCTACATAGGCTTAGATGAAACAAAGGAAAAGAATGTAGTTTTTTACGCTGTTTGGCAAATCGAGTCATTGTTCTCATATTAAAACTTAACTTTTATTATATTTATAAATTAAAACACCAAGTAACTTTTTTAAAGCAAAATATAAAAAATTCATACAAGGTGAAAAAATAAATAGTTTTAAAATTGCTTCAGATCATTGAATCTTCGTCCAATAAGTTAGCAGATGTTGTCTGCTAGCTGCTGGTACAGTGTGAATTTAATATATTATCTCACAAAAACAGCAATTTTTGTTTCTTATAAATAATAAAAGGTGTCACCTCATACACGGATCAATATTATTGTCTGCTACATACCAGTGCAAAGTGGCTCTACTGTATTATCTCACATGCTATGTGATAACAAATTGCGTTTGTTATACTGAAGCTTAACTGTAGTTAGTTTAATCCATGCTATGTTAAAAAATTGTTATGAGCAGTCTAATGCAGTAATGAAAATGGGGACTATAATAAGCCCACTTATATAGTGAGAGAGACACAATTAAATTGTGATTAGTATGCTAAAGAATCCAGGGATTTTAACACATTAAACCCCATTGGCAGAATGCAGTATATTACCCAGTCACAAAATCGGTCTGCAATAGATCAATATTAGCACATAAATTAGCATCACAATATATGCTAAAGTCACCTGAGTTCTTCATAGGCATTAGGGGGTCTATTCATTATGTTCATTATCGGGGTCCATCTCGACGCGAGCGCGGCAGCAATACATTATTGCTCTGGCTCGGAACCACAGCTGATCTGAAAATCAGCTGTTTCCTCGAAGCACTTCACTGCTCCTTTTAGAGCTCCTTTTTGGAGCAGTGAGACAAGTGCACATACATGACCTACAGGTCACGCATGCGCACAAGAGCCCTGACGTCCAGTGGAAGGAGCCGGACAGGGGCGGAGGGATGCAAGCGGATCTCTGTTTCCAACCTGGGACTCCTTCCCATAGGGAAGGAGCGTGTAGAGGGAGCACTCGCCATCTGAAGATGGTGAATGCTCCCGCAGTCAAGTTCCGAAAATATTGTATTTTCGGAGCTTGATAAATTCTGTCCCCATACTAGTGTATGGGGACAACGAACCATTCCACGAGAGTAAGGTAAGTAGGAGATATCTAGATTGTAAGCTCCTAGGAGCAGGGTCCTCCTCCCCACTGTCTCACAGCCTTCTTCTCTAGCACTTCTATGACAGCCTTCACCTTCAGAGCTGTACTGTGTATGGAGAATTGTGTTGCTAATTGTTACTTGTGTTCTGTTTATATTTTGGTTACTGTATTGTAATGTAATGTTCTGTGTACCCTTTACTGTATGTACGGCGCTGCGGACCATTTGTGGTGCCCTATAAATAAAATGTCATAATAATAATATTTGTGATATCTCCTGTTTTATCTTCTTGATGAATGGCCCAATAACTACATTTTTACAATTTCAGTTTAAAATGTTAATTTTCCCCAGCTTTTGTAAAAATTAAGTGATGATGAATAGGCCCCTAGGACTCTTATACCCCTTAGAAGATTTTAAATTCTCCTGACTGTGTGGTATAAGGACTCTGGGCCTGATTCAGAGATGTAGAATAACTTGATGGTTAGCGCATATCTCTGATGGTAAGTGGCCTGCATTTGTGCAGGAACTGTTCTGCGCGTGTGCAAATGGGTGTTTTTGGAGAAAACCCACATATACAGATGTGTCCTGCAAACACAGCAAATTACGCCATGCATTGCGCGAGGCATGTGCCCGAGCAGATACACGCACTGCGTTCGCACCCGTGCCTCCATAGGATTGCAAGGTGCGATCGCTTTGCACGCCATAGCATACCATAGCATATGCTGCTGTGGGAAATCGCATGGCGCGATGCGTGCGCACGTTTGTAGCCGGACACATCTGTATTTAGTATTTCCTTAATGTAATATGGATGGATCAGAGCAGATATCTCTGATATCTGCTGTGGTCCCTTAATTTCCACCAGCAGGGGGAATGCCATGCTGTCAGATTTACCACGTTCCGGAATAATTTGCATTCTGGAACTTGGTTCCAACACTTTGAGCCATCTGAACCTATGGGCTTCATGTCACAAACTAGCCAGGAGAGGGTTCATTAGGAACATTCCCTGACAATGACCGCCATGCATGTGTGGTCAGTAGACCGCGCATGTGCAGGGTCCCCAGCTGGGAGTGTGCTTCACTCCCAGCACATTGAAGGGACAGGCTCCTTTTGGAGCCTCTGCCCTGCATGTGCTTTATCATACATCCTGTGATCCCATTATCGTATCCTGCAATGCGATCATGGGTGCTAATATCGTGCCCCCATTTCATATTGCAAGTGCAATTATTAATAAGTGGGCCCCAAGATAATGAAACTGTGTCAGTAGCTCACACAGTTCCACTACCTAGCATCCTGTTATTGTCTTTGTCAGCATGTCTGCTGATAATACGGCAGGCTAGCAGACAGATGATTTATATAGATGGTGCAACCTTAGATTCTAGTAAGTCATACTCACACACAGATAATAAACATATAGTGCACTGTCATTAGTATACAGGGGACAACATTATATCACTTGGCAGCCAGTGTCAAAGTATTTCCAACATACATTTTCCTTTTAGCTTAATCCTGGATTAAAACTGAAGAAGTGGGCTTTCTAGGTTGAAATGAAAGAAACTACTCCCCCTGATCTGTGTCATAACCAATCTGAAATCAGTATTGTTGCTATGGAAACCATGACTACTGGAGTGATTGCCGAGTAACACTGACAAGTAAGAATAACAGTAAGAATAAGGAATTGGATACATCGACTCAATAGACCTGCAATAGGTATTTGGAGGGCTATTTTTCTGGGAAAGTAGGTTCAGGAACTGTGGGAGGAGCTACTGGGGGTGGTGCTATAGAGAAACAATTATATACATTATATATACTTGAATATCTATTATATATATATATATATATATATATATTAATATACAGTCAGGTCCATAAATATTGGGACATTGACAGAATTTTCATATTTTGGCTTCTATTCACCACCACAATGGCTTTGACATGAAACAAACAAGATGTGATTTAACTGCAAACTTTCAGATTTAACTTGAGGGTAATTACATCCAAATCAGGTGAACGGTGTAGGAATTACAACGGTTTCTATATGTGCCTCCCACTTTTTAAGGGGCCAAAAGTAATGGGACAAACTAAACAATCCTAAATCTGACTTTCACTTTTTAATACTTTGTTGCAAATCCTTTGCAGGCAATACAGCCTGAAGTCTGGAACGCATAGACATCACCAGACGCTGGGTTTCATCCCTGGTGATGCTCTGCCAGGCCACTACTGCAAATGTCTTCAGTTCCTGCTTGTTCTTGGGGCATTTTCCCTTCAGTTTTGTCTTCATCAAGTGAAATACATGCTCAATTTGATTCAGGTCAGGGGACTGACTTGGCCATTGCATAACATTCCACTTTTTAGCCTTAAAAAACTCTTTGGTTGCTTTTGCAGTATGCTTCGGGTCATTGTCCATCTGCACTATGAATCACTGTCCAATGAGTTCTGAAGCATTTGACTGAATATGAGCATATAATATTGCCCGAAATACTTCAGAATTAATTCTGCTGCTTTTGTCATCAATAAATACAAGGGAACCAGTTCCATTGGCAGCCATACATGCCCACGCCATGACACAACCACCACCATGCTTCACTGATGAGGTGGTATGTTTTGGATCATGAGCAGTTCCTTTCCTTCTCTTCTCTTCCCATCACTCTGGTACAAGTTGATCTTTGTCTCATCTGTCAATAGGATGTTGTTCCAGAACTGTAATGGCTTTTTTAGATGTTGTTTGGCAAACTTTAATCTGGTCTTCCTGTTTTTGTGGCTCACCAATGGTTTGCATCCTGTGGTGAACCCTCTATATTCACTCTTGTGAAGTCTTCTCTTGATTGTTGACTTTGACACATATACATCTACCTCCTGGAGAGTGTTCTTGATTTGGCCAACTGTTCTGAAGGGGTTTTTCTTCACCAGGGAAATAATTCTTTTGTCATCCACCACAGTTGTCTTCCGGGTCTTTTGGTGTTGCTGAGCTCTCCGGTGCGTTCTTTCTTTTTAAGAATGTTCCAAACAGTTGATTTGGCCACACCTAGGCCCTCATTCAGAGCCGCTCGTAAGTGGCAGTACGCTCGTTCCGAGCGATGTTCGCACATCTGCGCATGCGTACGGTTTTTAGTACGCATGCGCGAACCAGTCAGTGCGGCCGAAAATCGTTTGTTCGCTATATAGCGAATGCCTGCAAATTTGAGTGACAGAATGAGGCGTATGTGGGTGGTAACAGGGGAAGGTGCTTGAAAACGGGGTGTGGAGATCAGAACGCAGGCGTGCTTAAAGGTCAAAGCGGGCGTTTTATGGGTGTGCATAATTAAAACAGCAGCGTCATTGACCACGTCACTTGGTTGATTTATAGTCAGAACTGCTCGCAAAACTGTGGTAGGAAAAACCAACCACAAGAATAGCGAGCAGTTTATATGCTGTTCGATGTACTCGATTAATCAAATAAATAGCGGACATGACGTATGATGCGAGCGGACAGGGGGCGTTTTTATCAAAATTTCGACTGCAAGTTTTGCTCGCTCGTTCAGACATAGGCGTGAACAGACCGCAAAGCGCGAATGGTTCATTTGAATAGCCACCCCTTTTTATTAAACGAACGACCGCAAATAGCGAGCGGCTCTGAATGAGGGCCCTAATGTTTTTGCAATCTCTCTGATGGGTTTGTTTTCATTTTTCAGCCTAATGATGGCTTGCTTCACTGATAGTGATAGCTCTTTGGATCTCATATTGAGAGTCGACAGCAACTGATTCCAAATGCAAATGTCACACCTAGAATCAACTCCAGACCTTTTACCTGCTTAATTGATAATGAAATAATGAGGGACTAGCCCACACCTGTCCATGAAATAGCTTTTGAGTTGATAGTCCCATTACTTTTGGCCCCTCAAAAAGTGGGAGGCACATATTGAAACTGTTGTAATTCCTACACCGTTCACCCGATTTGGATGTAATTACCCTCAAATTAAATCTGAAAGTCTGCAGTTAAAGCACATCTTGTTTGTTTCATTTCAAAACCATTGTGGTGGTGAATAGAGGCCAAAATCTGAAAATTCTGTCAATGTCCCAATATTTATTGACCTGACTGTATGTATATATATATATATATATATATATATATATATAGTATATACTGTATATCTTCAGTAAGTTCGGCACTCCAGACAAAGAAAATAATGTGGGATGCCTTCCTAAAATAATATACAGTTGGATTTCCTATAGTAGTGCATGGCAGCACCACATAGATAAGGAAATATGAGGCGGCACTCCAAAAAAGTGTTTTAACGGTGATAAACGTCCTAAGACCTTTTCATCAGGACTGTACATAAGGAGTATTTAGTAAGATAGAAGTGCTTGTAATAATGTATCTGTTGGGTTGCTATTTAAGAAATATTGTGTCTAAGGACCAGAAATGTTTTGACAGACAATAACATTCAACACATACAAGACAGACAATTATGTTTAGAGCTCTTTTGTGAAAATGTGCGTTTTCCGGACTGAGTCCCCGTCACCTGCAATATACAAAGTCATATGCAAAAAATAAGAGTTGCCAGAAGCTAACCCTGTCTTACCCTAACGGTGATGTTCCACTTCGATGGCAGGTGTGTGCTGGGTCCGTAGCCTCAACGAAATCCCCGTCTGGCTGCCGTGTGACCTGTGGCCAGTGCACCTGGATGTCCCGCTCCGGTAGTTGCTGGAGCTGCTGGAGCTCATTCCAGCAGTGTTGGGCAGTGTTGAGCGCTCTCCGTCTGAGTGCCGCTCGTGGAGGGAGAATGCGTCTGCCTGGAGATGACGTCAGGGGGTGGGTGGTTTCAATTTTCCAATGGTCACCAACGCGTTGCGTCACTAAAGACTTTTTCAAGGTGTCCATGTAATGAGATCTGCTTTCCTTTTATTCCTGAGGGATTATTGTGATTGGCTGTCATTTTAAATCAATTTATTGGAGATATTTATGACCCCAGCCAAAATAAATTATATGAAATCTATTGCTTGTGTTCAAATAATGTTAAAAATATATAAAGCTTTTATTATAAAAATGTAATAAACAAAATAAAAATGTTGCTTTAAGTTAAAAAAAAAATTTGTGTGGAAAATAACAGCATAGAGTTTCATTCATTTTACACAGTATGCAATAAAACACAAAGTCAGTACTTATCAGTGGACTGCATAATTGTATCCAAAATATTCCCAGGTCCTGTGTGATAAATGTGTCGGTAAATGAATCGTACCAAATGATGGTTATCTTTTAATATGATAACTAATAGTTGTACATGCACATCTAAAATGTGTATATAATGGTGTTGGTTTAGATTTTTAAGAACGCTCCTAGGTCAAAATCTATGTTCAAACCTTTTGGGTGTAACGTTCCCATATTATATATACATTCTGTTTCTGATCTGGAGATTTTCTCTTGGTATTAAAGATACTGGATCAGAACCTCTATACACACCTTCCTATACCTTCTAATGTCCTGCCTATACCTTCTAATATTCTGCCTATACCTTCTGAGGATGATGCTAATTTGCGTACGCAGTCATACCATAAATAAAGACTTAGGCCCTGATTCAGACCCGGACGCAAGTGGCCGTTCGTACGTTCGGCGTACGTGCCGAAATATGTTAATTTAAGTGCTCGCACGTAATTTCGAACGCAGCTAAACTTCCTCCCCAAAGTCTACCGACCCCTCCTCTAGCTAACGAGCGAGCCAAATAGCGAGCGTATATCCCCAATGTGGCTTGCAGGGAACGCACGCACAAGTACAAACCGGAAGTGGGACTCTCAGATTCCTATTACCTGCTCGTTCATTCTGCCTACCTCCTTCAATCGTATCATGTCAATCAATATATCAATTAGCTTAATTGCTCTTCACATGTGTTCGTTTTTTTGGGGCGGGTTTTCAATAAACTTTACTCTTGTCCGTGTTTTTGTTTACCCGCAGAATACGTACGGTTTAAACAATGGTTTTCTTTTGCCAAAATACATGTTTGAGCCAATTATCCATTTGTTTTCCGTGTTTTTACCCACGCATATTTTACTGGGTTCATTTCTTTATTTAAATTAGCTTACGCATGTCACTGGATCAAGCCTATCATAACTCACAATAGATTTTTTGGCCTGTAGAACACATGACTCATACACTAACCAATAGAATGGTTCCTGTTAATTTCCCAACTACATTAGCCAATCAAAATTATTTTCTGGTCTTTATTAAAACTGTTTTATTAAAAATACACCATTGCCATCATGAGAGCCTCTGCATTCACCAAGCGAGAGCTTCTGGTACTTACAGAGGTGATGGACAGGCGTATCACTAGCCAGCCTCCCCCCATCAGCAATCGGGAGAAGCGTGCTGGCCTATGCGGAGGTTCGCGGCCGCCTGCGTTTCTTCGGCTCATGCCGACAGATCGGCCAGCTGGAGCGCAGGTGGTCCGACCTTCAACGGCGGATGCCCCGCTTGCTGGCATGTTTTCGCCTGCGTATAGCGGAAAGTAATTTATGTTTTGTTTGTTTTTCCTGTTTATCTTTGTGGCCCTATCTGCGTGTGCATGTTTTCTTGTTTGGGCTGTTTCTTGTTTTCACTCATATCTGCGTGTGCATGTTTTCTTGTTTGGCCTGTTTCTTGTTTTCACACATATCTGCGTGTGCATGTTTTCCTTTTTGTTTGTTAAACAATTAGCGTTTAGCAAGGTGATGTTCTAAACTAACCTCAATTTGTTTCCCATCATTTAGGGTCCGAGCGAAGACTACGGCATCATCGCTGGCAAAGACGTCGCTCTCGTCCCCTCTCGCCAACCCCCAGCCAAACTTCCTCTCCCCAAAATTCCCCCTCCACCCCAGCCTGCCCAGACCCTGTCGCCCATCCCTCTTGGCGATTTCCCCTCCATCCCAATTCCCCCTCCCCTCAACCCACCCCTCTCTTGACCACCCCATCTCCCGAGTCAGTCATAACCCCCCCCACCTCCTTGGGAAATGTGACCACCTCCAAGGAGGACGATGGAGTGGTTTCGGGGCCAGCCGTCAGTCACAACGGTATGTTTCCCTTTTATCCTTTTTTTTTATGGAAAATGTGTTGTTGTAATCCTTTGTCTGTGCCTTTTCCTTTTTTAATTATTTTTAAAGGTTGGTTATATATCTGTTTGTATTTACATTTCACAGCTGATTTCCCCATACACATATCCAACATGTCAAAACAGTCAAACTTGTATCTCTGGTTTACGGTTGCCTGATTTTTAAGGTTTTTTTTTTTTTTTTTTTCTAGTTCAAGGTTTTTTTTTAATGTGGTTTTGGAAACACTATTGTCACTTTTTGCTGTCTATTTTGCTTGAGTAGTTTTTTAGATTCAAAAATTATGGTTTCATTTTAGTAAGCACCACAATTTTATAACCCACAGAGGACCAGAGGCGTTTGGCGGACCTAGCCGGGTGTGTCCAACTGATGCGGGGGCATGTGATCGGCCTGCTGGTGGTCCTGGATAGGATGGCGGGGATCCTGCGCCCCTAATTTTTTTTGTTTTCCCCAGAATTATTTTTCTAAAATAAAATTTAAAATTTGGAATACAGTCTCATTGCTTGTCTGAAAATCTTAGATTGTTTAAATTTACATAAGTAGACTATTGCAGCAAGTATTTGAAACTAATGTAACTAAGATTGTGTTATGCTGTTTTTTTTAAAGCAGGCACATGAAACACCTAACACTAACAATAGGTTTGGAGAGTTACCAGATGTTTTTTTTTTTTTTTTAATTTTAATTTTTTACATTTTTAGGTAAACCTGCTTAGGCCGAGATTCAAAAACATACTGATTCTACATAATACCTTTTGGTGTTGGTTTTTACCCACAAAGCATAGTTAAAAAATGAGCAAATTGACACATTACAGGATTAGCCATTAAGCAACTTTTCCTTGGGTGAACCTGCTTACACTTGCTTGTAATGTTGAAAAGAATTGTTTTGTTTCAAATAACCAAAAATTTATTCACCACAAAATAAAAACACAAAGTGTTGGGTCACAAACAATACACACAGTGATAACAAACTGAAAAAACCAGCAAACACCATAATAAAAAATAAGCTAAAAATCAAGTACTGGTTGACGAATGAGCATGCCAACATGATTCCACAAATGTTGCGTTTCAAAATTGGGTCCAGAATATATATCCAATGTGGCCCCATGAAGTCATTTTCTGGGAGCAGGAAGTAGTCATCGTTTCATTCCAAAATATTATGAAATAAAACACAAGATGGGAAATAAAAACCGATTAATTTGAATGAAAAATAATTTCCTTTCAACATTGTGTCAAATAACTTATTTTGTGCCAATAATTACCTAAAGCATCTGGCCACCACATCATTGCGTATGGCCCCCCCACATACTGACCTCCGACCAACCTCGGAGGGGCCATCCTTAGGCAAGGCATCCTCTGGCTGCATTGGGACACCACTCCTTATAGCGATGTTGTGAAATATCCCACACAGGACAACAATTTTCGAAACCATATCCGGCAAATACATGAGCTCGCCACCAGAGCGGTGGAGGCATCTGAATCAACCTTTTAAAAGGCCGATACAGTGCTCCACCACTTGCCTGGTGCCTGTAAGTGCGGAATTAAAATCACTTTGTGGGCCTGGTGTGGGAGCCAAATAAGGAGTGAGCAGCCAGGGCGTGCAAGGGTAGCCACTGTCTCCTGTGAAAAAGAAGTGACAACATCAGGATCACTGTGTATCAAGCTTTGCATTGGTATCTACTAAAGGTCTCCACTTACCCAGAAGCCATGCATCACCAGCTTGTAGGTTGTTTAATTTTTGCCATATCCCTGATTGCCGGATGACGAATGAGTCATGTGCACTCCCGGGTAATTTTGCATTCAGGGACAGGATCTGGAGGGAGGCATCACATACCACCATTACATTCAGTGAGTGATAGTGTTTTCGGTTCCTAAAAATGGCCTCCAGCTGTGCTGGAGGCTGAAGTGGTATGTGAGTACCATCCACAACCCCTATGATGTGTGGGAAGCCAGCTATTTGGTAAAAATTGGCCTGGGCCACACTAAGGGAACCCATATCCAAAGGCATTTTAATAAAATGATGGAGGTGCTTGAAAAGGGCCTCCATCACTGCCCTCAGGATCCTTGAAAAGGAGGATTGGGAGATTCCCGCAACTATTCCCACCGTGGTTTGAAAGGATCCTGAGGCACAGAAATGTAACACCGCCATAAATTGCGTAAGTGGTGGTATTGCTGTAGGACTGTCAATTTGCCGCTCCAGATCACTCTCTATTAATGAGAGAGTGTCTATGATGATTTGGGGCGGAAGACGGTAGCGCCTTAACACCTCATCATCGGGCATTCCAAAAAGGGTGACATGTGTTTTATATATCTGGGGCCTTGCACGCCTATGATGCCTATGCCTGCGACGAGATTGAGGTTGGTCGGCTTCCGGGAGCATGGCCACAACAATCCGACCAAGATCAACCTGAAATGGCAAGAATTGAAGTTAAGGTTTGTTTCCCCCAAAAAAGACAGAAAAATACTTATCTTTATGATACAATCCAAAGATGCTTACATGCCGGGGTATTGTCATGATTTCCCAAACCTAAAATTCAAAAGACCATAACAAGGACAAAATTTGGGTGGCCCATTTTGTAAGCTTAATTTTGTATATGACAAAAAATAAAAGGGGATAAACACACATTTCTACAAAGAGCAAACCGACATTGCGCCGACTTCCACAATTTGGGCCCCAAACAACAACCCAGATTGTGAACGGTAAATATCTTGCAATTTAACTAGAGAAATCAAGCCGTCAAAAATGCGCTAATTAGTTTGCAATTTAACTAGAGAAATCAAGGCGACAAAAATGCGCTAATTAGTTCGCAATTTAACTAGAGAAATCAAGGTGACAAAAATGCGCTAATTAGTTCGCAATTTAACTAGAGAAATCAAGGCGACAAAAATGCGCTAATTAGTTATCACATTTATGATCCACAAAAACACAGAAAAAAACAGTAATGTCCACAAAAGATGCGTAAAAAAAGTCAAGAACATTTAACAAACAAGTGAAAATCCAAACTTACCTATACACGATATAGAAGTCACAGAACAAAAAGGTCGTTGGGGCAGAGCCAAAAGAAACCTACAAA
Organism: Taudactylus pleione; assembly: GCA_031769625.1. Taxonomy (NCBI): domain Eukaryota; kingdom Metazoa; phylum Chordata; class Amphibia; order Anura; family Myobatrachidae; genus Taudactylus; species Taudactylus pleione. Next base: position 20,220,589 of record JAUIMM010000065.1, on the reverse strand, counting down.
AGGAGAAAAAAAAACAATTGTTGGTCCCAAAAAAACAAAAAAGGATAGGTAAATTTTACAAAAGGAAGACGGTAAAAAACGTACCAAAAAAATACACCACAACTAAAAGAACCACACAAATAAATGCGAACGAAAAGTTAAACCCCAAAAAAAAACGCACAGAACAAATCACAAAACACCGCCAAATACAACTCCCGCCAACAATCCACTCCGACCAACGTAACCTCCAACAAACAACACCCGCCACCTAGACTCGAGTCGGCCAAAGCCATAAATAGTGTTTCTTTTCCCGCTCAAATTAAGGACGGATCATAGGAACGCACAATCAATGATATGGACGAATAATAAGGACGCATGTATAAATACGTCACGACCAAAAAAAAACGGTCTGGTGTATTTCTTGTTTTGACATGAAAAATGGCTACAGACCAGCCAAACAATGGCCAAGAGGCGGCCGGTAAGTATTTCTGGCATTTCTAATCAAGGATTATTTAGAGCCAGAATATAGTGAAAGTTGGCCAGCTAAAATGTAACAATTTTATTGTAAATAGGTGTTGAGGATGACATGGAAGAGGCTGCTGGGCCCAGTATTCCAGGCAAAGCTGGGAAAAAGAAAAGGCAGCCACAATTCACAAGAAAGGAGATGGAGGTTTTGGTTCAGAAGTATGTGGACATCCTGCCACAGGCAGACAGGAATATGGGTGCAAGCCACAAGTGGAGAATGTGGGAGGAGATAGCCAGTGCTATCAATAGGGTGGGTGATTATGTCCGTCTAGTCCGGGATGTCTAACGGCGGTAAGTAAAAACTTGACCACCCAAAAAAAACAGGGTCAAATAATGCAGGAATAATGCCTACTTTTTCACCCACAGATGGCAAGACTTCAAATATCGCCTGAAGCAAAAAATGGCTGACAGGGCTAGGCATGCAAGGGGGACAGGTGGAGTTTAATGATTTGGAAGAGCTGGCACAGGGGTGTGTGCAGGATGTGGAGGTGTTTGGCGTGTCCAACATGGATACGGACATGCCAGACTTTGCGGCTCCTCATGTTGTCCCAGGTAAATGTGATGTAACCAACTCTGAAATGTTATTGTGACAATATGTAGATTGTAATGTTCCTCTTTTCTCTTTTTTCGCACAGAGACACAGGCGGATGAGTCTGCTCCAGAGGGGAGCATTGGCCGCAGAATTTCTGCTGGCTCTGCAGGGGAGGAACCAGTACATCCGGCTGAGGACCCTGCAGAAGCCAGTCCTGGGCAATCGCCCTCGCAGGCAGTGGCACTCCTCACAGAACTCAATTTTAAATCTGTTTCCCAACGGAGATTCTGCAGAGGATGGACGCCAGTCTGCTACGGGTGGCTGAGGCCCTGGAACAAAATGCTGCGGCCAACGTGACCATTGGTCAGGCCCTGGCTGAAAATACCAGGGCCAACATCTGCATCGCCAATGCCCTGGAGCAGCTCGTTCGCCAGCACATGGTGGAGCCGACCTCCCTTCCTGCCGGAACATCAGGATCCTCCACCTCTGGCACAACAACAGCCATTCCTCCAAATGTGCCTAGCCCTGTGCCTAGTCCAGAGGCCACAACATCTGCCTCTGGACAGGCCAGCCAGAGGACATCCCGGAGCCGGTCTGGTGCCCACCCTACCCCAGCCAAACGGGGAAAGAAACGATGACAGCACTGGCTACTTTTCCCACACTCCTTCTGTGCTTGCCCCATATTCCTTTCTGGCCAAAACTTCCCTCTCCTTTCTTTTGTACCAAAATTATCATTTCAAAAAGACAAATGTACCAAACATTAGTGGGTAACAATGACCCCAAACTTGTACGTGAAAATGCACGTGATTTGTTTAAAAATGTGTTTTGAAAATAAAACCTACAAATGGTTCTCAACTGTATTGTGACATTAATTGAAAATTGGTTTCTAGTTAATCCTGTACCACAAGGAAAAAACGAAATCTTAGTTTTGGATTTCCAAAAAATCTAGGGTTAAAAAAAAAAGTTACTTTAAGGAACACTTTGGTAAAAAAAAAAAAAAAACCTCAAGCCCAATGCAAAAGGTTACAATACACACAAACATGATGACAATATTGTTACAAAATCAAAAAACACTAACAAAATTGTAAAATACTTTCCTATAAAAAAACGCTAATTGATTGTGTAATCCTGAAATTAGCAGCCGAGATTTTCAGCTGCGTACGGTTTTGTGCTATTCCAAAGAAGAAAAAAAAACACATTACAAGCTGGTTTTCAATACAAAGTTGGTTGTTTTTCTGACAAGCCGTGATAAATCGATGAAACATCGAAGAGGCCCGGGCCAAAGGACAAGGCCATCGCCATTGTGGTCGAGTAAACCAGACCCCAAGCTGTGCGAGCAGTTTGAACGGAAAGATGATCAGCCAGTGACGTCTGACTTGGTACGAACACATTTGATGTTCGCATGAGCTAATTTATGTACGCCCCAAAAACGCCTCGCCACGCCTGCGTTTTTCCATCTCCACCCCCGTCAACGCCCAAAAACGGCCTGTTCTGTCAATCACATTTGACATGTCACTTCCTGTTCGCAATTTGCCGAACGAGTGACAAAAAGCTCGCAATCTGCCGTACGCACATGCGCAGTGTTACACCGACGCATGCGCGGTTTCTCAACATCGGAACGCAACGAGCGTACTGCTGTTAACGAGCGGCTCTGAATGAGGGCCTTAGACGTGGAATCTGTGGTTCCAAAGCACAAGTGTTATTCAGGTAAAAGTTCAGACAGTTACACGCAATTGATCTAGACACAATTTAGGCGCAAAAGGAAAATTATACAGACCCAAGTACAGTATACATACGCAGGCGCTTCCGGACCCGGAGATAGGCATCAGCAAGAGACCCCTAGTCATACAGTGTTCAGCACAAAGACTGAGAACCAGCGTTCATGCACACATATTTATACCCCCCCAGAATAAACAGGACAATAGGGAAGTTTGTTGCTGATGTCATTGATTCCCATGGGAGAAGCATCTGTTACAGCACATTTAACAGGCTGGTTCAAATAGACTCTCCCTGCCTCTAACAGCTGGGGATCTTCCTCTTCACGCCCCCTGCAACATTCTAACATTTGTTCATGAAATATACATTTTGTTGCTTGTAGGCTCTGCGATCCATAACTTGAGTTTGCATGATGCGACCTCCCCACCGATAACACCGGAATACTGTAAAAAGAGTACGCATCAGTACAAGACCAAACACGACTTGTTTAGCATGTATAATACCTTAGTTATCAAATACCTTTATTTCTCAGCATTTAAACTAACTGAACCAACTTAAATCATACACTTTAAAGCTTATTGAACCTTATGTGTGAATATGTAATGTGTGGGTATTCAGGGTTTGATATAAGGACGCTAGTTAACTTGGAGCAGATGCATGCGCATAAAACTAATAAAACAGCGGTTTCATACAAAGTCCTATGCATTCGCTAATATGCGACTAGTTAACAGCGCAATTGTGCGTATTAATGTGTGTATGAGAAATGGTGAAAAATGCAATCGCATGGTGCTAATAGTATCATCGCCACATGTACTAAAATGTGAGTTTATCTAAAATGGCGCTTAGACGGCTATTCGCAAAATGGCGTCTTGCGATCTCATTTTCAAGATGGCGTCTTGCGGCCAGTCGCAAGATGGCGTCATCGCGATTAAATTTTAAACTGAACTTGTCTCAGCCAATTATTCAGCTTCGACAGTATTGTCCACCTCTCCAATCTTTCTAAATTTTCTTGATTCCCATAAATTTCATCCCTTTGGGATTTTTTTGATGGTGTGTTAAAAAATTATATATACAGTACAGTAAATATATTATTTCTGTGATAACTATTCTGTTGCTTTTATATTTAGCAAACACTTATATTTAATGCATTAGTTCCAGTCCAACATATTTTACCTATAATTCTGTACCATTTCACAAAGTGGATACACCTTTCACTTGTATTACACATCAGCAACGTGGGTTCGTTTTACACTTACATTGTATTTATATTTATTTCACCATCTGTCACTTTCTTGTTGCAAGGCCTACAAGTGGCCTACAAGTCCCAGAAAGCATGATGGCACTTGTGAAAAAACAAATGCCAGCATGAAGGGACATTGAGATCCCACTGGCGCCTTCAGTCATCCTGTAAAGAAAATGTATAGAAAATGTAGAACCCGCCGGATGGCGGTTTCAGTGTTAAATTTACGACATTTGCTATAGGTTGGTTTTCATGTCTAAACTGGATCCCCAGTTCTCTAAATGACAACCTCTCTTAGCATGTTCTATTCCACAATTTCTATTGAAGCCACTGTGAAATAGAAGCTAAACAATAGACAAGCACTGCACAAATCAATATGATCTGTGTTGGCTTCATTATGCATAAATAAAAATGTGTGGGATTGGTCCCCCCAAAGCCATAACCAGCCCAGGTCTCCTGAGCCTGATCTGGTGTTGGAAAATAGGGGGAAAAATGGTGTGGGATCACCCCTATTTTCCAAAAACCAGCACCTAACTGAACCAGCTGGGGGGATAATACTATAAAAAGGGGTTAGAAATATTTCTCTGCAGAGAGCATAGAAGTATATCCAAAAAAAGGCAAAGAAGCCTAGGGCGGGGCACCCTTGGAAAAAAACAGTATAAGCAATATAAACAATCTGTAAGTGATATGGTGAAATAAATTAAAACTTAACGTTTATTCTTACCTAAAATGAGATTCTCTCTTAACATTAATTCCAATGTATAACAAATAACAAATGACAAAAGTGAACACCCACAAAGGGTGTATGAGAGAGATGAAAAAATAATTGTTAACCAGGATCAAAAACAAATAAAGACCTTGTATATGATTCAATCAATGGTTGCAAAGACAATATGTGATATATATATATATATATATATATTATAAACACTGTCAATACACGGGAAGAATTAACTTTGTGTGAATAGATGTTCAAGTAAATTAGCAACCAGATGCATCTAATCTTGACAAGGTAATATGGGCGAATATATAAGAAGGACCTCAAATCTCTAGTTCACAAATGAAAATTCATAGAGAAACTAGACAGACCACCTCAAAGAATTAAATACAATTGTAATGATTAAATACATCTTAATAGGGGAACCTAGATCAATTGTGTGCAGCCTGGTGAGCTATGTCTAGCAAGATCAGAGCACAAGTAAGATAATGTAGCTGAAAAAATTCCTTCAATAAGTATAGTTCGTCATATAAGACAAATGACACATATAAACACCTTTCTAATCAGTGCTTGGGTTCTAAATGTGGGTGTTGTGACATATACCACATCGATATAATATAGAGTAATACAAATTACATACAAGTTATAGGCACAATAAAGGCAAGTAATTATCAATGGACATATTGAGTCAGCATACAAATGATGAGTCTCTGTCACCTGAATGGAGAATAGGATTAGTGAAATCACATAAGGTCCCAGCAATGACTTTGCTAGTTTAGGTATACTTTATCACAATTCTACATTCATTCTTGTGTGACATAAAAAATCACAATCATAATAAGTTATTATGTGAGGGTATCAAATACCTAAAATAGAGATGGTAATGAAGAAAGTAAGATCTGGAATGGATAGACGCAGAGTCACTTCTGCTATCCCCTATCTGGATCAAATAGGGAATGAGAGAGTGACAGCAGCGTGTATGCCAGATGAAACAACAGACAGCGCTTCTGCTGTCTGAGATAATAGCTGCATCTCTCCCCTGATACCAATGGGCATTGCAGGGGGAGTCAAGCGCTAGGGACTCAGATGAGAGAACGCTTGTAGAGCAATAGAAAAATACCTGTAGGTAAAGTCTATTCTGTAAGGCTGCAGTGAGGTACGTATGAGGTCCTGCTGCTGTGAGCACTGGAAAGGGATGCGCGTTTTGCCGGGAAGGCTTGGTCACCTGATCACCGGGAAATGCTTCTGCCTACTGCTAGATAAGGAGCTGATGTCCAATCAGCAAGCATGATATGAGAGTGACTCCATATACAGCCTATGATCACAGGCTATGAGCTAGCCAATCATTCTCTGCCCATGTGCTCAAACATGTGTTCAGGCGAAAAAAAATAGCATATGTAAACAGACAGTGAGTCATCGCTCTCTTTATGTGCAGAGACTACTGTGCAGTGCTGCAGATAAATGGATTTGGCTGGAAACAGAGTATACTAAATATCATTAGTATGATAACAAGAAAACTAGCTGGAAGTATAGACCAATGAAATATAAAGGTGAACAAACATACTAGACAAGGAATTAATGTTAAATCAGCGAGCTTGGTATGAGAGTGACTGCAAAAGCAGCATATGAGCACAGGCTATGAGCTAGCCAATCATTCTCTGCCGATGTGCTCCAACATGTGTTCAAGCTGAAAGAATTAGCATATGTAAACAGACAGTAAGTCATTGCTCTTATTATGTGCAGAGACTACTGTGCACCCAGGGAAAAATGTGCAATGCTGCAGATCAACGGTTTTGGCTGGAAACAGAATATATTAAATATGATAATAAGAAAAATAACTGGAAATAAAGTCCAATGAGATATAAGTATGAACAAATATTAATAAAAAGTAAAAATAAAATATAATTAAGCAGTTCAAATTTAATAGTAAGTGAGACATGGGGACACATAAGGAAACAATTATTATTTTTATTATTAAATTATATATATATAAATTGAAAAAAATTAAATAAGAAAATGGAAAAGAGTAAACAATAAAAATTAAATAATAAAAGTAATAATTAATGATTAAGTGGTGAGAAAAAATTAAAAATAAAGTGAATTACTATAAAAATTTACAAATAAAAATAATAATAAGCAAATAATACCAAACCACTTGAGAGGTACATTATTAGAAATAAACTTGATTCTTTGATTTCAAAATAATGCAATCAAATACAAGAGAAAAAATTATATGTGGTACATATAAATGTGAAAAACAGTGAAACAGGGGGATAAAACACAAGAGCTAAAATGTGTAGGAAAGGGAAGACACAATAATTGATAAGAGTGTGTGTGCATCATGTGTATGGTGAGATCGAAAAAATTGGCAACAGATGAATATATACAAGTGAGTGAGAATAGATAGTGAAGTGAAAATGTAAGAAGAATGTGTTGTTAGAGGTGCCCAAACAAATGATGAATTGTTGTGTAGATGTATAAAGTGTCTAATGATTGGAAAAAGAAAGAAGAAAACAGAAAATAAATGAGTATGAAAGTGATGTAAGACTAGGATAAGTTGAGATGAGAATAAGACAAAAAGAGGAAGATATGTAGTAATGTTAATGTAGATGATAGAAAGGAGAGGGGGAATTATTCTGAAAGGAAGACACTGTAATTGATATTTTCATTTAGGCCTCCTAGCATCAGAGTCCCCAGGTGAAAAATCCATTCGCTTTCTTTCTTTTGTAAGATTTTGTTCAGGTCACCCCCTCTCAGTCCAAGTTTGATTCGTTCCAAGCAGAAAAACTTAAGATCTTGTGTATGTCCAGAGTGTTTGTGGTGAAAATGTCTAGCCACAGTAGTGAGTTGTTTCATTTTTGAAATATCTGTTCCCGCATTATGTATATTACCCAGGTGGTCGAGGATCCTGATTTTAATCATCCTCGAGGTCATGCCTATATATATCTTTTCGCAGGGACATACAATACAGTAGATGACATTAATAGTTCTACAATTGAAGAACTCATGAATTTTGATCTTTTGACCAAATCTATCTGTAATGGCTTTGACATTTGTTATGTGTGAGCATGTTTTGCAGTTGCCACATGGATGGCTACCCACAAAGGTGGAAGTGTGAATGGGGTTGTTGGTAAGGTGGCTCCTAACCAGACAGTCTTTGAGGTTGGGTGCTCTCCGCCAACTCATCTTAACCTTGTCTTCTAGGTTGGCAGCTAAATCACTGTCTGATAAAAGAATGTGCCAATGTTTTTGTAAGACATCTTTGGCCTCTTTCCAACTACTGCAAAAGTCGCCGATAAATCTAATCATATTAGTGCTCTCTTTCTGGGGTTTGTTACCAAAGATCAAAGTTTCTCTAGAAGTTCTTGAAACATCATTCTGGGCTTTTTTGATTAATCTTTTACTATACCCCCTGTCAAGAAATCTAGATGTAAGTTCCTTGCCCTGAGACTCAAAAGAGTCATCATCTGAGCAATTCCGTCTCAATCTGAGAAATTCACCTTTTGGAATGTTGTTGATAGTGGGAGGAAAATGTGAGCTCCTGTTATGTAATAAACTATTAGTTGAGGTCTCTTTTCTGTAGATCTCTGAACAAATTTTGGAGTTTGTTCCCTGGAAGATCCTGAGATCTAAAAAGGCGATACTCATGCTGCTGCTATTGCATGTAAGCTTAAGGTTGATGGTGTTGTTATTAAGATGTTCAACAAATTTGTCAAGTTCTTCTTGGGAGCCATCCCATATCATTAGAATGTCATCGATATAGCGCATCCAACTTACAATGTGTTGGGTATAGTCGTCATTGTCATCATGAAAGACATGCTCTCTTTCCCACCAACCTAGAAAGAGATTAGCATAAGTGGGTGCACAGGCTGCACCCATCGCCGTTCCTCTTATCTGTATATGGAACCGGTTGTTGAAGGTGAAGTAATTATAATGCAGAACAAAGTCCAAAAGTTCCAAAAGGAAGTCTTGGATGTCTCCCACATCTTCCATGCTGAGAAAATATCTAACAGCATGGATCCCTAAATCATGAATGATTGATGTATATAAGGATTCGACATCCAGACTCACAAGTAGATGGGTATCTTCAAGGGTGACGTCATGTATCTTTTTTAGGACATCAGTTGTGTCCTTGATGTAAGATGGGAGGCTGAGAACGTGTTGTCGTAAATGTATATCAAGAAAGCAGCTGGCATTTTCTAAAAGTCCCCCATTCCCTGAGACAATCGGCCTGCCCGGTGGATCCTGCAGATTTTTATGAACTTTGGGCAGGAGGTAGAAGGTTAGGAGTTCTAGGGTAATACACCCATAGGTAGTCATACTCCATTTTAGTGATTGTTCCATTGTAAAAGGCTCTATCTATAATCCTTAAGCACTTTGTTTTGAAATTGTCATGGGATCAAAGAGGGTTGTTGTGTAACAGGAATTATCCTGTAATTGTCTATTGGCTTCTCTGAGATATTGTTTAAGTGGCCAGATCACAATGTTCCCACCTTTGTCAGATGGCTTAATGACCACGTCATCCCAATTCCTGATTTCTTTGAGAGCTTGTCTATGAATATTTGAGAGATTCCCATGTGGTTTGCATTGTCTTTGGTGTTTATAGATGCTGTCAAAGTCATGAGATACCAATCTTAGAAAGACACCAACCTCAGGGCATAGTGTCTACGAGGGAAAAAAATTTGAACATTTTTTACATATGGGTCTTGTGCAAGTAGGTTGAGAATTGGTATCTTGGTCTAATTCTGTTAGAGCCACAAGGGCGTCTTGTTCCATTTGGGAGAGATCATCCATATTCGTGCTCAAAGTTGTTTCCTCAGATCTATGTTGTTTAGAACTGTGAAATTTAGTTAATAGGAGTTTTTTTCCAAAGAGTTTCAAGTTCGTTTCCCATTTAAATCTATCATACTGATGAGTGGGAGAAAAGGACAAACCCTTACTAAGTACTTGTTTTTGGGTATCACTGAGAATATGATCAGACAAGTTAATAATTTCAAAAGAAGGTGTCAAAGGTTCTATTTTTTGTTGAACCTGGTTGAATATCGACTTGGGGATTGAATTTCCCATCTGTCTTTTCTTCTTGCCCTCCCGCCTTGTTTTGGATACGTGGGGCATCCGCGGGTGCCCCTGGTTTCCTCTAAAAAAATTGGAAAATGTAAAGGGTTGTCCTCTCTCTGAGTATGTTGGTTTTTGAATTGAGAGTTTGTATCCCCGAGATCATCAATATCTGATATGTCAGTTTCTGATGAGGAGGTTGTATGGTCAAGAGGGCCAGTATTTCTTTTCCTCTGAATTCGATTCCAACGGAAAATATTTCCTGTTAGAAAGTCATGTTTGTCCCTATTAAACTTGTTCCGTTTACGATCTATTGTTGTTTTGTCCTATTCTTCTCGTTCATTTTTAATTTTATTGAACGAAATTTGAAATGACGGATTTTGTTCCCACTGTTCTAGGGTTTGTCCTAAACGATCCACCTCCCTGGTACACTCTTCTAGAATCAAATGATCGTGTTTGATTAATATTCCCATTAATTCTTGGGAACATTTAAGGAGAGTGTTTTCCCATTCTTTCCATAGATTATCAGTGCATAATTCAAATGTAGGAAATAATTTGGGACGTAATCCTCTAGAGTAATTTTGTGTTTAACGTAATTCTCTAAGCTAAAAACATCCTAGTTGATACGGGTTTGTTTTTGTAGGGTCCATTTTAACAAAAAAAGCTAATTTTCCCAGCCTGAATTTGAATCTAAGCTGGTAGTCTCAATAGAGAAGATACCATCCAAATCTTCTAAGCGTCGTCTATTATTGAGTTCTGTTTTAAGATTAAAACTGGTCATGGTAAAACTCAATGTGTAGACAAAAAGCTTAAGTACACGAATAACAAGAGATGGATGCCTGAGCAGTAAACAGAAGTATTATTTAGTGAAAGTAAAGAGACTTAAGGTAAAATAAAGAAAAGTATACAGTTAAACCTGTTGATGTAATGATATAGCAAACTGTGCAGAACTCAAGAACTGAGAAAAACTCAGAAAAGCAAGTCAAAATATAAAACACAAGTCCGCACAAGTACAATATAATTTTGAAATAATGATTATCAATATGCAGTATTCAAAAGATACATAGAAACACCAACATTTAGGTCTATCCCAACTGTAAAATTCATTGGATGACTCCAGGTTAGTGGTGTCCCCGCAAAATTTGTGTAGAACACATCAAAAGTGTTTTTTTTTCACTTCACTATCTATTCTCACTCACTTGTATATATTCATCTGTTGTCAATTTTTTCGATCTCACCATACACATGGTGCACACACACTCTTATCAATTATTGTGTCTTCCCTTTCCTACACATTTTAGCTCTTCTGTTTTATCCCCCTGTTTCACTGTTTTTCACGTTTATATGTACCACATATAATTTTTTCTCTTGTATTTGATTGCATAATTTTGTAATCAAAGACTCAAGTTTATTTCTAATAATGTACCTCTCAAGTCTCTTAGACTTGTTTGGTATTATTTGCTTATTATTATTTTTATTTGTGCATTTTTATAGTAATTCACTTTATTTTTAATTTTATCGAACCACTTAATCATTGATTGTTACTTTTACTATTTAATTTTTATTGTTTACTATTTTCCATTTTCTTATTTCGTTTTTTTCAATTTATATATATATATATAATTTAATAATAAAATAATATTTTTTTCCTTATATGTCCCCATGTCTCATTTACTATTAAATTTGAACTGCTTAATTATATTTTATTTTTACTTTTTATTAATATTTGTTCATACTTATATCTCATTGGACTTTATTTCCAGTTATTTTACTTATTATCATATTTAATATATTCTGTTTCCAGCCAAATCCGTTGATCTGCAGCATTGCACATTTTTCCCTGGGTGCACAGTAGTCTCTGCACATAATAAGAGCAATGACTTACTGTCTGTTTACATATGCTAATTCTTTCAGCTTGAACACATGTTGGAGCACATCGGCAGAGAATGATTGGCTAGTTCATAGCCTGTGCTCATATGCTGCTTTTGCAGTCACTCTCATACCAAGCTCGCTAAATTTAACATTAATTCCTTATCTAGTATGTTTGTTCATATTTATATTTCATTGGTCTATACTTCCAGCTAGTTTTCTTGTTATCATACTAATGATATTTATTATTATTATTTATTTCTGTGTCCAGCCAAATCCGTTTATCTGCAGCACTGCACAGTAGTCTCTGCACATAAAGAGAGCGATGACTCACTGTCTGTTTACATATGCTATTTTTTTCAGCCTGAACACATGTTTGAGCACATGGGTAGAGAATGATTGGCTAGCTCATAGCCTGTGATCATAGGCTGCATTTGGAGTCACTCTCATATCATGCTTGCTGATTGGACATCAGCTCCTTATCTAGCAGTAGGCAGAAGCATTTCCCGGTGACCAGGTGACCAAGCCTTCCCGGTGAAACGCGTATCCCTTTCCAGTGCTCACAGCAGCAGGACCTCATACGCACTTCACTGCAGCCTTACAGAATAGACTTTACCTACAGGTATTTTTCTATCGCTCTACAAGCGTTCTCTCATCTGAGTCCCTAGCGCCTGACTTCCCCTGCAATTCCCATTGGTATCAGGGGAGAGACGCAGCTATTATCTCAGACAGCAGAAGCGCTGTCTGTTATTTCATCTGGCATACACGCTACTGTCACTCTCTCATTCCCTATTTGATCCAAATAGGGGATAGCAGAAGTGACTCTGCGTCCATCCATTCCAGATCTTACTTTCTTCATTACCATCTCTATTTTAGGTATTTGATACCCTCACATAATAACTTATTATGATTGTGATTTTTTATGTCACACATGAATGAATGTAGAATTGTGATAAAGTATACCTAAACTAGCAAAGTCATTGCTGGGACCTCATGTGATTTCACTAATCCTATTCTCCATTCAGGTGACAGAGACTCATCATTTGTATGCTGACTCAATATGTCCATTGACACTTCATAATTACTTGCCTTTATTGTGCCTATAACTTGTATGTAATTTTTATTACTCTATATTATATCGATGTGGTATATGTCACAACACCCACATTTAGAACCCAAGCACTGATTAGAAAGGTGTTTATATGTGTCATTTGTCTTATATGACGAACTATACTTATTGAAGGAATTTTTTCAGCTACATTATCTTACTTGTGCTCTGATCTTGCTAGACATAGCTCACCAGGCTGCACACAATTGAGGGTACTTACACTTATCTAGGTTCCCCTATTAAGATGTATTTAATCATTACAATTGTATTTAATTCTTTGAGGTGGTCTGTCTAGTTTCTCTATGAATTTTCATTTGTGAACTAGAGATTTGAGGTCCTTCTTATATATTCGCCCATATTACCTTGTCAAGATTAGATGCATCAGGTTGCTAATTTACTTGAACATCTATTCACACCAAGTTAATTCTTCCCGTGTATTGACAGTAATTACAATATATGTATATAAATCACATATTAATTGTCTTTGCAACCATTGATTGCATCATATACAAGGTCTTTATTTGTTTTTGATCCTGGTTAACAATTATTTTTTCATCTCTCTCATACACCCTTTGTGGGTGTTCACTTTTGTCATTTGTTATTTGTTATACATTGCAATTAATGTTAAGAGAGAGTCTCATTTTAGGTAAGAATAAACGTTAAGTTTTAATTTATTTCACCATATCACTTACAGATTGTTTATATTGCTTATACTGTGTTTTTCAAGGGTGCCCCACCCTAGGCTTCTTTGTCTTTTTTGGGATATACTTCTTTGCTCTCTGCAGAGAAATATTTCTAAACCCTTTTGATGTGTTCTACACAAATTTTGTGGGTGCACCAACAACCTGGAGTCATCCAATTAATTTTACAGTTGGGATAGACCTAAATGTTGTTTTTTCTATGTATCTTTTGAATACTGCATAATTGCATATTGATAATCATTATTTCAAAATTATATTGTACTTGTGCGGATTTGTGTTTTATATTTTGGGATAACACTGTAGCAGGGAGACACAGTGTGGGGTACCCCTTCTATAACGTTAGCCAGTCCCAAACTGGTCAGTCCAGGGCTGGAATCCTTCAGAAGGTCGGGATCAACCCAAAAAATTATATATACTGTATATTGTAACGTTCCATGGTATTTTGCTCAGTTAAGTGGTAACCTAATAAGGGTCACCATACAGCTTGTCCAGGCTAAAACAAACAAAATGCTGCTTTTATATAGTCAGCATCAGGGCCGTAACTAGGGTAGTATGGCACAGGGCACCGCAGGGAAGGGGGCGCTGTTTGGGCCTGTCAATTTTCCTGTTTATTTTCATTCTCACTTGTAGCATCCTCTTCTTTTATCCCCAGCATCTCCTGGCCTCCCCTATCTCTTCCCTGGCCATTCCCCTTGAGGCTATGGCTCTTTTTCAGGTGCACTATCTTATGTCCCTGTTTAAAAAATGAGGGTGGGGGAGGTGCCAATGCTCTCTCTGGCACAGGGCACCAAAAAGTCTAGTTATGGCTCTGGTCAGCATAAAGCAACAGAAAATATAAAGCTCCCAAGGGCACTACCTTATTTTTTCAGCCCTAACTATCAAGGGCAGCTAGACTGTGCACAAACTCTCACATAGTCTCTGTCACAAATCGTGCTAGAGACCTCCGTCAGAGACCCCTGCATCTTCCCATGAGCTGGTGTCATCGCGGCTTGCTGAGTCGCCGGCCGCTGCTTTCAGGGGAATCCATAGTGGGGCCTATGCCACAAGGTGGTTCCTTGCATCCCCGCTGTTGCCTAGCTGTTCCTGCTGCCTCTCCATGCACTTCCTTGTGCTTCTGCATGCCAGACATCCGGATCATGGGCGTGGCCATCTTGGATCAGGTCAGGTGATCCAACCCCATCCGGTCAGCAGCATTCTCCAGTGACTCCAGCCAATCACCATCTGGCCAGGGGTATAAAAGTCCTTCCCTGACTGTCTAATTGTCAGTACAATAGTGCTCTTGCTCTAGCCAGACCTATGCATCTGAGCCCTGCTGTTTCCAGTTCCAGTTCCAGTTTCAGTTCACCTGTGACTCTGTTCCTGTGTACTCCAGCCGGGAGTACTCCTGCCCAATCCAGCACACTCCATCCCGGAGTTCTAGTCGAATTGCTCACCCAATCCAGCACACTCCATCCTGGAGTTCTATTCCAAGTGGTCACCCAATCCAGCACACTCCATCCTGGAGTTCTATTCCAAGTGCTCACCCAATCCAGCACACTCCATCCTGGAGTTCTATTCAAAGTGCTTTCCCAATCCTGCATACTCCATCCAGGATATATATTCTACTCTGCTACAGTATTCAACTCAGTATTCAACTCATCTACAAGTTCTACAGTATTTAAACCTGCGATTCTCCTCCACAGTACCCCCTGAACCTCAAAGACTTTTGTGTTTATTTTAAGTATCTGCAGTTGTGCATCTCTGCACCAAGGACTTTATTTACCATCACTCAGTTAGTCCTCTTTCATCTGTATGTTAAAGAATTACATTAAACCAGCTAAATTCAAACTCTCTTCTGGTCCAGGTGTCTCTGTCACTGAACCCAGCTCGGGTCCACCCCTTCCAATTTCCCAGCCTGTGACAGTCTCAGTCCTGCCTGCTTCTTGCAGAAATGTCAACAGACCTCCTGGTCTGGCTGCCACAGGCCCACCTGGGCTGTATCCTATGGGACACATATAGGTGTGGTCGTATCCCTTTTTAAACTTGTTTGGGCAGATACCACCATCATAGCACAGATTTGGTGGCTCACCAACACCACCTAACTTTATTCTACCACATATCCTGCTGCACAGCTCACAATACCTGGGGTAAGCAACTTGGGATGATGCATTTTCATGGCAAAGTACCTCTTCGCTTTCCTCATCAGGGCCTTTAAATAAAATTATCCAGTCTCTTCTGTCATCTGTTGGTCTTATCCTTATGTGAATTCTCCATCAGTTGTTTGATTGTGCCTTCAAACTTGGCAACAATTTTCTGCATTTTAAATTATTTCAGATAAAGAGGTCTATTTACTAAGTAGTATTAGGAGACAAAGTGAAAGGAGATAAGGTACCAGCCAATCAGCTCCCAACTGTCATTTTTCAAACACAACCTGTGACATGGCAGTTAGGAGCTGATTGGCTAGTACCTTGTCTCATTTCACTTTGTCTCCTAACACTGCTTAGTAAATAGACCCCCAAGCCTTTTGTGCTTCCTTTTGAAAACTTCCAATTCTTTTTGTTGAACCTCTAGACTGACATTCTCTATAGCTGCATCCATATCTTTTTGGCTGCACTTAAGAACATCAACAGTTTCCTGCACAACAGGAGGCAAGAAGTTAAAATCTTCATTCTGCACACTTTTTGTAATGTCTGGAATTAAAGAAGCAACATCAGCGGGCCTGATTCATCAGTGGACAGTAATGTGATCGCAACTACGATTTAGCACGGAATGCAGCTGTGAAAATATGCTAATGCCTGCCAAAGCACAGCTGGCATAAAGACGCCACTGCTGCCTTCTCCTATCCTTCCAATGTTGCTCTCCTGCATAAACATCAGTACTATCAACGCACATCTAGCAGTCAAGCTGCATGAATGGCAAGTCTGACCAGCCGCAAACACTGCGGACCTGATTCAGACCCACTCGCAAGCGGCTGTCCGCTCGCAAGTGGGTCAATGTTGTGCTCTGTGCATGCGCATGACGGCGGGAGCTCCGTCGTGCGCATGCGCCAGACGCGACGAGTGAAGGACTTTCCTTCGCTCGTTGTGTCTGATCAAAGGGGGCGTGCTGTCGATGTTGATTGACAGCACGCCCCCTTTGGTGGGCGTGTCGGGGGCGTGCCTCCCTGACGGGGGCGTTCCCACGGGAACGCCTCCCATCAGAAGCCGGCCCACTGACATCACTAGTGATGTCAGTGGGAGTGATTTTGGCTCTGATAGAGCCAAAATCACTCCGGGGCTTGAGGTTGAAAACCTCAACCGCAGGCTCCGGCTCGCAGTTTCGATGGTCGCGATGGTCATGACCATCGCGGCCATCAAACTGCACGCTCGTATAGGCTGTGGGTGGTGACCCACAGCTATACGAGCGTCCAGGAGGACGCTCCATTTTTATGGAGGGCGGCCCTCATTCAGAGCGTGCGCTCTGCTCAGAGCGTACGGCTCTGAATGAGGGCCTGCATCTCTCCTCCCAGCTCCCATGCTGTGTGGGCACGCATGAATGGTCAGACACGCCTGTGTTTACCTAACTAATCCCCACCCTGTTACCTCCCCCAAATGCAGATCACATGACACTCACTTTGTGAATGGATCCTCTGTGCATACATAACCGCAAAGCAATAGCAACGCGTGCAAATTAAATGCATGCGCAATGGCAAATAATCGGTAAATCTGCATAAATATCGCCATTGCGTCTGCTGCTGAATCAGACCCAGAGACCATAAATGTCCCCAGCAAGTCGAGCCTCCAATTTCTCTGTATTTCTAACACATTGATTAACAGGGCAAGTGGCTTTGACTAAAGACCCAAAGAGCTTTGAACAGCTCTGTAGCAGCAAACTGCTAATCTGGACATTACCGGCAGGATCAAACTTTCCAAAGACTCTCTTAGCACAAGAGGGTTTATTTATGTAGTGTAACACCCGACACTTCTGTTTGTGTTTCTGCCCGATATTTAAAAGGGCAATGCTTTTACTAGCAAGATATGACTAGCAAAAGTGCTACCCTTTTAATTATCGGGCAGAAACATGAACATAAGTGTTTTACAATGCGACACTTTATAAATAAACCCCTAGATCTGTTTTCAGATACAGGGACTGCTTTCTGAGGGTGGACACATTGAATAAAGAAATACCATTCTCAATACAGTCAAATTCTACTGATTGGCCATAACCTTCAAAGTCTGAACTCTTTTATATCCAGTACTCAAATTTCATTATTGGACACCATTGTTGGCATCTAGAACGCAAAGTAACTTTCCTTAGGTTTGTCATTAACTTTCAAAGAAGTATTTTCCTCTGTGGTCAAGGTTACAGTAACAATCTCAACCTTGTGTTCCTCTGCGATACCAAATTACTCACAGCTGTTGGCTTCTGCTGCATTGACTTGTTGGACGTTGCGTTCATGGAATTCAAACAGTATTGATTTATCATGCTCAACCTTACTACTGCTGGCTTTATTCCTAAATGGAGAAAGTGCTTCTTTAGATTCGGAGCTTTGAATCCTTGTAATGTGAGCCACATACCAAAGGCACCGCAGATAGTTGAGTGTTGTGGATTGAAGCCAATTGTATGTATGTGTGTATATATATATATATATATATATATATACTGTATATATATATATATATAATTATATATATTGTTATACTTGGGGTAATTAGCTTGGTAGACTAGTGTCAGTGGTGCAGTTATTAGGTGCAGAATTAGACTCCACACATGGCATACCAGTAGAACAAATGAACGTGGTGCTTTACTTCCAGCATAATCAGGAACAAACAGAAAATAATAAATGCCTCGCCATTTCTTAGGGCACTAGCTCACTTCTTGAACCCTCTCTACAGCAGCAGCTACTCTGCATGAAAGTCTCTCACAGTCTCTGAGATTGGTGGTCCTTCCTGCCACATGCAGGACTGGACACTGGCCTCCTGGCCTGGTATAGCTTCTTTAGCTTGTTGGCTGCCGCCTCTTACAGTCTGGCCTGCTTCCTTGCAGGTACCATAGCTCAGTCCCAGAGTTGGATAGCCTTCCCTGAATCTCACAGGTCTAGGCTCAGGCCTCCTGGACCCCACTGGCTTGCTAGCACAGTGAGCTCTGGGGGTCATTCAGACCCACTCGCGAGCGGCAGTACGCTCGCAAGTGGGTCGATGTTCCCCACTGCGCATGCGCACGACGGAGGGAGCTCTGTCGTGCGCATGCGCGAGACCCGGCGAGCGAAGGACTTTCCATCGCTCCGGGTCTCGCACCAAAGGGGGCGTGCTGTCGATGTTGATTGACAGCACGTCCCCTTTGGTGGGCGTGCCGGGGGCGTGCCTGCCAGACGGAGGCGTTCCCATGGGAACGCCTACCGTCTGAAGCCGGCCCCACTGACATCACTAGTGATGTCAGTGGGAGTGATTTTGGCTCTGATAGAGCCAAAATCACTCCAGGGCTTGTGGTTGAGAAACCCGACCACAGGGTTTCACTCGCAAGTCCGATGGTCGCGATGGTCAAGACCATCGCGACCATCTTCTTGGACGCTCGTATATGCTGTGGGTGGTGACCCACAGCTATACGAGCATCCAGGAGTTCGCTCCATTTTAATGGAGGAGGGCCCTGATTCAGAGCGAGCGCTCTGGTCAGAGCGTCCGGCTCTGAATCAGGGCCACTGTCTGACTGGTCTACCTCAGTCCTCCCTGGACTGAGTTCACTCGGCAGCCCTTACACCTCTTCCCAGAATCCTTTTCTTCTCTGTGTGGGCGGATCTCTCCTGCCCCACACATAATATGCTGCTCACCAGCGCCATCTCTGGTGATACTGCCACATATCCCCCACCCCAGCTTGAAACCCCTGGGTTCAGAGACATGGGACGAGGCATTCTCATGATGATGTCCCTCTTCTCTCTCCTCATGAGGGAAATCCACCGCATTCACGGTCATACAAACTCTTGTGACCTCTGGGGGTCTCATTCTCCAGATCCAGAATTTATTTTCCTCCTAACATTTTTCCTCACTTTGTGGTACTTCTTGCTTTCTATATGAAGCACTTGAGATTCATTCTTGAGAATGTCAAGCTTTCAGGATTTCAGGCACATTTTCCCATAGTGCCCTACTTCCTAATAGACAAATTCAGCAGAATTGCAAGTTCCATCCTGCTTGCATGAAGGCATTGTTTCACACACCTGAGTATTATTCTTCACAAGACTCTCAGAATTAACCTTCTTTAAGGTTCTGCTTTGCACTGCAAAACTGTGATCGCATCACATTCACATCACTCTGAATCCACGGCAACAAAAGAGTCTCATCCTTTGAAGCCATCACTATCTCCTTAGACTTCTGTACATGCTGTACCTTTGCTTGACAGCTAATGCGATCACCATCTGTATACGTCAGTTCTTTATCATCAACTTCAGACACGGTTTTGCCATCTGGACCCGTGTCTCTTTGGGAGGGCTTCACACCTTCAGCTATCAGTGTAAGCTGGAAGTCAATGCAAGGACTCTCATCCACTTTTCCAAGACAGACTTTTAGGGATTTTCCCAACTTTGATACAACTATTTCAGATGCTGCCACTCTTTATACACATTGCAACTCCAGTTCTTTGGTATTCCTCTCCACTTGGAATCTATGAAACTGGTCCTGTGTACTTAGCAGACACTTTTCAAGGTTCTTCTTCTGTTCTTGCAAATTCCAAGCCCTGCCATGGGCAAGGTTAAGCTCTCTCTAGAAAGATTCACTTTGCTTTGCAGCTTTATGCAAACTTTCCTCCAGGAATGCATTTCTTTCCGTCAAACATTCTGAAACTGCTCTAGCTGCAGCTAAATCGGATTGGAGAGTTTGTACTTGCTTTTTACAGTTGACTTCAAGACGGACCATCTCCATCTCTTTTCCTTCACTGTCAGATTCCCACTGAGCGCGAGCCTGCAGCATCTGGAGATACTTCTTTTTTACTTCACAGAACTCTTCAGTCAGATAACTTTTCTCCAATTCACAATCTTTAAGTTTTACTTGTGTGGAGACAATTAAAGAGTCTTTTCCTTTTAACACCAGAGCCAGATCCACCACTTTCACTTGTGCGCGCTCTGCATCACTCTGATGTCTCTGGACACCTTCTTTCAATTCCTCCACTTCCTGCTGAAGTACCACCCACTTTTGCTGCAATTCCACAACATCCTGCTTGTCACGTCTGAGACTGGAGAAGAGGACGTGGTGGGCCTAAGTTGGGGAAAGAAGCGGAGACGAGGGGCCTGGATGTACGTTCTCCTCATCCACAGGTCTTGAGTGTTGGTGAGACCTGGGCAAAGGTGCGGAGTCTAACCCACAGGATGGTGTTCGCCAGTGACCCCCCAATTGGGATATGGGCTTAGCTGCACCCCGTGAGCAGGTCGCGGTCCTTTGACCAGGTACCCAAGCCCTGCAGGGATAGAGACACTACACCCGTGGCCCAGCGAGGATATGCCTGCTTAGGCACCAAACAGTCCCTTAAAACACTGTATAGAAAACACCTTGACACAAGGATCAAATGTCAATAAGGATTTCAAGTGGGAAGCAACTCACGGTTACTTGAGACGTCACCAGAGATAGAAGGCACACGGGTAGAGGTGGTATACGTTGTAGCACGGATGTTCACTGGAGACGTAAGGCACACAGGTAAAGGTGGTAACACTGCTGCACGGGTATTCACCAGAGATGTATAGGCACACAGGTAAAGGTGGTAACACTGCTGCACGGGTATTCACCAGAGACGTATAGGCACACAGGTAAAGGTGGTCACACTGCTGCACGGGTATTCACCAGAGACGTATAGGCACACAGGTAAAGGTGGTAACACTGCTGCACGGGTATTCACCAGGGACGTATAGGCACACAGGTAAAGGTGGTAACACTGCTGCTGTACGGGTGAATAGGAACCTGGACCGGGAACTCACTAAAGCACGCTAGGAGACAACCGTTGTTCAGGCAATTTCCCATACCCAGGGGAAGCCTTAGACAGGTGCACAGCATCAGCTGAAAACGGGCCTATCAAGGAGAAGGATCCAGTCACATGGGCCGACTGTCATGGCGGCACCCATGTCCGGATTTGCGATGCCGGACGCCAGCCCTCCAGGAAGCCACAGCAAGTGGGGAGACTACTCAGCTTCTCCCCCGCTGTCGCGCAGGCCGACCGACCACCCAGGATGAGAGGGGAAGCCGGCGGTGCGGTAAGAGGGTGCCGATCCCCGGCTGAGCCCTGACACTGCTCTAATATGTCATT
Source organism: Taudactylus pleione (assembly GCA_031769625.1). NCBI lineage: Eukaryota > Metazoa > Chordata > Amphibia > Anura > Myobatrachidae > Taudactylus > Taudactylus pleione. Next base: position 20,198,905 of record JAUIMM010000065.1, on the reverse strand, counting down.
CTTTGCTAGGAGCACATCATTCTCATACTTTGTAACACATTGGAAAAATGTAGCTTCCTCAACGCGTTCAGACATAGCTGCCAATTTGAAGTCTGTCTCTTTAAGTACTTCACATTTTTTTATTTCTTGCTAATGCCATTTTCAAAGTGGACAATTCATGCCGTAATTTATTTTCAGCTTGTTCATGAATATTTCTCTCACCAGCTAATTGCTCCATTAAGTCATCAACCTTCCAGCAAAACACGCATTACCTTCATTCAAACTTTACGCATATTGTCAAATTCTTCCAGGCTGATATAGTCCTTTCTGGATGGACCCTGCACCATACCCTGACCACTTTTTTTTTGGGCCTTGAGGTTTGCCCACTGCTGCTTGTTGGCTTCTCGCGGAGCTGCTGTAGCCATCCGCAAGGCCTTCACCATGCCATCCATGTTGTCTGGTGACTTAGAAGTGAGTCAGGGTTCGGCTTGAATAGATGTCAGCACCATGAAGAGCCTAGAACCACAGTCTTTTCTCCCCAAAATAAATTGGTTGTCTGTCCCTTTAAATTTTAAACACTTTTTTTTTTTTTTAGCACAGTTCTTCTTTCTCTTGTAACAACACTTGACTTTCAATTGTATTTACAGCACAATATAACACAGCACCTGCTTTCACTTCTGTGGAACTACAATGTCCAGCAATCAACATAGCACCTGCTCTTTTCTTTGCAAAAGAAATGTCCAGGCCACATAATTAGACACACCTTGTCTTAATGAGCTTGATTTCAACAGTACCACTACCCTGTCCACACAGAGGGTTCCATGGGTCAACAGGTATGGCCCTAATAGTCATAGGATTAATTTTGCCAAACAATGGTGGCCAATAATAACCAGTGACCCTGATCTACCTTTTCAGGATTCCAGATTACTTCCCAGCTATACCAGGAACCCTAATTTTAGGGATAAGGTTGTCAAGCTTGATATCACTGGTTTTCAAAAATCCCAGTGCGATCATTTTCTGAGTCGCAAAGTAGGTTGTCACCATTGCCTGGGATGTGTTATCTGTCGATCTTTACTGATAGGTGACACTATTAGCCACCTACATACAGGTAAATGTTACAGAATTAATCATTGTTATATACCTCCCAACATGACCCTCTCCAGGAGGGACACAATGCTCTGGTCCTGGACTTCCCTGGTAAGAGTCCGAAATTCAAATATGGGAGTCACACCAACTGTCATTTCAGACGCTGCCAAACATCACTGGCTGGGACTCTCTGGCAGTTGGTGTGACTCCACTATTTGAATTTTGGACTGTACTGCAGCCCCAACCCTGGAGCCTCCACCAATCATAAATTACCAGGGAAGTCCAGGACCAGAGCATTGTGGACCTCATTCAGAGAATCAGGGCGGCCGCTTGCATCCTGAACTGCCGCCTCCTTGTCAATCGTTAAGCTGGCAGCTTCATCTGCTCTGTTATTGCCCATTGACACTGGGTCTTCTTCGCATGTGTGGGCTTTGTATTTGATGACAGCTACTGCCTTTGGTAACTGAATTGCTGTCAGAAGTCCTTTTATGTGGTGCAAATGTGCTACTGGTGTGCCTGCTGCTGTCATAAAGTTCCTAAGATGCCAAAGAGCCCCAAAATCATGTACTACCCACTTGGGCTTAGTGAGGTGGACCAAGGGGTTCAGCCTGTATGACATCCTCATCATCTACAACAGCATAACCTGTGCATAATTCTCCTGTGTCTGTCTGTCTATGACAACTCCCATCCATGTAAAATGTCAAATCTACATCTTCTAATGGTGTGTCACGTATGTCTGGTCTTGCAGTAAAGGTCTGATTCAAATATTCCATACAATCATGTGTGTCAGTATACCTGCAAAACTCACCTCCAACCAGAAACTCACCTCCTTCCACCCTTTGTGCATCTCGAGGCACATATGGTAAGTATGTTGCTAGATTTAACGTATTGCACCGTTTAATGGTGATATTTGCAGGTACCATCAGAGCTAGTTCCCATTTCGTGAACCTTGCTGAAGAGACATGTCTGGTTTGGGCAGAATTCAATAAAGCAGATATTGCATGTGGTATATAGACAGTTGTATCATGCCCTGCTTAGCAATAAATCACGTAATTCTAAGCTTCACACCGGTGTTACCTATATAACCCCATTATGTTACTGTTCTTGAATAACCAGGAGCCACAATTTCTTTAATAATAGAGCCTACTGTTCAGTGTGACTTCAGTCCTGTAAAAATACTCTTTTTGGAAAGAAAACTATTACATATCTTGTGAAAACATTAAAAAAAATGAACACAAGCCACGGTACTGGCCCGCCCGCCCTAGTTAGCCAGTGTAGCGCCGACCGCAATGAGTGCGGTCAGCGCTACACATTTACAAAAGACCGGCGCTAGGCTTCCAGCACCGGTCCTGTGCTGCACAGCTGAGCCCATTCCCTCCCCCTTGCCCAATAGCGCTAGGAGGCGGGCTCAGGCTGTGCATAACACATGCATCGCCGCCAGCGCTTCCGTCCGGCTCCTGCAGTGGGTAATGGGACAGACGTCATGACATCATGACGTCTCTCCCATAATGCTGAGCGCGCCAGCCCGGGAGGACTGGCGGGCGGCGGGAGCGGTGTCGCGGACCGGAGCAGCAGCAGCGTGGATTCAGGTAAGTATATTTTTATATATATATTTTTTAAACCTGTCTGAAACTACCACTGGAGGCATTATAAAAGGGGCCTACTACTAGAGGCACTGCACTGGGGGGACCACTACTGGGGGCAATAATAGGAAGGGCCACTACAGGGGGCACTGGATAGGGGGGATCACTACTGGGTGCCTGCATAAGGGGGATCACTACTGGGAAAACTGCATGGGGGGGACTACTGCTGGGGGCACTATATAAAGGGCACTGCATAGGAGGGGGACTACTACTGGGAGCACTATATAAAGGGCACTGCATAAGGGGATACCGCTACTGGGCGCACTGCATTGTGGGGACTGCTACTGGGGGCACTGCCTAAGGGGGAACACTACATGGGGCACTGCATTTGGGGGGGCCACTACTGGGGGTACTGAGTAAGGGGAACTAATTGGGGGCTGTATAAGGGGGACCACTACTGGGGATACTGTATAAGGGGCACTACTATGGGCCTGCATAAGAGGGACTACAACTGCATACTGGGGGTACTGTATAAGGGGTGCTACTGGGGTTAAGGTGCATATGGATAGGAATGTTCAGAGTGAAAATAAAGGGGTGTGTCATGTTGATACGCCCCACTTTTAAGTGACCACGCCCATTTTTTGCAGCACTCGCCTTAGGCGCGTGCACATCGAGGGGGTGTGGGGGGCTTCCTTTTCAAATTTGCCCTGGGCTCCAAATACCCTAGTTAAGCCACTGTAGTGAAGTCATACACACACTACTAATAGTGGAACTTGATGTAGGCTTTATTAGGGCCCTCTGTGCTACTAATTCTCTGTGAAGCTTTATAAGTGCCTCAATCTGTGACCGAATAGCCTGAGTAAGGTCAAGCAGCCTAAAATCAATATTGTTAGCCATTCTAATGTGTGTGCCCTCTGCCACACTGTTAGCACTCCAAAACATTTTAAGGACATATTTAATGGTTTGCATTTGTTCTGTTTGTCTCTCCATAAAGTAAACATTCTTTGTTCTACAACTGTCAAGGGACAAAGCTATCTAATCAACAGAAGGGGGTTATGGAGGTGTAGGTGTAGGCTCTGTTGTTGTATGGGTAATTTCCTGGTTGTTGTAATTAACCACTTCTGTATTTTCATCCACAACCATGACAGGATCTACTGTGACTAATACAATTTCGTGAGCCTCACCTTCTTCCATATGATGTTGTTGAGTAGTTGGTGCATGTGGACATGATGGACCTAAAAAAAAGATAAGGATTATTATTTTACTGTTTGAAATGTTGGGGGAGGGGGGAGATACACAGCTTTTTCACTCCCTGGAGTGGAACAATTCAAGACGTTATTCTTTGGACAATTACATGTACATCTTATATTTTTAGAACAGTGAACCCAAAAATAGGGAAGGACATTAAAATAAAAATGCACCACTAAAAATACTCTAGTTTTGAATGAAACAGTGCAATGGCCCTTCTGAGTTAACTAATCTCACAAACATAATAATACTTTTTACACTTTCTAACATTGTTTAAAATGTAAATAATATTATAAAAAAAAAAATTTAGATGTAGCACAACACATCCCAGCATGGCCAAACATTCCAACATTTGTACTTACATGTGTGTGTGTGTGTGTAGTATGTTTCTAAATGTTCATTCTTGTGTGGATATTTTTTTTGCTGTAATGTTGTGTGTTTTAGGAAGAGACGCTAAGGGGTCTGTGTACTAAGCCTTAGAGAGAGATAAAGTGGATGGAGATAAAGTACCTTCCAATCAGCTCCTGTCATTTTACAGGCTGTGTTTGAAAAATGACTCTCTCTAGTGCTTAGTACTGTGCATTATGATCTGCAGTGACCTAGTCACTGATGCTGCTGTGTGTCGGTGCTGCCCGTGGCTTCTCTCTATTCCGCCCTTCAGCACCTGCAAGTTGAAGTGGCGGCAACTAGTAGTTCTGCTGTGTTAGTCTGACAGGTCAGGTCAGACTTTTGTAGGGCGGCATGGGCAATGAATGTGTGTTTTTTTTCCTGTGAGGGCCATTACATTTGATTTGTTTTTCCTGTAGGGGACAATGTGTTTTATTTTTTTCCTGTGAAGGCTATTGTGTTTTACGTGCAACCTGTAGTCGGGGTTGACAACACCAGGGTCACTTGCTTGTGTTGCCCCCCTGGCTGAAAGTTGCCAGCCAGCCCCTGGTCATAAGCCATGCCCCCCCAGGCTGAAAGTTGCCAGCCTGCCCCTGGTCATTGGATAGACTGGCAATGGCAATCAATCATCTATGTAATTCATACTTTAGTTCAATTTATAAAACACCTATTTCACATGCATTTAGACAATTACATCATTAAAAATACATGAGAATACTGTATATATTAATGCAGAATGGGCCTGATTCAGATTTGTATGCTATGCCAATGCTCACGCTATTTTTTTCTACTGCACACATGCATGAAACGACGGAAAATCCCACTGTGTATGTGTGAACTAAAGTTTGAGATAGCATTCACAATATCTCCGTGATCGCAAGGTCCTGAGCAGACCACTGTGATCCCGTGTGGAGTGTGGGAGTTGGCCAAAATTGTTTGCAGAAAGAGGTCAGGCCGGGGGCGTTTTATGGGAGTTCCAGTGGTGTTTCACAGCTGCCTTCGTTATTGTAGAACCACAGCCTTAGAGGCCAGTTTTAGAGAAACAGTTGACCCGGAAACTGTGCAGCCCAGAACATACTTGAGGAATTGATGTGCTTCGTGTGTCGATGGTGGTGTGTACTGAACCCCCAGATAATCTGCACACAACATAGGGGGCAGGGGCAGAATTATGGGAGACAATGGAGGTGCCTGCTGCTGGGCTCCAGCTCTGAAGGAGCACCTTCTCCATTGTCCACAACATATTCACTCCACTTAGGGCTGTAACTATGTACCCGAAGTGTACCGTCACGGCCGCCCAATACATGGCACCCCTTCCCGGCACCTGAGAAGCCACCATACACTAGTAGGGAGCTCCATGTCAGACCATCAGCTGCTGCCTTCGTCTATCTATTACCTGTCTGCATACGAATTGCTAGATTACAGTGTCAGCGGCAGTGACGGATGGGGGGGGGCGCCAAATTATAACTTGCCTCTGGGCATTTGGGATAAATTTACGCCACTGGATAGGGGACATGGGTGTAGCAACATTTGCACAGTCATCGCACACTATTACAGAAAGGGAGTCTGTTAGCAGGCACTAGCATATTCTCAGATTTTCGCAAAAACATTGCGAGCATGAACGCAGTGGAGAATGCAATAGCGCACAAATCTGAATCAGGCCCAATGTTTCCAATATTTTCCTTATACCTCTTGAAATGTATGTGGCTGACCATATTTTAACCATGGCCTGGATGATTAACATATAACATAACATTTTTTGTCTTCATAACCATAGTAACAACAGAAACTGAATATAAATAAGAGAATAATGAAGCAAAAATACAACAAAAATCAAATAAGATTAGATTATCAAAAATAATGTTATTAAGTTCTGAACTTCACTACAAGTTTATTGAAATATCATAAATATTTCCCTTAGTGGTCAGGCTAATCCTATTGATTTTCAAAAAGGTCACATATACTTCTCAGTAATGAGCAACAATTTCCCGTCAGGGCACTGGCATGATGATAATGAAGAACCTGTGTAGCATAGTGAGCTAGCACAGATCTTATAGTGCTTTACATTAATATATGTATACCTTGCTTGCGCTGCATACACTTTGTGGTATCTTATAAATAAAAGTTAATAACAATAATTAGTAATGGAGTATGGTTGTATTCTAATCTAATTGCATTTTGTAGTGGGTTCACTTCTATGCACACAATGATGCTTTTGTATTGCAGTATTTTATAATCAGAGATGTATTAAGAGAGGAAGGGGCCTGTTCGCATTCCCCGTCTGGGGCCCACTCTCACTCCCCGCGGCCAGCATCACACTGACCACAACAGAAGACTCTGGGCACTAGTCTGAGCCCAGAGTCTACTGTACATGCGCAGGTCACCGGGAACATGGCGCGGCCACCATTTTCCGGGCAATTTCCCCACTGCGAAATCACAGCACTACTACAGCCGACACGAGACTTCAGAGAGGTAAGTATTCAAAAATATGGGTGCAAGGTGTGCAGTGTGGGCCCCCCATGGACCCAGGGGCCTCTGGCCCTGATTCAGAGCTGGACGCTCTGACAGAGCACTCGCTCTGAATCAGGGCCGGGCTATTTTTTTTTTAGAACGTCCTCTTGGCCGCACGCATAGCTGTGGGTGACCACCCACAGCTATAGCGAGTGGCCAGGAAGATGGTCGCGATGGTCAAGACCATCACGACCATCAGGCTTGTGACAAGACCCAGAGAGCTTTCGGCTCTAACGAGTGATGTTAGTGGGGCCTCCCCCAAACTGAGGCGTTCACATGGGAACGCCTCCGTTTGGGCAGCCACTCCCCCTGGCCCGCCCACCAAAGGGGGCGTGCTGTCACTCAACATCGACAGCACGCTCCCTTTGGTACGAGACCCGGAGCGATGGATTGCCCATCACTATCCGGGTCTCGCGCATGCGCACGACGGAGCCGGCTCCATCGTGCGCATGCACCCTTGGCCACCATCGACCCTGTTGCGAGCGCTCAGCGCTTGCGACCGGGTCTGAATCAGGCCCTCTGTGCAATGCACACCCTGCACCCATTATAGATATGCCCCTGTTTACAACTTCTTCTGTTTTAAACTCTGTATATTTAGAGAACAGTAACTGGTTTTGCACTATGCTCCATTGGTTTACACAGAAGTTTACTTGGTGACAGATTGTAATTAGGACAGCTATAGATTCAGCTTGTGTCAAGGAGCAACTGTATGGGAGTCACATAGGAGCATATTCAATTAGGTGCGAGAATAGCAAAAATCCCGCACCTGTGGGGTTTTACCTGCAGGTGAGGGATTTAGCTATTCAATTAGGTGCCGAGTTTTTTGCTATTTTAAGTGTCGGGAGGTTTTTTTTTTTAGAACCTCTAGAGCAAGTCTGATTTCTCCTAAAATCAATAATAACAGGAAAAATCAGCAGGACTTGCTCTGGGACCCCAGCAGCACTGCGGACTTATTAAGCAATTGGAAATTTCCAATTAGCTTAATTATTCCTTAATCACTCACCTTCTGAAGCGGTGTCTTCTTCCTCCAGTGTCAGGACCAGGTCTCCTGCAGCAGGGGGAGTATGTCAGTGTGTGAGTGTATATGAGTGAGTGTGTGTGCACATGAGTGTGTGTGAGTGACCCCCGGTGGGTGTGTGTCCCACTCTCTGTAATTACTACATCTACCAGCAGCCCTTGAGACTCCCAGCATCCCCCGGAGCCTCCCAGCAGCCACCGGGATGCACAGCAGCCTCCGGGACGCACAGCAGCCACCTCCCCAGTGACAAGATTTAAGGGAGGACACAGGGAGCCGCAGAGACCCCCGAACATGTAACTATAATTTTTTTTCATGTGCCGCAGAGTTTTCAGCTCTGAAAACACTGCAACCATTTTGTTTTAATTGGATACCGCAGATATCGGGAGCGCGCATACCTGCAGTAATCCAAAATTGGGCGCAAGGTTTTTTATCTCGCTAAACTTCGTGCCCAATTGAATATGCCCCATAGCTGGTGCTGTAAATAATTCCTTGTAGGAAATTGTTTCCTTAATTCCTTCGAAATATTAATTTTGCTCCTACGTAGTACCTGAAAATACTATTTTACACTCATTCTGTTTTTCAAACTATAAAAGTGTATGCAGATTTTCTTTGTTTTATCATGTGAGATTTCACAGAACAAGTTTTTTTTCCAATTGGTTTTGTTTCATTGCGATTCAGAGAAATTAAAGTAATATGAATGTGGCACTTGAATGGTTGTCATGTACAGTATAGAGCATGATGAAGAAAGTATGCAAAGGTTTTAAGGGCAAACTATTATTTTCTCTCCTGTTTGCACATATCAGTGTGACTTAGCAGAAGTTGCTCTTTCCACCACCCTCCGTTTTACCATATGTTTTCCTGGGTTGATGAAGATAAACTAGATGTTAGTCTAATTTAAGAGGACATTTTCCAGTATTATTCTTTATGGGAAATTTAAGTTTTTATAGTATTCATGATAAAATTAAAAAAATTCTCGTCACGTCTAAATTCAAGTGTTATCGAAAGTTTGTACACTTAAAGGGGTAAATTTACTAAAGTGAGAGTTTTAAGAAGTGAGTTTTAGAAGAGATGTTGCCCATAGCAACCAATCCGATTCTAGCTATTATCTTCTAGAAGGTGCTAGTTAAATGTTAAGTAGAATCTCATTGGTTGCTATGGGCAACATCTCTTCTAAAACTCACTTCTAAAAACTCTCACTTTAGTAAATTTACCCCAAAGAGTTAAGAGCTACATCCAACGTCATTTCATGTAAGCGTCAATTAATAGAAGAATAATTTAATCACACACTAATTAAATTTCCTAGTATTGTTATGTGTCACATCATTAAAGACTATAATGTTATTATACTGGGGTATTGTGAATCTTGTGTGTAAATGGTAACATAATCCAGACTTAAAAATTATACAGTGCATCCGGAAAGTATTCACAGCACTTCACTTTTTCCACATTTTGTTATGTTACAGCCTTATTGCAAAATGGAATAAATTCATTTTTATCCTTCAAAATTCTACACACAATACCCCATAATGACAATTTGTAAAAAGTTTTTTTGAGATTTTTTCAAATTTAATAAAAAAAAAAAAGAGAAATCACATGTACATAAGTATTCACAGCCTTTGCCATGAAGCTCAAAATTGAGCTCAGGTGCATCCTGTTTCCACTGATCATCCTTGAGATGTTCCTACAGCTTACCGTCTGCCTGTGGTAAATTCAGTTGTTTGGACATGATTTTGAAAGACATACACCTGTCTATATAAGGTCCCACACTTGACAGTGCATGTCGGAGCACAAACCAAGCATGAAGTCCAAGGAATTGTCTGTAGACCTCCGAGACAGGATTGTCTCAAGGCAAAAATCTGGGGAAGAGTACAGAAAAATACCTGCTGCTTTGAAGGTCCCAATGAGCAGAGTGGCCTCCATCATCCATAAATGGAAGTAGTTCGGAACCACCTGGACTCGTTCTAAATTTGCCCGGCCGTCTAAACTGAGTGATCGTGGGAGAAAGGCCCTAGTCAGGGAGGTGACCAAGAACCCGATGGTCACTCAGTCAGAGCTAAAGCATTCCTCTATGGAGAGAGGAGAGCCTTCCAGAAGGACAACCATCTCTGCAGCAATCCACCAATCAGGCCTGTATGGTAGAGTGGCCAGACGGAAGTCACTCTTTAGCAAAAAGCACATGGCAGCCCGCCTGGAGTTTGCAAAATGCACCTGAAGGACTCTCAGAAACCAAAATCTCTGGTCTGATGAGACAAAGATTGAACTCTTTGGTGTCAATGACAGGTGCTATGTTTGGAGGAAACCAGGCACCGCTCATCACCAGGCCAATACCAGCTCTACAGTGAAGCAGCATCATGCTGTGAGGATAACTGCAAATGATGGGTTAGAACTGCGCTCTGCTGTATGGGCAGATGGGATGTGAGATGTATTGTTTGTGTCGGGGTGCTGCACCTTCCTAAAAGCAGGAGTACCGGGTCCTGTGTAACGATATAATGGGGTAGAGGGTGCGGAGGGTGCGCTCGCCCTATGGGTGTAATGCTGGAGTAATAGTGTGTTGTGGTCTTTTGTGTTCGATGTTGTTTGTGGAGTGATGGGGTGTAGGGAGGGAAGGGGGTCTAATGGACTGGAGGTGGTGGGTGAGGAAATGAAGACAGAGGCAGAAATGGGGGCCAAAGGGTTTATTGGAAAAAAACAGTACTAATCCTGTTTGGTCCCAGGCACCCAGGTGGGGTGAGCGATCCACTTGGGGGTGTGTGTGGGTGGAGACTGGGGAGGTGAGTGGACCCTTTTAGGGGGCTCCTTTCCGTGCAGTTCAATAGACCGGCACGTTACCCCTGCTGGACCTTTGGTCAACAGTCTTAGGATGTCTCGGGGGGAGGGGAGTGGTGGGTTGGCAGCGGGTCTGGCGGTTGTGGATGTACACCCTGGTGGCGTCCCGTTCAGGGGTATAAGTCTCGGAGTCACTTACCTACCGGTAGGATTTGTTAGTGAAAAAGGCTTGGGCTGCTGGTAGCTGGTGTTAGTTTCCTTTTGCAGATGCGGTGTTGGATGGCTGTTGCGGTGTCAGCGGTTGGAGGAAGCTCTGTGTGTGGTAGTGGCTTGCTGGTGCACTGTGGGGCTTGGTGCACCGCGTTGCTGGCGTTCTGTTCCCGCTGCCTGGTGGGTGCCTGCTGGTGTGGATCGCTTAGGGATTGCTGCTGGACGAACAGCTGTGAGTGGAGCTGGTGTTGGTTGCTCCCAGGGGGCGGTGCGTGGTCGCCTGGGTCTAGCAGGTGGAGTGGTGATCAAGAGGGGTGCGAAGGGCTTTGCTAGGTGTGATGCCCAGCGCGGCCCTGCGGGTGGTGGGTAGAGAGGGTTCTGGAAGCAGCAAGGCTCGACCGAGTTCACCGCAGGAATGAAGAGCTCTGGTGTAAGCTGGCTGTGGTGTCAGAATGTAGGGGGTCTCCAACGCGTTTCGGCAGGGGCTCTGCCTTCTTCAAGGAGGTAAGAAGTGTGGCTATGCATGTGTGAGGTTTAAATGTGGAACTTCCGGGTTCTGTGTTTGTCAGGTGGTGGAGATGACCAATCAGGGCTAAGAGTGGGTGTGGCCCATGTATCTGATAGGTCATGGGTGATTGTGCGGGGCTAAGCCTGTGGTTGGGTGATAACGTCACGTGGTTTGGGCAGCCAATGGTTTACTGTGCAGCTGTGGTTGTGTTAGCTGGAGCTCGTGTCTGGGTGCATATGTGGCTGCTATGAGGATTGTGACTGGCTGTGAATGGTCAGCGGCGGTCATGTGGTGTCGGCAGCCAATCGTGTGCTCTGCTGGTGTGGGTGTGTATGCTGGGGCTGGTGTGCTTTAATGCATTATGCAGCTGCTATGGGGATCGAGACCGGGTGCGGTTGGTTGGAGGTGGTCACGTGGTTCTGGCAGCCAATCTTATGCTGTGTAGGGTTTCCGTATGTTTACATGGGTTAAGGTGACAGCTGGCTCTGGCGTGCGTTGGGCGGAGGAGGTATGTGGAGTGTTTTGTGCTGTGTGGAGTATTTAATGAGCGGGCAGGGGCATGTGGCGAGTAGGGTGGGGGTCAAGGGCACCGGGGTGTGTAAGGCAATTATTGTGGAGGTGGGGATGTGAAACAGCATTGTCGTGGTAGTTTAGTCCCGTGGTGCAGGCGGCCAAACGTGTGTGTGTGGGGGGGTGATTATGAGGGTGATGGTTGGTGGCTCGGGTGACCGCAGGGGTCCGGGGAGGTGTGGATGGGCATCTCTCCGGGGATGGTGGCTAGGTGATCGGGCAGGAGGAGATGGAATAAGACTGGTGCGTGTGGCATGTGTCAAGCTGGCAGTGCTGTAGTGGACATTCCTGTTATGTGTATAATGGTGTCTAGATGATGGCCGTGTGTAGTGGGAGGGTGGGAGTAGTGGTTAGTATCGCTAACCTGTATGATGTGTGGAATGCCAGGGTTGTGTAAGTATATATGTGGTGTGGCCAAGTGGTTAAATTGACTGACACGGGGAAGTGTGTGTCAACGTGTGGCGAGGAGGAGTAAGGTTGGTGTGTTGACTAATAGGTTCTTAGTGTGTGGAATGTGTTTGGTGCAGTAGTGTGTAAATGGTCTTGTTGTGGAGAGGGGGGGGAAGGGGTGCCGTCTTGGGGTGGTGTGGTCACTATAGAGGCAGGAATGTGTGTGGGGGCTGGGATAAAATGTAGCGTGAGGGGGGGTAGGGGGCAGGTGTGTTCATGTTACGGATCGGTGATGTGTGTCAGACAGGAGCCATAGCAACATAGAGAAGCAGGGGGCGGGGTGTGTCTTAAATGTGTGTGGCAGTGGGGTGTAATGGGTGCTTAATGTGCTGGGCGATGAGGTGAGGGGGACGGGGGTGGCTCGGATGAGGTCGTGACTAGGTGTATAAGTGTGAGGGCCGCTGTCTGTTGTGTCGGGGGGAGTCCGTTTGGGATGTGGGTGGGGGTGTTGGAATTGGTGGTGCGGGCGATATAAAGGGTATGGGGGTGGTAGTGATCAAGGTGTCAGGGTGTGTATGTGTTAGGGCAGGGTTGGTTGGGGAAGGGGATGTCAAGGTAACGGTGATGCGGGGGGTGAATGGGGATCACTGATTCTGGGTGTCAGCATTTGAAGGTGAGTATGGCTTGATGGGGGCGGTAGGGGGAGGTGGTAGATGATTTAGTGGAGGGGGGGTTTGGATGGTCAGAGGGTGGAAGGTTGGATTGTCTTGACATTTTAAGAGGTTGAGTACGCGGGGTTGCGTGGGGATCGGTGTTGTTAATGTGTCAAGTATATGGTGGCCGTGTTCATTTGGAGATGACTGATTTAATCTCGTTATCGATGTTTAGTCCTTTGGGTGCTAGTGTTTTGAGGGTGAAGATCCACCGGGGTTCTTCCTTGTTTAGGGTCTTGGTGTGGTCCCCTCCCCTCCAGTTTTTCTTGATGTGTTTAATGCCTGTGAATCTGATGCCTGTCGTGTTGCTATGGTGGTGTTCTTGGAAGTGTATCGGTATGCTGTGGTTGTCTGTCTGTTTCGTGATGTTTCTGAGGTGTTCTTGGATCCTGGTTTTAAGTGGTCTGGTGGTTCTGCCGATGTATTGTTGGTTGCAGGGGCATTGTATAAGATATATGACGTTCGTGGTGTTGCATGTTATGTGTTCCTGTATTTTGTATGTTTCTCCTGTCTGTGTTGATGTGAATGATGTGGTGGGTCTGGTGCTGCGATATTTCAAGGTGGTACAGTTGGTGCACGTACCGCAGTGGAAAAAACCTTGTGTGGGTCTAGAGTTGTCCAGGGTAGTTTGTGAATGTTGCAGGGGTGGGATGTGATTGCGTACCAGTTGGTTCTGTATGTTGGGGGCTCTCCTGTAGATGACTTTTGGTTTGCTGGGTAAGATGTCGATGAGTTGTTCGGCTTGTAGTAGTAGGTGCCAATGTTTGTTCACGATGCGTTTTATGCTGTTTGCGTGTGTGTTGTATTGCGTGATAAATGGGATGTTGTTCTGTATATCTTGTGGTTTTTGTTTGTAGTCAAGAAGTGGCTGTCTGTCTTCTTTACCTATTTGTATGAGGGTGCGTTCTAACTTGTCTGGTTTGTATGCTTTGTCCAAAAATTGTTTTTTGAGGGTGTTGGCTTGTTCCTTGTAGTCTGTGAGTCTTGTGCAGTTGCGTCTAATGCGTTTGAATTGTCCTGTGGGGATATTGTCAAGCCAGGTGGGGTGGTGACTACTGGTGGATAGGATGTAGCTGTTGACGTCCACTGGTTTTTGGTAGGTTCTGGTATGTATCTGTTGGTTTTCAATGAAGACTTCCAAGTCGAGGAAGTTGACTGATGTCTGGCTGTAGTGTGTCGTGAAATGGAGGTTTATATCGTTATCATTGATGTACTTGATGAAGTCAAGTAATGTGTTGAGGGGGCCTTTCCAGATGCAGAGGACGTCGTCGATGTACCTCGTCCATAGGACCAAGTTCGCGTCCCAGCCATGGCCCGTCCATATGTGGGAGTCTTCCCAGCTACTCATGAACAGGTTCGCATAGCTGGGCGCGAACTTCGTCCCCATGGCGGTGCCCGTCCTCTGCAGGAAAAACTCCCCATTGAACCAGAAATAGTTATGTGAAAGGATGTAGTCAATGCCTTGTAGAATGAAGGATAATTGGTCTGGTTCCAGTGAATCATCGTGTTTGAGGTGTTCGTTGATGCTGTCGAGTCCTTGTGTGTGATTGATTACAGTGTAGAGTGATGTAACATCGCTGGTGACCAGCCAGTGGTCATCACCCCATGTTATGTTGTCGAGGATTTTGAGTACATGGGTGGTGTCCTGGAGGTGTGATCGTTGGCGTTTGACATGTGGTTGCAGGAAATGGTCAATGTATTGTGAGAGGTTGCTTGATATGGAATTGATGCCGGATATGATTGGTCTGCCTGGTGGATTGGTGATGCTTTTGTGTATTTTCGGGAGATAGTAGAAAACTGGAATGATGGGGTTGGAGTTGTATATGAAGTTGTATTCGTGTTTGTTCAAGATACCTTTGTCTAGTCCGTTTTGGAGTATGTGTTTGAGTGTCATGTTAAAGTTATGTGTGGGATCTGTCCTAAGGGTCTCGTATGTGTTTGTGTCTTGTAGTATGCGTAGGGATTCTGTGATGTAATCGGTTTTGTTCAAGAGTACTATTCCCCCTCCCTTATCAGCTGGTTTAATTATGAGGTTGGTGTCAGTTTTGAGTTCTTTGAGTGCACTGCGTTCGCCTGCCGTGAGGTTAGGGTTGCGGTGTTTGATTCGGGTGTCAAGTTTGTTCATGTCTTCCGTTACCATGTGTTTGAAGGTGTTGATGAAATGTCCTTTAAGATGGCTGGGGAAGAATTTGGAAGCTGGTCTTAGTGTTGTGTGCTTGAATTTGTCAGGGTTGGTTTCTGAGGTGGTTTTGTTGGATAGGAAGTACTTTTTTAAGGTTAGTTTGCGGACAAATCTGTTGATGTCTAGGTAGGTTTCGAATTTGTTAAGGTGGTTGTTGGGTGCGAACTTGAGGCCTTCGTTGAGGAGAATGATGTCTTTTGGTGTGAGGATGCGTGAGCTGAGGTTGAAGATGCCATTGTTGTCGGGTGTTGGGGGGTCGGTGGGTGTTTGGGATCTGGTCGGGTGTCCGCCTCTGCATCCACGTCTCATTGGTCTAGTTTTCTCTTTATGCTGTGTGGGTGTATGATTAGTGATGGTGATAGGCAGGTGCGGCTGCCTGCCTCCAAATCTAAAAAATGATTGGACCATTGTTCTTCTGTGTTTGTGGGTGTACATCTTGCTGGTGGTGAGGTGGTGGTGAGGTGTGTTGATAGTGTGTGTTTTGGATTGTCCTGTGTGGTGGTGAGTGCAGAGGTGTCTCTGAGAGTGTTGACCCACCCTTGTCTCAGGGAGTTTCTGGCTAGGTCTTCGTATTGTTCAGAGTCCGATGGGTCTTCTATCTCGTGTATGCTGAAGGATGTGTCTATGTCGGAGTCTACTTCCTGGACATCTGTGTAGTCTATGTGTGTAGGTTGGGTGTTTGTCGGGTTGTGGTTCTTGTGGACTTTGGACATATATTGTTGGTAGGTAAGTTCTAATTTCTTGTAGATGGGTGTATCTGGGGGGTCGGTGCTGCGTCCTTGTGGTCTCCCTGTTCGGGGTTGTGTTTTGGTTGTGATTTTGTGTCTGTCTGTGTCTTGTTCCTGTGGTTTTTGATGGTGGGTTTGTGGTTGGAGTTGCTGCGGTTGGTCTTACCAAACTTGTCTCATAGAATTTTTTTTTTTTTTGTTTCTATGATGGCTTGCTCTGTTTCATGTAGTTTGATCCTGGTGAGTGTGACCAGGTTCCTAAACTCCTCCTCGCTTTTGTAGGGGTCTAGATCCTTATCCAGGGTGTTGATTTGTGTGTCAAGTGTGGATAATTCCTCTTTATGGTTGGTGATGATAAGGTTGATCAGTTATTTGGAGCAGTTATGTAGAATGTGCTTCCATTGGGTCATGAAGTGTTGGTTATCTTGACTGTGTGATGGTGTTTTCTGTACTACTAGGCCTTTTGGTATGATGTCATTGTCAGAGTACCATTGGAGTATGTGTATGTCCCACCATAGTTTTGTTTCTCTGGTGATTAATTTCTCTAATTGTAGGTAAGTATGGCAAAATGTGTTGCTGTTGTTATGTAGTTTAATGCTGTGTTCTAGGTCACGGAGGAGAGTATTGGCCCTATCTAATCTTGTCTCTCTGATGTTGAAAATTCCCATGTGTGGATGTGATGTCGTTGGTACTATTGGGGTGTAGTGGGTGTTTCTGTGTGTTCTCTGCTCAAGGACAGAGTGCGGCAGTTCTGGGTACTAATGAAGATAACTGCAAATGATGGGTTAGAACTGCGCTCTGCTGTATGGGCAGATGGGATGTGAGATGTATTGTTTGTGTGGGGGTGCTGCACCTTCCTAAAAGCAGGAGTACCGGGTCCTGTGTAACGATATAATGGGGTAGAGGGTGCGGAGGGTGCGCTCGCCCTATGGGTGTAATGCTGGAGTAATAGTGTGTTGTGGTCTTTTGTGTTCGATGTTGTTTGTGGAGTGATGGGGTGTAGGGAGGGAAGGGGGTCTAATGGACTGGAGGTGGTGGGTGAGGAAATGAAGACAGAGGCAGAAATGGGGGCCAAAGGGTTTATTGGAAAAAAACAGTACTAATCCTGCATAATCCATTAAAGCACACCAGCCCCAGCATACACACCCACACCAGCAGAGCACACGATTGGCTGCCAACACCACATGACCGCCACTGACCATTCACAGCCGGTCACAATCCCCATAGCAGCCACATATGCACCCAGACACGAGCTCCAGCTAACACATCCACAGCTGCACAGTAAACCTTTGGCTGCCCAAACCACGTGATGTTATCACCCAACCACAGGCTTAGCCTTGCACAATCACCCACGACCTATCAGATACATGGGCCACAGCCACTCTTAGCCCTGATTGGTCATCTCCACCACCTGACAAACACAGAACCCGGAAGTTCCACATTTAAACCTCACACATGCATAGCCACACTTCTTACCTCCTTGAAGAAGGCAGAGCCCCTGCCGAAACGCGTTGGAGACCCCTACATTCTGACACCACAGCCAGCTTACACCAGAGCTCTTCATTCCTGCGGAGAACTTGGTCGAGCCTTGCTGCTTCCAGAACCCTCTCTACCCACCACCCGCAGTGCCGCGCTGGGCATCACACCTAGCAAAGCCCTTCGCACCCCTCTTGATCACCACTCCACCTGCTAGACCCAGGCGACCATGCACCGCCCCCTGGGAGCAACCAACACCAGCTCCACTCACAGCTGTTCGTCCAGCAGCAATCCCTAAGCGATCCACACCAGCAGGCACCCACCAGGCAGCGGGAACAGAACGCCAGCAATGCGGTGCACCAAGCCCCACAGTGCACCAGCAAGCCACTACCACACACAGAGCTTCCTCCAACCGCTGACACCGCAACAGCCATCCAACACCGCATCTGCAAAAGGAAACTAACACCAGCTACCAGCAGCCCAAGCCTTTTTCACCAATAAATCCTACCGGTAGGTAAGTGACTCCGAGACTTATACCCCTGGACGGGATGCCGCCAGGGTGTACATCCACAACCGCCAGACCCGCTGCCAACCCACCACTCCCCTCCCCCCGAGACATCCTAAGACTGTTGACCAAAGGTCCAGCAGGGGTAACGTGCCGGTCTATTGAACTGCACGGAAAGGAGCCCCCTAAAAGGGTCCACTCACCTCCCCAGTCTCCACCCACACACACCCCCAAGTGGATTGCTCACCCCACCTGGGTGCCTGGGACCAAACAGGATTAGTACTGTTTTTTTCCAATAAACCCTTTGGCCCCCATTTCTGCCTCTGTCTTCATTTCCTCACCCACCACCTCCAGTCCATTAGACCCCCTTCCCTCCCTACACCCCATCACTCCACAAACAACATCGAACACAAAAGACCACAACACACTATTACTCCAGCATTACACCCATAGGGCGAGCGCACCCTCCGCACCCTCTACCCCATTATATCGTTACACAGGACCCGGTACTCCTGCTTTTAGGAAGGTGCAGCACCCCGACACAAACAATACATCTCACATCCCATCTGCCCATACAGCAGAGCGCAGTTCTAACCCATCATTTGCAGTTATCTTCATTAGTATCCAGAACTGCTGCACTCTGTCCTTGAGCAGAGAACACACATTTTGCCATACTTACCTACAATTAGAGAAATTAATCACCAGAGAAACAAAACTATGGTGGGACACACACATACTCCAATGGTACTCTGACAACGACATCATACCAAAAGGCCTAGTAGTACAGAAAACACCATCACACAGTCAAGATAACCAACACTTCATGACCCAATGGAAGCACATTCTACATAACTGCTCCAAACAACTGATCAACTTTATCATCACCAACCATAAAGAGGAATTATCCACACTCAACACACAAATCAACACCCTGGATAAGGATCTAGACCCCTACAAAAGCGAGGAGGAGTTTAGGAACCTGGTCACACTCACCAGGACCAAACTACATAAAACAGAGCAAGCCATCATAGAAACAAAAAAAAACTAAATTCTACGAGACAAGTTTGGTAAGACCAACCGCAGCAACTCCAACCACAAACCCACCATCAAAAACCACAGGAACAAGACACAGACAGACACAAAATCACAACCAAAACACAACCCCCGAACAGGGAGACCACAAGGACGCAGCACCGACCCCCCAGATACACCCATCTACAAGAAATTAGAACTTACCTACCAACAATATATGTCCAAAGTCCACAAGAACCACAACCCGACAAACACCCAACCTACACACATAGACTGCACAGACATCCAGGAAGTAGACTCCGACATAGACACATCCTTCAGCATACACGAGATAGAAGACCCATCGGACTCTGAACAATACGAAGACCTAGCCAGAAACTCCCTGAGACAAGGGTGGGTCAACACTCTCAGAGACACCTCTGCACTCACCACCACACAGGACAATCCAAAACACACACTATCAACACACCTCACCACCACCTCACCACCAGCAAGATGTACACCCACAAACACAGAAGAACAATGGTCCAATCATTTTTTAGATTTGGAGGCAGGCAGCCGCACCTGCCTATCACCATCACTAATCATACACCCACACAGCATAAAGAGAAAACTAGACCAACGAGACGTGGATGCAGAGGCGGACACCCGACCAGATCCCAAACACCCACCGACCCCCCAACACCCGACAACAATGGCATCTTCAACCTCAGCTCACGCATCCTCACACCAAAAGACATCATTCTCCTCAACGAAGGCCTCAAGTTCGCACCCAACAACCACCTTAACAAATTCGAAACCTACCTAGACATCAACAGATTTGTCCGCAAACTAACCTTAAAAAAGTACTTCCTATCCAACAAAACCACCTCAGAAACCAACCCTGACAAATTCAAGCACACAACACTAAGACCACCTTCCAAATTCTTCCCCAGCCATCTTAAAGGACATTTCATCAACACCTTCGAACACATGGTAACGGAAGACATGAACAAACTTGACACCCGAATCAAACACCGCAACCCTAACCTCACGGCAGGCGAACGCAGTGCACTCAAAGAACTCAAAACTGACACCAACCTCATAATTAAACCAGCTGATAAGGGAGGGGGAATAGTATTCTTGAACAAAACCGATTACATCACAGAATCCCTACGCATACTACAAGACACAAACACATACGAGACCCTTAGGACAGATCCCACACATAACTTTAACATGACACTCAAACACATACTCCAAAACGGACTAGACAAAGGTATCTTGAACAAACACGAATACAACTTCATATACAACTCCAACCCCATCATTCCAGTTTTCTACTATCTCCCGAAAATACACAAAAGCATCACCAATCCACCAGGCAGACCAATCATATCCGGCATCAATTCCATATCAAGCAACCTCTCACAATACATTGACCATTTCCTGCAACCACACGTCAAACGCCAACGATCACACCTCCAGGACACCACCCATGTACTCAAAATCCTCGACAACATAACATGGGGTGATGACCACTGGCTGGTCACCAGCGATGTTACATCACTCTACACTGTAATCAATCACACACAAGGACTCGACAGCATCAACGAACACCTCAAACACGATGATTCACTGGAACCAGACCAATTATCCTTCATTCTACAAGGCATTGACTACATCTTTTCACATAACTATTTCTGGTTCAATGGGGAGTTTTTCCTGCAGAGGACGGGCACCGCCATGGGGACGAAGTTCGCGCCCAGCTATGCGAACCTGTTCATGAGTAGCTGGGAAGACTCCCACATATGGACGGGCCATGGCTGGGACGCGAACTTGGTCCTATGGACGAGGTACATCGACGACGTCCTCTGCATCTAGAAAGGCCCCCTCAACACATTACTTGACTTCATCAAGTACATCAATGATAACGATAGAAACCTCCATTTCACGACACACTACAGCCAGACATCAGTCAACTTCCTCGACTTGGAAGTCTTCATTGAAAACCAACAGATACATACCAGAACCTACCAAAAACCAGTGGACGTCAACAGCTACATCCTATCCACCAGTAGTCACCACCCCACCTGGCTTGACAATATCCCCACAGGACAATTCAAACGCATTAGACTCAACTGCACAAGACTCACAGACTACAAGGAACAAGCCAACACCCTCAAAAAACAATTTTTGGACAAAGCATACAAACCAGACAAGTTAGAACGCACCCTCATACAAATAGGTAAAGAAGACAGACAGCCACTTCTTGACTACAAACAAAAACCACAAGATATACAGAACAACATCCCATTTATCACGCAATACAACACACACGCAAACAGCATAAAACGCATCGTGAACAAACATTGGCACCTACTACTACAAGACGAACAACTCATCGACATCTTACCCAGCAAACCAAAAGTCATCTACAGGAAAGCCCCCAACATACAGAACCAACTGGTACGCAATCACATCCCACCCCTGCAACATTCAAAAACTACCCTGGACAACTCTAGACCCACACAAGGTTTTTTCCACTGCGGTACGTGCACCAACTGTACCACCTTGAAATATCGCAGCACCAGACCCACCACATCATTCACATCAACACAGACAGGAGAAACACAAAATACAGGAACACATAACATGCAACACCACGAACGTCATATATCTTATACAATGCCCCTGCAACCAATTATACATCGGTAGAACCACCAGACCACTTAAAACCAGGATCCAAGAACACCTCAGAAACATCACGAAACAGACAGACAACCACAGCATACCGATACACTTCCAAGAACACCACCATAGCAACACGACAGGCATCAGATTCACAGGCATTAAACACATCAAAAAAAACTGGAGGGGAGGGGACCACACCAAGACCCTAAACAAGGAAGAACCCCGGTGGATCTTCACCCTCAAAACACTAGCACCCAAAGGACTAAACATCGATAACGAGATTAAATCAGTCATCTCCAAATGAACACGGCCACCATATACTTGACACATTAACAACACCGATCCCCACGCAACCCCGCGTACTCAACCTCTTAAAATGTCAAGACAATCCGACCTTCCACCCTCTGACCATCCAAACCCCCCCTCCACTAAATCATCTACCACCTCCCCCTACCGCCAACATCAAGCCATACTCACCTTCAAATGCTGACACCCAGAATCAGTGATCCCCATTCACCCCCCGCATCACCGTTACCTTGACATCCCCTTCCCCAACCAACCCTGCCCTAACACATACACACCCTGACACCTTGATCACTACCACCCCCATACCCTTTATATCGCCCGCACTCCAATTCCAACACCCCCACCCACATCCCAAACGGACTCCCCCCGACACAACAGACAGCGACCCTCACACTTATACACCTAGTCACGACCTCATCCGAGCCACCCCCGTCCCCCTCACCTCATCGCCCAGCACATTAAGCACCCATTACACCCCACTGCCACACACATTTAAGACACACCCCACCCCCCGCTTCTCTATGTTGCTATGGCTCCTGTCTGACACACATCACCGATCCGTAACATGAACACACACCTGCCCCCTACCCCCCCTCACGCTACATTTTATCCCAGCCCCCACACACATTCCTGCCTCTATAGTGACCACACCACCCCAAGACGGCACCCCTTCCCCCCCTCTCCACAACAAGACCATTTACACACTACTGCACCAAACACATTCCACACACTAAGAACCTATTAGTCAACACACCAACCTTATTCCTCCTCGCCACACGTTGACACACACTTCCCCGTGTCAGTCGATTTAACCACTTGGCCACACCACATATATACTTACACAACCCTGGCATTCCACACATCATACAGGTTAGCGATACTAACCACTACTCCCACCCTCCCACTACACGCGGCCATCATCTAGACACCATTATACACATAACAGGAATGTCCACTACAGCACTGCCAGCTTGACACATGCCACACGCACCAGTCTTATTCCATCTCCTCCTGCCCGATCACCTAGCCACCATCCCCAGAGAGATGCCCATCCACACCTCCCCGGACCCCTGCAATCACCCGCGCCACCAACCATCACCCTCATAATCACCCCCCCACACACACACGTTTGGCCGCCTGCACCACGGGACTAAACTACCACGACAATGCTGTTTCACATCCCCACCTCCACAATAATTGCCTTACACATCCCGGTGCCCTTGACCCCCACCCTACTCGCCACATGCCCCTGCCCGCTCATTAAATCCTCCACACAGCACAAAACACTCCGCATACCTCCTCCGCCCAACGCACGCCAGAGCCAGCTGTCACCTTAACCCATGTAAACATACGGAAACCCTACACAGCATAAGATTGGCTGCCAGAACCACGTGACCACCTCCAACCAACCGCACCCGGTCTCGATCCCCATAGCAGCTGCATAATGCATTAAAGCACACCAGCCCCAGCATACACACCCAAACCAGCAGAGCACACGATTGGTTGCCGACACCACATGACCGCCGCTGACCATTCACAGCCGGTCACAATCCCCATAGCAGCCACATATGCACCCAGACACGAGCTCCAGCTAACACAACCACAGCTGCACAGTAAACCATTGGCTGCCCAAACCACGTGATGTTATCACCCAACCACAGGCTTAGCCTCGCACAATCACCCACGACCTATCAGATACATGGGCCACACCCACTCTTAGCCCTGATTGGTCATCTCCACCACCTGACAAACACAGAACCCGGAAGTTCCACATTTAAACCTCACACATGCATAGCCACACTTCTTACCTCCTTGAAGAAGGCAGAGCCCCTGCCGAAATGCGTTGGAGACCCCTACATTCTGACACCACAGCCAGCTTACACCAGAGCTCTTCATTCCTGCGGAGAACTCGGTCGAGCCTTGCTGCTTCCAGAACCCTCTCTACCCACCACCCGCAGGGCCGCGCTGGGCATCACACCTAGCAAAGCCCTTCGCACCCCTCTTGATCACCACTCCACCTGCTAGACCCAGGCGACCGCGCACCGCCCCCTGGGAGCAACCAACACCAGCTCCACTCACAGCTGTTCGTCCAGCAGCAATCCCTAAGCGATGCACACCAGCAGGCACCCACCAGGCAGCGGGAACAGAACGCCAGCAACGCGGTGCACCAAGCCCCACAGTGCACCAGCAAGCCACTACCACACACAGAGCTTCCTCCAACCGCTGACACCGCAACAGCCATCCAACACCGCATCTGCAAAAGGAAACTAACACCAGCTACCAGCAGCCCAAGCCTTTTTCACCAACAAATCCTACCGGTAGGTAAGTGACTCCGAGACTTATACCCCTGAACGGGACGCCGCCAGGGTGTACATCCACAACCGCCAGACTCGCTGCCAACCCACCACTCCCCTCCCCCCGAGACATCCTAAGACTGTTGACCAAAGGTCCAGCAGGGGTAACGTGCCGGTCTATTGAACTGCACGGAAAGGAGCCCCCTAAAAGGGTCCACTCACCTCCCCAGTCTCCACCCACACACACCCCCAAGTGGATCGCTCACCCCACCTGGGTGCCTGGGACCAAACAGGATTAGTACTGTTTTTTTCCAATAAACCCTTTGGCCCCCATTTCTGCCTCTGTCTTCATTTCCTCACCCACCACCTCCAGTCCATTAGACCCCCTTCCCTCCCTACACCCCATCACTCCACAAACAACATCGAACACAAAAGACCACAACACACTATTACTCCAGCATTACACCCATAGGGCGAGCACACCCTCCGCACCCTCTACCCCATGCTGTGAGGATGTTTGTCAGTCGCAGGAACTGGGAGACTATTCAGGATATAGGGAAAGATGAATACAGCAATGTACAGAGACATCCTGGATGAAAACCTGCTCCAGAGTGCTCTTGACCTCAGACTGGGGCAACGGTTCATCTTTCAGCAGGACAATGACCCTAAGCACACAGCCAAGATATCAAAAGAGTGGCTTCAGGACAACTCTGTGAATGTCCTTGAGTGGCCCAGCCAGAGCCCAGACTTGAATCCGATTGAACATCTCTGGAGAGATCTGAAAATGGCTGTGCACCGACGCTTCCCATCCAACCTGATGGAGCTTGAGAGGTGCTGCAAAGAGGAATGGGCGAAACTGCCCAAAAATAGGAGTGCCAAGCTTGTGGCATCATATTCAAAAAGACTTGAGGCTGTAATTGCTGCCAAAGGTGCATCGACAAAGTATTGAGCAAAAGCTGTGAATACTTAGGTACTTGTGATTTCTTAGTTGTTGTTTTTTTAATTCAATTTGCAAAAATCTCAAAACAACGTTTTACATGGGACAATGTGTGCAGAATTTTGAGGGCAAAAATTTATTTATTCCATTTTGGAATAAGGCTGTAACATAACAAAATGTGGAAAAAGCGAAGCGCTGTGAATACTTTCCAGATGCACTGTATATTTTCTACATATTTCCCATGAATCATAAAAGACACACTTTAGCATTACGTAATGTGTTTTCTTATTTGTTTTATATGCAGTTACAGTATGTATGAAAATATTGATTAAAAGGAACATATGCTGTTCAAGAGACATACTGTATATGATTGTTTTAATCAAATGTAAGGGGAATGAAATGAAAGTATGCATATTACATTGCAATATAATTATAGTTCTTGCAGAAATTTATGTGTGCTGGTTCTCCAAGATCTCTAATTCCACAAGGGAGGGATTAGCTGGGGTGACAGGTATTACCATACATATGTCCAGAAGTTTCCAATTGGTGCAGATTAGGCAGTGCTCCTGATCTAAAAACACACCCTAATCTGCCAAAGCAACACCTTAATCAAACAATACCATTTCCATTTCATGTAATTGCTAATTGGTTGATGAGGTTCACTCCAAAATTTAAAGCTAAATACATGCAAAGAAAAATAATATCAAGCAATAAACTCCACAATTTTCCTGCATTTAAACAATAAACTAAATATCAGATTTGGATTAAATATTCCCAGCACACCCAGGGCTGGATTCAGAGATGTACGCTAATGCAATCGCAACTGTGATCTCTCATGGATCGCAATAGCGAATATATGCTAATGACTCACCTGTCGTCCAATGCTTAGAGACGCCCACTGACAGCATCTCACATCTGCCACTCACACACAAAACTGGAAACATCGAACGCAGATCAGGCGCCATCAGGCCTCTGAATAAATCTAAGCTATCGCAGACACAGTGGGCCTCCAGATACGCAGACGGCTCTCCTGCTGTGAGCAAGGATGCAGTGGCTAATTTATGTATGCCCTGAAAACAGTGTTTAAATAGTTAGACACACCTGCATTTTTCTAACTACCACCCATTACCTCCCCCAAACGCTGACTACCTGTCACTCACTTTGCAATTGTAATCGCAATTGAATCACTGCACGCTTGCCGTGCGGCTTACATGCATGTGCAACGGCAAACAATCACTCAATTTGTGTAAATATCAGAATTGCATCCTTCTCTGAATCAGGCCCCAAGTTCCAAAGTTTATCTACCTGGGGACTTTATTGCAAGTCTCAACAACTTGTGCTTATTTGCTATGTCTATGTTAGCAATGTCTATCGCACTCTTCTCCCTCTTCCTGGCCCTTTCTTTCTTCAGACAGGCTGCATGTTCTCCAACACAACATGATGCCAGCAGGAGCAAGTGGCACCAATAGAGACTAAAAGAACTTGACTGGACATGGGACCTGGAAAGTGTATCCAAGCTACCGAATATCCAAACACACTAACCAATATCAGAGACTGTAGTAGACAATTAATTAAGGTCACAAGCCAAGGTCAAAATTGGAGACAGCAGAATAGTCAAGTTAACGGCAGTTGGAACGGACTGGAGAACACAGAATGGTTAGGCATGCAAAAGGCTACACAATGCCATCCACACAGCATATGCTCAAAACTAATATACTGGTCAGGCAAAGAGAAGTAAGCACAGCTCCCTTAAATAAGAGCAGTGTAGGCAGCATGGCACTAAGGAGGCATTATGTCATAATCCTGTACTGAATACAAATCTCTGTAATGCTATTTAGGCAACTGGGACAGGGATGTGTTTTGTAGACAGCACCTGCCTGACCATGGCTCCTGTCCAAACAGGTGTCACATATTTTACACAGCTACATAGTACGAAATTTAACCTACCCATCCAGCCACAGCAAAAGAGCCCTGCTTTTTATGTCATCTGCTTAGCTGGAATGGGGCTCAGTGCAGGTAATGTTCAGTTAATCAGAAGGGAACCCACTGAAGGGCTGCAAACGGGCTTCCTAACTAGTGATGGTTTTTCTCAAGTGAAAACCCCTTTAACATATTCCACAGAGTTATACAATAAGGGAAACAAAACACTCATATATCCATACACAGGGATGATGAGAGGGGAGGGAGCGGGTACAAATTACCTGGGCCCGGGCTTCCTGAGGGGCCCGGCGGGGGCCCGGGTCCAACGTCACCCCCCTCCCTCACAGCAGCTCAGCACGCAGCGTGTGCTGAGCTGCAGTTGGAGACTGCTCGTGGCTGCTGAGCAGCAGCCACGGCAGTCTCCTATGCCTGGGGAGGAGCGATCACACTGATCGTGCCCCCCCGGCTTTGCGCTGGGCTGAGGGGGCTCAGAGCACCCCCCCTCCCCAGCGCGCAGAAGCGGCGCTGCAATTTTTTTTTCAGGAAGGGGGTATGGCCCCCGCGATTAGGCCACGCCCCCTGTTACCCAGGTCAGCCGCGGCTCTTGGCGGACCTGTCCATACATACTCGTATATGAAGAAGGAGCATAAGAGAGACCTGGTCAAATAATTGGAACCTTCTCGTATTTACATGGATACTTATACACCTGTTGAATCTAGGGCAATTGGTTAAATTTTTTATGAATTGTGGGCCTGATTGATAGATGAACGGCAATGTCGCAGCAGCTGTGCAAAGATATGCAAATGTCGCAGCCTACGGGATTTGTATTTTGGCGCCCACCAGCAGCTTTGCAAATCCAAGCTACTGTATACGCAGATGCAGCTTGGCGCGGATAAGTTTATTTTTGGACTTCTGAGTAACCCTATACAGGGTCACAGTCGCAATCAGAGACATGCCCCCGAAAAGGGTCGCAGCATGCCTGCATTTGAGTCACCACCTCCCCATTGCCGCCCACATATGGTCCCTGCCTGTTAATCAATTTGTGATCCTCACTGCGAGCGACTTTGGTAATGAAACTTGATGCATACGCAGTGCAACTCGGACGCATGCGAGACCGCGGATAATTGATGAAGTGCGTAAACATTGGCATTGCGTCCATATCTGAATCAGGCCCTGTATGTACTGTATCATCTAAGACAGGGATGGGGAACCTCCTGCCCGGGGCCTTATAAGGCCCTTGGAATTATTTGGTCTGGCCCGCGGAGCTTTTTTCTGCTAGCCTCATCTGGCTATCAGGGTGCCTAGAATGGTATAAGGAGGGGCTCTAGACTGCACACCCTAATAGTAATGAAAGGTGCTATCATGCTGAGATTTCAAAGTGACATATACAAAAACCAGAGTTGCAGATGCACTATGCGATCATTACTGTATACATATAAATTTATAATATAGAATTTCAGAGGTAGTTTGCATATCAATGGCCACTGATACGGGCCTGCCCACCAGCGTCAAGGTCACCTCATTGAGCAGGTCCCTAACACTCTGGGGTTCACAACAGGCATAATTACAAGTAAGTCCTATTTATATTGATATGCAAACTACCTCTGAAATTCTTATACCCCATATTGTGTATTCATACACACATCTGAAGCCTGAGATTGCTCCAGTCTAGATTTGCACCCCTCCCCCCACCCCCTCATATGTTTTAAGCAGGGACCTAGCATTTGACTGCACAAGGCAACAGGCATAATTACAAGTAAGTCCTATTTATATTGTTAGTATCAGTTTATTTGGGGTGAGCGTTTGGGTGTGGTGCCCCCTGAGCTGTTTTGGCTGGACCTCTCCAGGGCATCACCATTTAATACATATAGTCACTTTGTATATCACCTTCCAGTTTGTTTAATATTTATGTATTTTTTCACACACATTCTACCCTTATCACTATTATAACACTTGCTAATTACTTTACACACCTGATACTTTAACACTTCACTGTCACCCTTTTTTTCGAGTGATGCCCTGGGGAGGTCTTTGGCTGAGCTGACTTTTGGGGTGCTCTGCATCCCAGATGTGAACCCCAGAGTGTTAGGGACCTGCTCAATGAGGTGACCTTGACGCTGGTGGGCAGGCCCGTATCAGTGGCCATTGATATGCAAACTACCTCTGAAATTCTATATTATAAATTTATATGTATACAGTAATGATCGCATAGTGCATCTGCAACTCTGTTTTTTGTATATGCCTAGAATGGTACCCTGCAGCCAGAGTCTATGCAGCAGCGCTGCCAGGAACATCCTTAGGATGCTTCAAACGGTCACACCACTACCCTTACAGCTCCCCAGAGCATCCTTTAATCACCAATGATTGTGGCCCCGCCCCCATGTGAAGTCACGTGGAGAGGGCTTGGCCTGAAACAGGCCTGCAAATAATGTTATATATATCAAAATGGCCCTTGGCAGAAAAAAGGTTCCCCACCCTTGATCTAAGAGAACACTAGTAATTGCCTCTAGTAAAAGTAATTCTTACTACATCCCTTTCATTTTAAGGCAGATATATTTTTTTACTGTACATATCTTTAAAACTTTGGAAAGACTTTGCTCCATGGTCCGCCTATATTTATTTATTGATATTCACAGTGACTATTACAGATATAGCCATGCTTTCTTTTTGTATGTATTGGAGCACTGCCACTGATGTCTGTACATTTCTACTTTATAATAAAAGGTTAATAATTCATTAAAGAATCCCACCCACAGCCAGAACACAAGGTTAGCTACACCCAACACACAGGTCTTCAGCTATTAATATTGATCCAGCAGCAAAGTCTGAGAAACACATCTCTTTCTACAAAACAGGTGTAGGTACAGGGAAGTTGACAATGAAGCTAGCACTTTTGCTTGTTCTGTTGGCGGTGTGTAATTCTTCTGAAACATATAATGAAACAGCACTTAGAAAGGTTATTTCAGCCATTTGGAAAGCTGTTTTACTTTTGAAGAATGAAGACAAAGAATTCAATCTGGACGGTATGGCAGGATTCAAGCTCTTATTAGGTACTGTATGAAGATGCATCCCGCTAATTCATTGATTAGATCAAAATAAACAAATGTAATGTTCCTTTCTAACATTGTTGCATGTATAGCATCATTTTTTTTTAAAATGATAATGTTATACCAATTTTAAAATAATAATTTATACACCAGTTTAAACATATTTGCTTTTAGATACATTTTTGACTGTTGGTGTTATTCAGTTATTTATGTGATTATTGTAGAAAGTAGAATAGTGCTTTATTATAAATATAATGTGGGTTACTATATACTGGTGGGAAAATATAAGTTTGTGGGGATAATGTTTTGTGGTGAAATGCATAATGCAGCTCTCAGTTTCTGCCTTTACAGTACATGCCTGTTTTTATATAATGTTACGGTGACAGATAAAGTCTTTATACAATGATTACCTTTTAGAATTTCCGGTTAGAGTTGTAAGCTGATAAATAACAGTGAAATAATATTGTAATCATCACATAACTTATGTACCGTATAAGAGTATTCTTAAATACATTACAGTGTTTTTTGTTGCAAAGTTCTCCTCTAAAACAAGAATCATATTTATATTTGCTAACTCCTTTATCATGTTTTGAATGTATATGGTAAAAGGACATGAAATGAATGATGCTTTGCCCTTTCAAATACAGTATGTTCAACTTATCGCTATTTAAGAACGGTTTCAAAACACATAAAAAGCCGTTTATTACAGAGAGTAAACAATCCTTGGAAATCTTTAAAGGATAATATGGCTGGTGAGGATTTTCTCAGCATTACTAGAATGTCTTTTATCCTTAATTATGGTAGGTAACCAACTAGATATTGGATGCCTTATATTTGGATCCTGACACCTCCAAAGGGCTTTATGTAAAAAATGTTGTACTTAAAAAATAAAGATGCCCAATAAAAAATGCATGTTATATTTTATTAATATTTCACTTGAAATGAATTACTATTATCCACTAGGAATCTTATAGCTCCTAATGAGAGACACTTGCACTAAGGATTTTCACTAACAAACTTGGGAACCATTGCATATACCAACAGCTACAGCAGTGCTACTCAGTGATACTGTATGTACAGAAGTAACATTAATGGCAAGTGTAAATCAGTAGCAATAGTAATGCCTAGTAATGAGCAACTGGTATTAAAAAAAGCTTAATAAAATGCCAGCATAAACACGGAGGCCATTTATGTACCAGTACTAACAATAAGGATTATAACAAGCTTCTAGTAGTAATAATGGGCAATAAATGCCAGCAATCAAGGTACTTGCACCTACTATACCAACTGCAGTGCCTATTAATATGCCACTAGCAATGCCCAATCAGTAGTGCCCAATTTTATGCCAAGCAGAACATTAACATTAATATTGGGTAGAGAGAAGTAAGAAAATGTACTACAATATTACCAACCAATGAAAATCATGAAAACAAGCAGGATATAAAGAAACAAATTAAATATGTACAAATTAATTCAACTTAATTATTTAATATCAAAAAGACATCAATCAGCTTGATCAATAGAATTCACACTAATAGTCCACTTCATTGCTGATGATTAATATACAATGTATCATTCAGGCTGGATAGAATAAATTTTTAGAGTGAACCATCTGTAATATGCTTTCTTTTAAGCAGTTTGCATGCATCTCTATGTACAGAAAATAGCACAATCATTAGTATTAAGAACTGTTACAAAAGAACTTTCCCAGGTAGGGCTATTTCACACAACGAATTTGTCCGTCCGGCAAAAACTGGATGTTTTTTTTCCGTTGTGGAATTTACAAATACATTAGGGCTTTCACCCTGCACGAACACGGTACGGTCTCCGTGTTACAGCCGTGATAACCACTGACTAGGACGGCTGCTGTCCATGGTCTTCAGTTTTAAAGATTGAAAAGAAATTGAAAACACACGGCATTAACATTACACATGGCACAAAACCGTTGCTTGTGAAAGTGACTGATCCACGGAAAAAAAAGTTTTTATTAGAGATGAACGGGTTCGGATCTCAGAGATCCGAACCCACCTGAATTTTGGGGATTCGGGGTGATCCGAGCGAAGCTCGGATCTCCCTGCCTTCCCCGGATCCCTCACTCCAGGCAAAACCTTGCAACCCCGCTGTTGGGTCGTGGGGTTTTGTTTTGAGCGGGCTTAATGCTGATTGGTTGAGAGAGCCTTCTGTCATGGCTCTCAGCCAATCAGCGTTAAGCCCATTGAAAATTCACAGAGAGAGAGAAAAAGAAGATGGTGTCCGCCATCGGGGGATGGCGGACACCATCTTCTTTTTCTCTCTCTCTGGGGGGCCTGACACCGCTGGAACCTCCCGCTGCTGACACCGCTGGCACTCCCATTGGCAGCATCCCCCGCTGCCGACACCACAGCTGCCGACACTCCTGCACTGCTATCCCACATACTGAGGACACCGTCAGCAACCCCCACACTGCCGACACTGAGGACACCACCAGCACCCCTGCACTGCCGACACTGTCAGCACACATGCACTGAGGACACCGCTGGCACCCCCACTCTGCCGACACTGCCGGCACCCTGCATTGAGAACACCCCTGCACTGCCGACACAGTCAGCAAACCTGCACTAAGGACAACGCTGGCACCCCTGCTCTGTCGACACAGCCAGCAAACATGCACTAAAGACACCACTGGCACCCCTGCACTGCCATTCCATGTACTGAGGACACCGCCAGCAACTCCTGCACTGCCGTCACAGCCAGCAAAGCAGCACTAAAGACATTGCTGGCACCCCCGCACTGCTGCCACAGCCAGCAAACCTGCACTAAAGACACCGCTGGCACCCCCGCACTGCCGACATCACCGGTACCCTTCACTGAGGACACTGCCAGCACCGCAGCACTACCATTCCATGTACTGAGGACACTGTCAGCAACCCCGCCCGACACTGCTGTCACAGTAAGTGCACTATTGGTGTATCCAACCCACACTGTATAACAGTCTGTATCTGTTTTGAAAATTAGAAGCTGAACTGCCACATGTTAGTGCCGCCCACTGTGTCACTTAGCTTCGTCAGCCAGCTAGCTGGATGCAACCTTTTGGCCTTAACTAGATGAAGCAAATAATATTGTGAGGTGATCAAAAGTGATTGGAAATTACTGTAAATAAATGTTATTGAGGTTAATTATACTGTAGGAACAAAATCAGGCCCATTTTATGTGAGTTTAGCTGTTTTTATGGTTTTTTAAGAAAAAAATCCAGATCCAAAACCAAAACACGAAAACAAAACACGGAGGTGAGGATTTGGCAAAACCAATCCAGATCCAAAACCAGGGGGGATCCAGATCCAAACCAAAACATGAGGGTCAGCGCACATCTCTAGTTTTTATCCGGACATACAAAACCATTGTGTGTGTGTGTAATAGCACATAGCGCTCTTACCACTTCCCAAGGGCTGCTGCCAGCATATTGCCATGTTGTTTTCTTGATTCAGTTGCCTATACTCCAATACAAGTACTTATCTTCACTCCAACAAACGTCTGAATTTTGCAAGTTTATTTTTTTTGCTTTTTGATCTTTTTCTTATAGGTATTTTTTTGTATTATTATTTATGCATCTTGGTTTGTTCACTAATTTCATTGTTTTTAAATTGGGTTGTAATAAGTTCTTTATAACATATTTGGTGGGAGCCTTACATTAGGATGATTTCACAGTTGGACATTAATATGTCACAAATAGTATCAATATTTAAAATGGCAGCAAATAGCAGTAGCGGGCTTTAATATGTCACAGAACTAGTAATGGATAATTAAATGGAAGCAGCATTCAGCTTCTGATACTGTAGGCTTCCACAAGCCCTGCTCTCCTTATGGAAATATAGTCCTCTATTGCCCCTATCCTCTGATAATGTTAGATCATTAAGCAGTATGTGTTATTTTATTAAGTGCTTCCAACTAATAAAATCTCAATATTCTATTATAATTTTTTATATATTCAAAAATAATGTACGTGATCTGCAGACTACAATAAATATATTAATAGGAATAGAATAATTAATGAAGAACTAAATCATGGCTGCATGAGAGCCTGCAGTCCTGCTTCAGACCTGAACCACTGGGCAGAGCTGTTCTGCATCAATGCACAAAGGTCACTATTTGGGTTTGTTGTGCTCTCTGCTTATATATACCAACTAATCCTGACACATATACCTAGCTACAGTACCTGTCTTGATACTTGTTATGCTTGTCTGTTTGTCCTCCCATGTACTGACACAGTTATTGCTCTGAAAACCTGCTACTGTATTATGACTTGTTTTTTTCTGACTACCAGCTATGTGTACCAGCCTGACTTACAGCTATGTGTACCAGTATGACTACTTATTCTGACTACGTAGGCTGTCTACTGAAATCCATAAGTTTGCCCTGAGATACAATGCACAATGCTGCTGTTTATAATGTCACAGAAAACAAACTATATTATTGAACCTTTGATTCATATATTCCATATGTCTGTTAATGATATAGTTATTTGATTATGGTGTACTAATCTGTTTGTTTGCAATTCTCAAGTGCAGCTATGGCCACCAAAATATCTAGATATTTAATCGATCCACAGGCTTAGTTAAAATGCTGGCTATGTGTTCATCCTTTTAAACAGCTCACTTGCTGCTAGGGATAAAGAGAATAGAGATAGCCTGCAATCTTACCAGAGAAGACTTTTTTCACATGACAAGGACGCAAGTTTGTTGGAGATAATGGAAAGATAGTGTGAAGTTGGATCCACTACAATTACAGCCACAGACAACATGCGATGACAGGTGACAAAGCACCATCAACACTTACAACAACATATTTATTTTCACTTATTGCAATCATTATTTTTCTAAATGTCAAGTCAATTAGGACTAAGAGATCTCACTTCTATGCAGGCTTTTAAGCACCTCCTATCAAGATTAGCACAAGCAAAGTTCAATCTTTTCTTCTCTGCTGATCATTCAAGAGTCTTGTTTCATATAACTGTTTATCTACTATAGATTTATCCCTTACAATTCTCCAATCCATTGATTTCAGCTTTGTCCCTCATGACCAGTTTGGTCAGTCATTATGTGTCTGTTGACGCTACCTCAGTCAAATAGTCCTCTATTTCTTTCTCAAGCCTCAGCCTTACCAGAGTCCAATGAGATATTTCTCAATAGTGGATGTATTTCAACTGCAACTTAATGGAGGATAAGCGATGTCCATAATGTTACCAGCAGTCTGTGTCTTGGATTGCGACTTAGGGCCGTATTCAATTAGCGACAAAAACTGCCAATTTTTTAACCATCTGCAAAATCATCTGGTTTTCACAAAAAAACTGCGAAATTGGCCAATTTTCTCCCAAAATCTGGAGAAATCTGCCAATTTTCAACAAAAAAAACAGGCGAAAACGTGAATCAGGGGAAAACGGCGAAATAACACAGGAGAAAAGTTTTATCCAACCCAGACCAGGAGAAAAAATATGCAAAATCCCTATTTTTGCCTAAAAATTTGGGGATTTCTTTCAGAACCCTTTGAACACCCCCCTAATGATAAATGACTCCAAAAAATTTTCATAAGTTTCGTACTTTGTCGAAAAACTACTGGTCAAATTTTGGGTGACAAAAAAAAAAATCGTTGAAAATGAGTACAACGTATTTTTGGTCTGGTTTTTCAGGGGGCAGTATGGATGCGTCAAGTGTATTAAACATTGCACGTTGCCACAGCAGGCGGTTTTTTAACAGTTTTTATAATTTTGCTTTTACGACACGAAAATATACTTGCATCCATTTTAATGTAACCCCAATTACGTGGAACAGTAATTTCCTGGAAAAAAATAGCTTTCTATAATTTTTTTACGTTTTCCATATATGCAAATTACCTCCAACCGATGCAATTTAAGTACCCAAAGTATTTTTATTACGGTCAATCATACACTTCTAAAAGAATTTCAGATGTACAGCAGCCATTTTTTGGGGTACATATGTCATTTTCAGAGTTTTTCGCCTATTCTCGCATCTATTGTTTTTTCGTCCCTCCCGTTTTTGCCATTTTTCTGGTGAAAATCAGACGATTTTGCTGTTTTTTGACGAAAGTCAGCCAATTTCAACGATGGCAAAAAAAGACAGTTTTCGCAGCTAATTGAATGCGGGAGGGGCTAAATGGAGATTTCCCACAATGGTAGGATGGACTGGTTACAACTTAGTAATTGCCAATTCATGGATATTCCAAACAAAACTGTCCAAATGGCAAATATAAGCAATAGGGAATTCACCCTTGGCAACGCTGGTGTAATGGTTAACGCGTTTCCCTGTCATTAGACAGCTTCCTCAGAAGCATTGGATGGATTCCACATCAAAAGCACAAGTATATATACCCCCTTTCATTTCTCTTTATTTATATATATTGTTGCAATGCTAATTGGTCCCAACCCCCATTCCTTCATGTGCACATTGTTGTGATAAATGAATGGGGGTATATATCCTTGTGCCTTTGATGTGGAAACCATCCATTGTCTCTGAGGAAGCTGTCTAATGACAGGGAAATGCATTAGCCATTACACCAGCGTTGCCAAGGCTGAATCCCCTTTAGCTTACATTTGCCATTTGGACAATTTTGTTTGGAATATCCGTGAAGTGGCAATTACAAGGAGGACAATATATTTATATAGCTAAAAAAATGAAATTCAGCTATTAAGAGTGATTTTCTTTACAATCAGCTCAGGTTCATATAGCTTGGTTTTATTAATACAACCGGTTGTATCTATTTTTTTAGATTGTATTGAATGTGAATTTATATATTCTTTTATGTGTTAGAAAATAAAACAACACTTGTTGTGTACTATACAAGTATTCTTTATTTCACATATCAGACTTCATGATTCTAATACTTATTGCGCAAATTATCCTAAATTAACATCAGAGAAGTGTATTAGATTTCTGCCACCTTTGAGGTGCCGTGACAGAACCTTTACATCTTTTCTATTTCGAGCAAAAGAGTCCCCAACATTTAAATAATTTATACAGTGGTAAACAGTTTTGCTCACTGGAACAGGATGCAAGTCTAGTGAGATTCCTCCATTTTCTCTCCAATGCACTGTCCTAGGGGGCTTGCTTCATAGACATTGATGCCTTCTTTTATAAAGGATCCAGAAATTTGAGGATAATTTAATACATTTGGACTTCGCCCGCAAATATGTAACTACATTTTATTTTAAATTAGATCAATGGATGTAGAAGCTGTGGATGGATGACACATAACACCAGTATTGAGCATTGGTAACTCACAAACTATCTGGATGCTCATGTTGTCATTCCAGTTACATTGTGCTGCACCATCCACATCAAGAAAAGGCCAAACATCCTCTGTTATTCCTGGTTCTACACAAAGAAATCTATGATCAAATAGAGGACTAAAAAAATACAGGAGTTAGGCGAGTCATGTCATACCACTTCAGTGGCATTACAAGGGTATACAAATGATTTCTTAGATGGTGTCAAAAATAAAACCAATCATGGATCAGTCGATAGAAGAGCCAGTACTAGCCCAGAACTAGCTCTGTGGCTGCTGCCAGTCATGATAGTACTTCAACATCTACTATAAGTGGTCAAGGAGAAAGAAGATTAAGAAAGGGCACTTGAAAGCTAAATAATATTTCACAATGTTAAAGAAAAAACATCACCTCTAGCAATAAAGGGAACATTTACTGCCGAAAACATAAAATTGTCAGCATGCATTACACCACATGCAGTGGCAAGGAAAGGCTCAGACCATGGCCTTTCTTTGCAAGTGGTGGTCCAGCTGCTGCTGTTTTTTGCACTAAAATGCCATTTTGGAAGTAGGGGGCCAAACAGTCAGGAATCTTTTGTAACCAGGGCCATTAAGAGCTGTCCTGAGCCCAATTACTGATGAGGGGGCCTGGCCTTATCACTGGAGGCATGACCACACCCCCTAAGAAAAATGTTAAAAACCTATTTGCCATGGCACTGTGCACTGGGGAGGGGGGATGCTGTCAGCCTCTCAGCCTGGCACCAAATCCAGGGGGGCATGATCAGTGTGATTGCTTCCCCCCACAGAGAGGAGACTGCTGCTGTTCAGCGGAAGTAGCAGTCTACTTGGTCTCCTGCTGCAGTCCAGCACACAACAGTGAGTGCTGGGCTGCTAACAGGTAAGAGGGAGGAGGGTGCCATGCCCCTCCAACAAGCCCAGACCTGGGTAATTAGTATCCACTCCCCTATTCTTGATGGCCCTATTTGTAACCCTACATGCGACACCTGCTTGCTCTGAGTCAAGAATTGTTACCAGTAATACAGCAAAGCACTGCACAAACTCCCCCCCCTCTAAGGCTGAAGAACAAACTGTGGGTCTGATTCAGCTTAGGATGGAATTGCAAAGCTGCACACAAGCAGCTTTGCAATTCCATCCTTGCAACTATGGTAATGCAGCCAGTGGCGGATCCCGGGCGGGGCGTTTAGAGTGATCACCCCCCCTAGCGTCCTTGCCTGTCTGCTCAGGCTCTGGGACTCAGGAGTAACTGAAAACTCCCCCAGACACTGTGCGGCGTCATCCATGTTCAATCACAATGGCCACAGTGCTGAGGACTAATGGGCTCCGCTCCTCCCCCTCCTGCTCCTGGCACAATGCACACACTCCTAATGCCAGAGGAGCAGCAATGGCAGAGGAGCAGTGGCATGACAACAGCCCCTCCTTCCGCCCTGCCTCTAGTATCAGTACCCCAGGTGCTGCCAGTAGCGCACCCGAGTACTCAGAAACCCCCCCTGAGAAACCAAATGTGTTTTTTTTCTCCCACACATCGTAGCCACGCCAATTTGCAGCATAGTACCGCAATTCATGGATATATGGAGAGGGGGCGGAACCAAATGATGTAACTGCTTGGCCCTGCGCCCATCAACAACCTTCTGCAACATGTCAGGATGTCAATGTAAGTGAAGGTTTGTCTGTGAATATATACATATATATATATATATTTAGATTGTGATAGAAGCACTGGAGAAGTATGAAATGGCTTATATGTATGTCCTAGGTTCCTGTCATATGTGTCCTGAAACCCCCAGGAGAAGTCTGTTTGGGAAAAACAGACTAGAAATGTCGGCTTTAGAGAAGAGCCGGTTTGGGTCCTGGGGGTGTGGATGTGAGGAGAGGGAGGGCTCCATCCACAGACCACTCCAGATTTTGGGCCTGTCAGCCTGGTAACAGGCTCATTAGGGCTTGCAGCTGGAAATGGCTAATATAAGCTGGGTTTGTTTGTGGCTGAGTGTCTCACACCTGGGAGAGCAGGCAGACTAGCCTGTTCAGAGACACTTGGTTACTTTCCTTGTAAGTACTGTGCACGTGTTTTGTTGATGGTGAGGGCAATAGGCCCTACCATTATTATAGAGAGGGAATCTGCTGTGTAGCTAGTGCTCAGCTGGGCTAGGACTTATGTTTATGTTTTGTTTATGTTTACATTCATTTGGCACAATAAAGACTGGCGCCGACCAGTTTGTATGAGAACCCCAGACTTGTATCCTGTTTCTACGGCTGCTGTGTGTGTAAAGAGGGAGTCCATCTACCCCAGGAGAGGGACCCCTACCCTGACTTTGTCACAATATGTATATATATATATATATATATATATATATATGTGTGTGTATATATATATATATATATATATGTGTGTGTGGGTGTGTATGTATGTATGTTCCTCCTATGTAATATATGTGTGTGCTATATAATATATATGTGTATGTGTGTGTTCCTATCTAATATATGTGTGTGCTATATAATATTTATATGTGTGTGCTGTATAATATATATGTGTATGTGCATGTGTGTGTTCTAATATATGTGTGTGCTATATAATATTTATATGTGTGTGCTACATAATATTTATATGCATGTGTGTGTGCATGTGTGTTTGTTCCTATGTGATATGTGTGTGCTATACAATATTTATGTGTGTTTTTGTATGTGTTTGCTCCTATGTAATATATGTGTGTGCTATATAATATTTATGTGTGTGTATGTGTGTTTGTTTCTATGTAATATGTGTGATATATATATATATATATATATATATATATATATGTGTGTGTGTGTGTATAGTGTAGAAAACTGCACAACACCTGAAGTTCTGATAACAGGTGCAAGGCCAAACGAATGTTAATATAGCAAACCGTCCACTTGTAGATCTATATATATATATATATATATATATATATGTGCATATGTGTGTATGTCCTTTGTAATAAGTGTGTTATATATATATATATATATATATATCTACACACTTCTGCCCTGGTCTATTGAATACCCGGAACTCCATAGGCGTGGTTGTTAAGCGTGACCCACGTTGTTTGACTTACATGTTTGTATTTCTCTCTAAGTTTAGGCTCTAATGTTCTCAGTGGTCTGAGGCTTTTACTATATATGTCATTTGCATATTGGCCATACTTGCCTACTTTTGAAAATTAGCTTCAGGGAGATATGTGATGTTCGGCGCACCGCAGAGGGGGCGTGACCAATTCCGTCCAAAGTGCGTATCTAGCTCCACCTGTGGGCATACTTATTGCCACTGAGGGGTGTATTCTGCAGTGGAAGTTGAAAACTAAGAGAAGCATACTGCCAGAGCAGGTTTCCTCACACACTGCACTCCTCTTCCCCTATGCACATCCCATACTGTGCACCCCTTCCACTATTCATATCCCAAGCACAGTGCTCCCCTTCTTCCATCCATATCCAACACATAGTGTTCCCCTTCTCCTATTCACATCCCACACATAGTGTTCCCCTTTCCCTTTTCACATCCCACACGTAGTGCTCCCCTTTCCCTATTCATATTCCAAGCACAGTGCTCCCCTTCTTCCATCCACATCCCACACATAGTGTTCCCCTTCCCCTATTCACATCCCACACATAGCGTTCCCCCTCCCCTATTCACATCCCACACATAGTGTTCCCTTTCCCCTATTCACATCCCACACATAGTGCTCCCCTTCCCCTATTCACATCCCACACATAGTGCTCCCCTTCCCCTATTCACATCCCACACATAGTGCTCCCCTTCCCCTATTCATATCTCACACACTGCTCCCCACTCTGCTTACTGCTCCCCTTCTCCAAAATGCCTTACTGTGCTCTCCAGTCCTTCCCCCTTGTGCTCCCCTGCCCTTCCCCTCTTACTAATCCTATAGCTCAGAGTAACCCCACCCCCACCAGCGGCCGCAGTCCCTCCTCTCTTTATGGAGGACTTACCTTTCAGAGAAGTGGCTGGCTGGAATGGTAAAGTTGACCCGGGGTGCTGCTGGCTTCTGCTGGGCTTCCTGGCCCCTGGCACTGCTACCACTGACGCTGCTATCACACAGTCACTGACTCCAGGAAAGGCTGCTGGCTCTGCTACTGCTGCCACTGTTGCAGTCACTGACTCCGGGAAAGGCAGCCACAGTGTCTGTGAGACTGCTTGCTGATGCTGGACTAGCTGAGCAGCCGGGCGGCCACCACGGGGTTGCGGGCCACCTAGCGAATGACTAGCCACTGATGTCATGCGTTGTGACATCTTTCAGTAAGGCCCCGCCCCGACCAACTTACGCATGCTCAGTGTGTAGGTTTGAAAGAGCAGTGAGAAAAACCGGGGGAACCTACATGCTTTCCAGGGTAGCAGGAGCTCCCAGCCTATATCGGGAAGCTCCCACGGAAATCGGGAGGGTAGGCAAGTGTGGCATATCTATGGAGCTTGAAACTGAATTGCATCTAGCTGTTTTATACAGCATATAGATACCCTATTTTGCTATTGTGTAATTTTTGATAGATTTTGGACACCAGTCTTAAGAATGGTTCATCTATGAACCGAAACGTTGACTAAATTGTGTGTAATCTAATATATGCTATGTACTATCTTCATTAAATAAATTTTTGATATTGTTCATGGAGAGTGCCTTCATCCAGAAATAAAAGGATACTACTGTGTATATATATATATATATATATATATATATATAAAACCAACGGTCCGGCACTCTCACGACTGTAATACTATCCACTGGTGCCTTCTGGCACAATTGAAATCACTTATCCCCAAGCAAGCAGCGTCACTTGGTGTAATTCCAATGGAACAAATTTGTATTAAGTTACATCAAAAACATGACTTCCATCTCTTCACCTTGACAAAGGGGTGTCTAAACCCCAAAAAGTCTGAAGTCAAGTTTTTGATGTAACTTCATACAAGTTTGTTTAATTGGAATGACACTGCTTGCTTGGGGATAAGTGGTATGTATATATATATATATATATATATATATACAGTGCATCCGGAAAGTATTCACAACGCTTCACTTTTTCCACATATTGTTATGTTGCAGCTTTATTCCAAAGTGGAATAAATTCATTTTTGTCCTCAATATTCTACATATAATACCCCATAATGACAACGTGTAAAAAGTTTTTTTTGAGATTTTTGCAAATTTAATAAAAAAAACCCTAAGAAATCACATGTACATAAGTATTCACAGCCTTTGCCATGAAGCTCAAAATTGAGCTCAGGTGCATCCTGTTTCCACTGATCATCCTTGAGATGTTCCTACAGCTTAATTGGAGTCCACCTGTGGTAAATTCAGTTGATTGGCCATGGTTTTGAAAGGCATACATCTGTCTATATAAGGTCCCACACTTGACAGTGCATGTCAGAGCACAAACCAAGCATGAAGTCCAAGGAATTGTCTGTAGACCTCCAAGACAGTATTATCTTGAGGTACAAGTCTGGGGTACAGAAAAATATCTGCTGCTTTGAAGGTCCCAATGAGCACAATGGCCTCCATCATCCGTAAATGGAAGAAGTTCAGAACCACCAGGACTCTTCCTAGAGTTGGCTGGCCGTCTAAACTGAGCAATCATGGGAGAAGGGCCCTAGTCAGGGAGGTGACCAAGAACCCGATGGTCACTCTGTCAGAGCTACAGCATTCACCTGCGGAGAGAGGAGAACCTTCCAGTAGGACAACCAACTCTGCAGCAATCCACCAATCAGGCCTGTATGGTAGAGTGGTCAGATGGAAGCCACTCCTTAGTAAAAAGCACATGGCAGCCCGCCTGGAGTTTGCCAAAATGCACCTGAAGGACTCGCAGACCATGAGAGACAAAGATTGAACACTTTGGAGTGAATGCCAGGAGTTATGTTTGAAGGAAACCAGGCACCTCTCATCACCAGGCCAATACCATCCCTACAGTGAAGCATGGTGGTGGCAGCATCATGCTGTGGAGATGTATTTCAGTTGAAGGAACTGGGAGACTAGTCAGGATAGAGGGACAGATGAATGCAGCAATGTACAGAGACATCCTGGATGAAAACCTGCTCCAGAGTGCTCTTGATATCAGTCTGGGGCGACGGTTCATAATTCAGCAGGACAACGACCCTAAGCAGACAGCCAAGGTATCAAAGGAGTGGCTTCAGGACAACTATGTGAATGTCCTTGAGTAGCCCAGCCAGAGCCCAGACTTGAATCCGATTGAACATCTCTGCAGTGATTTGAAAATGGCTGTGCACCGACGCTACCCATCCAACCTGATGGAGCTTGAGAGGTGTTGCAAAGAGGAATGTGCCCAAAGATAGGTGTGCCAAGCTTGTGGCAAAGTAGCGCCAAGCGTGCACCTGTGTCATAAGTAAAGAGCCGGCTGGCTCATCTGTTGAAGGGTGGTGTAATCCCAAAGTACCTGAAAAAAAAATAAAAAAATATTTTTCTGTGTTTGTGTGCGCCTTAGCCGCACGTGCATCAATATCACATAAATGGAGGACAAAAATTTGTCTGATAAAAATAAAATAGGGAAAGATCAAGAACCACTTTCTCCTAGTGCTGAAGCTGCTGCCACTAGTTATGACATAGACGATGAAATGCCATCACCGTGGTCTGCCAAGGCCGATGCCCAATGTAGAGGGCATATAAAATCCCAAATGGCAAAGTTCAGGAA
The DNA here is from genome assembly GCA_031769625.1 of Taudactylus pleione. Lineage (NCBI taxonomy): Eukaryota > Metazoa > Chordata > Amphibia > Anura > Myobatrachidae > Taudactylus > Taudactylus pleione. The sequence continues at coordinate 20,154,898 of JAUIMM010000065.1, read as the reverse complement.
AATGACCTTAAAAAATACATTTAAATCGTCTGAGGAGAAACGTAAACTTGCCAATGTGCCATTTACGAAACGGAGTGGCAAGGAACGGCTAAGGTCCTCCCTTATGTTCATGAATAGTGGTTCAGCTTCACATGACGATGGAAGCCCTCCTCCAGCTACAAAAATCAAACGAGTTAAGCTGGCAAAAGCACAGCAAAGAACTGTGCTTTCTAATTCTAAGAAGATATCACAAATCCCCATGGAGAGTCCAAGTGTGGTGATCGTTGCGATGCCTGACCTTCCCAACACTGGACGGGAAGAGGTGGTTCCTTCCACCATTTGCACACCCTCTGCAAGTGCTGGAAGGAGCACCCACACTCCACTTGCTGATATATTAAAATTGAAGATGTCACTGTTGAAGTACAACAGGATGAGGATATTGGTGTAACTGGCGCTGAGGAGGAAGTTGACGAGGAGGAGTCTGATGGTGAGATGGTTTGTTTAAATCGGTCACAAGGGGAGACAGTTGTTGTCCGTGGGATGAAAAAGCCCATCACGGTCATGCCATCTTGCACCTCTTTTTTTCTTTGCATTGTACTGTTTGGGGCCTAGTTTTTCAAACTGCCATCCTGTCTGCCACTGCAGTGTCACTCCTAGATGGGCCATGTGTTTGTACCACCCACTTAGCATAGTCATCCAGCTACCTCGGTGCAACCTTTTGGTCTAAAAACAATATTGTGAGGTGTGAGGTGTTCAGGATAGACTGGAAATGAGTGGAAATTAATGTTATTTAGGTTAGTAATAGCATAGGAACAGCAAAACCCACAAATTCTGTGATTTTTAGCTGTTTTTATGCTGTTTTGCAAAAAAATACAGATCCAAAACACAAAACCCAGAACCCAAAACACAGAAGGGTGGTTTTGGCAAAACCAACCCAGATCCAAAACACGAACAAAGATCCAGATCCAAAACCAAAACACAAAACATGAAAAGTGGCCAGTGCACACCCCTAATATATATAACTAACTAATTGGTATCATTGTCTGGAGTGCCACACCTGCTACTCTCTCTCTCTCTCTCTCTCATATATATATATATATATATATATATATATATATGTATGTGTCCTATGTAATGTATGAATGTGCTATACTATAACAGTATATGTCTGTATATATATATATATATATATTAGGGGTGAGCGGGTTCGGATTTCTGAAATCCGAACCCCCCCGAGCCCCCCCGATCCGAGTCCGATCCGAATCAGGCTCGACTTTTCCCGCCTGACTCGGATCTGAAATCGAGGCAAAACGTCATCATCCCGCCTTCCGAGTCTCGCGGGTTTTGGATCCTATATAAGGTACCCGCGTCGGCGCCATTTTCTCACTCGGCTGTGGACAGTGAAGAGGGAGGGTGGGAGTTAAGGCTGTGTAGTGTAGTGTAGTGCTGCTGTTGTCCACTACTTCAAAGTCCATAGGGGCTGGCTGTGTTGTGCTGTGCTGCTGTTGTTAATAGGGGCTGTGTCCACTACTTCAAAGTCCATAGGGGCTGGCTGGACTGTGTTGTGCAGTCAGTTCTCCATAGGGGCTGTGTCCACTCCAAAGTCCTGTGCAGTGTCCCAGTCCTAAAGGGGTGCTGTAGTGTTGTCCAGGGGGTGCTCTGTCCATCAGGGGTGCTCCCCGCAAGTGCTAAAAAAATAATATAATTTCTGTGTTTGTGAATTGTGTGCGCAGTAGCCGCACGTGCATCAACAAAGTAGTGCCAAGCGTGCGCCTGTGTCATAAGTAAAGGGCCGGCTGGCTTGACCGTTAAAGGGTGCTGTAACCCCCGAAAGTACACTCCAGTTCAAACTAAAAAAAAAATTATTTTCTGTGTTTGTGAATTGTGTGCGCAGTAGCCGCACGTGCATCAACAAAGTAGTGCCAAGCGTGCGCCTGTGTCATAAGTAAAGGGCCGGCTGGCTTGACCATTAAAGGGTGCAGTAACCCCCAAAAGTACACTCCAGTCCAAACCAAAAAAAAAATTATTTTCTGTGTTTGTGAATTGTGTGCGCAGTAGCCGCACGTGCATCAACAAAGTAGTGCCAAGCGTGCGCCTGTGTCATAAGTAAAGGGCCGGCTGGCTTGACCGTTAAGGGTGCTGTAACCCCCGAAAGTACACTCCAGTCCAAACCAAAAAAAAAATTATTTTCTGTGTTTGTGAATTGTGTGCGCAGTAGCCGCACGTGCATCAACAAAGTAGTGCCAAGCGTGCGCCTGTGTCATAAGTAAAGGGCCGGCTGGCTTGACCGTTAAGGGTGCTGTAACCCCCGAAAGTACACTCCAGTCCAAACCAAAAAAAAAATTATTTTCTGTGTTTGTGAATTGTGTGCGCAGTAGCCGCACGTGCATCAACAAAGTAGTGCCAAGCGTGCGCCTGTGTCATAAGTAAAGGGCCGGCTGGCTTGACCGTTAAAGGGTGCTGTAACCCCCAAAGTACACTCCAGTCCAAACCAAAAAAAAAATTATTTTCTGTGTTTGTGAATTGTGTGCGCAGTAGCCGCATGTGCATCAACAAAGTAGTGCCAAGTGTGCGCCTGTGTCATAAGTAAAGGGCCGGCTGGCTTGACCGTTAAAGGGTGCTGTAACCCCCAAAGTACACTCCAGTCCAAACCAAAAAAAAAATTATTTTCTGTGTTTGTGAATTGTGTGCGCAGTAGCCGCATGTGCATCAACAAAGTAGTGCCAAGCGTGCGCCTGTGTCATAAGTAAAGGGCCGGCTGGCTTGACCGTTAAAGGGTGCTGTAACCCCCAAAGTACACTCCAGTCCAAACCAAAAAAAAAATTATTTTCTGTGTTTGTGAATTGTGTGCGCAGTAGCCGCACGTGCATCAACAAAGTAGTGCCAAGCGTGCGCCTGTGTCATAAGTAAAGGGCCGGCTGGCTTGACCGTTAAAGGGTGCTGTAACCCCCGAAAGTACACTCCAGTACAAACCAAAAAAAAAATTATTTTCTGTGTTTGTGAATTGTGTGCGCAGTAGCCGCACGTGCATCAACAAAGTAGTGCCAAGCGTGCGCCTGTGTCATAAGTAAAGGGCCGGCTGGCTTGACCGTTAAAGGGTGCTGTAACCCCCGAAAGTACACTCCAGTACAAACCAAAAAAAAAATTATTTTCTGTGTTTGTGAATTGTGAGCGCAGTAGCCGCACGTGCATCAACAAAGTAGTGCCAAGCGTGCGCCTGTGTCATAAGTAAAGGGCCGGCTGGCTTGACCGTTAAAGGGTGCTGTAACCCCCAAAGTACACTCCAAACCAAATAAAAAAATATTTTCTGTGATTGTGAATTGTGTGCGCAGTAGCCGCACGTGCATCAACAAAGTAGTGCCAAGCGTGCGCCTGTGTCATAAGTAAAGGGCCGGCTGGCTTGACCGTTAAAGGGTTCTGTAACCCCCAAAGTACACTCCAAACCAAAAAAATATATATTTTCTGTGTTTGTGACTTGTGTGCACTGTGGCTGCACGTGCATCAACAAAGGAGCAGCGCCAAGCGTGCGCCTGTGTCCCATAAGTAAAGAGCCGGCTGGCTCATTTCTTAAAGGGTGGTGTAACCCACAAAGTGCACTACTCTCCAGCAAAAATAAAAAAATATTTTCTGTGTTTGTGTGCGCTTTAGCCGCACGTATATTATATATCAATATAACATAAATGGAGGACCAAACTTTCTCCGATAAAAATAAAATAGGGAAAGATCAAGAACCACTTCCTCCTAGTGCTGTTGCTGCTGCTGGGAGTTGTTCATCATCCCAGAGAGGAAGTAGGAACATCACTACTTTTACTAAACAATTGACCCTCCAACAGTCCCTAGCGATGAGGATGAAGTACGACAGCAGTCATCCTGAAGCAAAACGTATAACTGAGGCCTTGACTGCTATGTTGGTGTTAGACGTGCGTCCGGTATCCGACATTAGTGCAGTGGGATTTAGACAATTGATGGAGGTAGTGTGTCCTCGGTTCCAAATCCCGTCTAGATTCCACCTGCATCCTCAAAGCAGCAGCGACAAGCGTGCGTCTGTCTGTTAAAGGGTGGTGACACCCTCAAAGTGTGCTACACAAACAATTAAAATATTGTTCTTTTTTTTTCTGTCTTTGTGAAATGTGTGGGCTGTAGCCGCACCTGCATCCTTAAAGCAGCAGCGACAAGCGTGCGTCTGTCTGTTAAAGGGTGGTGACACCCTCAAAGTGTGCTACACAAACAATTAAAATATTGTTCTTTTTTTTTCTGTCTTTGTGAATTGTGTGGGCTGTAGCCGCACTTGCATCCTCAAAGCAGCAGCGACAAGCGTGCGTCTGTCTGTTAAAGGGTGTTGTAACTCTCAAAGTGCTCCAAAAATCAAAAAAAATTTTTTAATGTGTTTGTGACTTGTGTGCGATGTAGCCACACTTGCATCCTCAAAGCAGCAGCGACAAGCGTGCGTCTGTCTGTTAAAGGGTGGTGACACCCTCAAAGTGTGCTACACAAACAATAAAAATATTCTTCTTCTTTTTTCTGTCTTTGTGAATTGTGTGGGCTGTAGCCGCACCTGCATCCTTAAAGCAGCAGCGACAAGCGTGCGTCTGTCTGTTAAAGGGTGGTGACACCCTCACAGTGTGCTACACAAACAATTAAAATATTGTTCTTTTTTTTCGGTCTTTGTGAAATGTTTGGGCTGTAGCCGCACCTGCATCCTTAAAGCAGCAGCGACAAGCGTGCGTCTGTCTGTTAAAGGGTGGTGTAACTCTCAAAGTGTTCTACACAAACAATTAAAATATTGTTCTTTTTTTTTCGGTCTTTGTGAAATGTGTGGGCTGTAGCCGCACCTGCATCCTTAAAGCAGCAGCGACAAGCGTGCGTCTGTCTGTTAAAGGGTGGTGTAACTCTCAAAGTGCTCCAAAAAATAAAAAACTATTTTTTTAATGTGTTTGTGACTTGTGTGCGATGTAGCCGCACTTGCATCCTCAAAGCAGCAGCGACAAGCGTGCGTCTGTCTGTTAAAGGGTGGTGACACCCTCAAAGTGTGCTACACAAACAATAAAAATATTCTTCTTTTTTCTGTCTTTGTGAATTGTGTGGGCTGTAGCCGCACCTGCATCCTTAAAGCAGCAGCGACAAGCGTGCGTCTGTCTGTTAAAGGGTGGTGACACCCTCAAAGTGTGCTACACAAACAATTAAAATATTGTTCTTTTTTTTTCGGTCTTTGTGAAATGTGTGGGCTGTAGCCGCACCTGCATCCTTAAAGCATCAGCGACAAGCGTGCGTCTGTCTGTTAAAGGGTGGTGACACCCTCAAAGTGTGCTACACAAACAGTAAAAATATTCTTCTTCTTTTTTCTGTCTTTGTGAATTGTGTGGGCTGTAGCCGCACTTGCATCCTCAAAGCAGCAGCGACAAGCGTGCGTCTGTCTGTTAAAGGGTGGTGTAACCCTCAAAGTGTGCTCCACAAACAATAAAAATATTCTTTTTTTTTTTCTGTCTTTGTGAATTGTGTGGGCTGTAGCCGCACTTGAATCCTCAAAGCAGCAGCGACAAGCGTGCGTCTGTCTGTTAAAGGATTACATCAGTGACAGCATCCAAGTAGGCATGTCAGACAGTCCGTACCTGTACTGGCAGGAAAAAGAAGCAATTTGGAGGTCCCTGTACAAACTGGCTCTATTTTACCTGAGTTGCCCCCCCTCCAGTGTGTACTCCGAAAGAGTGTTTAGTGCAGCCGGGAACCTTGTCAGCGAAAGGCGTAGGAGGTTGCTTCCACAAAATGTGGAGAAGATGATGTTCATAAAATGAATTATCAACTCTTCCAGGGAGACCAGCCTCCAGAACGTACAGAGGGACCTGTGGTTCCAGCAGGGACGAATTAATACTCTGTGAGGATGAGGATGTACACACTGAAGAGGGTGAGGAATCGGTGGATGAGGAGGATGAGGATGACATCTTGCCTCCGTAGAGCCAGTTTGTGCAGGGACAGATTAATTGCCAGCTTGTTTTGTGGGGGCCCAAACGAACCAATCATTTCAGCCACAGTTGTGTGGCAGACCCTGGCGCTGAAATGATTGGTTTGTTAAAGTGTGCATGTCCTGTTTATACAACATAAGGGTGGGTGGGAGGGCCCAAGGACAATTCCATCTTGCACCTCTTTTTTTTCTTTGCATTATGTACAGTTTGGGGCCTAGTTTTTCAATGCCATCCTGTCTGCCACTGCAGTTTCACGCCTAGATGGGTCACGTGTTTGTGCCGCCCACTCGTGTCGCTTAGCATAGTCATCCAGCTACCTCGGTGCAACCTTTTGGACATAAAAACACTATTGTGAGGTGTGAGGTATTCAGAATAGACTGGAAATGAGTGGAAATTAAGGTTATTGAGGTTAATAATAGCATAGGAGCAGAAAAACCTACAAATTCTGTGATTTTAGCTGTTTTTATGCTTTTTTTCAAAAAAATACAGATCCAAAACACAAAACCCAGAACCCAAAACACGGAAAGGTGGTTTTGGCAAAACCAATCCAGATCCAAAACACGAAGAAAGATCCAGATCCAAAACCAAAACACAAAACACGAAAAGTGGCCGGTGCACACCCCTAATATATATATATATATATAGGTATACACACATGCAAGGAAACCACCTCCCATGAACACGGCGTTTGTCCCTGGCCACACAGTGTGGGAGGGTTGGCATCTGGCTGTGTGTGAGGCACAGTAGGAGTCACCAAAGGGAGGAGTTGGGACCAAAAAGGGGTGGCGCCAGGATAGAAGAGAGGAGGAGTGAGGGTTATTATCATTAAACCGCCTCCCCTAAATGAAAAGTCTAGGTCCGCCACTGAATGCATCAAAAGGCATCACACCTCCTGCATGCATTACATATTAAGTAGTTGCATTGTACAATGCAGCATTGGATAACCTGCAGGAACATCGGCCAGCTAAGTGACCCATGGGATCATGCAAACCGGCTGGCTGCTACAGATGAGAGAAAGAGGCCTCCCCCCGCCAATTGGGAATTTGCATTCAGCTGATTCAGGCCCTGTGTTCACAAACTTTACAAATTCCTGAGGAGATTCTAAGGGGTATATTTACTAAAGTGCAGGTTCATAGAAGTGGGGTTGTTGCCCATAGCAACCAATCAGATTCTACTTATCATTTATATAGTACCTTCTAGAAGATAGCTAGAATCCAATTGGTTGCTATGAGCAACACCTCCCCTTCTATACACCTGCACTTTAGTAAATATATCCCTTAGGGTATCCATGAGTGCTATGTGTGAGTCTGACATTTTTGACACTGTAATCCTAGAGAAGCCTCATACCACCATTTTTGCACTCTCAGCAAATGTGAGGATCAGTAGCAGTAAAAGTAAAGATGGTGACATAGTAATTTAGGATACTACTGTGGAAGTGAAACAGGATGTGGGGGATATTTGTGTATCTGATACTACAGAGAATGTTGATGATGAATGTGCTGGACAAGAAAATGTTGAAAAAATTCAGGAGGAGGATGTTGTTTGTATCAAAATAAGTCAGCCACCAGTGGCAGCAGTTCTTGTCTATGGTCATGTTTGGGCAAAAGACCAAAACAGCCACCTCTTTTGTGTGGAATTATTTTTAACCAATTCTTGACAATATTTGTCAACCCATCTACACCGGTATGTAGTTTCTTCAGTAACCTAAATGTTCCTAATGTTTTATTTTACCTTAGAGCAAATCAAAGGTTCAGTTGAAAGATTTGATGCTGAGAAAGACCTGCATGATTGCATATTACTGAAACGGATGGAGAAAATATTGAACAATTCACTTAACAATGCATTATACTATACAAAGCAAAGAGATCCAGCATACTTCGATGGTGAGACATATTTTCATATAATTGTTACTTTAAAGTTGTTTTTTGGTGACAGATATATGTTATGTACAGTAGGTACATATTCTGAGAACTACAGCATATAATTGTATGTTTATAAAAAGATAGTTTAAACCCCAATTAAAAATACAAACGCACAAAAATATAGCTTAATGTAATGAAAAGTTTTTAATCTTTTGTAGAAATGTTACAGATAGGAGCTTTAAACCTATTTTGTCAGTGATAAGGACAATTAAATATATTTACCGCGATGTTCAGTGGCATATAATAGAAATACCTGCTATCAATCTGATAGCCTCTGTTGCCTAACTAATGAAGGTCTGTAGAGGCATTGAAGCTTTGTGAGCATAGAAGGCCCATCTGTGGAGATGACAGCAGAAAACATCCCGCACATTAGGTTATATTGTCACAGTGTTCCATAAACAATCTGCTGATAAAAGTATAGAAGTTACTGTTTTTTTCACTAAGAATTGCCAAGTAATTAATCCTTTTGCAAATAAATCTTCTTCTGAGGTAAAATTACAAAACAAAGTGAAGCAAAGACTCCCCTGAGTATAGTTAAAATCAGAGAATTTATGGCCGGATTGAAATGTCTGATTTGTCTCAGTAGTAGATCTGAACATATGGTTATGACTCATTTAACACCAGTATCACCTTAAAGACTCAACAAGTAAAGAAGATGTGAGCATTATTCTGATAACATAGTAAATGTATGATCTATAATATATATTTTATTTACAGAGCTAAATATTATATATTCAAAAAAGATTATGGGTGGACCGACCTCCAATGGGCATTGTATGTATATTACCACCCTGACCGTACAAACGCCCCCAGCTCCTGTTTGGGATTATTAATATTAATAAATATGACCCCCCTCCATATCAGATGTGACCAGTTTAGGCCTCCTAAACTAGACTGTTGTCTGCTCTTCCCTTACAAAACAGGACTGGTAACCGACATGAGGTTGTTGCATGAGTAAGAGGACCGTTTTCAAAGAAATCCCAACCCTGACATAGAAATTACTGAAAATAATCATGCATCAAGTGTGAGCATTGAAATACTGTACTGCTTTGCAATAAGTTGTGATGTAGCCCTTGTTGCACAACATAGCTTCAATCCAACTTTATCAGACTTTACTGCTTAGTGAGAAGACACCTATATTATTATATGTTTATATATTCTAGCAGACTATGTTGTATCTATGTATCTATCTATAAATATATACATATTGTTTTGAGATCAAGGCAGGGGTGCCCTTTCCTGGGGTAGATGGGCACTTCCAAACACACATCATCCAGGAAACATCACACCAGTCCAGGGTTTCCATGTAATTAGTCAAAGCTAGTTTATTGTACAGTAAAGCTGGGTACACACTTAGCGATATTTTGAATGATTTGCCCAATTCTAACACATCGGAATGACAAATTGTTCAAATCATGCAGTGTGTACTCACTCTGCATGGGCCGGTTCATGCTCCCGTGGGGTCATCAGCAGCTTCTTCTGTTCAGCGCTACATGAAACTCAACCTGATGATGTTCCTTATGACCCCATGCAACGGGATGCGGCAGGGGCCGACATATTGGCCGGTCAGGTACCGTATCATCTAATGTGTACTGGCCACCCGATATGTCAGCCCATCGGTGCGGCGGGATCGCCCGAAGGATCATTGGGTACACACATCATTTAGTGTGTACCCAGCTTAAGAAAGAACATAAAACAAAATCCTAACATTTCACGGCTCTAGCTAAACAAACAGGATCTCTTTCTCAACTGTGGTAGGACCCAATGCCCTTATCCCAAACACAGGTATATGTACAGTACTCATGGTCAGTAAATCACAGTGTCTCTTAACAAGCCTGCTGCCTGTTTCCCCAGGTAGTGAGACACTGAGTAAAATCCCTGACACACTTTTATCAGCCTCTAACAGGTGCAAGTACTAATTACAAAAAAGAAATAGAACTACGGCGCTGCCTCTTGTTTTCTTCAATCACACGGGAAAAAAATACGATTAAGGGCGTCTATTTCCTCCTTAGATGTTAGATCACACTATACTCCTTTTTGAAACAGATGGCTACTTGATCCTTGAGGAAACTGATTGGTAGGTCGGATAAATCTAAGAAAAAAGGGGAACAAGGACCAGCGCCTGATAGTGTAGTAATTGATTAAACCATGAAGATTCATTAAATAATCTAAATATGGCCGTACCATATATATACTTGTATATTAAGCATATCACAAAAATATTTAGATCGCAGTCATAGAATCCCACACTGGACGTAGCCTTCAGCTTCTATCTTTCTTCCCCACAGTAACTAGGAATTCACCGACCAGATTATTGCAACCTGGAATTGCATTAAGAAGGTCCCATTTCATCTGTACCTACAGGATACAAAAGGGAGAAAGTACTGTCTATCTATCTATCTATCTATCTATCTATCTATCTATCTACTGTGTGTGTATATAACAATATGGGCCATTAAGGTTTTAAAAAAACTTTTTTTTTTAATAAGCAGAGTTTCAAGGACTGTTTGGAGATCAGTTTTGGATTCTTCCTTCTGCTTGGAACCATACTATCCAAGAATTTGTATACAAAGAAATATTACCTGATAAATCTTTGTGTTTAATTGAGGAATTTAGTGATCAGTGTATTTCTGCTCTTCTGGGAAACCCGTAAGTAACCGACTTTAAGTTTATTGTTATCGTTTTATTCTTTTTCAAATTATTGTTCATTATGATTATTGTTTTATTTCAGCAAAACAATGTGATTGTTACAAAACATGGTAATCATACATATAGGTCATGTAATATTCTGGACTAGTTTAATTGTATCTTTAGACATGCTATCAGCATTGAAGAAAAAATATACAAATGAGGATCACTGTAGGTTGATAGTGTATGCCTGGTCATGGAGGCACTGTACTAGCTTTCATGCCTGTGGAGGCTAAACTCAATCACTGTACAAGCTATAGCTGCAGGTAATGACAAAGAGAAATAAAGATGGCTCTTAGGTTGGAGAGTCTTTGTCGGGCAGTTATTTAATATAGCAAATGCCATTTTAGCCATCAGATTTAAAGATGGATCTCCCAGCACTGATTTAGTACAGCCAGGGTAGAGATGGGATTGAGCCTCACCCTGGCAGTGTGTAGAAAGGGAGAAAACACCTTTCATGGCACAAAGTGCAAAGTTAAATTAAGACTATGACCCAGGCCTTCTGTGAGTTTTGTCTATACTTGAGCAACCACCAATATTTGTATTGCCACAAACTATGGTATATGGATGTTGGGTAATGTGAGCACCCCCAGTCATTTCACAATGTGTCTCCAATGGTTCAGGCTGATTTCATGTGTAAGATATGGGAATGAGCTAGGACTAGTTAAAGGAACAGGATACTGAATTACCACCTGCCAGCCAGTGTATGTAAAATGTATATACTGTAAATGGCAGAAATAACATCAATTTCCTTTAACAAGGTGCTGTGTGTAAGTTTATGGTATCTATAAACATAATTATTCTGAAGGTTCCAATTTTTGCTTTCAAGACACATATATATGATGTATTCATGTAAAGTACACATAAAAGTGTTGAAGCCAACATCCTGAGTCAACACTCTGCTCACTACCCAGCAGTCCTGATCCAAAATAAGCGGTCAGGGCAATCCAGCCATAATCACTAGCAAAGAGGCGCTGAATCAGTAGCAAACAGTTCCAGGTACTGGTTAAGGAGCCTAATTGTGTCAGTGAGTATTCTTCTGTAACTGGGGTACAGTATCATGGTAGTGCACAGTGGACACAGTCAGTGAGTATCTGGTAGACTAGTGGCACCAATAGGTGTGATCAGTTAGATTAACCCCAAGCCAAAACAAAGTAAGATCATACCACATGTATACATTGTGCTGAATGTAAATATTTTAAACCTAGGGTCGTACTGGCATTTATTTTTCTGTGTGTACCAGGCAGATGTATTTGCTTTGAAAGAGGTACATGCAAAGGAATTAGTTATTAACCAGGTTCCTGATACACATTTGATGTCAATATGGGTATAAACTACTGTAAATAATATCAGTATAAACAGTGAGTTGAAATGTTATCACTTATTATCAGTGAATTTTGATGCATCTCTTCCATGTTCTTTAGCAAAATTTGTGTATTGTTAGGAACTATGGCATCTATTGCTATAAATTACTATGTATATTAGAAAATACAGTACTTTGTATTTCTGTGACCTGTATAAGAACATCTTGCCTGCAGCCTAATGCTTTTTATGGTCACAAAGATCTTTGGTGACTTCTCATACAATATCACAGTACAGTAGATAGTAGATTATCCAGGATGGGTCTGGCCCATCATGGTACTAGGGAAATACATGGTGAGCCCCACTGCAAATTAACAACCAGTGGCACATTCATACCAGGTGGCTGCTCAGTGGTGGTGCTGCTCAGTGGTGGCACTATACATGAGGGGGCACAATTTTGATCAACATGTTTTTTTCAAATATTTGTAATAGACTTAATAATTAATAAATTACATAGGCATAATAGTGACTTTGCTAAGTTCGATGCCTCACACACAGTATAGGGTACAAAGTTACCTCTATGGGCGGTGCCAAGTGTTACTATAACTGCAAGGAGAATGGGGGTTCCCAAAGGACCCCCATGGGGTAGAACTTGAACAAATAAGTGCGAAGGGTAAAGAAAAAGTACTTTGTGGGATATATCTGTAACACAAGGAATGTGACTTAATGGTCCCTGAAGCCGGGTACACACTAGACGATGTGTCGTCCGATCCAGTGGATCGGATGACATATCATCCACATCGGGCAGTGTGTACCCGCTATGTCGCTGAGGATGTGCGCTCCCAAGCATCGCCGGCAACATCGCCCGTCGCACCTGCAGGGACCCTACAGACTTTTTTAGGTGGTTCACACTAGGACTACATCGATACAACACAAATATCTTAACAATACGAGAGAATTATGTTTATTACATACATTACCTAACACTATTTTAATCACAACCTTGAGTGACAGAACAGGACCTTAGAGCACTTACGCTATACCCCATCTTCTGTAATATTTATGTATCTTTTGGATAGGTTGGGATGCCTTCCCTATGTTTAGAAGCTAAAGGTACTATATATACCTCCTGTAGCGCGAACCTTAACATTAATTTATTTGTCAACATGTGAATGCTGCTGGACTCTATTGAGAAGAGGAAATGGATTCATCACCATACACTAGCAGGATAACCAGACTCTGGCCAGATTTAAGAAGAGAGAGGATTGTAATGATAACAGGGTACTGAGCATTGAAAATAACAGTTGAACTTCATTGGTATCCCCACAAATAAATGTATGATAGATCTATATATCTGTGATAGATGTTTACCAGTATATTTTCACAGTAGGTGAATATTCAAGAATACTATGTGTTTTTAAATGTTACAAGTTAGGTAATCTATGCACACTAGATAGTCTGTCATGTCATCTTGAATAATTGCTGTTGCTTATTGTCATCAGAATCCACAGCCTACTGGCACGCTCTGAATTTGCATCTATTGCAAGCAGAGACATTGTGAGACTTCATGCATTAGAAGTCAGCCATACTGTGCTGTAAGTGGCACTCAGCCTAGAACACAAAAACACAGAAAATACAACAATGTGTTAAACTGGAGTGTGGATCAATGTGATATACAGTATGTTCCTCTGTTGGTTAAGCAGATGCATCCTGGCTCATTTTTCTGTCCAAATAGACTGTATGGAGCCTCTCAATGAAGGCTGCCTCACTAATACCTGAGAAGAAAGGGATGGCTCAGGGCAGTACCTCCTATATGCTGGCATAAATCCAGGGCAGGTGAGTTAAATGGACCACTCTGCTGAAGTCTCACATCCATGGGAACCAGACACAAAATAAGGCATCACCCCAGCAGCTCTCTTTCTTGCCTGGACAGTACTGACTAGAGGTTATGGCTCCTGTTGGGAGGATCAGACTTTGTCAAAAAGTGGTGAAACATTGGGCTTTATCTTTCTCTCACTGCTAGAGAAGTGTAATATGGTGGCTCAGCAGCCGGGACCTTCCTACCAAGGGAAGGTGATTATAGCTCCTTTTAGAAACAGTTATGCAGTATGCTAGGTTTGATCGGTTGACATACTGGTATTTGTTCATGTAAAGTGCTATAATCATCTGTGCTGTTTTTCACAATAAAGTCACTGTCAGGTTGCGGCCTAGGTTTCGGCCGTTAATCACCTCAGCGCCGGCTTCCCCTGACCTCTCGAACGGCCAGACGCCAGGTGCGGCAGCGAGTGACGCACTGAGGTATATGCCTGGGGTCTGCTAGGACATCCATGTGCTGCTCCGTGATTTGGTTTCTCCAGTTACCATCATGGACGCAGCCATGACAGTCTACATCACCTGATTAGCTCTTTACCCAATGGCAGCATTGGCTGTGGTCAGCTGACACTGTCCTCCAATGGACTGCTACCTTAGGGTATTTAGCCAGGCTCTGGACAACAGGAAGTTGCCTGTACAACGTCGTTACTTTCAGTGAATACTTACTGTTGCAGCATTCCAGGTTCCAAACTCCTTTCTTCCAGTGATATATTCCTAGTGTCAATTCACGGTGTGTGTACTCAGTATGTCATTCGAGTACTATCTCCTAAGTGTCAAACTCCTGTGCCAGTTCTAGGTCTGTATCCACAATGTGTGTACTCAGTACGTCATCTGAGTACCATCTCCTAAGTGTCATTCTCCTGTGCCAGTTCTGCATTTGGATCCACAGTGTACGTACTCAGAACATCTTCTGAGTATTATCTCCTAGTGCCATTCTCCTGTACTAGCTCTGTGTCTGGACCAACAGTGTATGTACTCAGTACGTCACCCAAGTGCAACTCCCAGTATTGTTCTCCTGCGCTTTCCCTGCAATTGTGTTCTTCCATTTCCCATTTGTGCCAGATACATGACCAAAGGGCCATGACCTGCTTGCTGGGTGCAGCTTAAACCCAAATTCCAATTGGAGGGGTCACTGGTGAAGACCTCCCAGTATTGTTCTCCTGTGCTTTTCCTGCAATTGTGTTCTTCCATTTCCCACTTGTGCCAGATACCTGACCAAAGGGTGCGACCTGCTTGCTGGGTGCAGCTTAAACCCAAAACCCATTAGGAGGGGTCACTGATGAACACCTCCCAGTAAGTTAGACTCCGTGCCTTTCATCAAGTCTAGCCAACATCCGGTACTTGTGGATAAGGAAGTCATATATTCAGGCCCTTCGCCTCTGGTTCCTTTTCCAACCTGGGACCCCGACTTCCAATCCCTCAGTAGAAGATCTCCATAGTCCAAATGTGAGAGTCACATTAATTTACACACTATAACCAAAAATTGCCTAGCTACAGTTTTGGGCCTCATTTATCAATGAGTTTTATAACTCACAGTGAGTGATAAAACTTGATGTGTATTATAAATTGTGTTCCAGCCAATCAGCTCCCAACTGTAATTTTTCAAATAGTTGGGAGCTAATTGGCTGGAGCACTATTATCATACTCAACAAGTTTTATTACTCATTGTTAAGGCTAAAACCTGATGATAAATTAGGCCCTTTGTACCAATTTAGAGCTAAATATTACTGCATCATCCTCACAAAGGGATGACCATGCACTCAGCCAATCAGAGCAAGCTAGTGTCATGAGAAAACCACTGATTGGCTCAGCCTCAGCACATATTTACTACTGCAAGTCATGTGTGCTCATTCACTCTTGTTGCATTTCTGCTAGGAGCAAGTCAATGTTTCTTACATGGTTTTTATTTTTGTACTCTTTGGGCTACTCCAGGAAGAAAATTCTCTATCGATTTAGAGGTTTATTAAAATGGTGAATCATGTAATTGCTGTCTGTGTTTTGTTTTCCTCTATTAGATATTATTATTATTGAACTACATTTTCCTGCCCTGAACTAGCCCCGACAGGGAAGCAGTCGGGAAGCCGACGGACCTAATCCCGACCGCCGGCTTCCCGACTGTCTAATCCCGGCACGGGTCTAAAGACAGGCGTCGAGATACCGATGTCTGTCATTAGACCTATGCCGGGAGCCTGACGCCCAGCATCCCAATCAAGGAACGCCAAGCACCGGGCGTGGACAGCCGCGCGGGGGAAGGGTTAGGTTGAGGGCTTCCAGGGGGGACTTAGGGTAATGCACCCTCCTGGGAGGTTAGGGTTAGGCTAGGGGAAGGAAGGGTTAGGGTTAGGCACCCCCGGGGGAGAGTTTAGGGTTAGGCATCCCCCCCGGGGGACTTAGGTTTAGGCAGCGGGGAAGGAGGGATTAGGTTTAGGCACTTAGTGGGGGGATTAGGGTTAGGCACTTGGGGGGAAGGTTAGGGTTAGGCACCCCTAAGGGAGGGTTAGGGTGCGGAATTAGATTAGTTACACTTACCTTTAGAATGATCGGGATTTCCTCCTCTGTCGGGCTGCAGCTGTCGGGATTAGAACCATATTGATTCCCCCCAACATGCTATGATAGCCCTGGGCAAGGTGGTACTTGTGGAGGGGAGCAGAGAGTAACACAGCACAGGTAGCAACTACAATAGACTACAGTAGCTACAGCAGATGAGAGATAGTTGTTGCTATCCCTGCTACTCCAGTATTTACGTCCATGAATGTACCTATAATAAGGCAACCGGAGATAGCTATGACAAGAATTATATTTAAAAGGCAGATACTGTGTATATATAATGAATCATTTAAAACAAAAAAAAGTTTGTTTATGTAAGTAATGAAATGAGTGCTATTTCAGTTGCCACCTTAAGCTGTAGTATTTTCATGCACACCCCTGTGAGAATGTATACAATTTGTACATTAAACAAATGTGCAAAAGAGCTTCTCTTCTAAAGTTCACATAACTGGTCACTATAAAGTAAATTCTGATTACGAACATATATAGTTGCATTTGAATTCATACAAATCTGTGATATGCAGCATACTGTATATTCTATATTTATTTACATATATTAACATTTTCCATTGCAATTTACTATGTGTGTTTTTATTACATAATTGTACTAGACGCTACTGTAGCTCAGTTTTTATTTTATGTACAATCACTGTATAATGAGAATTGATATCTTATTTATATCTGGCAATTAAATACTGTATAAAGATCATAAAAAGACAAGATTATTAGTTCATAATGAAACATTTGCACTTGGATGCCAAGTATATGGTGTGCATTATTATACATAACTAGCTCAACACATATCCAGGCACAAATTAACATAAAACTTAGCTTATTAAACAAAATCATAGACATGAAAAAGTATTAAATAATGCAGAGTGCGGAAAACTAATTTCGCTTGATGGATTTCCTATAAAATATCCGGAAAAGAGACTGAAGGAAAATTGTGCGTGGTTTACAATTCATAGTCCAAATGAGAAATCATAATTTCGTGTGTACAAAATAATATAATAATGTATGTTGATCAATTATTCAACTTGGGAAAATGGCTGAGAATGAAAAATGGGTTAAATTGTTTAACAATGTATAAAAGCACTAGCATATCATTTACTTTTTTTCATAAGACATGAAAAACAGTAGAAAGTAAAAAGCAGCAAATAAATAAATTAATAACAGTATATGGACAATAAAAAAAAACCACAACAATAATAGAACGTATAGCTCAATTCAGCATGGATTTACTGTATTTCAAAGTGAACTCATTAAAAGTACCAGCAGGGTGCACTGTCTCCAATGTTTTAAGCGTTCTTGTTACTTACACGCCACTTAGACAAGTGTCTATTATTTCAGGTTGTATGGGTTTTGGTAAGGAAATACAGTAAATTGAAAAGCATCTACCTAGCAATTGTTATATTAGCAAATACATACAGTAACATTGTTATTTTTATTTTTTTTGTCTGTGAAAGGAATGGAGACAGAGAGGGCTGCATTGTGAGTAATCCTTGCTGTATGAAGATGAAACAAAAAGGATGCAGTGATTACTCACTCTCTCACCAACTTCTGTATTTTGTCATTGGAAAAATGGTAAGTACAAGTGTAGCACTGTGTTAGCAATCATCTGTTGATAGATACATAGTACACATATGCATCAAAGAAAGCACATCCACCAGACACTTGTACAGTGTATGTTGGACTATGAAAACCTGTATGAATTTGACTCGTGTCCACTTATCCCTGGTGAGATAGAATGGGGGAAAGGGGTAGGAATCTATGTTCTAACATAGGTCGAATACAGTAAGGGCATGGTTTTTCAATTGGTAATTATTGAGGATTGTGAAGGATCACAGGGAAGCAAGCCTACATGGCAAAACACATGTCCTGCAGCTTCTCCCCTGGCTCTCCATGTGGGTGAAGCATCACTCAGAGCAATCGGAGATTCCACCCTGCACCCACCTCTCAGGTATTCCTTTTCTGTGGGGATAATGCTCTTGATGTGAATCTGGCTTCTGCAATGTCATTTTAATACCAGAAGCCACCTAACTCCTGGCACATGAGTGACTGCCCTCACTTTACTGTTGTTTACATCAGCACATTTACTGGCCCCACTCAAATCTGGCATCCTCTCCCTGGAAGATGCCAGAAAGCAGAAGGTGCTAGGGCATCTGTGTAGCAGAAAAGCTCATTTCACATCAGCATGGGCATAACTGCACATGATATTTTGTTGGTAAAAACATGTAATTTTCCCTTGTAAATTTGTATGTAGCATACTTTGTGTGTGGAAAGATGACAAGCCTTTTGAAGCTGGGCAAGAGAGGTTATAGGAAGGTCTTTCTTCCTGGGTAAGCCATAAACCTGTCTGGCTGTATAGAGCATGAAAGAAACATGTCTGTGGAAATTATATGACAGCTGGCCAGACCCTTGATGAAACAGTCATTAAGAGCCCTGTGTTCGGTTTGGGAACAGTGATCAAAAAGTAGTTGTTTACATAGGAAAACACTGTGTTTTTGTGTAATTAAAGAACCCATGCTCAAGTGGCCATGAAAACCTGAGTTTTAGCCAGCTGGACAATCCACTCTGAGCTAAAAAGGGTTAAAATCACCCCAGGGAGGGGGGTGAGGGAGTGCCTGGAAATGCAGGCATAAATATGTGACTCAACCCTGGCCCATTGTTCATTCTGCATGAGGCTATCGAAGGATACAGGTGATCCCAAATTTGCCACTGGGAAGGCCTCATCCCAGAATCATTTAATTCAACATGATTTGAGTGGTATGTTTCTCCAATTTGTTATATTATTTTTTCAGGAAATTGTAAGTAATGGTGTGATTCTCTTTAATATTATTATATTCTTTGTAACTTTTTGTACATAAACTTTGAAGATATTCTTGAATTAAACATTAATTCTAGTTCTGTGTTTTTATGACCCAAGGTCTACTATGGCTCATGTTACCTATTTTTCTAAGTATTGATAATTGTGTATGCAGGTGAGAGCAGAAGCTCACCTTCTGCTTTAGCATTACATTTTTCTTCTGCTGGTGGCAGTTACCAGGTTTAGTTAACCACACGTGCTGAGGTAACCTGTAAAAGTCACGGGCGGTGATTCTCAGATTGGTATATCTTGAGGATCGGCCCGTAGGACCATGACAATTGGTTCGCAGTGGTGGGACAATTGTTTTTTTTTTAATAAAAACTTAAGTGAAGGAGGGAGTACTCTGAGAGAGGAACCCAATTTCACAAGATACCAGAACTCAAAGCTTATTTTAGTAAAAGGCCACACTGTGAAAGCAATTTCTGCTTCCCCACTCCTGTTCTCTTAATTTTATTTTGGTGAATGATGGCTGTAAACTACAAAGACCTCAGGAAGGAAGATCTTGAGGTGTGGTGCAGGCAGAAGGGTCTGGAAAGTGAGGACCAAACCAGGCAACAGATGATCAAAACGCTAATGAATGCAGACATGCAGCAAGGAGCTGGAGGGGATCAATTAAATTCTGGGTCTGTTGTTGAGGAGCAGATGGCACTGGATGTTACGGGGCCCACTCATCATAGATCAGACTCCTCTAATACCTCCAGTGGGAACTCTGCCTTGGATCTGTATCTGCAGTCGGCAATTAAGTATGTGAAAGAGCTCAACCCGGCTATGGTGCTGCGGCTTAAGGAGCAGTTCAGTACTAAGGAGGCCAGAGAGGCTGCAAAACATAAGGCTGCTATGGACCTGGAAGCGACTGCCATGGCAAGAGGGGCTGCTGAACTCAGAGCTGCTATGGAGCTGGAAGCGGCTGCCATGGCAAAAGAGGATGCTGACCAGTTGGAGTTAGCTAAACTCACCCAGCAGTCTGTGGCTTGTGATACAAATACCCATCAACTACGTCAAGAACAATTTCCAGTGATGGAAAATGACAGTGAACTGGACACCTTTTTCAGGACTTTTGAAAAGACTTGCCATCCATTTCAATTGGACTTGAATCTGTGGGTCAGTTATTTAACCCTAGGCCTAAGAGGGAGAGCGCTGGATGCATTTGCCGACCTTCCGCAGGAAATGGATGGGAATTATGCAGAAATCAAAAAGGCATTGTTTGCATGATTTAACATTACCCCGGAAGCTTATAGGCAGAAGTTCAGAGGTCTAACATGCAGTGCCTCTAATACTTATGCAGGACTGTCCACACAGCTAACAACCTTCTTGCAGCAATGGCTGGATGGAGTGCAGGTGACAGACTTTGAGGTGTTAAAGGACCTCATTCTGCAGGAGCAATTAATCTCCCTGTGCCCAGCAGAAATCAAGGAGTGGGTCCTGTATTGTGAACCCAAGACAATGAAAGAAGCTGCCAGCCTAGCAGATAAGTACGCTGCTACCCAGACCACCACAGCAAAGAAAAGTTAGAGATCACCCAGGCAACCCACCTGGAAAGAGAAGCGACCTGGAGGAGCTGTCACATTGCCTTCCACTGCAGCTGCGACTCCTGTTTCAGCACCAGTAAAGCGGGTGGGGGGAAAGCTGGTTTGGGCCACGGGCCGCCAGTGTTTTGTATGTGATGACACCGGGCACCTTAGTGCTAGTTGTCCGGTAAAGAAGAAGAGGACACCCTCTCCTGCAGGGGCCTCATCTGCAAAAGCCGTGCATGCCGTTTGTATGCATGAGGGTCCCAGGAGGGTGTCAGTGAGAACCTGCAAGTCATGGTCATAGGAAAGCAGGTAACTGTGGGGCTACGTGACACCGGGGCAGATTTGACATTAGTGCATCCCATATTAGTGGACCCATAGAACTTTATTCTCAGAAAGACAATTGTCGTATGTGGTGTCGGGGGACTCCAGTCCCAGGTATACCTGGACTGGGGGGTGGGCAGAGGTTTCCAGGAGGTGGGTGTGTTGCCCCATTTACCCACAAATGTGCTTCTTAGTACTGACCTTGGTTGTTTGAGGGCTACCTATGTGACAGAACCTGATGTATCTAATACCATGTAGCTAGTTTCTCCCACTAACCTCATTCCTCTCCAGGTGGCAAGTGATCCCAATAAAGTACAAATGCCTATGTGTAAGATGGAGCAATGATGCTATATAGTGTTGTAAATGCTCGTGTTGAGTTGCAGGTACCCAAAGAGAATACACCAGGTCAGGTTAATGTGGTTGATTCTGATAATGTATTGTCTTTTGCCACTGTAGCCAGTAATTCTGCCAATGCATGCATCACTGTTGAGGATAATGTGCCTATGTGTGGGAGTGACCTGGGGGAGGCTGCATGTGTTAAAAATATGTCTGCTGAGGATGGTGCCATACGTGTGTGTGCTGTCACTACACGATCTCAGAAAGCACAGTCCAGGGGAGAGCTGAGACACACTGCCGCATCTCTTCTCCCTGCTCTCCCTTGTGAGAGCAGTTCACACACACAGGAACAATACCCACACACTGAGAGTGCATTAGGAAGCTTGGCATTCCAAGTAGAGTAGAAGACTAACCCCTCCCTACTCACCCTCAGGGCAGCAGCTGATGAGCCTGACAATGCAAACCAAACACACAGGATGTACTGGGAAAATGATTGCTTATACAGGGAGTGCCCTGTCTCTCATACAACACGAGCCCAAGTTACTGAGTTTCAGCTTGTAGTACCCTGAACTTATCGGGAGGGTCTGCTTAGGGTAGCGCATGAAAGACCCCTGGCAGGGCAACAAAAAATTCTACTGGCCAGGCATGATGACTGACATACCAAAGTACTGTCGGCCATGTCATACCTGCCAGTTAGTGGGGAAATCTGGGGATGTAGGGAAGGCCCCCCTTATTCCCCTCCCCATTATTCCAGAACCATCCATTTGAGCGGGTGGCTGTAGACATTGTAGAAGCCCCTAATAGTGGTATGTGTAGTGAGGGTAATGTAATACATGCTACTGGGTTAGAAGGTAAAACTTTTTTTCCCCTGGTTGGAGAGTATCTGGACTTAGAAGCAGGGCAAGGCTTTAGGGAGGTGAGGCAATTGCCTACTAATGTTCTGCTGGGGACAGATCTGGGGGGTATTTGAATGTCCAAGATGAATGTTCTTTTGCCATGATTTCTGCTAACACTACTTCTCCTAAGGTACCCTTGGATGCTCATCCAGGCATGAGTAAAGATGCTAACAGGGATGTTAATGGGTCTATGTTGAGAAATGGCCTGTTGAAACTTTTATGCTGTACGGAACTTTCCTCTGATCTAGCAAATAATTCTGTGAATGTCTGTGGTATCAGTGGCACTGCTTATGCTGGGGAAAATGTATCAGAGACAGGTAGTCAGAGTAGGAGCCAGGACTCAGGTAATGTGATGCTGAGGGAGGTTACGAAGTAAAAAGGGATTTAGTACCCGCACAAGAACAGTTCAATCTTTACATATTATATACTGCACCCATACATATCATCTAGTAAATATTTTTATATTTGATTTCTCATGGGAGGTGCACCCTAGAATAAATATCACATGCAAGACAAAGAGGTAGTATTTTAAAGTGAGACACTTAAAAACCAGTATCTCCTAAAATTTTACCTTTATTACATAAATTAAAAGCGAATTACAAAAACAAAATGTGAAGTGATATGTACTTGTAACATGTATGTTATATTGTCAGTTAAAAAATGGACACCCCAGTATTTGGATGTCGGCCTTGAGCTAGAATGCAGCTTTTGGTATTAGAGGTGTATTATTATCCATGTCAATTATCAACCTCAATTAATTGGTGGATACCTCTCCAAACCCTCTATACCTGAAAATTCACTACTATCCACTAGTGGGTCTTATATATTCTGAATCCTGCTGGTTGCCAGAATGAAAATGTCATGTAACTACACATAGTGACTATTTTTTCTGTTACAAAGATGCTGATATTTGTGCAACTGGGATCAATCTCCACTGCCATTCATTCTGCTGCTCTCAGCAGTGATCATTTGTTATCCACAAAAGGTCAAATCAATTGACTTATTCAGTCCTCTCTGTATAGTTACAAACAGTATATGTCTGCCTGCAGTATCATTCTACAATAACCAGTACACCCTGTGTAATTCACTCATACTGTTCAACAATATGTGTTGTATAAACCAGTTAAACATCTGGTACACACTTGAACACAATTGTGTGTGATCCAGCAGGTTATCACACTGCAGTTGTAGACTGCTAAGGCCAGTGTGAAACTATCAGTACAATTTCATGTGTATAATATTCCCATGGGGTGCTTGGATACCCTTACTATATTAAAGCAAATAATATTTAGAGCACTTCATAATCTTTTCACTTTTCACACTGATAGCCACTCTCAGGGAGATTCTTTTGATATTTATTTATAACCACAGGCAGACGTCAGACACAGTAAATAATTTATTTGTACAGGTTAAATGTCTGCTAGTAACATGCATATAGTTCTATTGAAAACACTTTCACTCCATCCTAGCTATATGGTAGGAATGTGTCTGGTGTTACTGTGGCCAAAATATATTTAGAGCAAAAATAACATTGCTGCTATGTCTTCTGCTGGTTTGTTATCATCCATGCACTCATTATTTCCCGCATTGACTATTGCAATTCATACTGGTCTTCCCAAAAACATGCTATCGCCATTACAATCCATTATGAATGCAGCTGCGAGGCTTATCTTCCTTGCCAAACGTTCATCGTCTGCTACCCAGCTCTGTCAGTCCCTCCATTGGTTGCCGGTTTTCTACCGTATTCAATACAAAATACTGTTACTTACACATAAGGCCATTAACCATACCACACCAACATACATCTCTTCACTCATCTCAAAATATCTCCCAACCCGACCTCTCCGCTCAGCACAAGATCTGCGTCACTCAACCCCACGCATTACTTGCTCCCATTCACGGTTACAGGACTTTTTTCGTGCTGCACTCTCTCTATGGAATGCCTTACCACGCACAATAAGACTTACCTCTAGTCTTCAATCCTTCAAGCGTTCCCTGAAAACTCACTTCTTCAGACAAGCTTATAAGATTCCAGAACCGACCACATAACCTTCATAGTTTCCATGTCTTATTACATCCCCTTTTACAGTCCACACACAATCTTGCATATCGTCTTTCTTTCACATACTCCTGACATTTGTCCAAACATTCCTGTGTGACTGGATCATGCAGCCCACCAAGAAACTCTGCATTCTGGCTGGACCAAATTGCTAGCACCTATCCTTGTGTATCAATGCCTATTTCCCTATATAGTGTAAGCTTGCAAGCAGGGCCCTCTTACCTCTATGTCTGTCTGTTTTTACCCTGTTTTGTTCTATAAATGTTATATAAGAAACTGTTAATAAATAAAATAGTTTCACACTGGCCTTAGAAGTCTACAACTGCAGTGTGAGAATCTACTGGATCACCCACAGTTGTGTTCAAGTGTGTACCAGATGTGTAACTGGTTTATACAACACATATTGTTGAACGGTATGAGTGAATTACACAGGGTGTACTGGTTATTGTAGAATGATACTGCAGGAAGACATACACTATTTGTACCTATACAGAGAGGACTGAATAAGTCAATTGATTTGACCTTTTGTGGATAACAGATGAGTCACTGCTGAGAGCAGCAGAATGAATGGCAGTGGAGATTGATCCCAGTTGCACAAATATCAGCATCTTTGTAACAGAAAAAATAGTTACTATGTGTAGTTACATGACATTTTCATTCTAGTAACCAGCAGGATTCAGAATATATAAGAGCCACTAACGGATAGTACTGCATTTTCAGGTAGAGAGGGTTTGGAGAGGTATCCACCAATTAATTGAGGTTGATAATTGACCTGGATAATAATACACCTCTAATACCAAAAGCTGCATTGTAGCTCAAGGCCGACATCCAAGGTCTGGGGTGAATACTCTATATTTGAAGTGTCCATTTTTTAACTGACAATATAACATACATGTTACAAGTACATATCACTTCACATTTTGTTTTTATACTTCACTTT
The DNA here is from genome assembly GCA_031769625.1 of Taudactylus pleione. Taxonomy (NCBI): domain Eukaryota; kingdom Metazoa; phylum Chordata; class Amphibia; order Anura; family Myobatrachidae; genus Taudactylus; species Taudactylus pleione. Next base: position 20,129,696 of record JAUIMM010000065.1, on the reverse strand, counting down.
TAATTTATGTAATCAAGGTAAAATTTTAGGAGATACTGGTTTTTGAGTGCCCCACTTTAGAATACTACCTCTTTTTCTTGCATGTTGAGGGAGGTGTCAGTGGCAGCTGTAGTCATACAGTCTCAAAAGGTTTGTGAGGGAGACATTGTGTGACTTTGCAGATTCCCCCTGACCCCCCTCTTGCCATCAACTCACTCACACACACAAAAGCAGATCTCTGCCCACCTCCTGAACCCTCTGTGAAAAGTCTAGCTTTTCAGATGGAATGGGGGACTGACCCCTCCCTGGACTTCCTAAGAATACAAACTGATCAGCCTCTCAGCACAGCCATCCATGACAAATTGTACTGGGAGGAAAATTATTTGTACAGGGAGAGGTCTGTCTCCAACACAGCACAGGGACAAGATAGGATTGGGTGTAAAAAGGATGTTGCCGTATTAGGTGATAATACTGAACTGTCTCACATCTGTGTTGTAGCTATCCCTGAAGGAATGAATGGGGATTTGTTAGCAGCCATGGGTGTACCAAAATTTGTGGCTACTGCAACACAGCAGGTAGTGTCCTGGGCACTGCCCCCCAGAGTGGAGCTCATTAGATTGGTTACCATGGGTAATGTGGAGCCTGGTATGGTCAGTTCTGTGCTTGAATCTACTCTTGATGGTATGGAGATTGCTTTTCTAAATATAGGGACAAAGGAGTCTGATCCACAAAACTTAATGTCTAACCCTAGGGTGAACAAGTTGTGTACCCCATATATTTCTGATGGGGCACGTAGGATTTCTGGAGTATCTGAAACACTAGGTTGTCACATGTTGCCTTGTGCTGAGATGGTTCCTGAGGGAGGAGACTTGTCCAGCTCCCAGGAGCTCCTAGATAAGGGCATGAATGTAATGCTAGATGATAATGACTTAGGTGACACTGTAAAGAAGAAGGGTGTATCAGAGTCTCAACCTGCACTTCTGAAAACCCCATCCCCTGAGCCAGCAACCCAGGAGAGTGATGACCACATTTTAAAAAATATGGTGTTTGAGTGTGCTCTCTATCCTGATGTAGGTCCCAGGGGACTAGATATGGACAATATTTCTTCTTGGATGCTATACATGGAAGCAGTAAGCCTCAGACTTGTGGAGACGGGACAGAGAGTCAAAGGCAACAGCTTCTGGGTGGGCTACAGGAGACTAATAGGGGTATTCAATATGGGAGCGAAAACATCGTTTTTGCGTTAATATCGCACTTTTGACGTCATTATCGCAGGTTTGACTTTTACATCGTATTCAATTTCAAAGACTTATCGCAGGTTCGAAAAGTCTTTGATAAAGTTTGATAAGTTTTCACCATTGAATAGGTGTCGAAAAAAAGTGCAGAATTGGGGTTTTATATCTACAAAGGAAGACGCTCGGTCTCGGCATGTGTGAATTTCTTCACCTAGGCCTCATCCCAGAACCATTTAATCCAACGTTATTTGAGTGGTTTGTTTCTCCAATTTGTTATTTTATCCAGGATTGCACATACCCCAAACCCCCCTATATCCCTATGAATGTAAGTCCCGGTATGTTATTGTGCACTTTGGATACAGTTTTTTGCATGTGGGATATCCATAGCCCTCATGTGTGATTCATTACTAAGAAGAGTGTATTAGAACAAGCTACACATTGTTCCTTTTTTCAGTTTTCTTTTATATCGTCATCGAGGAAAAAAGAAAAACAATTGAATACATAGAACAATTCTTTTGTGATCCTTAGGAAGACTTTTCTGGACTATTATTGGTTTTTATATATATATATATATATATATATATATATATATATATATATATATATTTGTATGCATATTACAATGTGCACTCCTTGATCCTTTTTAATGAAACATACCTGCACACTCACACTTAATATACAGGGGACCCCTACGCATTCTGTCCTCTGTATTTTTGAACAAGGACAGGCTTTATAAAGCCCAGGGCTGGTTAGGCTTTTGCGGGGGGGGGGGGGACACTGCATGTCATTTTTTAAAAATAGGAAAACACGTGTTACATAAGTACACACAGAAACATGCACATATCTCATGGATATATGCATGTTTGTATGTTAATCTTACCTGCTTAGGATATACTCGCTATCCTGAAGCAGGTCTATTATTTGGGGACTTTTGGTTAACTTTTTTTTTTGCGAGTCTAAAACAGACACCCTATTACATTGGGCGAGTTGATTGTTTTCAATGTGAAAACATCTGGATGCGAGTTTGAGAATGGGGATTTTTAGTAACACTGAAAAAATGCGAGTTCTATTGGACTGACACCCTATTACATTGGAGAGTTGTGAAAAATTGCAAGTTTAGCACACAACTCGCAATTTACCAAAATAGACACCCTATTACATTTCGCCCATAGTGTGAGGTTATGTCCATAATTAGATATGGAAGCTATGAAGGTTATGTAAGCGGTTCTGGAATCTGATAAGCTTGCCTGAAGAGGCGAGTTTTCAGGGAACGCTTGAAAGTTTAGAGACTAGAAGAATTTCTTATTGTGCATGGTAGGGCATTCCACAGAGTGGGTGCAGCCCAAAAAATGTCCTGTAACTGTGAATGGGAGCAAGTAATATGTGGGGATGAGAGTCGCAAGATACAAGAAAAGGTATTGGAAATAGTATTAAGGAGGTTATTCCTGATCTGACATACCCCTTTAAATATGCTACAGTAAATTGGTGGATATTAATGAGGAGTAGCATTGCAGCTTCTGTATACTTGTATTAGTATCCGGAGTACATACTGCAGTGATGATGATGGGAACAAGCATGTAGTGAGGGGTGGACAGTTGCTGGTTATAGGGGAATCAATTATTAGGAAGACAGATAACTAAAAACATTTAAAGACTATGGGGTGACAAGAGGTATATCTTAACACTATACATCGTACATATGTCTCCCAGGCCTGAAGACGGTACATGATGTCGAATCGGGTATATGTATAAGATGTAGATCTCTCAATGTGACTTTTTTTCACAACTTTTGGTCTTGCCCCAAGATACGTAAGTTCTGGGGAAAAACTATGGGCCAAGTGTAAAAGGTTGTCTGTTTTGGTAAATTGCAAGTTTTGTGGTAAACTCCCACTTTTTCACAACTCTCCAATGTAATAGGGTGTCAGTTCAATAGAACTCGCATTTTTTCAGAGTTACTAAAATACGCCATTTTAAAAATCGCATCCAGATGTTTTCCCATTTAAAACAATCAACTCGCCCAATGTAATAGGGTGTGAGTTTCAAACTTGGAAAAAAAAAGTTTACTAAAACACTCCAAATTATAGACCAGCTTCACGATAGCGATTATATCCTGAGCAGGTCACTGTAACACAGAAACATGCACATATCCATGAGACACGTGCATGTTACTGTGTGTACTTATGCAAAATGTTTTTTTTATTAAAAAAAATGACGTGCAGCCCCTCCCCAAAAGCATAACCAGCTCCGGGCTTCATAAAGCCTGTCCTGGTTCTAAAAATACAGGGGTCAAAATGCGCAGGGGGCCCCTGTGTATTAATAACCAGCACTGGGCTTTGCTGAGCCGGTCCTGGTTGTAAAAAACAAGGGACAAAAAGAATAGGGGTCCCCTGTCATCTCCATAACCAGTGCCAGACTCTTTCTAGCGGGGGGGGGGGGGCTAGCGGTTAATGCCACAGCCAGGGAGCACCTTTTCCCAATAAAGGGGTCTCCCTCTCCAGGGCACCCCAGGCCTAGGCTGAAAGCCTGGGGCTATCCTCGGCACCCGGGGGCGGTGGGTGTCGGGTTGATAGTGTCTAAGTGTAGTGTAAAATAGAGGTGTAAATATTGTCTTTAGCTGTGGTACTACACATCCCAGCAAGCCTACCCACATGCTGGTACTTGGAGAACCACAAGTACCAGCATGCGGGGCATTATGGGCCAGAGCCAAAGAAATACTTAAAAAAAACACACACACCGTGTCAGTAAAAGTTTATTATAACATTCATGTACACTCACACTCACTATCACACATACTCACCTAGTATTCCTGATGCCCTCATGTCCCCTTGTGCAGTAGGATTCTATAGAGGTACCTATAATAAAAAATCCCTACTCGCATCTGCTATACGTAGTTTAGGTCCTCTTTGTTCCATGTAGGCTTCCAGGGGGTTAAAAAAACAAACCGAAAATTCTCAAAACCATGCCAGACAGGAGGAAATGTATGTGTTTCCACATACCTTTTCTCTGCACGAATGACTGGGGCCCATGTGTGCCCAGTCATTGCAGGAGCTGCCAGCCAATCAGTGTCTCCTCCATAGACTTGGTGAGAAATCTTCACTGAAGTCTATGGTGGAACCGCTACATTGTATCCAATGATGTAACAACAAGGTTCACCTCAAGTAACCCTGTGGTTACATCATTGGATACAATGTCATCAGGGATACTAGGTGAGTATGTGTGATAGTGAGTGTGCAGGTATATTGTAATAAACTTTTACTGATACGGTGTGTGTGTTATGTTTTTTTTAAGTATTTCTTTGGCTGTGGAACTACAGGTACCAGCAGGCCCATAATGCCTCGCATGCTGATACTTGTGGTTCTCCAAGTACCAGCATATGGGGGAGGCTTGCTGGTACATGTAGTACCACAGCTAAAGACAATATTTACACCTCTATTTTACACTACACTTTGACACTATCAACCCAGTAGGTGCCAGGGATAGCCCCGGCTTTCATCCTAGGCTTGGGGTGCCCAGGAGATGAGGACCCCTTTATTGGGGGGCACCACCCCAGGGATCCCCGGCCTGGGCTGACTAGCGTTCAGGGGTAATACTTTGGCTGGGGAAACTGGTGAAAGGTTTTCCTGGCTGTGGCATTACCCCCCACTAGAAAGAGTCTGGTGCTGGTTATGGAGATTACAGGGGACCCCTACTCATTTTGTCCCCAGTTTTTTCACAACCAGGACCAGCTCAGCAAAGCCCAGTGCTAGTTATTAATAGACAGCACCCCCCTGCACCTTTTGGCCCCTATATTTTTAGAACCAGGACAGTCTTTATGAAGGTTATGATTTTGAGGAGGGGCTGCACGTCATTTTGTTTTTTAAATACTGACAGAAGCTGTCACGGATCTCACTGATCTGTGATTGCTTCAGTATAGCTCGCACCTTTTAATGCTTGTCACATTAAAAGGTGTCAGTGTACATAGCCCAAAACTCGCCTAAATTTGCATATGTAGTAGCATCAAGCTGAAAAGTTCATAGGCTATTAAATTTGTGAGTTGCAGGACAAACTCACTTTTTAAAAGTGCAAGAAAGTGCGAGTTTGTACTATTACCAAAACAGACAACCTATTACATTTGGCCCTGTGTGTTTTATTAACAATATATTTAAAACTAATCTTAAATGTGATTCTTTGGCTATGTTATGTGCAAATTTTTCAGAATGGGACAGAGTCAAAGGCATCTATACCTCTGCTGCTGTCTGCCGTCTGTTATAGTTACAGTAGCTAAGAAGGTAATATTGTGCAAATGGACATCTTCCTTGCCCCGCTTTTTTGGAAGCTGTTAAGACTTTTTTCTTGAAATTACTGTATTTTGACAGGCAAGCTGTTTTTCCAGCAACAGAATCTGGAGTTCAACGGTTTTATAAAAAAAATGGGGCGTTTAGATTAAGACTCTTGATCAATCTATACTGGATAGGATTCTCAGTGTATTTAAAACAACTTCATGGTATTTGTATTGGCAAGAGCCCTGAATCGGGTTTGATATTTTAGGTAGAACTATAATTATAAGGAGTCTAGGGGGTATATTTACTAAAGGTAGAGTTTTTAGAAGTGGAGATGTTGCCCATAGCAACCAATCAGATTGTACTTAACATCACTTACTAGCACCATCTAGAAGATAATAGCTAGAATCTGATTAGTTGCTATGGGCAACATCTCCACTTCTGAAAACTCTCACTTTAGTAAATTTACCACAAGGAGTATTCCTCACTTTCCTTCCCCTTTTCTTATATTTTTTGTATTTGTATTTTTCTGTATTTTATTTTTTATGATTTGAGGTAATTATTTCATAAGGTTTATAATTATTGATATTATGATGTTCAGTTTCTATGTGGCTTAATAATGTTATTCTTTGATATGATATAAAAGTAGGGAGTTATACCTTCTTTGGCCATTTATATTGTCGATTTACTTGTCATTGGTTGATATCTTTGTATTTATTACCTTGTGTATTACTATTTTTCAAATAGATTTGAAAAAAAAAATAAAGACTATGGGGTAAATTTACTAAGATTCGTGTTTGGTCAAGATTGCCATCTCGGGTGAGTTTATGCATTTTTTTCAACTCGAAAATTTACTAAAGATAAACTCGGGAGAGATTTCTCTCTTTACACTGAAAAACTTGGTTGAGATTGCAAACTAGAATACACCATCGGCCATACTCGAAAGTAATATCCATGAAAAGATACAACTCGGGAATTTCACCAAGAATTGTTATTACAATCACGGGTGTAATTGTAGCAAACTGGCAGCTAAATAGAAGTTTCAAATAGACCACCTCCTGAGCTGCGAGTTTGGCAGAAACATACACAGATCATTGTGATTTGTGTATGCTTCTGCATGTAAACTACCTAAAGTGTTACTTTTTTGGAAATAAAATTACCTAGGGTCCCTCCCAAAAAGCATAACCAGCCCTGGGCGTCTTAGCCAGTCATGGTTCCTAAAAGAACGGGGGAAAAAATGAGTAGAGTTCTGCCATATTTGAGGAACTAGCACTGGGCTACTGAGCTTATAGTGGTTTTAAAAATAGGGGTGAAAAAAATGCGTAGGTCCCCCTATGTTTAAATCCAGCACTGGGCTCAAATCTGGCCGGGGTGTGATGCCACAGCCAGGAGACCCTTTCAGCAGGTCTCCCCGGCCAAAGCATTATCAGCCCAAGCTGGTCAGCCCAAACTGGGGATCTCCGGGGAGGTGTGGACCCCCCCAATAAAGGGGACCTTCCTCTTCCAAGCACCCCAGGCTTAAGCTGAAGCAGGGGTAAGAGTGTTGAAATAATGTAAACTATTAATCATAACAATCTAGTAGTTCATCTAGTTCAATCAGCTGTACAGAATGAATCATGACAATATACGGTAGTAGTTCATCTAGTTCAATTAGCTCCACAGAATGCATATGTCTGAGCACAGTAGTGCCACACATGGTAGTTTAGAGGTTTTTACTCATGATGAAATGTATGATAGATTACACCTCATGTGTGAATACTGGTTCCTGTTAGTTTGTCAGTGCCTCTGTCTGCCTATATCCTGCCAGTTGGCAGAAACACATGGCAGTGTCTTAAACTGCCATGTGTTTCTGACCACCTTTGTGGTGTTGTATCCAGTCTCAGTCAGCGGGACTCACCTTTCAGTGGCAATTACCTCCTCTGTCTTACAGCCATCTACACTTGCTGCTCACATTACTTTCTCTGCAGTGCTGCCTGTGGCCTAGCTACCGTCACCTAGGTAGCAACTTGGCAACAGTGCCATACCTTGGCTCTCAAGGCCGCATCATGGCCCTCAAGGTTGTAACACTGCATACAAAGTCGCATCTCAGTCCTCAAGGCTGTACCGCAGCACCAGTGTCATACCTCATGCCCCAAGGCTGCACCTCGGCACCAGTGCTGCATGCAGCTCTTTAAGTTATGTGAAGCGGCTCCCGCTGCTTCTGGCTGGATATAACTAGATCCAGCAGGCGCACAGGGCAGGCTCCTCACGTCAAGGGTGATGTAATGACGTCATCTGCGGTGTGAGGAGCTTGTCCTGTGTGGATGCTGGACCTAGTTAGATCCAGTCAGAGGCAGCAGCAGCAGTGTGAGGTTCTGGTTTTGTTGTGGACCCAGGGTGTTAATAGGAGCAGACACTAAAGCAGGTTTAAAAGTAAATGTGGAGTTTTTAATGAGTGGCTTAACAGACATGAATGTGGTAAAACAGAAAGTCCGGGTATAGCACTAAAGTGCACTTGGGAGCTGTAGAGAGGCAAATAGGAGAAAGTCCAGTTAGTAACAGGCAATGGAAAATGTCCAGGTAGTGACTGGTTAAATAGAAAATGTCCAGGTAGTGGCAGACAAAGGGAACTTTCCAGGTGGTGACAGATTAATGGAGAATGCAGACTGAGGAAGAAATATCCAGCAGAGTGTCAGTGGAGGCTAGGTGCAGGGTGAACAGCAGGACTCAGGTACTCAGGCAAGGGGAAGGTAATGGAGGATGCAGGGTAGTCCAGCGGGGTTGGAGCAGACAAGCAGGCAGGCAGGTAGCATTTCACAGGTAACAAGTGGTGAGCACAGGGAACTCTCACTCTAGCTATGCTGAGAAACACGTTGCACTCGCAATGAAGTGAGGCTTTGAACCTCCCTAAATACCAAGTGCTGTGCCGTGACTGGCCAGAGCATATGACAAACCAGGATTTGGCAAGCAAATCACATGGCCGGAGGCAAGATGGCAGTGCCCATGCCAAATGGAAAGGAAGCACTGCCAAGCCTCACCAGCCCAATGTGACAGCATGCCCGCGCAGAGCCACGCACAGCCAATGCCCCTCACCACACACCAGCACCACCGTCAGACGCCCCCCACCACAGTGACCTCACAGGTAATACCCGTTGACCACCATGCCGAGAAACCCTGGTCGTGACAGTACCCCCCCCCTTATGGGTGGCCTCAGGACACTCACCAGGTCTTCCAGGATGAGCCGAGTAGAATTTCCTGACAGGTATGGGAGCATGGATGTCTCGGGCATTGGTCCAACAGCGCTCATCCCCTGCGGATACGAGAATCCAGGACCTGGGAGACCTCGTACTCCACGCCTCTCTCAGTCTGGATGCGGGGGGGAACAGGAAGGACATTGCGAAATTTGTTCAAGATTAGGGGTTTCAGGAGGGAGATGTGGAATGAGTAAGGAATTTTTAGGTATGCGGGCAACTGAAGGCGATACGCCACAGGGTTGATGATTTCTGTGATGGAGAAGGGTCCGATGAAGCGGGGAGCAAATTTCATCAAAGGTACTCGAAGGTGGAGGTTCCGGGTGGACAACCAGACTTGGTCTCCAACTTGCATACAAGGTACCTTCCTATGTCTCCTATCTGCCTGAAGTTTGTAGCAAGAGGACGCCTTCTCCAAATCAATACGTACTTGTGACCAATTAGATGCAAATCTTCGTACTGTATCCTCGGCGCCTGGCACATCAAGAGTGGTCAGGTGAGCACTGGGCTGGGGGCACTGCATATGGGGCAAAACTAGAGGTAGCACAAATACAGGGGGCACTGCATAAGGGACACAAATACAGGGGCACTGCATAAGGGGCATAAATACAGGGGGCACTGCATAAGGGGCATAAATACAGGGGACACTGCATAAGGGGCACAAATACAGGGAACACTGCATAAGAGGCACAAATACAGGGGGCACTGCATAAGGGGCACTAAATAACAGGGGGTACAGCATAAGTGCCAAAACTACAGGGGGCACTGCGTAATGGGCACTACTGCCTGAAAGCCAGTGGGGGGGCAGCCTGAGAGCTGGGGGAATGATGCTTGCTTTCATGCTTATGAGGGCAGAGTGGGGCTGTTGCAATAACTCTCGGGGGTGGGGTGGAGGTGGCTGAAGTGACACATGAGGGGCCACTGCAGTGGCATGGGGGGGCTGTAATGACACAGGAATGTGGCCTGGAATGGCAAGCAAGGGGGTTGGAGTGACACATGGAGGAGCTGAAGTGTGTATTATGTGAATCTTGCTTTTTCAATGTATTTTATGTGGTTCTGGATTTTAATATGTATTTTATGTGGATGTGGTTTTCAAAATGTATTTTATGTGGATCTTGCTTGTTTCAGAATATTTTATGTGGATCTGGCTTGTTTTTGTGTATTTTATGTGAATGTGGCTATTTCAATGTTTTCTATATTGCTCTGGCTTTTTCGTTCACAACAGTGAAAAAATTATATTGGGAAGATTATGTAAATCATGTATTTTCAATGTGCTGGGCTCGCCCCCAGTGTGACTAAAAACGGGGTTGTGTGACACAAGGTCATGCTCCTGCAAATGTTATACCAAAGGCATGCGCACAAAAATGGGGCGTGGCCTTGTGACAGCTAGGCTGCATCCCATTTTTGCACATGATATCGGCTCTTTAGCTTAACTATAGATATTATTTGGCTCTTTCCCACTGAATGGATGGCCACCCCTGCTCTAGATGGACTCATGCAACTCGCTATCTGGATAGACTATCACATCAGAAAATGGAGGATGGAGAAGGAGCTACCAACCTTACCCCTGGATTTTTGTAGCTGCTGACTCCTTTGTGGAACAAGAAGAGCCTGTACAGATTGGGGCTTTTCACTTGTTTGCAGAAGAGAAACTCAGGAGGCGAACCCTGGGTTTCTGTGTCTATTTTAGTGGTTTCCAGAATATGGACTTTCTCGATAGTGGAGCGGCTGGGAACTTCATGGATTCCTTCATCTTTAAGACCTTGGGAGTTTCACCTGCAGACCTGACTAGCCCAATTTCCATCTGTGGGCTTGATGGAAGCTTTCTATCTAATGGCTGAGTTACAATGCAGACACCGCCCATCCATCTCTCAGTTGGCGCTCTGCATTCGGAACATATCTCTTTCAACCTCCTCCAGTGTCCATTGGTCTGCCTTGGTGCAGGACACACAACCCCATTCTAGACTAAAGATCTGGTGAAGCAATCTGCTGGGGTTCTGATTGCAGCTCTAGGTGTCTCACACTTTCTATCCGGGCAGTACAATCTCCTCCACTATCTGATCCCCCAGAGTTACCACAGCCATATTATGGATTTTTAGATTGTTCTCTAAAAAGAAGGTGGATTTGCTCCCTCCTTATCGGTCTTATGACTCTGCTATCAATCTACTCCCTGGTGCCAAGCTCCTAAAAGGCAGACTTTATGCTCTATCCATTCCAGAAAGTCAAGCGATGGTGAAGTATATTCAAGAGAGCCTCGCTAAAGGCTTTATGCGACCATTTAAGTTTCATGGGAGTTGGATTTTTTTGTTGAGCAGAAGGATGGATCACTGCGGCCTTGTAATGATAATAGGGGGTTAAACAAGGTAACTATTAAGAACTCCTATCCATTTCTGCTTATGTCGGTATTGTTCGACCAGCTGTGAGAAGCAACCATCTTCTCAAAGATCGATCTCCGAGTAGACATTCTGATCTACTCCTAGTCTCTGGATCAGTATTGCCACCATGTCAAACAGGTGCTACGAAGGTTTTGCGAAAACCATCTCTATGTGAAGCTTAAGAAATGTGAATTCAAAGTTGGCATCACCCACAGAGGCTTCTCTATGGATCCCAGTAAAGTGCAGGCGTTGTTGAATTAAGTCCGTCCTTTGACTCTTCAAGCCTTTCAACAGTTCCTCAGATTCGCCAACTACTACCAGAGGTTCATTAACTCCTTCTCCACTATCGTGGCACCCATAGTGGAGTTAACCAAAAAAGAAACAGATACAGCCAATTGGTCACCCTTAGCATTCAAGGCCTTTGATGATCTTAAGAAAGCTTTTACCATTGCTCCAGTCCTTCGTCACCCTAACCAAGAGATGCCGTTTGTTGGGGAGGTAGATGCCTGTGAAGTTGGTGTGGGGCCATATTGTCTCAGAGTGATCTCCAGGACAACAAACTGCATCCTTGTGCCTACTCTTCTCTGAAGTTCTGTCCAGCAGAAAATAATTAAGATGTGGGCAAACATGAACTGCTGGCCATTAAGTGAGCATTTGAGGATTGGAGGAATTGGTTGGAGGGAGCCAAACACTAGATCATAGTCTACACAGACCATAAAAAATTGTCCTACATCGAGGGGGTTAGAAGACTGAATTTGCGACAGGCTTGTTGAGCTCTCTTTTACACCCAATTTAATTACACCATTTCATTCAGACCAGGAACCAAGAATACCAAAGCTGATCCCCTGCATTCTTCAACAACAAGTGCCTTTGAATGGCCCGATCATTCCTAGTACATGCATTCTCGCTAGTATGACACAAAGGCTTGCAGAATAGATACAGTCTTGTCAATATCAGGGCCTTCCAGATAAACCTTCAGGTCTTTTATTCATGCCTGAGAAATTCAGAGGAGCATTTATTACAGACTTCCAATCCAGCAGGGCCTCTGGCTAACTGGGGGTCTCCAAGACTCTTGTGTTATTATCCCAATCTGTCTGGTGGCCATCTGTTACTCAAGATGTTTCAGAGTTTATCCTGGTGTGAGATATCTGTGCCAGGAATACGGTTTCCTGTGCTGCTCCTGCTGGATATCTGCTTCCTCTTTCAGTACCTTCAAAACTCTGGTTGCACACTGTGATGGACTTTGTTGTACTGTAGGTCTTCCTGTTTCATCAAGATGTAACACCATTTGGACAGTGGTGAATTGGTTCAGTAAGATGACCCATTTCATCCTGTTGGCCAAACTTCCCACTGCCAAGGAGCTGGCTTCTCTGTTTATGCAGCATATTTTCCGTCTCCATGGTCTACCACAAGACATTGTCTCGGACTGAGGTACCCAATTTATTGCCCAGTTTTGGAGGTCCTTCTGTGCTTCATTAGGTATCAACATCAGCCTCTCTACTGGTTACCACCCTCAGTCGAATAGGCAAACTGGGAGAGTAAATCAGTCCTTGGAACAGTACCTCCAATGTGACGTGTCTAATTGTCACAACGACTGGGTCGAACATTAATCTCTTGCAGAATTTGCCTATAACAACTCTTGTCACACATCTTCCTCATTTTTGCCCTTCAGCTGTGTCACTGGTTCATACCCCAGAGCAAATTCCTTTGATCCATTCTCTGGAATGTTTCTCTCTCCTATATCAGTCTCCCAGCTTCGGTCTGTCTGGAACAAGATTCTTTAGGCTCTCCTGAAGGCTCCCTTTCAATCCAAGACTGTGACAGATAAGTGACGGAGGCCTTGTAAATTGAAGGTTGGTGATTCAGTTTGGCTTTCCAACAAAAACATCAAACTTTGACAACTCTCTCAGAAGCTAGGCCCAAAGTATATCAGCCCATGTCGGATCATTGTGCAACTCAACCCAGTTGCTTCTGTCTCAGACTACCTAGCACCCTCAGGATTAATAACACCTTCTATTGTTCCCTGCTTAAGCTGGCTATGTTCTCAATAAGCTTTTGACTCATACACTGTAAAAGGCCTTCTCCTGTGGTTATTCAGGGTCAACAGGAATATGTCATAAAAAAAATCTTGGACTTCAAGTTCGTGAGGGACAATTCCAGTTTCTGGTCCATTGGAAGGCTTATGGGCTGGAAGAAAGATCATGGGTTCCTGAGAAGTTTCTGCATGCTCTGGCACTTAAAAAAGCCTTCTTCAGGAAGTTTCTAGACAAACCCAGTTCTAGTGGTTCCTTAAACCCTTGTCAAGGCTTGTTACCATCATGCCGTTTCCTATGGGCGCAGGGTCTGACAACCTCCCCGGTCACCAGGCAACATAGACGCCAAACTGGTGCTAGAAGACCAAGATTCCGGACAGCCACAGGTGCTGCTGGGACTGCCTGATAGACATGCAGTGTCCCAGCTGTCTGTTGTCAAACTGTGCACCCGCAACTCATTAGTGAAGGATCTTTTATTTGTCTTACTGGCATGATAGTTTACTGTCAGTGTCTCTGTCTGCCAATATGTTGCCAGTTTGTGTCTTGGACTGCCCTGTCTGTGTTCCTGGCCATCTTTGTGGTTTTGTATCCAGTTTCAGTCTCTGGCCTTGCTGCATCTGCAGCATTCACCTCTCAGTGGTGACTACCTCCTATGTCTTAGAGCCATCTATGCCTGCCACTCACATTACCTCCTTCTGCAGCACTGCCTGTGGCCTAGCTACCTTCTCCATCTAGGTGGCAACTCAACCACAGTTCCACACCTCAGCCCTCAAAACCACACCTTGGCACCAGTGTCAAAACTCGGCCCTCAAAGCCACACCTCGGCACCAATGCCGCACCTTGGCCCTCAAGGCACATCAGGGCCCTCAAGGTTGCACTGCTGCCTACAAAATCACACCTCAGCTCCAGTGTCATACCTTGGCCCTCTGCCAACATAGTCGCACCTCGGCTCTCAAGGCTGCAGCTAATCACCAGCGCCATACTTCAGCTCTCAAGGCCACATCATTTGCCAAAGAAATCCTTCGGCCCTCAAGGCCACACCTCGGCACCAGTGTGGCCCTCAAGGCTGCATCTTGGCCTCTTTGGCCACACTTTGGCCATCAAGGTCGCACCGCGGCCATCAAGGCTGCACTTCAGCATCAGTGCTGCACCTTGGCCCTCAAGGCCACATCATGCACCAGGAGAATGACTCTTCAGCTGGAGAGAACAATCTAGTTCAATTAGCTCCACAGAGTCCTCACAAGGTCTGAGCACAACAGTGCCACCTGTGGTAGTTTAGAGGTACTAACTCATCAACGAGTATTGCATGAGAGAGCTGAAAAGTGCAGATGCAATAGCAGCAACAAAATCCTGTAGCATATTTGGCACAGTGGGTGTGGGGTTCAGGACCCAATACCAGGGCCAGCAGCAAGAGTTTCTATGTCTGTACTAATAGGACAGTGATTTTATTAAACATATGTGAGGAACATACACGTGCACACCCATATACTCTTACACACAAATACAATTTGCCTAGGCAGTGCAATTTCAGATGTTTTTTTTTAAATTAGATTTGTATTCATGGACTGTGTTGTACTTTCGTTTAACAGGGAAATAAAAAACCAGTGTGAGTGACACATTTACTAAGAATCGTGTTTTCTTGAAATTGCGTTTGAGTGGGATTAACATGTTTTTCAGACTCGTGAATTTACTAGCACCAAATAGGCGAACAAGCACGAATCGAACAGCCACACACGTTGGAATACAAAAATATGACTAAATACACCATCTAACCATCTCGCAAGTACTTTCCATAGGAAACAATAGAACTCGCAAATTTACCAAGAAAAGTCACACATAAAATTAGCAAACTCACACCAAATAGACTACCTCCTGAGCAGCATGTTCTGCAGAAACATACACAGATCAGTGTGATCCGTGCATGTTTCTGTTAGATTTTTGGTAAAAAATGGCTGTTTAAATTTTATTTTTTTTAAAAAGGTGTGGGGTCCCCCCCTCTCCCAGTGTAAACAACCCCGGGTTCTGTGAGCTGGTCCTGGTTATAAAACATGGGGAAAAAATGGTGTGGGGGACCCCCATATTTGTAGAACCAGCACTGGGTTCCACTAGCAAGGGTGTGAAATGCACAGACAGGGGACACACTTGATGGTCCCCCGGCCAAAGAATTCATGCTTCACATTAGTCAGCCCAGTCTAGAGATATCTAGGGAGGTGGTGTACCCCAGGTTGGGGCTGAAGCCTGGGCTATCCCCCACATCCCCGGCCGGTGGATGCGGGGTTGATAGTGTTAATTTATTGTGTAAAACTAAAATTGTCTTTTACAAGGGAACTAGAGGTCCCAGCAAGCCTCCCCCTGCATACCCACTGGTACCTTTAGTCCTCCTGTAAAAGAAATATAAAAAAAGACAGGACACACCATTGGTATTAATATTTTATTACACATATACTCACTGAATCAATCACTCACAGTCACCCTATATAGGGACCTTGTTCCTAGCACCATTCTGTGCCCATGTCCAGTAGAATCCATGCTTGGTACTTATAAAAAAAATCCATATTCACCTACCCCTTGGTTCAGGTCCTCTTCATTCCATGTAGGCATCCACGGACTTGGAAAAATAAAAAAATGGAAATACGGCCCCCACCGGCCCTACTGGTTCAGACGCTGCATTTCCCATGTAAATTAATTGCCTGAATGCTCAATGGCTGAGAGAGGTAAGACTCTGCCTCTAAACTAATGAGCGATTGCCCCATGGACTTCAATGGTAGGAACTGTGGCGTTATTAAAGTGCATTCTTATAGTGTATTATACTGGACAAGGGGACAAGACGGTGATAGGGATAAGGTAAGTATGTAATGTGAATGTGGGTGAGTGTGATTCAGTCAGTGTATGTATAATAAAATATTAAAACCTGTATTTTTTAAAATATGACTTTTTACAGGTACCAGCATGTGGGAAGGCTTGCTAGGACCTCTAGTCCCCCTGTAAAAGACAATATTAGTTTTACACAATAAATGAACACTACTAAGGATATTGAATTAGAACCTCTATAAACTCCTGCCTATACCTTCTAATATCCTGCCTATAGACCTCTAAGGATGATGCTATTTTGCGTACACAGTCATATAGTAAATAAAGACTCCATACCTTGAACCTGTGGTTCCAAAGCACAAAGTGATATTTCTAGTAAAAGTACAGTCAGTTACATGCTATGATCTAAGTACAATTTAGCGCAAAGAATTATACAGACCCAAGTACAGATATACATACGCAGCGCTTCTGGACCAGATGTAGGCATCAGCAAGAAACCCCCATCTATCAGCATTCAGCAAGAAGACTCAGACTGAGGTCACAACACACATGTTTATACTCTCACAGAAACAGACAACACAATAGAGAGGCTTGTCGCTGATGCCATTGGTTCCCCAGGAGGATGCATCTGTCGCAGAGCATTTAACAGGTTGATTCAAATAGACACAGTCCAGCCTCCAACAACTGGTTGTCTCTGGTTTCCTGCCTCATGCACATCCTAACAGTTGGTCATATAATGTACATTTCGGTGCTTTAAGTCTCTGTGGTCCATAAGTTGAAAATGCATGTTTTGCGATCTTCACACTGATGATACCAGAATGCTGTTGAAAGAGTGCAGATCAGTATAATATCAAACATGACTTACTTACCATGTATTAAACCTTAGCTACCAAATAACCTTTATTTCACAGCAATTATAATAAATGAACAAACTTGAATCTTATACTTTAAAGCTTATGAGACTTTTTATGTGAATATGTACTGTGTAAGTATTTGGGGTTTGATATAAAGATGCTAGTTAACTTGGGGCAGATGTGTGCGCATGAAGCTAACAAACAGCTTTTTCATACAGAATCTTATGCATTCGCTAATATGCGACTAGTTAACAGCGCAATTGTGCGTATTTATGTGTGTATGAGAAATGGTGTAAGATACAATCGCATTATGCTAATAGTAACATCGCCATATGTACTTAAGTGTGAGTTTAGCTAAAATGGCGCTGGGCGGCCATTCGCAAAATGGCGTTTTGCGATCTGATTTACAAGATGGCGTCTTGCGGCCAGTCGCAAGATGGTGTCGTTATGACCTAATTTTAAGCTGGTCTTGTCTCAGCCAATTATCCAGCTTCGACAGTCCACCCTTTGATAGTGAACAACATGCTATCACAATCTGATTTTAAAAATTAATTTAGGCTTACATTTATATATTATTTAGTGTTATTATGGGATGGCACAAGGTGGTTCTTAATCCATCATTAATGTGTCTCTGAGTGGGGACATAAAACTACTATTATATGCACACCACGGATCTTGGAAGATCATGTGAAAGGTGTGGGGATACACCAGTCCTATAAAGGCAGTCTTGAAGGGGAATTTGAGACTTTACATTATCTGAGGTGTTTTAAAAATAACATTTCAATAATACATTCTATGCATGTCTAAATATAATACATTAAATGATGGTATTTCCTAGTTCAGGGTTGTAATGCAGTTCTATATTTACCTCAGTATTCATATTGCCATTACTGACCACCATCATAATTTCATTCTTTTGTTTTACTCTATTTTTACATTTTCCACACTTCAACACAATAGGAACATACCGGACACATAGGCCAATTATTATGATGACAATCAGCATAAGGATCAAGAATTTGCCTATGCTGGCGATCACTTCCTGGACCCATTCCCCTAGGCCTGAGAACCATTTCACTGGGTTCAACAATGAGACCCATCCTTCTATTTTCTCCCCTCGTTCAGCCACTGAAGCATTATGGCTCTTACGAAACTCCCATTTTAGCTGCAGAATTTCATCCATCTTCCGGTCTATCACCTCCTTGGGATCGCTGGTATCATTGGTGACATAGGTGCAACATTTTACTCCAAATTGGGTGGCCAAAGTTACGCAGTACCCTCCAGTAACAGCAGTTAAATAATTTAACACTAGCCTGTGTTGCACCAGTTCTTTCTTGTACGCTTGCAATTCTCTCCCTGTATACCTGAATGTGTCATCATACATCTCGGTGATATTATCTATCAATTTAGCAAGTTCCTGAATATATCTAAAATTTAATGTACCCCGAGCGATTCTGGTGGGATCCAGTGCAACTAAAACTTGGAAGCCAGTTGTCTCACTAATTAACTGAGTGGCTTTATGCACGTCACCAGGTATCATATTTCTTTTGCCTCTGTGTTCATACTGCATGTGAAGATATGGTGATGGTGTGTATTTATGGATACCGAGCATTTCAACATGTGTGAGGGTCATAACTTCTGGGACTACTCTTCCAGGTAACACAAACCTTCGGAACTCGGGGAGAGCCATTTATACGCCTTTCTTCCACATATAAAATACACATTATCGGGGAGAACATAAGGAATAGTATGCATCATTATCATTAAACACGTTTCCCTTGCAAACAATCCTATCTCAGGGTCTTCCATTTGGTATATGCAAGTTTCGGGTTGTATTATTTTAGCACAATAACCATCTGGTACGTTACCAATAATTTCTTTGGTGGAACTCAATGTGTACTGGTACTTAAAATGTTTCCCACTAGATTTAATTGAGCGTAACAGATCATGGTTTATGGACTCATTATCAGCTCTCTGGGAGAAGGTCATCGTCTGATTATTCCCCGTCACTTCCCAACTCCCTAGTTTATTGGGGTTGGTTATGTTTAAACACAAAAGGGATCTATCTACTTGGAATTGATAGAGTTGGAAATGAGGTGGTTTGGATGAGAGGAATTTTCCATCCAATGTTTTCCCTTTTTGTAATTCTAAAATTTCCGTGATATTCAGCGGAAATGGCACCAACCCTACGTTATGCTGTCCCTGTGGCACATGTGAAAACACCCAGCAATCAGTTTGGTTTAACACTTTGCCTACCATGCTATGATAATCCTCTAAAGGATACCCACCCCAATACGGGTTATATTTAGGCTGGCACCATTGCATACAGTTCTCATCAACTAGGGACCCACAAAGCTCACACATACAGGAATCTTCAGACGATAAACCTCCACACCGTCCCCGAGTATCCGAAATTATAGCTCTCTTAACAATAACAGTACTAAGATTGGTTAGACACTCCCCTGATTGGCATTGCACTCCTCCTGACTCCATTCCATCAGCGCTGCGATCAGCTCCCATCTCCTCAATTGGTCCCCCGTCACAGAAACCGGATATCCCCGAGCCAACCAGAATGGTGAAACCTCTGGAAAAGAATATGAAAATGAACACAGCAGGCCAGTCCATTGTCACAACAAAGACCTGCAGATTTCTTTTAGTTCAGGTATCTCACTACAACCTTTTCAGTCCTCCCGGAACAAGCTCGCGATAGACAGGTCCACGCTATCAGCCTTGTCTCCGACTTGTTTCTCCACCGGTTGGTTGACCTTTTTGCAATGAGTAGAATGGACCCAGGTATCTCTCTCAGCCACCTTCAAAGATGTAGTACTTGTCAGCAGCACCTGGTACGGACCTTCCCACTGATCAGTTAAACAACCTGAACGCAACAAATTTCTGATCATAACATATTCTCCTGGTTCAACATCATGACAGTTAGTTTCAGGCATATCATTGGACAACAATTTCAGTTTCTGCTGCTGTTGTTTTAACTGCTTACTCATTGATATAAGATACCTTACAGTTACCTCGTTGTTACCCTTCAAGTCTTCCTGTGGACTTATAATCAAATGAGGTTGTCTACCGAACAGTATTTCAAAGGGGGACAGATTTAGAGGGGGTCTAGGAGTGGTCCTTATACTATGTAGAACCAATGGTAACGCTTCTGGCCATCCTAGTCCAGTCTCTGCCATGATTTTACTTAACTTATTTTTAATAGTCCCGTTCATCCTCTCTACCTTGGCGCTGGCTTGCGGTCGGTAGGGGGTGTGAAGTCGGCTATTAATACCCATCAGCTTACACATATTTTGAAAAACATCATCTGTGAAATGAGTACCCCTGTCACTGTCGATGATTTTAGGGATACCGTACCTGCATACAAATTCCTGAACTATTTTCTTGGCAGTAAACGTAGCAGAATTAGTGGCCGCTGGCTAGGCCTCAACCCAGTTGGAAAATATGTCAGTGCACACTAACACATACTTAAGGTTCCTGCAGTGTGGTAATTGGATTAAATCAATTTGTATTACCTGAAAAGGTCCATCAGTCGGTGAAATTTGGGATGGTTCAGTAGGGATCGCTTTCCCTATGTTCTTCCTCAAGCAGGTCAGACAGGAAATTGCTCTCTTTTCTGCTTGGGAAGAAAAACCTGGTGCTCACCAGTATGCCCTCACCAATTTACTCATACCTTGTTTTCCCAGATGAGTCAGACCATGGGCTGCCTCAGCCAGGCTGGGGTAATATGCTTTGGGGGCTACTGGCTTACCTTGTCTGTCCCTCCAGAGCCCGGAGGACTCTTGCCCACATCCCTTGGATTTCCAGATGGACTTTTCCTGAGTTGAACACAAATTTTGCATCTCAATTAATTTCAGCATGTCAATTGTTTGAAAAGACATAATTTGTTCAGTTGGAGAAAACATTTTTAACCCTGCTGCCCATTTTGCAGCTTCATCGGCTCTGTGTTGCCCTGTGACACTGGATCATCCTCACATGTATGGGCTTTAGACTTAATTACTGCCACCGCTTTGGGCAGTTGGATTGCTTCTAAAAAATGTTTTATGTGTCGGTAATGTGCAACTGGTGTGCCTGCTGCTGTCATAAAATTTCTCAGACGCCATAGAGCCCCGAAATCGTGCACCACCCCAAACGCATACCTCGAGTCAGTGTAAATGTTAGCAGACTTGCCTGCTGCCAATTCACACGCTCTTGTTAATGCTACTAACTCTGCCACCTGGGCTGAGTGAGGAGGACCAAGAGGATCAGCTTCTATGATGTCTGTGTCATTTACAACAGCATAACCTGTACATAACTCACATGTGTCTGTTTGTCTATGACAATTCCCATCCATGTAAAAAGTCACATCTACATTCTCTAAAGGTGTGTCACATATGTCAGGTCTAGCAGTAAAGGTCTGATTTAGATATTCCATACAATCATGTACATCATTATGTCCGCTGAACTGAGCTGAATTAGAGCTAGTTCCCATTTGGTAAACCTAGCCGAGGAGACGTGTCTGGTTTGAGCAGAGTTCAGCAGAGCAGATACAGCATGGGGAGTGTAGACAATCATATCATGACCCAATACTACGTCTTCACTTTTACTCACCAATAGAGCAGTAGCTGCTACACTTCTCAAACAGGTGGGGAGTGATCTTGCCACAGTGTCCAATTGGGCACTGTAGTATGCTACGGGCCTACTGGCATCACCATGTTTTTGTGTGAGGTCACCTGCAGCACAACCATCGGCTTCCATACAATACAAATCAAAAGGTTTTTCATAATCAGGTATTCCCAATGCAGGTGCTCTTGTCAGACTATCCTTAAGATTAAGGAAAGCCTGCTCTGATTCCTCTGTGTGTATGACATGATTGGGCTTTGAGGAAGAGACTAGGGCCCTCATTCAGAGCCGTTCGCTATTTGCGGTCGTTCGTTTAAAAACAAGGGGTGGCTATTCAAATGATCCGTACGCACATTGCAGTCTGTTCACACCTCTAAGTCTGAACGAGCGAGCAAAACATACGCTCGTTTATTTGTTAAAAACGCCCCCTGGCCGCTCACACCATACGTCATGTCCGCTATTTATTAGATTAATCGAGTACATCGACCAGCGTATGAACTGCTCGCTATTCTTGTGGTTGGTGTTTGCTACCACAAATTTGCGAGCAGTTCTGGCTATAAAATAACCCAGTGACGTGGACAATGACGCTGCTGTATTAATTATGCACACCCATAAAACGCCCGTTTTGACCTTTAAGCACGCCTGCGTTCGGATCTCCACTCCCCATTTTCAAGCACCTTCCCCTGTTACCACCCACATACGCCTCATTCTGTCACTCAAAATAGCAGGCACTCGCTATATAGCGTACAAACGATTTTCGGCCGCACTGACTGGTTCGCGCATGCGTACTAAAAACCGTACGCATGCGCAGATGTGCAAACATCGCTCGGAACGAGCGTACTGCCGCTAACGAGTGGCTCTGAATGAGGGCCTAAGTCCTGTAAAGGCAAACCTGGGATCCACATTCTACAGTATCCACACATTCCCAAGAAGGTACGAATTTGCTGTTGCTTCTGCGGCAGTGTCATGTTCTGTATGGCCTGCATTCTCTCATTTGTGAGATGTCATAACCCCTGAGTTAGGCAGTGTCCCAAATATTTTGCTCTGGATTGGCACGCCTGTAGTTTATCCTTAGCCACCTTGTGTCCTGTATGCGAGAGATGAAGCAACAAAAGTTTAGTATCATTCAAACATGACATAAATGAATCAGAACATAGCAATAAATCGTCCACATATTGAATTAGAACAGATCCATTGGCAGGTTGAAAAGATTGTAAGCAGTCGTGCAAGGCCTGGGAGAAGATACTGGGGCTGTCTATGAAACCTTGGGGCAACCGTGTCCATGTATGTTGTACACCTCTGTATGTAAATGTGAATAAATACTGACAGTCAGGGTGGAGAGGCACAGAGAAGAAAGCAGAACAGAGGTCAATGACAGTGAAATTGGTTGCATTTGGAGGGATCTGCATAAGAATGACAGCTGTATTTGGCACTACGGGGAATTGGCTCTCTACTACCTTATTAACAACTCTAAGGTCTTGAACCAGCCTATAACCCCTCCCACCACTCTTCTTCACTGGGAAGATGGGACTGCTGGCTACACTAGCTGTACGAACTAAAATTTTCTGTTGCAATAATCGCTCAATAATTGGAAAAACCCCTAATTCTACCTCCTGTTTTAGTGGGTACTGGGGAATTTTTGGAGCTTGCCTACCGCCTTTTAAATATACCATTACGGGGCTTAGGTTTGCCATTAATCCAGTGTCCTGTCCATCCTTAGTCCAAAGGGAATCTGGAATTTGAGACAACATTTGATCTACCTGAGATGGATTTTCATTTAAACTGGTAGAGTGTTACATTATCCTTTGGGGAGTGTCCAGCATATCCCGCACCTCGTGCGCAACTCTCTCTGGAATATCTAGAAATACACCATCACGGGTGCAATATATGACACATCCCATCTTACATAACAAATATCTACCCAGCAGGTTAGTAGGAGCCGCAGCAGCCAGAAAGAAAGAATGCCTGGTATGCAGTGGCCCGATAGTAACCCCTGTGTATATTTTTAAAGGATAATGTTCCACTTTACCTGTTACACCCATTGTTGGTACTGTCTCGTTTGTCACCTGTAAATTAAAGGGAGATTTTATCACTGACCTGGTCGCCCCTGTGTCTACAAGAAAAGGATATTTAGTACCAGCTACATCAACCATCATGACCGGTTCTTCCCTAGTACTTCCCATTAACCTGACTATCTGTAGACAACAGGTATGACCTGACCCCTAGCATTGGCTACCATTCTCCAATAAAGCATTAACGGCTACTATTGGAGCTGGTGCCTGTTGGACATTTGCTGGTCTCTGTGCATATCCCTTATGGGGATATGCAGGTTTTCCCTGATTTGGGGGTCCTACCCTTTTTGCTCTGCAGTTTCTACTTACATGTCCTGGCTGGTTACAATTAAAACATGTTCGTGGATCGGAAGAAGACACGGGTTGTTGTGAGGTTTGAGTAGGGGGAAAAGGTGATGAATATGGATAGGGATATGGAGTATAAGGGTATTGTGGGGGGTATGAAGTTTGTGAGTAGTATGGGACCCGTGGTTGTGTAGGGTTAGTGGAATAGAGCTGTGTTTGCTGTTGCGTGGGATTAGTGAGGACATATAACTGTTCAGGTGTAAGTGTGTGTGTAGATGCAAGTGTGTTTGTTGGCTGTGATGTTACCGTCATTCCTTCCAGAGCTTGGATACTAACAGCCATTAGTTTTTCGCTCTGGGTCTCTCTCTTCTTTGAGATGTTTTTATCATGTTCTATGGCAGATTGTATGAGTGCATCTATTGTGACTCCCCTCCAGCCAGGCTGCGAGGTCTGAACCCGGGTCTTTAGGTTCTCTTTAAGACCGTCCATGAGTATGGTGACTATCATTCCCCTGTGGTGATTGCTATTTTTAATATCCTCTAACCCAGTGTACTGGGTGATAGCCTGCAGAGCCCGGTCGCAATAATCTTCTGCAGATTCACTCTCCTTTTGCTTTATGGTGAAAATTTTGTTCCAGTTAACTACTACTGGGAAATATAAACCCAATTGAGTTACAATGCAGGAAATGTTACCTTGGTTTACTTGGTCTGTTAAGGGAACGTCACCATCCAATACACAATCCATGTTATATTTTGTCACATCGGTATTGCGTGGTAGACAGGCCCTTAACACCACATGCCAATCTTTATTAGTTGGTTCATGAGAACTACCCAAATTCCTCAAAAATCTTTGACATTTGGCTAGTTCCTTTTTGGGATCGGGGAAATCATTAGTGATGGAATTTAGTTATGCTCTTGTCCAAGGACAATGCATTACCACTTCATGGGCACTACACTGTTCGCATCTGCATTTCCATTCCGAATGGTTATTGTCCGAATGGGATGTAGACCGGCAGCGCTGCTACCTTTGACCTTGTTACCTGGCTGGGGGTTTAATCTGTTGCTGCTACGTATGGTATTAACTTCCTCCACGGGTGCAGAGGGTGTTAGTACTTCCCTTGCTGTTACCGATGAAGATGGCGGCACCACTTGTGATTGTTGTGGTGCAGCATCTATCATCTGTACAGCATGGGAAATGGCATACATTACAATAGGCTCATCATCCACATCATGAACATTTTCTTTATGGTTGCTTAAGAGAGGGTACAAATTGCTTGTTACATATTTATGGGTATTTTTGATAACTGTACTTGACCTCCATCCACATAAGGTGGAGGTGGTGCGCGTGAACCGCTGGCAATACTTTCCACAACGCTACCTTGCTGCACATGCGCACCATTTTGCGGCTCGCCCGCATTGCAATTTAGTGTCGCGGATGTATTCTCTGGCAATGCGCTCGCAACGCTAGATTGCATCGCTTGCGCATTTTTAAGCCACGCATCCCCTTCATGCTGCCACAACTTTAAACATTCATAATATTTTACCTTTTTCTCTTGGGAGCGCATCAGACTGATGTGGTCCTGGACATTATCTAATACATCTTTATTAAAACTACCAATTCTGGGAAACAGTCTAACACTCTTCATCGTCATTTTAAACCATACATCTCAATACTTTATTGCATAAGTACCATACTTAGTATGCATAATACAACGGGCCGATCCAAACGGCGCTTTCATTAGCAGCACATCATTGTCTAACATCTCTATTGTTTGCGTGGCTCCCATCTTGAGACAACTCCTACATTTTTCAATAAAGATTTAAACTGGTGAAAGACAGTCAAGATACTTTCACTTACCTGTGGACGATTTAAACGGCAGCGCCCACACACCTGTGAAGATTTGAAGAAGGCTACTCCACACACCCGGATAAGATTTAAGAAGGCAACTTACACATCTATGGAAGTTTAAGTCGGCTACTTCCACGCACCTCTCTACAACAAAGACAACATGTACACCTGCTACCGTGTATAGAACGGTAAGCTGCTTACCAAGTGGCTAGCACTTAGCCCTTAAAGGTCATACGGTACCTCTAACTTTAGGGAACAAGTTACCCCTACCATCAAATACTCACTGTTACACACTTTTTCCTGCGCAGAAAAATACACGTTAACCCAAATATTGATAACAATTGAAAAATGAAAACCTCAACGGCTTTGTTTAAACACGTGGCAGCACAACCGGAAGTACGTATACGCTATTGTGCGACCAGTCGCATACACAATAATGCGACTACCACACAACCGTATGACAACTTTTAGCTGCGTACATAAAAGTGCGTCTTGACTGTGTGCACAACTGTGACTCAGCTGCGTGCTCAATACTGCGGCACCCCTCTAAACACAAGGTTCTATCAACAAAGGAAAACAAACTTTTTCCTCTCTTGTCCCTGGATTCTAGTCAGCGTCCCTGGCTCACACGAAAATGGGTAGCAATCTCTCAGCACCGAGCGGTTGCAGGTAAACCCTGCATGTGGCCACTCCACCCTTTGGTGAGATATCGATAACTGTATGTGCCGTGTGAGTAGGTACGTGACTTCACTATGAGCCCCCAACTAAGGATATTGAATTAGAACCTCTATACACTCCTGCCTATACCTTCTAATATCCTGCCTATAAACCTCTAAGGATGATGCTATTTTGCGTACGCAGTCATATAGTAAATAAAGACTCCATACCTTGAACCTGTGGTTCCAAAGCATGGGAAATGGCATACATTACAATAGGCTCATCATCCACATCATGAACATTTTCTTTATGGTTGCTTAAGAGAGGGTACAAATTGCTTGTTACATTTTTATGGGTATTTTTGATAACTGTACTTGACCTCCATCCACATAAGGTGGAGGTGGTGCGCGTGAACCGCTGGCAATACTTTCCACAACGCTACCTTGCTGCACATGCGCACCATTTTGCGGCTCGCCCGCATTGCAATTTAGTGTCGCGGATGTATTCTCTGGCAATGCGCTCGCAACGCTAGATTGCATCGCTTGCGCATTTTTAAGCCACGCATCCCCTTCATGCTGCCACAACTTTAAACATTCATAATATTTTACCTTTTTCTCTTGGGAGCGCATCAGACTGATGTGGTCCTGGACATTATCTAATACATCTTTATTAAAACTACCAATTCTGGGAAACAGTCTAACACTCTTCATCGTCATTTTAAACCATACATCTCAATACTTTATTGCATAAGTACCATACTTAGTATGCATAATACAACGGGCCGATCCAAACGGCGCTTTCATTAGCAGCACATCATTGTCTAACATCTCTATTGTTTGCGTGGCTCCCATCTTGAGACAACTCCTACATTTTTCAATAAAGATTTAAACTGGTGAAAGACAGTCAAGATACTTTCACTTACCTGTGGACGATTTAAACGGCAGCGCCCACACACCTGTGAAGATTTGAAGAAGGCTACTCCACACACCTGGATAAGATTTAAGAAGGCAACTTACACATCTATGGAAGTTTAAGTCGGCTACTTCCACGCACCTCTCTACAACAAAGACAACATGTACACCTGCTACTGTGTATAGAACGGTAAGCTGCTTACCAAGTGGCTAGCACTTAGCCCTTAAAGGTCATACGGTACCTCTAACTTTAGGGAACAAGTTACCCCTACCATCAAATACTCACTGTTACACACTTTTTCCTGCGCAGAAAAATACACGTTAACCCAAATATTGATAACAATTGAAAAATGTAAACCTCAACGGCTTTGTTTAAACACGTGGCAGCACAACCGGAAGTACGTATACGCTATTGTGCGACCAGTCGCATACACAATAATGCGACTACCACACAACCGTATGACAACTTTTAGCTGCGTACATAAAAGTGCGTCTTGACTGTGTGCACAACTGTGACTCAGCTGCGTGCTCAATACTGCGGCACCCCTCTAAACACAAGGTTCTATCAACAAAGGAAAACAAACTTTTTCCTCTCTTGTCCCTGGATTCTAGTCAGCGTCCCTGGCTCACACGAAAATGGGTAGCAATCTCTCAGCACCGAGCGGTTGCAGGTAAACCCTGCATGTGGCCACTCCACCCTTTGGTGAGATATCGATAACCGTATGTGCCGTGTGAGTAGGTACATGACTTCACTATGAGCCCCCAACTAAGGATATTGAATTAGAACCTCTATACACTCCTGCCTATACCTTCTAATATCCTGCCTATAAACCTCTAAGGATGATGCTATTTTGCGTACGCAGTCATATAGTAAATAAAGACTCCATACCTTGAACCTGTGGTTCCAAAGCACAAAGTGATATTTCAAGTAAAAGTACAGTCAGTTACACGCTATGATCTAAGTACAATTTAGCGCAAAGAATTATACAGACCCAAGTACAGTTATACATACACAGCGCTTCTGGACCAGATGTAGGCATCAGCAAGAAACCCCCGTCTATCAGCATTCAGCAAGAAGACTCAGACTGGGGTCACAACACACATATTTATACTCTCACAGAAACAGACAACACAATAGAGAGGCTTGTCGCTGATGCCATTGGTTCCGCAGGAGGATGCATCTGTTGCAGAGCATTTAACAGGTTGATTCAAATAGACACAGTCCAGCCTCCAACAACTGGTTGTCTCTGGTTTCCTGCCTCATGCACATCCTAACAGTTGGTCATATAATGTACATTTCGGTGCTTTAAGTCTCTGTGGTCCATAAGTTGAGAATGCATGTTTTGCGATCTTCACACTGATGATACCAGAATGCTGTTGAAAGAGTGCAGATCAGTATAATATCAAACATGACTTACTTATCATGTATTAATCCTTAGCTACCAAACAACCTTTATTTCACAGCAATTATAATAAATGAACAAACTTGAATCTTATACTTTAAAGCTTATGAGACCTTTTATGTGAATATGTACTGTGTAAGTATTTGGGGTTTGATATAAGGATGCTAGTTAACTTGGGGCAGATGTGTGCGCATGCAGCTAACAAACATCGTTTTCATACAGAATCTTATGCATTCGCTAATATGCGACTAGTTAACAGCGCAATTGTGCGTATTTATGTGTGTATGAGAAATGGTGTAAGATGCAATCGCATGATGCTAATAGTAACATCGCCATATGTACTTAAGTGTGAGTTTAGCTAAAATGGCGCTGGGCGGCCATTCGCAAAATGGCATTTTGCAATCTGATTTACAAGATGGCGTCTTGCGGCCAGTCGCAAGATGGCGTCGTTATGACCTAATTTTAAGCTGGTCTTGCCTGAGCCAATTATCCAGCTTTGACACTACCTACCCAGTATCCAACAGCCATGGATGCGGGGGATATCCCGGGCTTCAGCCCTCACCTGGCGTTCCCTGGAGAGGGGGACCTCTTTTTTGGGAGTCCCAATTTCTCCAAGGATCTCAGGCCTAGGCTGACTAGTGTGGGGTGCGAATGCTTTGGCTGGAGGACTCCATTAAGTGTGTCCCCTGGCAGCGGCATTACACCCCCGGTAGTAGAGCCTGGCGCTGGTTCTAAAATTATGGGGAACGACTACACATTTTGTTCCCCATAGTTTTTGAACCAGTACCAGCTCACAGAGCCTGGGGCTGGTTATGCTTTTGGAGGGGAGCTTATGCCATTTTTGTTTTCTAAATTTTACAAATTTTTTATATATACAATACACACATGCAGCCTGCACATATCTCACTGATGTGTTCAGGCTGCATGTTCGGGGGTGTGCAGGCTGTGGCCAGACACAGGGAACACTATCACATCCACTATAGGAAAAAATTATTTAGTGAAACATGATTCTTGCTAAATTTGCGAGTTTGATCTGGACAAACTCGAGTGTGTTAGTGTGAAACAGGTTGTATTTAATCTCGGCCAGACACAATTCTTAGTAAATTTACCCCCCTGTGAATGAGTGAGTTTACTGGGGCTGCTGTGCTTCATCTCTGTTGTGTCTAACATCCCCTACTTGCTTTAGTTCCTCATGAACTAATCTTTGCCAGAGCTTTGAACTAAACTAATAACTCACTATGAAGATTAGTTAATTTTTAACTGATCATTCGTGAACAACTCATCACTAAGTCACACACAGTGCAGTCTTTATAAAATGTGTCCCTGCTGCCACCACCGAGGAGATGACATAGTGTTCGCTCTACTCGGCTGGGCTATTTTTAGTAAATATCGAGGTAGCCTCCTTCTGCTTTGCACCGATTACAAGCGAGCAGGATTTATCTCCACAGTAAGTGGAGTTTTAGAACATGGACCTCTTAGTGCTATTCAAGAAGATCCTTCAAATATTTCTTAATGTCAAGATCTCTGTAGATAGCAGTTTGAAACAAAAACAAAGCAAAATACATAGTGTCCTTAGAACACTGTAGGTAATTGTGATGTATTTGGGGTAGATGTACTAAGCCTTGGAGAGATATAAATTGGAGAGAGATAAAATACCAATACCTGCCCCCTCCTCTCCTCTACCCAGCTCCAGCTGTCTCATTTCTCCATGCTTCTCCTCCGAAGCTCCGCAGAGTGCACAGACCAGATAACCATCTTCCAGATCAGCAAGTGAGTGTGTGTGTGTTAATGCCACTTGTAGGTGGAGTGGAGGATGGATTAAGGTTATCTGAGTGGTGGAGTGTATACTAATATTATCAAGGGGAGCAGTGTATTAATATTATGGAGTCATTTATTGTTATCAGGGAGGTATCAAGAAGTATGTGTTTTTAGGGGGTGTTTTAATGTTATGTGGTAGTTTATTAATGTTATACATACACACACATTATTATAATTATTATTATAAGTTATTTATATAACGCACACATATTCCGTAGCACTTTACAGAGAGTATTTGGCCATTTACATCAGTCCCTGCCCCAGTGGAGCTTACAATGTATATTCCCTACCACATGCTGACGCACACACACACATTAGGGTTATTTTTTTTCTTGGGAGCCAATTAACCAACCAGTATATTTTTTACACACGTACAAATGGGTTGGGTATGGAAGGCTGGCACTCAGAATACTGGTGCAAAAAGGTTTTTCTCCAGCATTTTTGCTGGAGAAAGCCAAAGTTTTATTTTCTCTGTATTTAATTACTTGAAAATGCAGAAAAATCACTGATCTCTACATCTTTTCATTCCTGCCTTTTTATCCAGCAGCCCTCATAGGCCTTAATGTGGGCTGTGCAGGAGCGGTATTAATATAGATTAGAGAAGCAAAGCTTTTCTGACAAATCCCACCACTAGATGGCTTTATGAGTCTTACTTACAGAATTGGAGAAATGCAGGGAAGAAGTGTCCTCACTGCTTTTCTCCACCGCTCCCTGACTGGCGGTCCAATCAGCATCTGACGTCACATATGCTGATTGGCATATGCACAGTGCATGCAGACATCTTTTGCAGAGCATCACAGCTGAAGCTGATCCTTTGTTTATATAACATCACCAGTGGGGAGATGGGGGAAGGGAGGGGGGGTTAACGGCCTGACCCTTAAATCCGCCACTATGTATCATCATGTAAATTATTAGGGTAATGCACTAGATGTGCTTTTCCTTTTTTCCATAAGTTTATAATGTACAAAAGAGAACTCTGGATCATCTCTTTTGAGGAGAATCTGAGTGTGACATATATATGCAAACTGATTCTCACTCTGTAAGCATACAGTACAACCATAGGGAAACAAATATAAGAAAGGATTTCTCCCCATTCACTGTTTGGTTGTGCAGTGACACATGTGGTGCCTAAAGCAAGCAGAGATTTACTACACTATGGTCTGTTCCTTCTTTCTCTGTCCCTGTATGAAAGCAAAAAAGAAGAATTAAGGACACTTGTGTAATAGACAGACTGCGTCTGAGGGAATCTACTCTCCTATTTCATCAAATCGGAACTTTCGATACTTCTTTAGGAATATTTTGCAGGTTTCAGGCTGTCAGTGTTTCACATATTGATTCCACAGTAACAAGACAAATAAATGGCATATACTGTAATTCCAATGGATATCATCAATTCATTAGAAATACATAAAGTGCACTCACATAAATAATATTTCTATTGATATTATTGATATTATTACACCAAATGAGCGCTTATGCATCACTTAAAAGACAAAGGGGCCTATTTATCATTAAATGTTTGCAGAATATTCCCCAAAACCAGACATTTTTGGGGTATACCCGCACATATTAAGTATCCCCCAGATATACTATGGAGGGATGGCAGCAAATATATATGATATCTGCTGCGTTCCCTCCATTTTTGTCCGCAAAAGCTCTGGAATGCATATCATCTCCAGATGGCGTTACCCTATAGTAGCCTATGGCCTACTAATTTGCAACACTTTTTGGAGAGAGAGCCATCTGCACCCTCTCTGTTGCCCTACAGTTATGCTATCACACTGCTTCCAGCTCTTCGCCAGGATGGGCTCTTATAAGAGCCCTTCTCCTGGTAAGAGGACTTTAGTAAATTTGCATGGAAATATTAATATTCACATTACAAATTTGAGCAAACATTTTTTATCACATGCACATTAAAAATGCGGATTGTAAAAATATGCCCCAGAGTCCCATATTTAGAGTTCCTATACAACCCCAATGGAAAGAGCTTCAAAGTTTTATTATCTCCGAAGTTCTCCTAGACCAGGGCTGTATTAACAATGGGGTGGATGGAGCTGCAGCTCAGGGCCTCCAATCTCAATAGGCCCACAGCATCTGTCTATAGACAGAAAAAAGTGTTTCCTGCTACAGCCCGCTGGCCCCTGCTGCCTGCCGGTACCGTGGCTGTCCAATGAAACCCCGGCAGTCTGACCCCCTCCCCAGCCACCACCAGTTAACACACCCGAAATGTGTGTGATGGGCTGCTGATAGTTAGGAAGAAGAAGGGGGGCAGCGTCAGAACCAGGCCCCTGCCTGGCCCTCCAACAAGCCCGGGCCCAGGTAATTAGTAGCTGCTCCCACCTTCTTGGCACCCCTGACAGGTGGCACTACAATGTGGCATAATGGGTACCGGGGATGCACTATAATGTGGTATAATGTCTACAGGGAGTACTACAATGTGGCATAATGTCTACAGGGGGTTACTACAATGTGGTATACTATGCATTGGGGCAATACTATAAAAAATTATGGTGATCATAATAGGATCCTCAGTGTGCCGTCAGTTGAAAATCTCTGATATAAGAGAACGGGAAAAGTGAGTTTTGGTGTCGGTAGGACAGTTGTATGTGCATAGCTTTGGTGCTGATGTTTTGCATTTTGAATGTGATATGAACAGAAATTGAATCGCTGATGTCTTAAATCCCAGCCAGGAACATCCAATCTTCTCCCTAACTGTTCTTTGCCCTGCAACTCTAATGGCTTGCAGCTCCTGAATGTTTGATAAAATTATGTGCACTGATTAAATAAATAAAGATTAAATAAATAAATTAAATAAAGATTATGCATTGTGCTCTACAGAAAAGTTTTCAGTATTAAATAAAGTTAATGTGGGGAGGTCTGAGGTGCATTTAAAGGCCTGTTTGGAGGTCAAAATATTTGGTCACACTACTGTTTCGTTATTTCTATCAAACTGTTTTACATTATAATAGGACCCCTAAACCTTGAGAAAAAAAAACTATTTTTAATTGTCTGTGTGTGTTTATAGGTTATATATATGTAAGAGTGTATTATATAGGCACTGTACGGGACGGGAGAGAGATTCAGGTGGCTGATGGTAGGTGGTAGCTATGCTCTCCATGGTGCCAGCCACTCCGCCTGTAAAAACCACACAGCCACATCAGAAGTCACATCTCCACCATACTGGTCAAACCCACTGCAGTAGCACAATATAGGTCCTTCATAAATTTCAGCTCCAGGCCCAAATGAACCTTAGGGGTCTATTTACTAAGCCTTGAATGGAGAGAAAGTGAATGGAGATAAAGTACCAACCAATCATCTCCTAACTACCCTGTCACAGGCAGGGGCGTAGTGTGTAGCCATGGCGCCTGGAGCATGTGTATGCCACTGCGCCCCACTCCCCCCCCAGCCTGTAGGTGTCCAGCATGTATGGGCAAATTAAAGGGAATTAAGAATAAACATTATTGCCCCTTCCTGGTATGTGGCGTCAGAGCAGTTAGGCGTGACCTCACCAGACTCACCGCTCAGGCTCCTCCCAGTCACCGGTGCCGCAACCCAGGGTCTCAGCAGCAGCACATGGATCAGGCTTTCCCTCAGCAGCATGGACACAGCTGCCATGTTCTCTCCTCCATGCAAACCAGGCAGGCTAAAATAAGGGCCAGGGTGGTAAGTGGGACCCACTACAGAGGTAGAAAAGAGGAGAGGCTGGGGTGATGATGGGAGGGGACCGCCTCTTCCTCCCTCTTCGTTATTGCCCATGGCTCCACTCCCTCTTCCCTTATGCTCAGTCCCAGAGCCAGATTAAGACCCCACAGGGTCCTATGCAAAGTACCTCCAACTCCATATTAATGTGTGTATATATATATATATATATATATACAGTACATAGTATATACATTTCTCACACAGCTCTCCTCCCTCACTCAGATCCTCCCCACACACACACACATACAGCATTCCCCCCCACACACACAGCTCTTCCCCCTCACTCACCTCTCCTCCCTTAAACACACACAATGCTCCCCCTCACTCAAATCTCCCCCTCACTCAGACTCCCCCACAAACACAGCGCTTCTCCATCACTCAGATCTCCTCCTCACTGGGAACCCACCCCCACATTTCTCCCTCTACCCTCACACAGCTCTCCCTCTCACTTAGCCTCCCCCCACACACACACCTTCCCCCATTAACTCAGCCACCCCCTCACACACACTGCTTTCCCCATTCACTGAGATCCCCACACACAGCTCTCTCTCCCCTCACTCAGATCACACACACAGGCAGATCTCACCCTCCTCACACAGACCAACCCCACACACACTCATACACACACAGCTCTTCCCCTTAATATAGCTCCCCTCCCTTCACATACTGTACATAGATATCCCACCTTACATTTCTCCTCAGCCCTCTTAACTGTTGCAGAGCACTGGAGAGGGTGAAGGGGGGAGGCGGAAGAATGACAGTTAGGAGCTGGTTAGTTGGTACTTTATCTCCATCCACTTTATTTCCATCCAAGGCTTAGTAATAGACCCCTTAATTTGGTACTGCCCCGGACAGACAACAATGGTTCAAAACATGATACTAACTTAACACGTTTAAAAAGTTCTTTCTTCCTCATAAGCGTACAGACAGCTCTGTCTAAAGGGCTTCTGCACAGCTACACTTAATCAAGGCCCTGCTTTTTACAGTGAGAGTGGGGGCTAAGATCACATGATTCAATGGCGATCGAGTAATCCAACCTCCAGACAGCTTAGTTCAGTCAGGCCAACTTTGTCGAGAGTACCTTTGATAGTACTCTCGTTATTGATGAAAGACAGGTACTAGAGAGTTGTTGGGTTTTTTTGGTATTTATACGACATTCATCAACATTAATGGGGATTATTACATTTATGTGTTTAAATTGATTTTCTATTACTTGGTTTTTTTTCTATTTTTCCTCTCTATTACAAGTTTAATGATATAGTACAGGTTTATTGCATGTGTACCATTTCTCTTTTGTCTGTCCTGTATCTTTATAAGTTCTGGAAAAACAATTAAAAATGATGTGTTAAATAAAATCAGCCAAACTGAGGCCATGAAATACTCTTGGTGACCCTGACCACAGTAACAGGCCGCAGATATCCAGGACATGATCATGTCACATGGCACAACAGATATCTGGGTCTCATTCAATTTGGCCACATAAATGTGGAACCATTTATTTGGACAATGATTATTTGTTACAATGCTAGTATCAAGGGTACTTGGCCTTCGCAGAAACATTTTCACTGGAGCTGTGCCAGTTTTTAATGGTCTGTGCCTCAGAGACTGACTAATGCACAAGAACTGTGAGCAGGAAACTTCAGCATTAATAATATTTGCACAATGGTTGGTTACAGACCAGAGTTGTATTTTAGAAATCAGCTTAATGATTCAATTTAGAACCTAAATAACTTAGTAACTTTCCATAGCAATTCATCTTTGGAAAGTGTGCCGTACAGTATGTTAGCACAGTCACAATCTGTGTATCAATGTAAGAAAGAATGCTGCTGCTCACTGAGGTACAGTACATCTGTTGGTGGGAAACATGTCAGTTTAGTGCTTCACACTAATTCATTCTAGCAAGCGCCTGAGAATCCCTGATACCATCCCAATGAAATCTGCTACATGGAATTGATCAAGAGAAAATGGTTTCATGCCAATGAGTTTCCTCTGTAGTGGATTCAGGCGATGGGGCACTACCACTGTGTGCACTGCATAAGGGGCACCTCTACTGGGGGCACTGCCTAAGGGGCACCACTACTGGGGGCACTGCATAAGGGGCAACATTACTGGGGGCATTGCATAAGAGGCACCACTACAGTGGGCATTGCATAAGGGGCACTACTGCTGTCGGCATTATGTGTAAGGGGCACTACTGCTATGGGCATTGTATAATGGGCATTTCTACTGTGGGCACTATGTGTATTAGGGGCACTACTACTGTGGGCATTGTATATATTAGGGGTGTGCACCGGCCACTTTTCGTGTTTTGTGTTTTGGTTTTGGATCTGGATCTTTCTTCGTGTTTTGGATCTGGATTGGTTTTGCCAAAACCACCCTTCCGTGTTTTGGGTTCTGGGTTTTGTGTTTTGGATCTGTATTTTTTTTTTAAAAAGCATAAAAACAGCTAAAATCACAGAATTTGTTGGTTTCTCTGCTCCTATGCTATTATTAACCTCAATAACCTTAATTTCCACTCATTTCCAGTCTATTCTGAACACCTCACACCTCACAATAGTGTTTTCATGTCCAAAAGGTTGCACCGAGGTAGCTGGATGACTATGCTAAGCGACACGAGTGGGCGGCACAAACACGTGACCCATCTAGGAGTGACACTGCAGTGGCAGACAGGATGGCAGTTAGAAAAACTAGGCCCCAAACTGTACATAATGCAAAGAAAAAAAAGAAGTGCAAGATGGAATTGTCCTTGGGCCCTCCCACCCACCCTTATGTTGTATAAACAGGACATGCACACTTTAACAAATCAATCATTTCAGCGCCAGGGTCTGCCACACAACTGTGGCTGAAATGATTGGTTCGTTTGGGCCCCCACAAAACAAGCTGGCAATTAATGTGTCCCTGCACAAACTGGCTCTACGGAGGCAAGATGTCATCCTCATCCTCCTCATCCACCGATTCCTCACCCTCTTCAGTGTGTACATCCTCATCCTCACAAAGTATTAACTTGTCCCCACTTGAATCCACCACCACAGGTCCCTCTGTACCTTCTGGAGGCTGGTCTCCCTGGAAGAGCTGATAATTCATTTTGATGAACATCATCTTCTCCACATTCTGTGGAAGCAACCTCCTACGCCTTTCGCTGACAAGGTTCCCGGCTGCACTAAACACTCTTTCGGAGTACACACTGGAGGGGGGGCAACTCAGGTAAAATAGAGCCAGCTTGTACAGGGGCCTCCAAATTGCCTCTTTTTCCTGCCAGTACAGGTATGGACTGTCTGACATGCCTACTTGGATGCTGTCACCGATGTAATCCTCCACCATTCTGTCAATGGTGACAGTATCATATGCAGTGACAGTAGACATGTCAGAAATTGTTGCCAGGTCCTTCAGTCCAGACCAGATGTCCAAACTTGGTCCTGCCTGCCCTGCATCACCGCCAGCGGGTTGCTTAGGATACCTAAGTTTTTTCCTGGCAGCCCCAGTTGCGGGAGAAAATGAAGAAGGAGCCGTTGACGTGTCACGTTCCGCTTCAGCTGACAGTGTGTTCACCAGCAGGTCTTTGCACCTCTGCAGGCTTGTGTCGGCCGGAAAGAGAGACACCACATAGGCTTTAAACCTAGGATCAAGCACGGTGGCCAAAATGTAGTGGTCTGATTTCAACAGATTGACCACCCTGGAATCCTGGCAAAGCGAATGAAGGGCTTCATCCACAAGTCCCACATGCCGAGCGGAATCGCTCCGTCTTAGCTCCTCCTTCACTTTCTCCAGCTGCTTCTGCAAAAGCCTGATGAGGGGAATGACCTGACTCAAGCTGGCTGTGTCTGAACTGACTTCACGTGTGGCAAGTTCGAAGGGCTGGAGAACCTTGCACAACACGGAAATCATTCTCCACTGCGCTTGAGTCAGGTGCATACCCCCTCCTTTGCCTATGTCATAGGTGGATGTATAGGCTTGTATGGCCTTTTGCTGCTCCTCCATCCTCTGAAGCATATAGAGGGTTGAGTTCCACCGCGTCACAACCTCTTGCTTCAGGTGATGGCGGGGCAGGTTCAAGAGTGTTTGCTGGCGCTCCAGTCTTCGGCACGCAGTCGCTGAATGGCGAAAGTGGCCAGAAATTTTTCGGGCCACCCAAAGCGTCTCCTGCACGCCCCTGTCGCTTTTCAGAAAATTCTGCACCACCAAGTTTATTGTGTGAGCAAAACATGGGACGTGCTGGAATTTGCCCAGATGTAATGCCCGCACAATATTGGTGGCGTTGTCAGATATCACAAATCCCCAGGAGAGTCTAAGTGGGGTAAGCCACTGGGCGATGATTTCCCTCAGTTTCTCTAAGAGGTTGTCGGCGGTGTGCCTCTTACTGAAACCGGTGATACACAGCGTAGCCTGCCTTGTAACGAGCTGGCGTTTCTGAGATGCTGCTACTGGTGACGCTGCTGCTGTTGCTGCGTAAGGTGATACATCTACCCAGTGGGCTGTCACAGTCATATAGTCCTTAGTCTGCCCTGTTCCACTTGTCCACATGTCCGTGGTTAAGTGGACATTGTGTACAACGGCATTTTTCAGGACACTGAGGACACTTTTTCTGACGTTTCTGTACAGTCTCGGTATCGCCTGCCTAGTGAAGTGGAATCTAGACGGGATTTGGAACCGGGGACACACTACCTCCATCAATTGTCTAAATCCCACTGCACTAATGGCGGATACCGGACGCACGTCTAACACCAACATAGCAGTCAAGGCCTCAGTTATACGTTTTGCTTCAGGATGACTGCTGTCGTACTTCATCCTCCTCGCTAAGGACTGTTGGAGGGTCAATTGTTTAGTAAAAGTAGTGGTGTTCCTACTTCCTCTCTGGGATGATGAACGACTCCCAGCAGCAGCAACAGCAGCAGCGGCAGCAGTAGGCGTAGCAATGCAGGATCCTCCAGAGGAATCCCGGATAGGAGAGTCAGTCATGCCAGTGACATGGCCTGCAGGACTACTTCCGATCCTGACTAAGGAGGAAATTGACGAGGAGGGAGTTGATGGTGTGGTTTGCAGGCGCTTGGATACAACAGGACAACGGGATTTAGGTGTCCCTGGACTGCTTACGGTCTTAGCCAAAGTTTCTGAACTTGACAGTAACTTTTTATGAACGCGCTGCAGGTGCCGTATAAGGGAGGATGTTCCTAGGTGGTTGACGTCCCTACCCCTACTTATTTCACCTTTACATATGGTACATATGGCAAGACAGTTGTTGTCCGGATTTGGATAGAAATATTGCCAGACCAAAGAGGTGGAATGTTTGGTCTTCTGCCCAGGCATGACCGTGATGGGCTTTTTCATCCCACGGACAACAACTGTCTCCCCCGGAGCCTGATTTAAACAAACCACATCACCATCAGAATCCTCCTCGCCAACTTCCTCCTCAGCGCCAGCTACACCAGTATCCTCATCCTGTTGTACTTCAACAGTGACATCTTCAATTTGCATATCAGCAAGTGGACTGTGGGTGCTCCTTTCAGCACTTGCAGGGGGCGTGCAAATGGTGGAAAGAGCCACCTCTTCCCGTCCAGTGCTGGGAAGGTCAGGCATCGCAACCACCACCACACTTGGACTCTCCTTGGGGATTTGTGATATCTTCTTAGAAAGCACAGTTCTTCGCTGTGCTTTTGCCAGCTTAACTCTTTTGATTTTTTTAGTGGGAGGAGGGCTTCCATCGTCATGTGAAGCTGAACCACTAGTCATGAACATACTAGGGATCGACCTTAGCCGTTCCTTGCCACTCTGTGTCGTAAATGGCATATTGGCAAGTTTACGTTTCTCTTCAGCTGATTTAAATGTCTTTTTCAAGGTCATTTTCCTGAACTTTGCCATTTGGGATTGTATGTGCCCTCTACTATGACATTGGGCATCGGCCTTGGCAGACGACGTTGATGGCATGTTATCGTCTATGTCATGACTAGTGGCAGCAGCTTCAGCACTAGGAGGAAGTGGTTCTTGATCTTTCTCTATTTTATTTTTATCGGAGAAAGTTTGGTCCTCCATTTATGTTATATCGATTTGATATATACGTGCGGCTAAACACAGAAAATAATTTTTTTTTTGGTTTGGACTGGAGTGTACTTTGTGGGTTACAGCACCCTTTAACGGTCAAGCCAGCCGGCCCTTTACTTATGACACAGGCGCACTCTTGGCACTACTTTGTTGATGCACGTGCGGCTACTGCGCACACAATTCACAAACACAGAAAATAATTTTTTTTTGGTTTGGACTGGAGTGTACTTTCGGGGGTTACAGCACCCTTAACGGTCAAGCCAGCCGGCCCTTTACTTATGACACAGGCGCACGCTTGGCACTACTTTGTTGATGCACGTGCGGCTACTGCGCACACAATTCACAAACACAGAAAATAATTTTTTTTGGGTTTGGACTGGAGTGTACTTTCGGGGGTTACAGCACCCTTTAACGGTCAAGCCAGCCGGCCCTTTACTTATGACACAGGCGCACGCTTGGCACTACTTTGTTGATGCACGTGCGGCTACTGCGCACACAATTCACAAACACAGAAAATAATTTTTTTTTGGTTTGGACTGGAGTGTACTTTCAGGGGTTACAGCACCCTTTAACGGTCAAGCCAGCCGGCCCTTTACTTATGACACAGGCGCACGCTTGGCACTACTTTGTTGATGCACGTGCGGCTACTGCGCACACAATTCACAAACACAGAAAATAATTTTTTTTTTGGTTTGGACTGGAGTGTACTTTGGGGGTTACAGCACCCTTTAATGGTCAAGCCAGCCGGCCCTTTACTTATGACACAGGCGCACGCTTGGCACTACTTTGTTGATGCACGTGCGGCTACTGCGCACACAATTCACAAACACAGAAAATAATTTTTTTTTTGGTTTGGACTGGAGTGTACTTTCGGGGGTTACAGCACCCTTAATGGTCAAGCCAGCCGGCCCTTTACTTATGACACAGGCGCACGCTTGGCACTACTTTGTTGATGCACGTGCGGCTACTGCGCACACAATTCACAAACACAGAAAATAATTTTTTTTTTGGTTTGGACTGGAGTGTACTTAGGGGGTTACAGCACCCTTTAACGGTCAAGCCAGCCGGCCCTTTACTTATGACACAGGCGCACGCTTGGCACTACTTTGTTGATGCACGTGCGGCTACTGCGCACACAATTCACAAACACAGAAAATAATTTTTTTTTGGTTTGGACTGGAGTGTACTTTCGGGGGTTACAGCACCCTTTAACGGTCCAGCCAGCCGGCCCTTTATTTATGACACAGGCGCACGCTTGGCACTACTTTGTTGATGCACGTGCGGCTACTGCGCACACAATTCACAAACACAGAAAATAATTTTTTTTTTGGTTTGGACTGGAGTGTACTTTCGGGGGTTACAGCACCCTTAACGGTCAAGCCAGCCGGCCCTTTACTTATGACACAGGTGCACGCTTGGCACTACTTTGTTGATGCACGTGCGGCTACTGCGCACACAATTCACAAACACAGAAAATAATTTTTTTTTTGGTTTGGACTGGAGTGTACTTTCGGGGGTTACAGCACCCTTAACGGTCAAGCCAGCCGGCCCTTTACTTATGACACAGGCGCACGCTTGGCACTACTTTGTTGATGCACGTGCGGCTACTGCGCACACAATTCACAAACACAGAAAATAATTTTTTTTTTGGTTTGGACTGGAGTGTACTTTCGGGGGTTACAGCACCCTTAACAGTCAAGCCAGCCGGCCCTTTACTTATGACACAGGCGCACGCTTGGCACTACTTTGTTGATGCACGTGCGGCTACTGCGCACACAATTCACAAACACAGAAAATAATTTTTTTTTGGTTTGGACTGGAGTGTACTTTCGGGGGTTACAGCACCCTTTAACGGTCAAGCCAGCCGGCCCTTTACTTATGACACAGGCGCACGCTTGGCACTACTTTGTTGATGCACGTGCGGCTACTGCGCACACAATTCACAAACACAGAAAATATATTATTTTTTTAGCACTTGGGGGGAGCACCCCTGATGGACAGAGCACCCCCTGGACAACACTACAGCACTCCTTTAGGACTGGGACACTGCACAGGACTTTGGAGTGGACACAGCCCCTATGGAGAACTGACTGCACAACACAGTCCAGCCAGCCCCTATGGACTTTGAAGTAGTGGACACAGCCCCTATTAACAACAGCAGCACAACACAGCCAGCCCCTATGGACTTTGAAGTAGTGGACAACAGCAGCACTACACTACACTACACTACACAGCCCTAACTCCCACCCTCCCTCTTCACTGTCCACAGCCGAGTGAGAAAATGGCGCCGACGCGGGTACCTTATATAGGATCCAAAACCCGCGAGACTCGGAAGGCGGGATGATGACGTTTTGCCTCGATTTCAGATCCGAGTCAGGCGGGAAAAGTCGAGCCTGACTCGGATCGGACTCGGATCGGGGGGGCTCGGGGGGGTTCGGATTTCAGAAATCCGAACCCGCTCACCCCTAGTATATATGGTTTACAAATGTGGGCACTGTGTAAAAGGGGCACTGCTGTGTGTCATAGCATGAATAAGGGACACTACTATGTCGTGTAACGTGAATCAGGGGTACTATATGCGGTGTACTGTGGAGAAGCTGGTGCTACTGTGTGGCATAATTTGAATTGGGCATACTATTGTATGACCACGCCCTTTTATTTTGAGACCATGCCTCTTTTCTCGATGCGCGTCTTTCCCTTTATCAAAAAAGCACCGAGGGGGGGTAACACTACTTCTCTAGGACCACTTTAAACACTGCCTAACCCTAATCCTCCCTCTCCGGTGCCTGACCCTAACCTCCTCCTACTCATACTTGCTGACTTGAGAATTCTCCTCACTGGGAGAAGCCCGGGGAGGAGAAGCAGTTGGGTGGAGTTGGGGGCGAGGCTGGCCAAAATTGCGTTTTTAAGCCCCGCCCCTCATGGAAATTTGCTGCACAACATATTTTAAATAAGGGGCAGGGCTAAATAAGGTGATTCTCATAG
Organism: Taudactylus pleione; assembly: GCA_031769625.1. Classification (NCBI taxonomy): domain Eukaryota; kingdom Metazoa; phylum Chordata; class Amphibia; order Anura; family Myobatrachidae; genus Taudactylus; species Taudactylus pleione. Next base: position 20,086,593 of record JAUIMM010000065.1, on the reverse strand, counting down.
AATTGCATCATTAGGCCCCATCCCCAACACACAGACCCACCGATCCCCGCTAATATTCTCCCCATTCTGCCTACTTCACTAGCAAGTGGGTAGAATGTGAAAGAAGTGCCTACCCTTCCGGGGGTGCAGGGGGTTACCCAAAAATCATGACCCTCCCACGAATTCCAGGAGGGTAGGCATGTATGCCCCTAGTGCCTAATCCTAACCTCCCCCTCCTCTCACAGCACCCTAAACCCAACCCTCCTCCCTTAGTGCCTAACCCTAACCCTCCACCTAGTGCCTAACCGCCTAACCCTAATCCTCCCCCCAACCCCGCTACTTACATTCGGGATTCAGGCGGTTGGGATGCCGGAGCTGGGATTCTGGCACTGGCATTCTGAGCACCAGAATCCCCGCGGTCGGGATATTGACCGCATCCCTATTTAATTGCTGTCCACGTGGATAGCATATGCAGCAAAGAATAGGGATACATTAATCTCATCTTACTTGGTCTATTTACATGTTGATAAATTGTGCCATTCTTTCAATGTGCCCATAAAGTACCACCAGACTGACTTTGGAATATATATGAACAACATTGATCACATATACTCCTGTGACACCCTTCATTCGTTTTGATGACTTTCTAAAACAAAGATTTATAGCCGGACTCAATAAGAGGTGAAAAGCCACAATCGGCGAAAAAGTTTTGCCTATTGCCTCTTTTCGTCTGTTTGCATCTTATCTCCAAATTAAATTCCGGGACCAATTCGCCTAAGTGGAAACTTAATGCACTGAAACAGGCAGCAATGTATCTCCAATGAATGGCAGGTCGAAAAAAGTGCAAAATCTCTATTTTGGGGTGCAAATGTGGGGAATTGTTTCAGAACCCTTTGGACACCCCCCAAAGGACAAATCAGTCCCCCCCCCTTAATACCCAATAAAGACATGTAAATTTTGGGGTGAAAATGAAAACAGTGGGGAAAAAACGTAGTGAAATAGGTTTCTTGGGGGGCTGTGTGGATTTTTTAATAGTGCACTTTAGAGACACAAAGATATTTTAGCACCCATTTTCAAGTACCCCAAATTTGACTGGACTATTTATTTTCCACAAAAAATACTATTTTCTATCATTCTTCATCACTTTTATAAATATGCTTCTAGTAAGCTTTTAACCTAACTTAAGGACACAAAGTACTTTTATTAGGGCTAATAGTACACATCTGTAATGATTTGCAGTGTCGGTGCGTCTTATTTTGGGGTACAGACTGATTCCCCAATCTATTCAGTACTTTCCACCTGGTATGCATTCGCCTATTTGCATTTTCGCCTGTTCTGTAATTGAATAGGGCGCATCGCTGGGACGCGCATGCCCCGAATTCACGTCTCAAACAGGCGAATGCGGGGGAAAGTACAATTGGCAAAAAGTGTCCGGCTTTTCGCGTCTAACTGAGTACGGGCCTTAGTCATAATCACCTATGAGCAGTGTATTTGAAACAGACCAGGGGTACCACTGAGAAAATGCAGATGCTGAGCTACATTATTATCACAGATGCCGACCACTGATCAGGCATTATAGGAATAATACCATGCAGGGCATCCTCATGTGTGCACATTCCAATTAGCTGTGCAAAAGTGAGGCATTTCTGCCACTGAGATCGGCATCCACACTCTTGAATCAAAGTAAAGACATCTCTTAGGGTTTGGGGTAAGGGATAATCTCTGCTTTTGTGTGGTCTTTTATTTTTATGCTTTGGAATTTGCTTTTAATGGGAGGGTTTCCTGGAGTGGAGGGTCAGAGTAGAGCTAGAGCAAGGGCTAATTCATTGGGCAGCATGGATTGCATTCCTGCCTCACAACACTGACATCATGAGTTCAATTCCTGGTCATGGCCTATATGTGTAGACTTTGTATGTTCTTCTTGTATTTGCATGACATTCCTTTGGGTTGGTCCAGCTTGCTCCCGGACTCCAACAACATACTGGCTTCTGATAAGAAAAAAAATTACCTCTATAATGTGTCCATGTGGTAGGGAATATACAGAAGATTGTAAGCTCCAATGGGGTAGAGATTGATGTGAATGACTGAAATATTCTCTGTAAAGCAATGTGAAATATTTTTGTGCTCTATAAATAACTAATAATTAAAAAAAATGCATTTTCCAAGCCCTGAGTGAAATTCTGAGCATAACCATAATGATTGTATTGATATTCTTAGAAATGGCAGGCTGCCTTTGGGAGCTGGGTTTGCGAGCAGGCATGTACATAGGGATGTATACTTGTTTCAGGACACTTAAAATTAAACAAAGCTGCTAAATTCTCTGAGAAAAAGGCTTGCTGAAAATCCTGAAACAAAATAAATGTTGTGTAGGAAATTGTGTATAGCACAAGAAGATGAGATGAAAAACAGTGTAGTCACATAATCTTATCCAAATTGCAGTGATTTGTATGTTTTTTTTAAATAACACTGTAGTATTAAGATTGTTACTTATATATGAGACTACGTAACTTTTGTTATCTGTAGATATCAAGTAAGTGCAATACTTAAGGGTCAGGAGAGTGAATTTCAGAGGGGGAATATTCTACTACTAGTTTTGACACAATGAGAACTTTTTGAAAAAGACAGAAAATTATTTTTAAGGTGATAGTTTGGTGTGTCAGCCAGGAGGATCTCAGTGTGATTGATTACAGCTGAAGGGATACATTTTTAGACTTTTACTCAATTCATCAGTCCATCTCCACCCTGCCTCCGCCCTGCTATACTTACTGCTCGATCATCCTCTCCTGTAGGATGGCTGTCCTGTCTCCCTTACCAGCAGTGGGATTCGTTGGGGTGGGGTTCCAACTGTGCATGTTGGAAACTTGACAAGCCATCCATGGTTTTTATATAGATCTTATTTTATTCATGAGATTTAAACATATTTTGGACATATTAAATATATTTTATCTTATATATTAGCAACACAGTATTCTAAATATACATTTGTTTATGCATGTTAATGAAATCCTTTTATTTATTTTCCAGAAAAAATGCAGAAATGATCTCTTTATAAAAGAAGGCAGTTACTACACAAATATATATTGTGCAAATATGATGAAAATCAACCAAGAAATTGAACAAAACGGATATCCCCTTCATCAGCAAGATATTTTCATGGAAAATAGTAAGATATGTTAAATGTCAAACTCTGTCACTGAACTATACCACATTACTTTTCTAACCATCACAATTCAAAATCTATTAGATTAGTAGGCAATTTTCTTTTCTTCAGATATGTATTTTATTAGTAGATATTACTAAATATTATCTTGCATTATTACTCAGTTTGTGTAATTGTGTACCTCCTTTAAGTGGGGTTGGGGTACGATTGGTTGACAGTTATCATAACGACATTCATCACTTCTACATGGATGATATGTCAACATAATGAACTATAGACAAATGGTACCTGGAGGTGTAGTATCTTACCATCCAGGTGGGTGCAGCAGCTTTAGCGTCTTCTTCCAGGTCCTGGCAGTGACGTGTGGATCAGTTCCGGTTGTTGATGTCTCAGTAGCGGCATTCCGGTGAGATTTTTCCCACTATCCCTAATCCCTACCCCTAACCTTCCCCCTAGTGTCTAACCCTAACCTCTTCCCCCTGCATGCTAACCCAAACCCCCCCCCCCAGCAGCCTAACACTAATACTTCCAGCGGTGCCTGACCCTAACCGTTGGCATACTCAGACTGTCGCCATTTCACATGGTGACAGTTAATTATAATGTCGTCATGGTTACTGTCCAATCAGCTACCCTTTTAGTAAACAGCCCTAAAGATCTGTACATGTTTTATAAATGTTTTGCTTTATTTAAATTTTTTTTTTTTTAAACAACTACGGATAGAAAATCTGAACACTATAAACACTTCACAAGCTTTATAACTATGCCTATTTCGGCAAATAAATATGATTTGTCTTGTTTGCTTAGCCAAGCTATAATAATGAATCACCCATAGACTGCAATAGATTAGTGCCTACCAATGCGCAAGTTATCATATACCATTGCAGAAAGCCCACATTTTCTCTTAAACAGTCTTTTAATGGCCTATGTACTGTAATGTATTTACTACAAACCTTTCTCCAGAATGCCCAGTCTGAAATTAAATGGTATTATAAACATTTTAATGATATTTCATGGCACCAGTCAATGTTGGGCACTTTTGTAGTGTTAGAGGTAGACCCAAGGCGCTGCACAGAGCACAATCCAGGTGTGAAGGAGGAAAAAAAACTACAATGAATAGGGTCAAAATAATAACTCAGTAAACAACAACATGTAGGTGGTATCCAGTGACGGAATAATGCAATGCTGCCAGTCAATACGGTATAGTCACCATAAACAAAATACACCAGCAGAAAGTGGAAAAGGCGCAGTGTATTGAGCCAAAGTTAGTACCTAAATAATATACATTAAATGTCTTGACCATATTGTAACTATTAAGCGGCTATTTAATATATCTCAAGCAATTACGATAAAAATTATTGAGCATATAAAAATGATATAGGTGAATTAAATCATAAATGTATAGATCACAATGTAATCAGTCACAAGGAGTGTGTCTGCAGGTTCACATATAAATAGAAAAAAAAACTATAAATGTTTATGTATGAAAGCTCAATAAAAAAAGTAATTGGTAGAAACTATTGGGGGCCCATGACAATGTAGAAACTCCAACTAGGGGGCTTATGTAATAGAGTGTGACTTTCAGCCACTGCATGAACTCCTGCGAGTATTCCCGTATTTATAAAGCGACAATCATGTTAAAGGCAAAACCAAGCTGGTTTTGCCTTTAAAATTCTTGCCACTTTTAAAAATATGGGAAAACTCGCAGGAGTTCCTGCAATGGCTGCAAGTCGCAGTCTATTATATAAGCCCCCAGGAGGGAGTCTCTCCAAACTGAATAAATTACCATATCTGATGTGAGGTACGGGAACCTTCCTGGATGACCATTTGTAATAAGAACTTGATTATTGCCTCTCCTCATTTTGGATATAGTGATCCTGCATATTAAAGGGTCCAGGATCTCAGCCGTATCTTACCTCTGGTGACATCTCCTGACAGGATTCTCATCTGTAAATATTATTGGCACCTTACACTAAAGGCACCTCAAAATAAAGGATCTTCCAACATGACGCCCACCTTCCACACATGGGTTTTCACAGGCTGCAGTCAAGAGGTGGGCACATAGGTGGATTTTCTCATTGACTTACAAATTATTGTCCAGGAAAGATCCCAACCCTCACATCAGATCTGGTAACTTATTCAATATGGAGAGACTCACCTCTACATTTATAGGTTTTTTTTAGCTATTTATAGGTGAACCTGCACACACACTCCTTGTAGCTGATATCATTGTGATCTATACTCAATGAAATCAGTTTACCTATATAATATTTATATGCTAATTATTTTAATTGCTTGAAATATATTAAATTGCTGCTGAATATTTATACTATGGTAAATTGATGCATTTATTGTATAATATTTAGGTGAAGATGTAGAGTTCTGAGAGAATGATACTGGTAAGAGAAATAAGACTTAGGAGTGGAACATGTGCAGCTGAGCTGGAGAGAGGGTGAGGTTCCGCAGGTTTGAGAGCAGACTGGGCAAGCGACAAGGCTGAGGTGGTGCCGAGTGCCAGTGCCATTGAATTCCCACTGTCAGAGTGCTGGGGACTGCAGCAGCAGTGCTAGCAGTTTGTGTGTGAGAGATCCAGAGAGGCTGTGAGTAGCGCTGGGAGCCGCAGCAGGATCCATGGAGGCTGTGTAAAGTAAGCTGAATAAGGGAGATGTCCGTATTGTGAGTGAACTGCAGTATGAAGTTGTTTATGCAACTGCAAGAGACTAAGGGGGTGATTCAGCAAGGATTGCCATCGGAAAGCTGCACGAAGGCAGCTTTGCAATTACATCCTTACTATTATGCAAATGCAGCAAGAGGTGTATGATGGGATGCGGTTAACATCCAGACAACCGGGCTGCCGTTTGCCGGGAAACCCCGGCATTGGAATCGTGATCGGCGAGACAACACCGGCGCCGAAATCCCAACATGACTCTTGATGCCGACACCGGGATCCCAGCAGATGGAATCCTGATCGTAAGGATACCAGACAAAGTTAAGTATCAGATATGTGGGGGAGAGAGTTAGGTTTAGGCAACCTGGGGGGGACATATGGGTTAGGCTGCAGGAGGGGGGTTAGGTTCAGGCACCACCAGGGAGGTTAGGGTTAGGCAGGGCCAGATTAAGGTCTGTGGGGGCCCCTGGGCAACAAACTTGTGGGGGCCCCTATATACCACCATTTCTTGCCACCCTAGGAATATATTTTGTTCCTTTTTATTAACCTTAATGTCCCCAGTAGTAATGCTCCTCTTGGAATGCCCACTGTAGTAGTGGCCCTTATGCAATGTCCCCAGTAGTAGTTCCCCTTATGCAGTTTCCCCAGTAATAGTCCCCCCTATGCAGTGCCCACTATAGTAGTCCCCCCTATGCAGTGCCCCCTGTAGTAATGCCTCTTATGCAGTGCCACCAGTAGTGGTCCCGCTATGCAGTGCCCCTTATATAATGCCCCCAGTACTGGTCCTTATATAATTCCCCAGACCCAGTAGTGGTCCCCCCCTATGCAGTGCCCCTTATATAATGACCCAATAGTGGTCCCCCTATACAGTGCCCTCAGTAGTGCCCCTTATATAGTGCCCCCAGACCCAGTAGTAGTCCCCCCTATGCAGTGCCCCTGTAGTAATGTACCTTATGCAGTGCCCCCAGTGGTGGTCCCCCTATGCAATGCCCCTTATATAGTGCCCCCAGAAGTACCCCCCTATGCATTTCCCCCAGTAATAGTCCTCCCCTATACAGTGCCCCCAGTAGTTGTCCCCATTATGCATTGCCCCCAGTAGTAGTCCCCCCTAAGCACTGACCCTAGTAGCACCCCTCCAGTGCCTCCATGAAGTGGCCCCCCTATACAGTCACCCCTGTAGCGGCCCTCCTATACAGTGACCCCTGTAGCGGCCCCTCTTATGCAGTGCCCCCTGCAGCTGCCCCCCCTATGCAGTGCCCCTTACACAAACACACAAAAAAAATACACAACTTACCTGAATCCCCGCTCCTGATGTGACCGCCGCTGTCCGCTCTGAGTCCCGGGTCTTCTCCTGCACCATAGGAGAGATATCAGCGTCTTGACGTCTCTTCCATCATCACCCACTGTGGGGGGAGCCATAAGGTGGAGCTTATGAGTGAACTCCAGCTGGCTCCCTCCATTGTGCAGCAGCCAATGAGAGTCTGTCTGATTCTCATCAGCTGCTGTAACAAACACACAGCTGCCGCCGCCGGCTATTTGTTTGTCACTGTGTAGTGTGGACCGTGCTCACTGCGGTCTACACTATTCTAGCAGCGGGGACACTAGCGGCGGGTGCAGACATCAGACCCAGGTGGCTGGCTGCACCACTGCTAGTGGGTGCCCCTTCGTGTGTGGGGACCCAGGGGTGACCGCTCCTGTCACCCCCCCTTAATCCGGTCCTGGGTTTAGGCACTAACGGGAGAGGGTTAGGGTTAGGCACAAAGGGGGGAGGGTTAGGTTTAGGCACTTACCGGGAGGGTTAGGGTGCGGGGTAGGGAGGATTAGTATAAGGGTGCAGGAAAGGAAGGGTAGCGGGTAAATAGGACAGGGGATCATTACTTACTGTTCCCCTGTCGAGATTTGAACCATCAGGATGCCGCTGTCAGTCTACTGACAGCCGGCATCCCGTCCATCGGTATTTCATACCGATTCCGTGTATGACACCCCCTGCTGCATTTGTGATCCAAGCACTGTGACGGACGACACACGCAGTCCCTGGGCTTGCCACGCCTGGAAAATGGAGCAGACTCTCCCCCGTTTCCAGGAATGCCGGCTGCCCTTGCCCCCGGGACTGCTCCCTGCCTCCGCTCCACCCCTTAAATGCTTCTGCCTGTCAATCAGGCAGAGGCAGAGAAGGATCTGCGTGTGACTATGCAGGACCCATTCTGTCCACTCGCAGAATGGGTCCTGCGCACGCGCCAATTGAACTATATTTTAACCAAAGGACCGAGGGCCGATTCAGAAATGGACAGTATTGCACAATACTGTCCAACTCAAATGCAAATGCAGCAGAAGGTGTCTGTTTAAATTAAAATAGACACCTCCTTGCTGCATCTGAGATCCGAGTGCAGCTTTCATAGATGCTGCCTCGGATCACAATCACAATGATGGTCATGATGGTTGCACCTTTGGCCATGCTGCGTTAGCTGAGACTTACTCAGCCTGCCCAGTTCCTGGCAGTCTATGAGGCTAACGCAGGCCATGGCTTCGTCACTCCCAGAAAATGGGGGTGGCATATCTGTTTCTGGGAATGCAGGCTAGAAATGCCCCCACACCACTCCCCAAATGTAGGAGCCTGTCAATCATGCTGCAGCATGGAGACACTGTAAGCAAACTTGCAGATGGAGTGCTGCACTTGCATAGTACACATCTTGCACATGTGCAGTCCTCTCACCACTGAAGATGTACGTTATTCATTGGGTTAGTACACATTTGTGATTCAGGCCCTGAGTCTGTTAGTTTACAGAGAGAGAGGAAGCCATTTTGAAAGAAAGATTACAATAAGAGCTGACTGATAGTGAACTCGGGACTGAGATACAGATGTGTCCTCATACATCTAGCCTCAATATGCCACGCGGCGAGAGATGCCTGGTGCAAGTGAGCTACCAGGTCCCGTGCAACTCTGCTAGCGCCGTGTGTCTTTTTTGCATAATTTGTGCTGGAAATGCATCTTAGTTGCAGTTCCATGGGACTAGGATGCACCAGGAGACAGAACTAATTAATTTGATATGCTAATCCTAGACAAATGCTCACTTAAAATAATGTAAATAATTATAAAAGATAGGAAAAAATCCCTGGAAGCTACCAAAAAGGAAATTACAAATATTTAAGAACAGCTTAAGCCGGTAGAAGAAATGGAGGATTTTAAGAATGTAGAAAAATTTACAAAAAGTAAACTGAACAAATTAGAATTTGAAGTAATAACAAAAAGACGTAAATTCATAAAGGATAAAATCTATTACAAAGACGACAAAAGAGACTGGAGGAATAAAACTCAGGTACAAAAAAAAGATTACAAGAAGACAGGAGCAACATTCAAATCAAGTGAGAAACTGTGAAAACAATAGATGGAAGACAAACAAAGCTTAGAAAGAAACCAAAACCATAGAATATTGTAGCAAAGAGAACAAATAAATATATGGAAAAGAAACTACAAGAAACCATGGAACAAAAACTACAGTAGATGACTCAGAAGAATGCATACAGATTACCCTTGATCAGCCAAATATCAAAGTATAGGGGTAAACACGCTGATCTCTTGCTTTAGGTGCAGCAATGGGTAGTAGGTAACCAGCTTCCTAATGTGATAGGTACAGATAGCAATATTGTTGACCCCAGCGCTTGCTTTGAAGGTGTTTAGTGTTAGTGTCAAGATCAGATATGACAGGTGTCAGACAGTTGTATATGTTGTCCCTTCCAGCTATCCATAATTGCATATACAACAGTCTGACACCTGTTACACCTGTTATTGACACTAATGCATGACACCTTCAAAGCGAGCGCTGGGGTCAACCATATTGATATCAGCACTTACCATAGTATACCTCAGAAAAAAGATTTTATCAGCCATATGTCCCAGATATGAACAAAACAAAGATCAAGTTAGAGAACATTTTAGGAAAGGGATAATGTTGACAGATAGACGAAAAGAAGCAAGAGTGAAACAATTAAAGCCACAATATAACCAGAACTCATGATACTTACAGATCATTTAGACCTTCTAGAGAAAGAAGCACCATCAGACAAAACACAAAAGAGTGTTGTCAAAATGAAATAATACTGCACAGACATAGAAGGATCAGAAGAGGCCTCAGAGTAGGAAAAATATAAAAAAACAAGTTCACAAAAAAAAGACACATCAAAAGAAGAAGAAGAAAAACCAAAAGGAATATATTACTTATGCAATCAAACCTATCAAAGCACCAATATAGGGTACTGAGCAAAGGATTGAAATTTGCCCCATCAAAGAACATTTATAAATTCTAGACATACACCTTAATCGGTTTGTAAGAAAATTCTCCTTAAAAAATGTTTTAAAAGAAATAAAAATAAGATAGAAGAAAACAATGGAGGATGAGATTAAAGACCCCTACAAACATACAGATCTGAAGGAAACATCTACATTTTATACTAGACATATAAAAGGACCTTCATTGAAACTTTTAAAAAATCAGTTGAATTAGATTTTAAAAACATATTCTGCAAAATAAGAATGGAAGATCAAAAGTTTGAAAGGAAATAAAGAAATCATAATTCAGCCAGTGGATAAAAGGAGTGTGGGGGGGCGTGGGAGTCTAGTCAAACACCACTACAATAAAGAGGCCAGGATATTTCAGCCACAAAAGTATTAGCCCCTGCTTCATTTGTTAATCTGTGCAGGTCCTTTTAATATACAACATAAGGGTGGGTGGAAGGGCCCTAGGACAATTCTACTGTGGACCGCTTTTTGTTTCATTGTGGGAAGTTTGGGAGCATTAGTGATGCTCTTTTATGCATAGACAAACATTTTTGTTGGTTATTCCTCTTGCACACAACACAATACATTTTTAACAATAAAATATAAAAAGTTAACAGAATTATGGAGAATATTTAGTATCATTTGGTAATATGAGCAAGAAGATACAAGGTCACACCTCAATTAAAAATGTTTAAATTGCTCAATCAATCGATCATTCTTTCTTACCTGCCTTTCGACTACCAACTTCACCTCAATTTCCCTGTACTGCCCTCGGGACTCTGAGATAGTTTCCCTCATACTCAGACTCTCTGATGCACCTGAAAAATGTACTACAGATGTGTTACCCAATTAGGAAGGAAGGAGGAAGGTAGTATACCAGCATCTTGTGGTATACAGATCTAAAGGAAATATTTACATTTTATCCTGGACATATAAAAGGACATTTTATTGAAACTTTTCAAGTCAGTTGAATTAGATAAAAAAATCTGCAAAACAAGAATGGAAGATCAAAAGTTTAAGAAATCATAATTAAGCCAATGGATAAAAGGTGTGGGTATGGGGCAGAGGGGGTCTAGTCATCTATAATAAAGACCACTACAATAAAGAGACCAGGAGATTTCTATCAGAGCAAGAGACATGTAAGACTCTCAAAACAAATCTGACAGAAATATATATAAAAAAATAAAAAATTTTGAGAGCAAAAGGGTATAAGAAATATATTCAGATCTTACTGTTGCCCATGACTTTGCCCACGATATAATTGCTTCTACCAACATTTTTTTTATTTGAGGTGTTATTGTTGTAGTGCTTTGCATAAGGGCACAGTTGTGGGAGTGGCCAATGTGATCAGCAGTGCTATAAAGACTGGTGGCAGCGGCACCTTCACCCACCACTCACACCAATGTCCATGTGTGCCCTGTACACAGACTGCTATGCAGACTATCCAAGTATTCACGGGCCCAAAACACCTCTTCCCCTCCCCTTACTGACTGTGTGCATGGTGCCACACCATATCTCTTGCATTGATGATGTAAATAAATTTTGTTTTTGTTATTGCTTAGCTTTCACTTGACAGATTGAGATTAAACAAAATGCAGGTTATTTCTAGGAGTTTCCACTACAAAATTATGATGGTTTTCATGAAAATCGGTTTTGTAGTTTTTGTGCCAAATTGGAACAAATAGACAAACAAAACATTCTTATAACATTAGTACAGATAAACAAGAATTCCTGTATGTGCACCAACCAAATCCAACAATACTAGTATTTTATTTTCTGATGAAGATTCATAAAGGTTTACACAACCACCAGGATGACCAATAATATCAGGAAAAGGATCCATCACCACAAAATTATCAGACTATATTGACTTTATATTACAATCTCAAGTCTCAACAAAACCAAGCTACAGTATTTAAGAGATGTGACTCAAGTTCTGTACACAATAAATAATTTAAAATGAGAAGAGAACATGATCCTCGCAACATTTAATGTCAAATCATTATACACGTGCATAGAACACAATGCCATATGTGCAGCAACAGCACACATGTTGAGAACAAAATCAGACATTCCAAGTGACCGAATTGATTTAATTCTAGATGGAATTAAATTCACACTTTGTCAACTATTTTTGGTGTGACAGCTCCTACTACAGACAGGTTTGCAGTACAGCTATGGGGACTAAATTTGCCCTAGCTACTGGACCATATATGAGAGAACAACCCTTTCAATGATCTGGAAAAGGTATATCGATGATGTATTACTAATTTGAAATGGAGATGAAACACAGCTAACAGACTTCAACAAATATGCAATTCAAAATAATCTAAATCTTAAATTCACAGGAAAAATGGGCAAACAACCAAATAGAATACCTAAACCTCACTTTGAGAATGGGGAGATACAAACCAAAACATTCATAAAACCGGGGTACTGTAATAACTATATCTCTGCAAACAGTAGTTGCCACATAAACTGCATATAAGGAATAACTAAGGGCCAGTTTAAGAGTATAAAAAGGAACTGCTCACACCTGGACGACTTTGAAAACCAATCCTCCAAATTAAAGGAAAAATTCCTGGAAAAGGAATATGACACACCAGTGATAGAAGACCTAAAAGAAACTAAAGAGATGAATATGACAGATCTTCTGAAGTATAAAGAAGCAAAAGAACAGAAGAAAACATAATCCTGTTTATCACTCAGTATAACCATCAATATAAGTAGAACAAATTGTAAAATTATATTGGCCAGTCTTGTTTAAAGATAAAGATTTAAAAGATCTAATAGAACAAAAACCAAAGGATGGAATACAGATAAGCACATAACGCAATATAAGTTCTGGTTGAAGAGTTCCATACTAATGAAAAATAAGCAAATAACCCACATGGTTAAAGGAAGGCACCAAAGGATATTACAGATACCAAAGGTGGAAAGCCTGCAAGATCACAAAAGCAAAAGATAAAAAATCAATAACAAAGTTCACTTCAAATTCTACCATTGAAGAATTTAAAATATAGGATAAAATCACCTTTAACACAAAAGGTGTTATTTACCTTATTACATGCCCATGTAGCATGCAATATGTAGGATGCACCATATGGAAATTGAGCAAAAGATAAAATCACAACATTAGATAGAAAAAGAAATAGGGACCCACAGCATTCCTGAACACTTCTGAATATTCCACAATCATGACCCTGGACATATACTCATCATAGTAGAGATGTGCACGGCCCCCATGTTTTGGTTTTGGTTCTAATTCATCATTGTGTTTTGGTTTTGCCAAAATCACCTTCACATGTATTGGTTTTGGATATGATTTTTTTTTTCAAAAATATGAAAACACCTGAAATCAAGTAATTTGGGCCAGCTTTTGTTCCTACAGTATTATTAACTTCAATAACATTAATTTCTATTCAGTTCCAGTCAATTTTGCCCACCTCACAGATCACAATATGTTCACCAAAATTGGCCACAGGCTGGTTGGCAAAACTAAATAACAGAGCAATAGCACAATCACCCGGTAGTTTAAACGAATATGACACATATACTATATAAAACATTGCAGCACAGCAGTGGCAGATAGGGTGGCAGTTTAAAAAACAATACAACCCCATGGAAAGAATGTTTTCTTTAATTAAGAATTAGATCAGACAGAGGCCTGTGAGAAATGGAGATGAAATATGTAGTGGAATGCAGGTAAAGCATTGATTGATTAATTGATTGATTAAGAAAATTAAATTTGAGACATAGCCTTGCGAGAGCTGTTTTGCGCAAACTGAGAAGAAAAAAAGGCCATAAAAGAATATAATGTTGATAACCAAAGATTCCGGACAAGGGTTGCAAGAGAAGCTGGTCACACTACTCCCTCCCCTCCTCCCTCCTTCATAATTGTTTAACCCCTGTAGTACATTTATAAGGTGTACCAGAGTGTCTAGGTATGAGGGGAACTTGCTCAGAAGCCCCAGGGTAGTACGGGGAAAAAGAGGTGGAATATGTAGCAGAAGGCAGGTAGAAAAAGTAATGAATTGAGTAATTAAAAAAAATTTAAATTGAGACATGGTCTTGCAAGAGCTGTTTTGCAAAAACTGGGAAAAGTAAATAAAAGATGCTAATATCCAAAGATTCCTGACAAGGGTTGCAAGAGACACTGGTTATACTATTTCTCCCCTCCTCCTTTCTTCGTAATTTGGTAACACACACCTGTAGTACATTTTTCAGGTGCACTGGAGAGTCTGAGTATAAGAAGAACTCTATCAGAGGCCCGGGGGCAGTACAGGGAAATGGAGTTTGTAGTATGTAGTCGAAGGCAGGTAAAAAAGAATGATCGATTGATTGAGTAATTAAAAAAATAAAATTGAGACATGGCCTTGTATCCTCTTGTTCATATTACCAAATGATACTAAATATGCTCCATAATTCTATTTTTTTATATTTTATTATTTCTTGTTAAACATGTATTGTGTGCAAGAGCAATAACCAATAAACATGTTTGTCTATGTATAAAAGAGCATCACTAATGCCCCCAAACAGCCCATAATGAAAAGAAAAGCGGTCCACAATAAAATCGTCCTATGGCCCTCCCACCCACCCTTATGTTGTATATTAAAAAGGACCTGCACAGTTTAACAAACAAAGCAGTTCAGTTACAAGACTAACACGTTAATGGCTGAAGTGCTTGGTTTGCTTGGGCCCTCACAAAACAAGCTACTAATGGGCTTAAGGCGATTAACAGCATTGTTAATCATCTCTACACTGGGAATATGTCATTATCATCCTCATCCTCCTCACCCTCATCAGTGTTGCATCATCAACACACAATATTAGCTCATCCCCACTGGAATAATCCATTACAGAAGTCTCTGTACTTTGTTGCAGTTAGCGACAAATGTCTTACTAATTGAATTCGTAGTTAATTTTTATGAAAATTACTTATTTGACATTTTGAGGTATGGCCTCCTACACCAATCACTCACAAGGTTTTGGCTGTGCTAAACACTCTTTATAAAAGTGCACACTGGAGTTTGGACAGCTTAAGTACACCAAAGCTAGTTTGTACACGGGGCTCCAAATTGCCTTTTCTTCCTCCCAGTAATCAAAAGGAATGTGTGACATTCTAATCTGTACATTGTCATTAAATAATACTCCACCATCCTATCGATGATTAGTGTATCAGATTGAATCACTGTAAAGGTGTCAATAATTGTGGGCAATTCTTTTAAGCCTGACCAGATGTCAAAATCATGTTTCACTTTGGTGTGCTGAGTTGACTCATTATCCATACTCCCAGTGCATCTCTCGGGAAAGGCCAGATTTTTCCTGGCACCAGCATTTGCAGGAAAAACTGAAGCAGGAGACATTGTCATGTCATGTGATATTTGAGCTGACAACTTGCTGGCAAGGTGATTTTTGCATCTCTTAAGATCTGTGTCTTAAACCTGGGAACAAGCATGGTTGCCAAAATGTACTGATCTAATTGCAAGACAACCCTTTGGTCCTTGCAAGGTGAATAAAGAAGTTGGAACCTCTAGTCTAAAAGTAGACTTGCACCTGTGTGAGTATGTGAAAAGGCTGTCAGGCTGGACATTCCCTCTCTCACTGCCTGGGGAAAGGGACTGGGGAATCTCAGTGAGAGAAAACCTGCTACTTAGTAAAAGTGAGCTATCCTTTGTTTTATTTTATTTCTCAGCTTAATAAAATTGTCTGAGATCAGTTTTTCATGGGCAAGTGTAAGGATCTGAGTGACTTTGACAAGAGCCAAATTGTGATGGCTAGATAGCTGAGTCAGAGCATCTCCAAAACAACAAGTGTCATGGTGTGTTCTCAGTATGCAGTGATTACTACCTACCTAACATGGTCCAAGGAAGGACAACTGGTGAACCGCCGACATTGTCATGGACACCCAAGGCTAATTGATGTGTGTGTGGAGCGAAGACTAGCCCATCTGGTCCGATCCCACACAAAAGCTATTGTAACATAAATTGCTGAAAAAGTTAATGCTGGTTATGATAGAAACAGATCACACAGTGCATCGCAGTTTGTATCATATGGGTCTGTGTAGCCACAGCTAGTCAGAATGTCCATATTGAATCCTGGCCACCACCAAAAGTGCCAAAATTGGGCATGTGAGTGTCAGGACTGGACCATGGAGCAATGGAAAAAAGTGGCGTGGTCTTATGGGTGCATGTGTGTGGTTTACCTGGGGAAGAGATAGCACCAGGATGCACACAGAGGAAAAAGGCAAGTCACCAGAGGCAGTGATGCTCTGGCCAATATTCTGCTGGGAAACCTTGGGTCCTGGCATTCATGTGGATGTTACTTTGACACATACCGCATACTTAAACATTGTTGCAGACCAAGGATATTCAATGATGGTGATGGCCTCTTTCAGCAGGGTAATGCGCCCTGCTACCCTGCAAAAATTGATCAGGAATGTACTGAGGAACATGACAAGTTCAAGGTGTTGACTGGAAAAACAAGTCCGAGCCATGGAAGCCCCACCTCACAATTTACTGAAAATAAAGAATATGCTGCAAATATCTTGAAGCCAGTTACCACATGACACCTTCAGAGGTCTTATGAAGTAATTTTTCAATATTTTGTCTAATCAGTGTATGTGTGTTCATGTGGGTGGGAAAGAGGGTAAGCTAGACATAGTCAGTTAGTAACAGTTAGAGTCAGGAGGACAGTTTTAGTGACACTGTCTTTGATGGGCAGTGCCACCTACAGTGACAGTCCCCTAGGTAAATCTGGCCTAGCTAGTTTGTTCAATAGGCAGCCAGCAAATCATTATTTGTTTTTCTATAGTGCAGGAACATCATATAATTAATAATTGTGTGTGGCTTAATTTGTTTTTATTTGGTGCTAAAAAGTAACTGCAGGCATACTGTGTCTGATATGACAATCAGTAAGAATCAGTCAGAATCAGTCAAGGGCCTCTGCGCAGTGTGTCACAGTTGGTGGGTGCATTTAAAAAAAAATATATATATTTTTTTGTCATAAATTCAGGCCGTGATACTGTGTCTGTGATATATAACAGTCAGTAATGGTCAGCAGGTCAAAGGCCACTGTGCAGTGTGTTGCAGTCGGTAGGCACATTTTTTTTGTAAAACAAAAAATCTATTTTTTTGTGATAAATGTCTGCTGTGATACTGTGTCTGTGATATATAACAGTCAGTAACAGTCAGGTAAAGGACCACTGCTTATACTATCTGTGCAGTGTTTCGCAGTTGGTGGGCATGTTTTTTGTTTAAAAAAAAATACTTTTTTTGTGATAAAAAATTCAGACATTAATATGGAACACAATAATCAGTCAGTAGAACAGCAGGAACAGCAACCAAGAACTAGTTCTGCAGCTGCTGCCACCACCAGTCATCATGACAATACTGCTTCAACATCATCTACTAAAGCCAATGCTCAAGGATACAGAGGCTTTCAGTCAGGCATCAAAAAATCAAAAAATTATATTTTACTACTACATTGCTAAAAAAAAAAAACACCTTTAATAAAGGGATCATTTCAGGCAGAAAAATATGTAATTGCCAACATGCCATACACCACATGCAGTTGCAAGGAAAGTCTTAGGCCTTGTCCTTTATTTCTGAGTGGAGGTTCTGCAACTGCTGTCAGTCAGGCATCTGCTTCTGCCTGACATGATGATGCAAGAGCATTACACTCTCGAAGAGGTGTCAAAAAAATGAAAACTGGAACATCAGTGGTGAAATACACTAAGGCAGTAGGACAAACTTTCTGTTGTTTAGAAACATCACAATTCCAGAGGAGAGTCTAAGGGGTAAATTTATTAAAGTGAGAGTTTTTAGAATAGAGTTTTAAAAGCGATGTTGCCCATAGCAACCAATCAGATTCTACTTAACATTTCACTAGCACCTTCTAGAAGATAATAGCTAGAATCTGATTGGTTTCTATGGGCAAAATCACTTTTAAAACTCACTTCTAAACACTCTCACTTTTGTAAATTTACCCCTAAGTGTATCCACAAGTGCTATGTGTAAGCCTGACCTTTCTGTACTCATAAAGAAGCCTTCTTCCTCCATTTCTGCACCCTCTGTCATTTTGGGCATGAGCAGCACAAGTCAAGAAGCTGCTGACCTAGACATTGAGGAAGCTATGGTAGAAATGCAACAGGATGAGGGGGATATTTATGTAGCTGACACAGGCACTAATGAGAATGTTGATGATGAGGATGTTGAGGATAAGGATGTTTGTCTAAGTGAGGCACCAGTGGAAGCAGTTATTGCCCATGTTAAGAATAACGGCATAAGATGAAAAAATCCACCTCTTATGTGTGTAATTGCTTTTACCCAAATACAGACAACAATTGTCTTGCCATCTGTAGCATTTGTAAAGCCACAGTAAGCATAGGTAGGGACTTTAATCCTCTAGGCACCTCACTCCTATTACGTCATTTGCAGCATGTGCTTAAAAAGTTTTTGGCAACTTAAAAAAAGTAACAACAAGCAGTCCAGCATCAGTTATCTCCCTTTTCTCTGCTAGATCCAAGCACCTGCAATATCCTCCACCACCAACACCTTCATCATCAATATGATCGGAAGTAGTCCTGCATCCAATTTGATAAGGCTGAGTCCTCCCCTATCCAGGATCACTCAGAAGATTCCTTGAGCACTAGGCCTGCTGCTGCTGGGGGTTGATCTTCATACCAGAAGGGGGCCAAGAAGACAACTACTAGTAGTAGTTAAAAAATTAAATTGACTGTTAAACAATCCTCTGATAGAGGAAGCAAGTATGACACTTGTCACCCAGTTGCACAGCAGACCACTGATGCCATAACATCTATGCTAGTATTAGATCTGCGACCAATATCTGCCATTAATTAAGTAAGTTTTAGATAGTTAATTGAGGTCCTGTGTCCCTGCTACCAAATCCTATCTAGATTCCACTTCACGAGAAAAGCAATTCCCCACCAGTACATGGACGTTAAAAAAAACTTAATTAGTGGCATCCAAAATGCTGTTGTACCCACTGTCCACTTAATTAAAATAAATTAGCACTCACAATTTACAATCTATTGATTAATGGGTAATTCCATACCAGGCATTGCTGTAACTTTATCTTCCTGTCTGCAATAATCTATTGATTACTGGGTAATTCCATACCAGGCATTGCTTCCAAACATCTCAAACAAATGTTTTTTTTTTTTGTTGCGTTTTTTTCGTTTTAGTTTGTAGCTGTATAGATCCAGGTCTTAGCTCTGTGGTATTTCTTTCTTGTTTGTTTAATTAAATTTATTGCTACCCATCCAGTGGGTGGGGATTGGGGGTTGTTTGTAGTGATTACATACACATGCTAGTTCTCATTACTGAAGAGCCTCTACATGGCTGTAGTGCTCCATTTAGAAGTGCGATATTAATAGTGCAATTTAAACATAATTGTGCCGTTATACCGCCGTTAAACCATAGTCAAACAGAAGGATAAGATGCAAACTGCACCTGAAATCTCACCAACATTTGGACAAAGTAACATCATGAAATGAGAGCTCAAAATACTACTTATTCAATACAAACACTGGATGTCAGCATTGCCAGGACATTATTCACTGGATTCTGCTTGCTCATTGTAAGAACTTAACATTATACTTGCTAAACTTTGTCCTAGCTCTGTGATTACACATACCTCAAAGCCCACTGTATTCTGCACCAATTTCAGTTTTCTTCTATAATGTCTTGTTACCTAAGTCCTATGCCCTGCCACATGTAATCTAGCTTCTAACAGTCTACTTTCACATTACTTTTCTTCACCTATTAAATCTCTACTTTTACTCCCCTCAATAATAAACTCTTGCTATTGTGCAGACACCTTTTATCCACTGTATTCTCATGTGATTTTCTGCAAATCTGCGGCACTGTCACTCACATTCATACTTTATTCCTTCTTCCAGTTTTCCTCCCCCTAACCACCTCTACCTCACCATGACCATGTTTTGTTCCACTTCCACCCTCACTCAGTGTCTACCTGTGACGCTGGGAGGCGGTTTTCTGGAAGCTGAGGCCTGAGGCTGCGGGAGGAAACGGAGGCGATTGGCCTGAATGTACGACCGCCGCATCCACGGGTCTTGGTCATTGGTGAGACCTAGTCAAAGGTGCGGAATCTAACCCACAAGATGGTGTTCGCCAGTGACCCCACCAATCGGGATATGGGCTTGAGCTGCACCTCGTAAGCAGGTCGCGGTCCTTTGACTAGGTGACCAAAGCCTGCGGGAAAAAAGGAGAGATGAACACTCGTGGCCCAAAGGGTCGGTGCCAGTAAGGGGCACGTAGGGACACTGTACTTGAGGTACAAGGAAGTGTGCACTGCGGACACACTCTACCGGGTTGCCGGTCAGAAAGAGTGCACCACGATGCAATACTGTAACACATAGGTAGGGACCTCAGAGTCCAGTAACGAGGTGGGTAGTGGCACTGGAGCCAGCCAGAGATTACAACGCTGGAGAGGTGGGTACGTATAACTACACTCAGGCTGTGATGGTAAAGCACTGGTGAAATGGAGAGTATACTGCACACAAGTGGCGGTGGTAGCGCACTGGTGGAATGGAGGTATACTGCACACAGGCTGAGGTGGTAAAGCACTGGTGAGATGAATGATATAGCTGCACACAGGCTGAGGTGGTAAAGCACTGGTGAGATAAACGATATAGCTGTACACAGGAATAGATCACTGGAAGCAAGGGAACCTGGAACGAGAGACCACTAGTAACACTAGCAGCGACAATGGTTGCTCAGGCAACTACCTGATACACAGGAGCCAGAAATATACCCCTGGAAGCCCACTAATTGCTCCACAGTGTCAGCTGACCGGCCAGACTGTCAGGGGAGGAAGGGTAGTCAGAGAAGGAAGTGTCATGGCGGCGCCCATGACAGGGAATCCGATCCCCGCACACCAGGCCGCCCAGGACACAGCATCAGGGAGAATGCTCAGCACCTCCCACGTCGCCGCACGACTGCCCGGGAAGTCAGAGGAAGCCGGCGGGACGGTAAGGGATGGCCGATCCCCGGCTGAACTCTGACACTACCTAATCCTCTGCTCTGCCCCTTTCTTCCACCTTTATCCTTTTCCCCTTGCCTCCTTCACCTTCTCCTTCCCTTATCTCCCCTCCTCTGTCTGCCTTCCTCTCTCTCCTCTCCTACTACTACACTTGCATTGTCTTCTACCCCACCATGGTCCTACTACCCCACTGCTAATCCCTCCTCCAACAATCCTCTCCATGCCACCTCATCCCACCTCCATACACATCTCGTTAAACCCCCTCCCTACTCACCACCTTAAGGTTCCCTTCCCAGCATTGGTCTTCGCACAATCTCTCCACTCTATTCATCTTGGTCCCCAAAATCAATCTCACATACTCGTTACAGTAATCCTGAAAATCTCATTCACATTTCTCCCACAAACACTGTCCTTTTATCCTGTGCCCTCTGGAATGCCAGATCAGTCTGTAATAAACTGGTTCCCACCCATGACCTTTTCATCTCCAACAGCTTGCATTTCCTAGCCATTACTGAAACCTGGATTTCACCTTCTGACACCACTTCTGCTGCATCTCTCTCCTCTGGGGGCCTCACCTTCTCTCACACCCCTCGGCCTGGGGGTCGTCATGGTGGTGGTGTTGGCATCCTTCTATCCCCTGGTTATACCTACCAACTTATACCCCCTGAACCATCCCTTACATTCTCTACACTTGAGGTTCATACTATACGTCTTTTCCAACTAGTACACCTGCGAGTAGCTATCATTTACCATCCCCCTGGCTCTCCCTCCAAATTCCTTGACAACTTTGCTTCCTGGCTCCCTCACTTTCTCTCCTCAGACCTTCCCTCCATTATCTTAGGTGACTTCAATATTCCAATTGATATCCCCACTGAACTCTCTGCTTCCAAACTCCTTACCCTCACATCCTCATTTGGTCTCTTCCAATGGACCTCCTCACCCTCCCATGTGAGTGGGCATTCACTTGATCTGGTCTTTACTCACCATTGTGATATTTCTGATTATTCCAATTCCCCATTCCCCCTCTCTGACCATCACCTTCTCTCTTTTAACTTATCCCTATCCCCTTCCCCCCCTCTACCTCCTAAGGCCACTATCACTAGGCGTAACATTGAGGCTGACACCGTATACTTTTCTTCCCTACTTGACTCGCTTCTCTCTCCTTTGCTCTCTCTCTCCTGCCCTGAACAAGCTGCTTCCGTATACAACACCTCCCTTACTTCTGCTCTTGACTCTGTTGCTCTGGCTATCACTACTCACCCTCGCAGATCCACACTTCAACCCTGGCATTCCAAATGCACCAGATATCTACAAAAGTGTTCCCGAACCGCTGAGCAACAGTGGAGAAGGTCACACTCTAAGGCAGATTTGCTCCATTTCAAATTTATGCTCTCATCCTACAGTGCTGCCCTTTCCCTCTCTAAATAGTCATACTTCAAGCACCTCATCTCCTCCCAGTCCTCAAATCCACAGCGTCTCTTCACCACCCTGAACTCCCTTCTCTGCCCACCCCCTCCTTGCCTTCCCTCTTTGCTCTCTGCCCTTGACTTTGCTTCCTACTTCACATCTAAAATTTACTCCATACAGCAGGATATCATATCCCACCAGTCCCCCAGCACTACACCTCCTCCTTTCCCGGGTCATCCCTCCCCTTCCATTTTACCTACACTAACATCCTTCTCCCCTGTATCTGGAGAGGAAGTCATGGCCCTTATCCAGTCCTCCTCCCCTTCCACCTCCCCCCTTGACCCTATCCCTTCACGTCTCCTCCACTACCTCTCTCCCTGTGCCTGTTCCCATCTTGCCCACCTCCTCAATCTCTCCCTCTCATCTGGCACTGTCCCTTCTGCATTCAAACATGCCCTTGTCTCCCCCATTCTTAAAAAACCTACTCTTGATGCTAACATTCTCGCCAACTACCGACCCATCTCTCTCCTCCCTTTTGCATCCAAACTCCTTGAGCATATTGTTTACAACCGCCTTACCACCTTTCTTTCCTCCCACTCCCTCCTTGACCCTTTTCAGTCTGGCTTCTGTTCTCTCCACTCCACATAAACTGCCCTCACTAAAGTCAGCAATTACCTCCTTGCTACCAAATCCAAAGGCCACTACTCTCTACTCATTCTCCTTGACCTTTCTGCTGCTTTTGACACTGTGGCCCACCCTCTCCTGCTGCAAATCCTTCACTCCCTTGGTCTATGTGACACTGCCCTCTCCTGGCTATCCTCCTACCTCTCTGATCGATCCTTCTCTGGCTCCTCTCATGGCTTATCTTCCTCCCCACATCCTCTCACAGTAGGTGTTCCCCAAGGTTCTGTTCTTGGACCACTCCTTTTCTCCTTCTATACATCCTCTCTAGGTGAACTCATCAGCTCTTTTGACCTCCATTATCATCTCTATGCTGATGACACTCTGATCTACCTTTCCTCCCCTGACATCTCTCCCTCTCTCCTCACTTGTTATCTCTAACTGTCTTTCTGCTATATCTTCCTGGATGTCCCAGCGATTTCTTAAACTTAATATGTCTAAGACTGAGATGATCATCTTCCCACCCTCCCACATAACCTCACCTCCCACTATTTCTTTATCAATTGATGGCACAACTATCTTCTCTAGCCCCAAAGTGCACTGTCTTGGAGTTATCCTGGACTCCTCCCTCTCCTTCAAACCACATATCCAGAACCTCTCACAGTCCTGTCATTTCCATCTTAAAAATATTTCCAGGATCAGACCCTTTCTCTCCCAGGATGCTACTAAGACCTTAATACACTCACTGGTCATCTCCAGATTGGATTACTGTAACCTCCTCCTTTCTGACCTCCCCAAATCCCATCTCTTTCCTCTCCAGTCTATCCTTAATGCTGCTGCACGGCTTATCTTCCTCTCCAAACACTCCACATATGCCTCCCCTCTCCTTCAAGCCCTCCACTGGCTTCCCTTCCCCTTCAGAACCCAATTCAAGGTTCTCACACTCGCTTACAAAACCCTCACACACTCCTCTCCCATTTACATCTCTGACCTCATCTCCCTTCACTCTCCTGTCCGCCCTCTTCGTTCAACAAATGCCTCTCATGCCAACAGATTACTTCCTCCCACTCCCACCTCTAAGACTTTGCCCGTGCTGCTCCCCACCTCTGGAACTCTCTCCCTCTCCCCATCAGACTCTCCACCTCCCTACAATCCTTCAAACGGGCTCTCAAGACCCACTACTTCATCAATGCTTTCCAGCTCTCATCCTAACTTGTTACTACATGCTCCCTCCTCCCTGTCTTCCCTATTTGTATCATGCCCATCTGTCTGCCCCTCCCCTTGAGAATGTAAGCTCTTGCTAGAAGGGCCCTCTACCCTCTTGTGCTTCTCCTTACTTTATGTTCATCTACTTCTTACTCACCACTAGGACACCTAACACTTGGTGCCTATGCTTTGTTGCTTAATTGGGTGTTATGACCACCTATGTATCAATGTATATTATCCATGTCCTTGTCCTTCATTGTATTGTATATTACTGTAAGTCACTTTTTGGTTATATACCTTGTAAGGCGCTGCGGAACACTTGTGGCACCATATAAATAAACGATAATAGTAATAATAACTACAGATATATGGACAAGCGGAACATGGAAAACTAAAGATTACATCACTGTGACAACCCAGTGGGTGGGTATATTACCATCAACAGCATGAACAGAAGCAGCAGCATCTAACAAATGCTAGCTCATTTAGAGACAGGCTACTCTATGTATCACTGGCTTCACTAAGAGACATATTGGTGTCAACCTTATAGAAAAACTCAGGGAAACCATTGCAAAATGGCTTACCCTGCTTGGACTGTCCTCAGGATTTGTGATTTCTGACAATGCCACAAATATTGTGAGAGCAGTACATGTCCTATGTTTTGCTCACACAATCAATTTGGTGGTGCAGAGTTTTTTGAAAAATGACAGTGCCATGCAGGAGATGCTATCTGTGGCACGAAAAATTTCAGGACATTTTGGTATTCAGCAGCTGCATGTAGAAGATTGCAGCACCTGCAAGAACAGATTAAGTTGCCCTGCCACCAGCTGAAGCAAGTGGTAGTAACAAGGTGGAATGCTTCAGTGTAAGGAGCAACAACAAAACATTATCCAAAGCTACACAATGAGCTATGGCATTGGGAGAATGTACCTTACTCCAGCACAGTGGAAAATACTTACCATGGTGTGCAAGGTCCTGAAACCCTTCAAAGTTGTCACCTATGAAGTGAGTTCAGGCACATCTAGCTTGAGTCAGGTGATTCGGCTAAGTATGTTCGACTTGTATATCAAGTCCTTTATTCACTTCACCAGGGTCCAAGGGTTGTCAGTATCTTAAAATCGGATCAATACATTTTGGTGACCATTTATGTCATATGTCGTGTCTTTCTTTCCAATGGACACAGATCTGAAAAAATGCAAAGAGCTGTTGGTGAACAAGTTGTCAGCTCAAGTGGCAAATGACCTGGCAATGTCTCCTCCTTCAGTTTCTTCTGCAACTGTGGCTGCCAGGAAAAACTCAGCTTTCCCAAGAGACACACTGGTAATGTAGATGAGTCAACACAACATTTTGACATCTGGTCGGGTCTAAAAGAATTGCTTAAAATTAGTGACACCTCTACCGCGACTCCATCTGATATGGTCGCTATTCAAAGAATAGTTGAGGATTATTTTAATGATAGCATCCAAATAGTCTACTGACTAATGGCAGGATAAAAGGCAATTTGGAGGCCTTTGCATAAACTGGCTAGAGATAATTGCAAGCAATGTCAGCTGCCCATTGTTAGCTTGTTTTGTGGGGGCCCAAACAAACCAATTACAAAGTACAGAAACTTCTGTAATTGATCATTCCAGTGGGGATGAGCTAATATTGTGTTTTGATGATGTTAACACTGATGAGGGTGAAGAGGATGAGGATGATAATGATATATTCCCAGTGTAGAGATGATTAACAATGCTGTTAACCACCTTAAGCCCATTGGTAGCTTGTTTTGTGGGGGCCCAAGCAAACCAAGCACTTCAACCATAAAAGTGGCAGTCGCTGTCACTGAAGTGATTGGTTTGTTAAACTGTGCATGTCCTGTTTAATATACAACATAAGGGTGGGCGGGAGGGCCCAAGGACAATTCCATCTTGCACCTCTTTTCTTTGTATTATGTGCTGTTTGGGGCATTGTTGGCTGACATTTTCATAGGTTATTTAACTGGCATCCTATCTACTGCTGCTGTGTGGCAATGTTTCTTAGATCTCTTTGTGGTGACCAGTTAAGTCATATGTTGTGTCTTTCTTTCCAATGGACACAGATCTGAAAAAATGCAAAGAGCTGTTGGCGAACAAGTATAGTTTTGTGTTTCCACTATTAAGTCCAATGTCATTTTGTTTGTCAATCCTCAATTTTTATTTGTTTGGCAAATTATATTAATTGTTCTTTTGTTCTTAGTTGTGGGTTTAAAGTGATATGTTTTCTTTCATCTGCTCAAAAGTTACAAAAAAATAGGTATACCATTTTTTGTATGTTAAAGAATATGAAATGATTGTTTTGTTATTTTTGTTTGTGTTTCATATCTTGTATTTATTTTTGGCCTGGAGAATATGTTTGGAAAAGAAGGTCTACAGTAGGTTGTTTAATTATATAACAACATTGCACTTGTTGATATCCAGAAGATTTGCTGTTTGCAGAGCACATTGAAAACACTGTCACTTTCACATCGAGGATTTAGAAGATGCATCACAGACACGGATAAGACATAAAGATGCTCTTTTCTCATCTCAGATAATTGAGATTTATCATTATTCCCCAAAAAAAGTGTGCCCCTAGGATGACAACTTTCTAATTTTTTTGCTTCGGAGAGAGACCTGCAGCACCTACCTCTTTCAGATAGTTCTTATTGAAACTTCTTGACAAAGACATTAAACATGCTTTGAAATGAAGAAACCATATGACAAGTGCACATTTATTTTCTGCAGCATAAAAATTTATGCGTTTTTTTGTCTAGCGAAATGTCAGAAAATGGAAAACAAAGACATTCATTTAGGGAAGTGGCCTACATGTCTCCATTAATTAATGCAGGTATAGCTCTTAGATGATAGTGTTTCATGACAATATACTATGGCTTGCAGCATGAAGAAGAATTTACAGAGATTTTTCCCTACCATGTTTGCTTTATCAAAAGCCTCATCTTCTTCACCATCTTTAATAAGGGTTATGGAAGAATTGGAGAATAATTTGAACATATGGCAGACTATCATAAACAACCTATCTTAACAGTTTGGTGCTAAAGTCTCTAGGGCTATACAATTAGACACATGCTAATTCTTTGGGTCATGGCTTCTGGGTACAATATCCAAGAACAAGACATTTGTGGGCCTGTATAATAATGAGTACACCCCTTTTTTATTAACTGAGATCCAAGAACTACCTTCATTAACTGAAATTCTTTGATGTCTAGTTAGTTCAGAAGCATATACTGTAGCTAATTTTTTAGACACACTGGTAGTATCAGCTTAATTATTGTTAAGAACAACCTTATGTAAGGAAAATCTACAATCAGCAGATGGATACATTTTTGTCCCATGAAGGCATGCAACTCCAAGTGGCAGATTCAACTAAATGGCGGAAACTGTCACAATAGCTTTGCGCTTTACCTCACAGAAGGCTGATTGTGCTTGCAGCCTATGGAAGTGTGAGCAGAATCAGCCTACAGTAACTAGCAGATTACAGATGAGCTGGCAATAACAAAATATAAATCATACATAAAAACAGAACAAACACATGCAAGACTGATGAAGGAGGTGCAGGCATATGAGAGAGGTATAGAGATGTATGAGTTGGTAAGGGCTTCAAAGCTGAACATGAGTAACTTGAATTGGATTTTGAAGGTAAAAAATATGAATGACTGTCAAAGACACTTAGGAAAATAACAGGAAACAAGTTTTGATTTTCACTGCAGAACTTCTGTATATTACATTATAACTTCAAAGTACTATATTCAAATCAGAGTTCTAGAAACATATGGTTGACTGTACAATTTTCAGGCTTGACACAAACTTTAATTACTTTTTATAATATGATCTATAATATTTTTTTGTTATATATATGATGCATCACTTCGGAGTGCCCTTATACTGGACCTAACATCCAACATGAGCCATTATTTCCAGTACACAATGATATGCTGTTGTTTTTCCTACACATTCCTTTTATATTCGGTTCCCAAACTGCGCCATTACAGTCCATACTTTAAGGATATCCTTGCTTGAACACAGGTGACTTAATTAGTACCTCAGTCAATTTGATTTAACCATCTGGACTCAAGCATGGATATCCTTAAAACCTGTACTGTAATGGAGGAGTTTGGGAACCTCTGCTATATTCAGTTCTATCTTAAAATAACAACGTGCATGTAAATTTTAATATAGTTTTTGTGGATATTTTTCTCTGTCATGTTCTGAAACTTTGTGATATTTTGTTTTGTAGTAATGCTGTGTGGGTTATGTGGCTATTCAGATTTCTACAGACTAGAATGGATGAATAAAATTATTAGCTGGCAAGACCCTAACAGTGGCTGCTTTGGTTATATAGGTAAGATTTATGTGCAAATCAGTTCATCCATATGCTTCATTTTGTTAATGTGATAGAGCTGCATTGGAAATCCAGAAACAATTATCTCAATTGTTATCATTCCTATGTCAAGAATATTTATTTTGGTAAAGTGGTTTGGAGAAAAATTAATAATCGTTGAGCTACTATGGAGATGATCAAACCTACAATTTAACCAATCATGTTTATAATTGTATTTTGATTACAAGGCAATGTCATGTTAATTACTTTAATTCATAAAGTCTTTAAATGTTCTCATTTACATATTTTGGCCTAATGCAAATGACTGCCATGATTTTAAGTGGTCAAACGGGAAAGCTTAGAATCACACTCTCACTAAAAGCTAAACCATATGCAGAGTCATAGGGTTCTCGGCCTCTATAATATTTAAAACACAAACTAGAAAAGATTAGAAAAGAACAGCTCTGCTAATTTAAATGCAAAGACTTACATACAAATAGCAACATAGATAATTGCATGAAGAGAAAAATACTGGGCTTCTTATCAATGCATATAGGGGGTTCTAAGGTGAGGGTTATCGCAGTGACGGCTGCGTCTTTTCTAGCTGCCGCTACTGCATCTATATTCTAATGCTGCTGCCGATGAGAATCTTATTGAGACTTCCACCCGCTGTAGTGTGAATCTGCAGATATGTATGTAAAGTCGCACTATGGGCGCACCATCAGACATTGCACAGGTACAGAATGTCTGACTGAACATGGCCATCAGTGTCAGTGTAACTGCTTGTTTAGATGCAGTCGCTGGCACTGACATGCCCGCGACACACCCACGTCTGATAGCCAGTAACCACCCAGAAATGCCTATCGATATTGTATGGATCTACATCCCTGTGTGGCAACCATTAGGATGCATGCACAGTGCAGCTCGGGTGCATGTGCAAAGGATAACAATTGGCCACTTGCACCCACCCCTGAATCACCCCTTCTGTATCAAATGGGGTATGAACTGTAACCTGTCTATGCAACTTAGAGCAATTAAGGGTAATTACAAGCCATACGCACCTCAATCGCATTTCCACTTGCAGCTAAGTGGGTGTTACAGGAAGGCAACTGGGAGTTTATATGTGAAATGGTCGTGTTGTGGGTGTGTGTCAGTTATATAGTGGGTGTGTAGAAGGATTTGCTGGTGAGCATATGCACATGTCTGTCCAACTTCAGATAAATCTTTTGCACTAAGGACAAGGCAGATGCAAATACATGATGATAATGATGATCACTACTTTCAGAAGCGGGTGGCTGGGAGAGGTGCAGTTGCTTTTATTTCTGAACACTGAAAGCGATTACAATTTTGACCACTTTACATGCAATTCTGAATCAACCAATCATGTGGCAACAATTCAGGAGGATCAGATCAAACACTAGAAAAAAAAACATGCTGATATCCACAACAGTCTGTACAGTGTACAGAAAATGGTGATAGACTGTATGTCACGGGCTTGAGGATGAGATCTGAGTCAGGACCTGTGGGATGAACTGACGAGGTGAATAGGAAACAATGTGAGCATATCAGACGTTTACTCATGGATCAGGGATAGACACTGGCATGGAATATGACCCAAGGTCATCAGGGAGATTGGTGTCTACTGGGAACCCCCAGCCAGTACCTGGAACTACTTGAAAGGAACGCAACCTTAGCCCCGAATCTCAGGACCATGGAGATGGAACCAATACTTGAGAACTCAGGAACTGGGCAGCGGGACAACTCAGATAACCAATAGCCCAGCTGTTGTGCTGAGAAGAATAGTGGAGATAAAGTGGAACTGTCAGACTGAAGTATCTAATACAGGTTCAGCCCACTTGAACCCGAAATGAGCAGGTGAGTTGTTAACAGAAGACTTACTTGGAGTCAAAAATGGTAGCAGACTGCTTGGAAACACTATTACAGTAACTTTTATTAAATGGATACTTCAGACTACTGCCAGAATAACATATGCTGGCACTGGACTGGAACAGGAGTGTAAGTAGCATGTTGAATTGTATTGCAATCGGAATGATAAACACAGGATGGATATACTGTAAGCAGGTTAGACTGGACTGGAACCAGAGGAGACAGCAGTTGATTTGAACGTGTCTAGAACCGGAGGAGGCTGGACTGGAATGGACTGGGAACACTGATGAAACCTTGAACTGAACTGGAACCAGAGGGATCAAGAGTTGACTTGAACTGGACTGGAAAAGGAAACGGAGGATTACTTGCACTAGACTGGAACTAGCGGAGACAGTGACTAGATTAGAACTGGAGGAGACAGCAGCACTGAACACAGGCTGGAGGGTGTCTGAATACTGGCAGGAGTAATAACACCTCAGAGTAAATGGAACCACCTTACAGTACAGGTATCAGGGTAGAAGCAGCTTGCACAGTCACAGGTAGCAGGAGCACTGGTTCAGGTGGCAGATCGGAGTCAGAAGGTATACACTGGATAGTAAGCACACAGAGGAAGCTATGTTCCACATTGTTACCTAGTCCCACGGGCTGCCCGTGTGCAGTGTCCCCGCAGGACCTTCCTTTCTCACTGGCGCAATTGCCAAATAGAATTTATCACTGTGACAGAGTCTGCTGCACACCTGGAGGCTTCCATGAACAGGCATTATTGGATGGTGGCTGGGAAGTGGCCTGAAGAGAATGCAAAACAATTTGTCTCGTGGTCGTGTTATGAGAGTGTCATAGGCATTACAGTGAAAACTGCTACATTCTCAAATGCAGTCACAGAGGAAATACTCAGATGGAGACACTGCATCTGCCATAGGGATGGTGCATGCTATGGTACTCCGATGCTGGATTGTCCAGAACCACCGGCAGTGTTGCAGTGTGCACGGGCATTGGAAGTGCAGGGCTTGTACATTCCAGAGCATGCTAATACACAAAGGGAAGCTTGAAACCAGCATTTTCATATTACTAACGCAGCAGCCCTGCAAGGAGACGCAGCCACAATGGCGACCGGGTGCACCTCTGAAATAGACCCATAGGTTCAATATGAGCTTGAAAAAAAGACAGTTCTGTTTAAAAGTAACTGCTCTGTAATTCTCATTCTTCATACTATATGGAAAAAAGTATATAAGTATATGTATATATATATATATATATATATATATATATATATATCAATCATACAGACTCGGCTCTCCTTTTCAAACTGTGATCCCTTTGAATACAGGGAGTGTTAGTTCCAAACTATTGCAATAATTTGTCCAGCTGACCAACCACTTCACGGCCAGTCCCTACACTAACTCTCAGATATATGATCTTTGTCCTGCCACATTTGGCTTAAGCTTGCACACATTTTAAACATGAATATGGGTCCTGGTTTAAAGAGACAGAACCACACCCAGGAATATCAGTTAATAAGCACCTGGGGATAGACTGACAAAGTTTGTCTTACACTTGAAAAGCGTGAGACCGTGAAGTGGTTGGTCAGCTTGACAAATTATTCAAAGGAATTACAGTTTGAAAAGTAAGTGAGTACTGAGTTTGTATGATATTTTTTATGTAGATGGTGTGGTCACATACCAAGGGCACTCGCCATGGATTAAACCTCTTATATATACAGTATATAAAACTAGCTGAAGTACCCAGCGTTGCCCAGGTTTACATTTTCAAGTTATTGTTTTATTTTGTGATGTCATCCAAATTCATCCAGTGGAAGACCCAAAACAGGCTCCCTCGGTCAAAGTTCTGCCTGAAGCACTGAAGGACCCCAACCCCTCCCTTAGAAATCCTATCCAAATCCATCCAGTGAAAGGCCCAGAATGGGCTTCCAGGGTCATGTTCTGCCCAGCATACACCAACGGAGGACCGTCCGATTTAGATTTCTCTTCTGTTCATTCACTTTGCATTTTGTTAATTGATAAAAATAAATCAACACTTCTATTTTTGAAAGCATTCTTACTTTGCAGCATTTTTTTTCCACATTTGCCTAAAACTTTTGCACAGTGCTATATATATATATATATATATATATATATATACATATATATTACATATACCTGGATATAACATACAGTATATAAATATATATATTTCCCTCCCCTTTAGATTTTAAGCTCTTATGAGCAGGGCCCTTTACCCTCTTGTGCTTCTCCTTATTCTACTTTCATCTACTTCTTAAGCTCTGCTAGGGCACCTAACACTTGGTTCCTTTGCATTATTGCTTATCTGGGTGTTATGGTCACAAATGTAGCAATGTATATTATCCATGTCCTGTATTGTACTGTACTGTACTGTAAGTCACTGTAAATCAACCTATTTGTTTATGTACTTTGTAAGGCGCTGCCGAACACTTGTGGTGCCATATAAATAACTGATAATAATATATACAGATGTGTCCACATACATCTAGCCTCCGAGCACTACAAATCACGCTGCACATAACGTAGGAGCTCCGTGTGACTCGGTGACTCTGTGTATTATTATCACAGCAATTTGAATAGGTAGCACAATCAGCTTCTGCTAATTAAAATGATATGCGGCATGCCTATGTTCTGTGAGCGACTGCGGGTGTATGTGCATGTGAAACGCTACATTACACTGCTTGTGCTACCTATTCGCATCACTGTGTGAATAAGACACATTTGAAGGTGAAAAGAATGCCAAGTCACACCACGGCATGGCGCTACTAGAAGAGC
Organism: Taudactylus pleione; assembly: GCA_031769625.1. NCBI lineage: Eukaryota > Metazoa > Chordata > Amphibia > Anura > Myobatrachidae > Taudactylus > Taudactylus pleione. Next base: position 20,053,234 of record JAUIMM010000065.1, on the reverse strand, counting down.
TGTTTAACGCGGAAGGAGGCTAGGTGTATGAGGACACATCTGTATATACTGTAAGAAAGAACAAATGGAGGGTGCACAAGTGAGTTTTAGAATCAAAATAAAATTTACTTATATCAATGCTCTCATATATCTGAAAGAAGCAATAAACATCATCAAATAACTCAGGCTCATGATATACACACTTTTATTTCTGGATTACAGCAGGCAGACACATTTTTATGGTTTTGGCAGCATGTAGATCGTTTGTAACTTCCTGGAGTGGACCTCTAAAATAACCACGTCCACCATCTGATAGGCCACGCCCAACATGTTTCGTCACAACCAAGTACTACGTCAGGGGGTGTGTCTTAACCTCAGAAGGACTTCCTGTTATACTAGCTAGGCTTAATGAAGCAGCAACATGCAGTATTTACTATCAATAAAAACAACACATATAATACATATATAGCGCCTTATTTACTAACGAGTTTTATCACCAAAACGAGTGATAAATTTCACTGTGTATGATAAAAGCAGGGTTGCCTACCCTCCCGATTTGGTCGGGAGTCTCCTGAATATCAGGTGCCCCTCCCAATCCCCCTGGAAAGGCAGGCAAGCCTCCCGGCTGCCGCCTGCCCTCTACTACCTCATAGAAACCCCTGCAGCGGGGAGCCAGTGACGCGATTTGCGCTAAATCGACGCATCCTAGCCCCACCCCCTGCTCCACAATGGCAATATTTTCAGCATTGTAAAGAGGGGGCGGAACCATGATGATGCAATTGCGTGGCTCCGCCCCCAATGCCGTGTCACAAGCTGGCCACGCCCCCCGCTGTGCGCAGACATTCAGCTCCCTCCCACCATTTTATTGTGGTCTAACTCGACTTTTATCATACCTAGGGCCAAATGTAATAGGTAGTCTGTTTTAGTAACAGTACAAACTCGCACTTTCTCGCACTTTTAGAAAGTGCGAGTTTGTACTGAAACTCGCAAATTCAATAGCCTGCGAACTTTTCAGCTCGAGGCTACTGCATTTGCGAGTTTAGGCGAGTTTAGGACTATGTAAACTGACACCTTTTAATGCGAGTAGCATTAAAAGGTGCGAGTTTTAGAGAAGCCATCACAGATCAGTGAGATGCGTGATGGCTTCTGTGTGTGTGTAAAAAAATAAATAAATGTGCACCCCTCCCCAAAAGCATAACCAGCCCCGGGCTTTATAAAGCCTGTTCTGGTTCTAAAAATACAGGGGCCAAAATGTGTAGGTGGCCCCTGTATATTAAGAACCAGCACAGGGCTTTGTTGAGCTGGTCCTGGTTCAGGAAAATCAGGGGACAAAACGAGTAGGGGAGCACCAAAGCACCGAAGTCTGTCTAGCGGGGGGATAATGCCACAGCCAGGGAAAACCTTTCACCGGTTTCCCCGGCCAAAGCATTACCCCTGACCGCTAGTCAGTCCAGGTACCCCAGGCCTAGACTGATAGCCCGGGGCTATCCCCGACACCCTAGGGCGGTGGGTGCCGGATTGATAGTGTAAAGTGTAAAATTAAGTTTTCAATATTGTCTTTATTTGTAGAACCACAAGTACCAGCAAACCTCCCCTGCATGCTGGTATTTGGAGAACCACAAATACCAGCATGCGGGGCATTACGGGCCCACTGGCACTTGTAGTTCCACAACTAAAGAAATACGTAAATAAACAAACATACACAGTGAAAGTATAATTTTAATAAAACATACATGCACACTGACACTCACACTCACACATACTCACCTAGTATCCGAAGTAATCCATAGGGGTGTACCTGAAAAAAAAATCCATACTCACCTCTCCTATGCGTAGATCACGTCCACTTGTCCGAGTAGGCAATCCAGGGGTTAAAATAAAAAAAAATAAAAAAACCGAACCATACGGACTGAGCAAAGGTATGTGTGGACACATACCTTTGCTCCACGTAAATGACCGGAGCACAAGTGTGCCCCGTCAGTGAAGGGGCCTCCAGCCAATCAGGGAGTATCTCCGTCGGAGCAGCTCCCTGATTAGCTGAATGCGGCCAGCCTGTGTGTTCCATAGACGTCTATGGTGAGAAATCCCCATAGACATCTATTGTGGGAACCTCTACATCATAGCCGCAAGATTAATTGAGGTTAATCTTGTGGTTACATCACTGATACAATGTCGCGACATTGTATCAGTGATGTAACCACAAGATTAACCTCAATTAATCTTGTATATGGAGCAATAGGCGGCACTTCACAAAGAACACAATACACTCGTAGGTAGGTTAATCAACTTTTCAGAACTTTTGTAATGGTTCTTTCCTCATGATATTTCCTTTTCCACTTTTGGGAAGGGTAATTGAGGAAGGCACCAGGCGCACATTACATACTTAGCCATATGGAGTGCCAGCCGCAATTGCTGTGTATAAATATATATATATATATATATATACCGGATCCTATGTTACGTATGTCTATATGTCCAGTTTGGCTCACTGGATTTATTTGGACCAGGGCACCTACGCATATATATTTATTGTGTGTTGATCTGGCGACTTTTTTTCATTGCTGATTTGTCTTTAGACATCACCTCTGCACTGGCACTTATTTACTATATCCCTGTATTACTTTAGGGGAGTAGTATCATGTTTGATGATTAATATGCATATGGCTGAATTTTGAATTTTTATATTATATTTGAAGATATACACCATTTGGTGTGAATTTTAGTGCTATTATGATGGAGGCTGAGGTGGATGATGCCACAAGTGGATATAGTCATGCTATTTATCCCATTGGAGACATTCTATCATACTCAATCTGAGGCAGAAGCCATTTTATATACAACTGATTTATTGGAGCAACTAGAACCAGCATCATGTGAGGATTTATATCATGAGGTTTTAAAGCTCAAAAAACGTGAAGTAGATTATTTCTACCATGGGTTAACCCTTAGTGATTACTATAGAGTCAAATCCCAAGGGGTCTTAGAATTAAGAATTGCCCTACTATTGGAAAGCATGATCCCATGTTTTGCAAACGCTGGGTTGCCATATTAAACAAATGCTCATTTGACTTAATGTTGCTTATCATTGAACAATCAACTAAGGAAGTTTCTGCAGTCAAAGAGAAGATTGCTACATTTGATAGGTTACATAAGGTTACATTGGAGCAGGACTGTGATACTAAATGGCTGGATAAATTGGAGGCACAAGTCCATAATTACAGACGTGATCTTATTAAATTTAAAAAAGAGAAAAAATTAAAAGTTGACACTGATTATGAACTCAATACTGTATACCGGTGGACATCAAATGAAAGAGCCATTAAGAGACCTTTCTTTAGAAGAAATTGCATGCGGCATATGGACACTGAATCATCGAATGAGTATAAAACCTCAGATAGTGAGTATGAGAGATCTAGGGTTAATGATGGTCCCAGACATAAATCATACCCTTTAGGGGTTATTACCAGATCCCGAGAAGGAGGAGGTGGAGACGTTACACCAGAAGGGGAGGACAAACGAAAAGGAAGAGGGCGTGGAAGGAAGCCTCCAATTCCTCACAAAACTTAGTCGTTAATCTGTCTACATACCATCTTAATAAGACAGAATTACGAGTATTGAATAAAGGCTTATCGTTCGTCCCCACGGTGAAGTTTGACCCGCTGCAATAGCAAACAGAACAATTTGCGTTGAATAGACAATTAAAATTGAAATAATTTTTTCTAAAAACAATCAGCCTATGAACACACAAACGGCACCCCTACCTGCTAAATTGCAGAAGTTACAACCTAGGTCAACGTTTGACCCTTTATCGTCTAACTCTTCTATCAAGACATTTATGAGGTTATTACATAATGAAGTTGACGATGTGATTGTCGATCTACCATGCACTAGATTTAATCTTACTAAGGAGGAATATACTGCCCTTATACAGTTATCCAACAATTCTAACCTGATTTTTCGGCCGGCGGATAAAGGGGGAGCCCTTGTTATATTGTATCTATATTACTACCAACAAATGATTGCGGCCCATTTGGGGGATATATCGACATATAGATTATTGCCATCGGATCCAACATCGATGGTTAAGAAAGAACTTAATGATATCCTTACTGCAGCAGTAGATCATAAAATCATTGATAATCATCTGAAGGAGGCTTTAATTCCGCAGTATCCTGTTGTTCCGGTACTTTATTGTACACCGAAAATACATAAATCACTAATTGATCCTTCGGGACGACCCATCATCGCAGCAAGAGGGTCATTACTGCAACCGACAGCTATTTATTTGGATACTATAATGCAGCCATGTATCCGAAGTCATCCTCATTATCTTCTTGATACATCCTCAGTTTTGAGGAAACTGAAGGAACTGCCTATATTTAATGAAGAAGTGTGGCTATGTAGTATAGATGTAGGCAGCCTCTATACTATTATACCTTATGCAGAAGGGATGGCTGCCACACAGAAATTTCTTAGAGATCATCCCTTATATGTTGGGCCTGATATTAACTTAATTACTGATCTATTACAAATTATTCTCACTGGGAATTTTTTTCTATATGATAAGCAATTTTATCTCCAAAATATCGGCTGTGCGATGGGGTCCAGTGTGGCCCCATCGTATGCCAATATTTATATGTTTGGTGTAGAAAATGATTTGTTTTTTGATAATCCTGATATTGCACAGAAAGTTGCCTTCTACGTGCGGTATATAGACGATCTATTGGTGTTTTGGAAGGGCCCCAGACATGAATTTATTGAATTAATTGAGCAACATAATAGGAGTGATTGTCCTGCTAAATTGACATTCAATATTAGTAATGTGTCAGTAAATTATCTGGATGTTAAGATATCTATGGTTAATGGTAAAATTTCTACTAGCCTGTATACTAAAGAGACTGACAGAAATAATTTGCTATGTGCTGACAGTTGTCATCCTAGGCCACTCATTCGTGGTCTTCCCTATTCTCAATTATTGAGAATTAGGAGAATTAACACGGATGAGTTTTTGGCCGAGTCGCAGATGGATGACATGATTAATAAATTTGTCAGTAGAGGATATGATCTGACTCATTTAACTAGTGTTAAACAACAAGTATTGAGTATAGACAGGGAGACACTGTTGAAACATAATATGCCCAAAAAGAATAATAATGTAGATATGATACCGTGGGTTAATAAATACAACCAGTCTAGTAGCCACATTAAAAAGATTTCTAAAAAACTGTGGCCTATTATACAAACAGATCCTGATCTTAACTTACATGACACTCGTATTATGTCATGCTATAAAAGAGGTCGTAGCATTCGTGACATACTTGTCAAGACTGACATATCGAGTCTTGGTCCCAGGGCGGATGGAGTTGGTGTTGGCAAGTTGGGGTGCTTTAGATGTACCTGTACCACCTGTAGATACCTTATTCCTGGAGATATTTTTTTGCATCCTTTGTCAGGACGTAAATACCACATATGACATAGGCTTACTTGTAACTCTGCGTTTGTCGTGTACCAGATAATATGCCCTTGTGGCTTATCATACATAGGCAAGACCGAGAGAACATTTAAAGAGCGCATGGCAGCTCATAGAAGTGCCATTAGGTCAGCTCTTAATAATGGTTGTAATGAACAACCTGTGGCAAAGCATTTTGCCTTGGCACGCCACCCTTTATCTGCCCTCAAATATAGGATGATAAACCATATCCCAATATCTATACGGGGAGGAGATAGATCCCGTAAATTAATACAATGTGAAACTCGATGGATACATCGTTTGGGTACAATGTCACCCAGGGGTTTAAATGAGCAATTGAGCCTAGGATCTCTCCTATGAGTTGTGATGTTTAATATACAATTTTTGATGTTTTATTAACTTGAATACTATTATTCATATGGAATATATTATTCTCAAATATGTGTATAGCACTATATTTATATCTGCAGACATGCCGTTAGCTTTTTCTTGTTATGTGATATATTATATGCCATCTGACCATATGTATGTTTATCTCATAGCACCGTTATGTAGATTGCGCTAGTTTGTTTATATGTTACTATGGTGATGGCACTCGTTTAGTAGAGTCATGTGACGCTGTGACGTCACTGGTCAGTGCCGCCGGGCGGGTGTGGATCCCTGCTCCGGTGAGGCTGTTTAGTCACTTAGGTGAGCACATATAAGGTAGGATGTTTTTTGTATATGTATGTATGTCCTGATGAAAATACCTTTGTCTTGGTATTGAAACGTTGACTTTTTCTAGCCTTGTCTATGCTGTATTTATTCGCTTGGAGTGCCGCATCATTGAGGATCCTATATATATATATATATATATATTTTTTTTTTTTTTTTTTTTTTAAATATATATATATGCTGTACATTAACACGTATAAACACATACACACACGTGTGTGTTTTCAATATCTAAATACCTGGAAAAGAGATCGTCCTTCAGATTATGCTAAAAACACAAACATAATCAAAATTCCTGTTTGTGTTTTTGTGTTTATGCCTGTGTGCTATATTAGGGCTGTCATGGAAACAGTGGAGAAATGATGAGTACCTACACTGGTAAATTATCACATTTCCTCTGTATAGATCTCAGTCTGCCAGTCTTTGTTTTATACAGTGGTGTATTAACAATGGGTGCAGGAAGTTCAGTGCACAGAGGGCCTGATTCAGACACGCTTGCGAGCGCTCGCAAGCTGGTTTATGTTGGCCCAGTGCGCATGCGCATGACGGAGCTGGCTCCGTCGTGCGCATGCGCAAGACCCGGATAGCGACGGGCAAGCCATCGCTCCGGGTCTCGTACCAAAGGGGGCGTGCTGTCGATGGTGAGTGACAGCACGCCCCCTTTTGTGGGCATGCCGGGGGTGTGGCTGCCCAGACGGAGGCGTTCCCATGGGAATGCCTACCGTCTGGGACAGGCCCCACTGACATCACAAGTGATGTCAGTGGGAGTGCTCTCGGCTCTGAAAGCACTCCAGGGTTTGCGGCAACGAGACCCTACCACAAGGGTCTCATCGCAAGCCCAATGGTCGTAATGGTCTTGACCATCGCGACCATCTTCCTGGCCGCTCACTATAGCTGTGGGTGGTCACCCACAGCTATACAAGCAGCCAGGAGGCCGCTCTAAAAATTAAGAAGGACGTCCCTGATTCAGAGCGAGCACTCTGTCAGAGCGTCCGGCTCTGAATCAGGGCCAGAAGCTTCTGCACCACATTTTGCTGCAGCCCAGAAGAAGACGTATATATAATGTGCAGAGGGGAGAACGTCATTTAGAATGGCCGTCCATCCCATATCACATCAGCTTTTCAAAACTGCCAATTGTTTTCAATTTTGCCTGTAAAATTGTCGTAACAACCTCCATAGACACTAGCCAACAAGGGACCGAGGGCCTGATTCAGACCCAGTCGCTCTGACAGAGTGCTCGCTCTGAATCAGGGCCGGCTTTCTTTTTTATTAGAACGGCCTCCTGGCCGCTCGCATAGCTGTGGGTGACCACCCACAGCTACAGCGAGTGGCCAGCCATGATGATGGTCGCGATGGTCAAGACCATCGTGAACATCGGGCTTGTGAAGAGACCCTTGTGGTAGGGTCTCGTGGCTGCAAGCCCCAGAGAGATTTCGGCTCTAAAAAAGCCGGAATCTCTCCACTGATATCACTCGTGATGTCAGTGGGGCCGCCCCCAAACGACAGGCGTTCTTATGGGAACACCTCCGTTTAGACAGCCACCCCCTTGGCCCACCCACCAAAGGGGGCGAGCTGTCACTCAGCATCGACAGCTCGCCCCCTTTGTTGCGAGACCCGGACCGACGGAGTGCCCGTCGCTAGCCGGGTCTTGTGCATGCACACGATGGAGCCGGCTCCGTCGTACGCATGCGCTGTGGGCCACCATCGACCCGGTTGCGAGCCTCAGCGCTTGCGACAGTGTCTGAATCATGTCCTGAGTTTAAGACCTTAATTAGTACCATACTCTGTCCCATATGAGTAAGAGGTGGAAGTATCTGTTTTCATCATGAGGTGGTCTTTGAGGATTAAAACAAAGGGGTGATTTACTGAACATTGGTTTAGCTATTTTAGTTGTTTTTCAGTCAAATTTGCAATCCACTCATTTACTAAAGGCCAAACCGATGAGAAACCAACCAAAAGGCCAACTTTAGAACAAAATTGATAATCAGTATTATGGATTCCTAGGCTGTTCTGTGTAAACCCCTAGAACCCAGGCTAGCAGGGCCTTTTGCCACTAACAGCCACCCGCTGTTCCCTTAGAACTGGAAGACGTTCACCAGTACTTAAGTGGCCACCTGGACTTAATACTTGGGGTAGTAGCGGTTTACACTTATTACCATTGGAAACCAGTGATTAGCAGGACATACTGGTTACTGGGAGGAAAGTCAGTAGTACGGCTAAGAAGCCGATGGTGTGGCTATAAGAGCAGATGATGCAGCTGAAGCTGGCAGTACAATTTGAAGAAGTGACAAAGCAGTTTGGAAGCCAGTGATGCGGCTTTGAGAGCCAATGGTGCGGCATTGTACACTGATGGTGCAGCATTGTGCGCCGATGGTGCAGCTAAGCTGGTGGTACAATTTGAAGAGTTGATGCAATTGCTTGGAACCAGTGATGCAGCTTTGAGAGCCGATGGTGCGGCGTTGTATGCCGATGGTGCGGCTTTGAACGCTGATGGTGCGGCTTTGTACACCAATGGTGTGGCTAAAGCCGGTATTACAATTTAAAGAGTTGATGTAGTGGCTTGGAAGCCAGTGATGTGGCTTTGAAACCCGATGGCATGGTGTTATACGCCTATGGTGCAGCATTAGCCGGTAGTACAAGATAAAGAGTTGGAAGTCAGTTATGCAGCTTTGAGAGCAGATGGTGCGGCGATGTACGCTGATGGTGCAGTGTTGTACGCCAATGGTGTGGCTATAGCCGGTAGTAAAATATAAAGAGTTGTTGTAGTGGCTTGGAAGCCAGTGATGAGGCTTTGAGAGCAGATGGTGTGGCTTTGTACGCCAATAGTGCGGCTAGAGAGCCGGTGGTGCGGCTTGGAAACCGGTAGCAGCCAGGAGGCTGACTGAGCATTTGGAAGCCCGGTGGAGCGGCTTGGAAACCGGTAGCAGCTAGGAGGCTGATGAAGCATCTGGAAGCCGGGGAAACAGCATAAGCTTCAACCAGGAAAGATGAGAACGCCGACCATGCAGCAGAGCTGAGAAATCCACAAGGAACACTATGGTCGGTGAGGTGGCAAAAGCCCAGCATGTACCAAAATGAGAAGGAACCAATCATACCATGCTGTGGACAGCAAGTGACATCTTGCGGTGTTCGGATCGCCTAGCACCCGACAGAACTGAAATCAGACTGCCAGAAGGAGGTAAATTGCTAGAAGGAAGCAAGTCGTTACCGCGACTTGTAACAATCGGCTCACTATCAATGTGTTTTTAGTTACAAGAATAGACACCCAGTATTTACTATGCATCGGGTTTAGAACCCATCGCCAAGCCAATGGCAAACCCTCTAAATCATAGACCTGCCTCTTGCAGGCGAGTTTCTGTGAAGAAGAAAATAGTCAAGCACTAAACCTCCTGAATGGGCCAATTGACAATTAATTAATTGTTATTAACAGTGATGACTGCTGTTTCTGATCACCAAAAAGGTAATAAATGAAACACCCAAAAGTTTCTGTGATTTTTGCCTGCTTTATTTTATTGATAAGGTTTAAAAGTTTTATACAACTTCAAAAACATAGAGTTTGTGTTGAAGAATATTTCTTAACCAATGCTTATTATAATTATACACTAATGTGTAAAATTTAGGCAAGTTGGTGATGCTCCCTAGAGTCAGTGTTGTACTAAGTATACAAGGAAAGAGACAGAGAGACTCTTTGGGGAAAATTAAATTGTTTTTTGTGCACCTGTTAGTAATTTGGGCCTGATGGAGCTATTCAATTGTTGTAGGCGCCCAGATTTCTGCTGCACCAACCTGAAGTGACAAGCAGAAGTGTGGGAAAAGTTAGTTGGGTGCCCAAACAGCCATTCCAGCAGCACGCCCAATAGTTTAGATGGGTTTAGGTGCTTTACAAGGCTAAAACCTGATGCATTTCGATGTAACAAGTGTGTTAAGTAAAGAGTGCCTGTGGCACTCTTACCCGCTGGAGCAACAATTGAATAGCTCCATCCAGCCCCCATTACTTTTGGATGTGCAAACAACAATTGAATCTCTCACTATGTTGGGGCACAATTTATGTGAGTTAATTGTAGCATTAAAAAGTAATTTTTATTAAGTCACTTAAAGTAATGGGTAATAAACAAATGTAACTAACAAGTTTGCCTTACTATATGTATAAACATATATTAATTTCACCAATTCTAATTGTATAAAGGAATGGCGAAATTTGATTGCGATTGAAATCCTGGTGAGTATCACAATGTGCATCTATATTGGGTGCCTTGATATCTAATTAAATAGAGCACTGATTCATGAGAATAGTCTGACTGATTTGCAACATATAGCCATTAGTAGCAACTGGAGTGTTTACTGGTAAGTCACAATGCATCAAATCTTAACTGGTGTCTAACCAGATAATATAATATAGTAGGTAACACGTAAACCGATAATTCAGAAAACAAGTATTGTACCTGAAAAGCTGGCAGTCCGACAATAATATAAGCACAGTTGTATTCAAAGTATGGCTCTGCTAGCAAGTTGTAATTACGCCTTGCTAATAAGTATGATACACAGCACTTCCACCGATTCATTTACTTACACAGATTTACATCTGTAAGTTAACAATCAAGTTTTATGTGTCTATAACAGGTCTCAAAAAGATCACATTAGTAGTGAATGCAGTGACAGATAATAAATCCAATTAGTAACAACAAAATATCATTTTTTACGTCTATGGGAGGGGTTACAGAGATAATCTCTTATAAAATCAGCAATAGAGAATGATGACAACAGTGCCTCAGAATAAAGTAGACAGATACTGTGCCTACCCACCATCACAGTACTGGTGTTCCTCCGTGTGCATACACAGTGAACGGAGAATGAAAGACCAGGCAGTGGGAAGGAGGCTATAGAGCTAAAGGAAAGAGAGCACTTCTACTTCGGTGCCGGCTCACCCTGTCTGCTCTGATGTGCAGAACCTTGCAGGACAGACTAGGGAGTGCTCCAAAAGGCACAGAGAATGAGAAATTACCTGACCATGGGCCTGATTCAGACCCACTCGTAAGCGGCTGTCCGCTCGCAAGTGGGTCGATGTTGTGCACTGCGCATGCGCACGACGGCGGGAGCTCCGTCGTGCGCATGCGCCAGACGCAACGAGCGAAGGACTTTCCTTCGCTCATTGTGTCTGATCAAAGGGGGCGTGCTGTTGATGTTGATTGACAGCACGCCCCCTTTGGTGGGCGTGCCTCCCTGACGGGGGCGTTCCCAAGGGAACGCCTACCGTCAGAAGCCGGCCCACTGACATCACTAGTGATGTCAGTGGGAGTGATTTTGGCTCTGATAGAGCCAAAATCACTCCGGGCCTTGCGGTTGAAAAACTCAACCGCAGGCTCTGGCTCGCAGTGGCGATGGTCGCGATGGTCAAGACCATCGCGACCATCAACCTGCACGCTCATACAGGCTGTGGGTGGTGACCCACAGCTATACGAGCGTCCAGGAGGATGCTCCATAATTATGGAGGACGGCCCACATTCAGAGCGGGCGCTCTGCTCAGAGCGTACGGCTCTGAATGAGGGCCCATGTTAGCTAGATAGGACATTGTGGAGAGCCAGGGTCACCTTTATGCACTGATGTTCCCTGTGTTTGAATGACATGTGTTTTGTCTGGTGCCCATACAGCCTCCCCATATTGTGGGTGGGTCTTTGATTTGTCATTTACCAGTGATTGGCATATGCTATGGCCAATCATACCTGCATCATGAGTTCCCATTGATTGATGGCACTAATAGCCAGTCCAATGTGTTGTGTGAGTCTGGCTGTAAAAAGATCTCCTGACATATATTTTGTGTGCCTGTGATAACAACGGATATTTTTCCAAGGAGTACAGACTAATATGTAAATAAAGTAATAATAAAAGTCCCTGTATAATAGTATAATTACACATGCTGAGCTTGTCTGAATTTTCACAATGAGGAACTGCAGGGGCGTATCTATAATGGGTGTAGGGTGTGCGGTGCAGGGGGCCCAAACCACACACCCTGCACCCATATAGTATATACTTACCTGTCCGTTGTCTCCAGAGTGCTGCTCAGCAGCGATTGGCAAGTACTGCAGAGCAGCAAAAAGCACTGGGAAAAAGGTGGTGGCCATTTTCCTCATGATTCACGAATGCACAGTACTGCTGTCCCCGGGAAAATGGCGAGGGCACCATTTTCCAGGAGACCCGCACATGTGTAGTAGATTCTGGCACTAAGCCAGAATCTACTCTATTGCACCTTCCATGACACTGCTAGAGAGAGGAGGGGGCCCGCACAGAGGGTCTCATTCAGACCCGCTCGCAAGCGCTGAAATTCTCTCGCTCTGGGGCTCACTACAAAAGGGACGGCTGTCGATGGTGATCGACAGCTCGTACCATTTTGTAGGCAGGGTGGGGGGTGGCTGGCCAAACGGAGGCGTTCCCGAAGGAACGTCTGCCATTTGGGGGCGGCCCCACTGACATCACTCGTGATGTCAGTGGTGAGCTTCTGGCTCTATTAGAGCCAAAAGCTCACTGGGGCTTGCGGCAGACGAGACCCTACCACAAGGGTCTCGTCGCAAGCCCCGATGGTCGCGATGGTCTTGACCATCGCGACCATCAATCTGGCCGCTCGCTAAAGCTGTGGGTGGTCACCAACAGCTTAGCGAGCGACCAGGAGGCCGGCTCATTATAGAGAAGCGGCCGCCCTCATTCAGAGCGTGCGCTCGCATTTTGCAAGTGGCTCTGAATGAGGTCCAGAGTCTGCACACGGGCCCCATCCTCTCTTAATACACCCCTGAGGGACTGGGTAATATTCCAATATGTGTATGTAAGTAGAAGGACCCAAGTGATATAGAGATATACAGTACCTACGGTATTTTGTTTTCATAAAAAGGTTATATATAGGTTGTATAGCCCGCACTCACTGCAGCAATACCGTCCATTAGGGGTGCAACCTCAATGACACCATCAGAAAAAATCTGGAGGTCCACTTGTGTCCAAAAAATCACAAACTGTGAGGGCACTCACCATTGCAAAAAACATCCTTTTAATTACATACCACCAGTCTTATATGAAAGGCTAGACCGACGTTTCGGTCCCATGAGAGACCTTTGTCAAGGTTCAGAATTGTCACATAATGTTCAAGCCATCAAGACAGGAGTGTAACACAGACAGCTAATACCATTTCATAAATAGCAGAGGTAATACATAGCAGGTGAGAGCCTAGTAATCAAGATCTACATACTAACAGCATGCTGACACACACACGTCTGGCCACACCCCCTTAGGCAGAGACAAAACCAAGTCTCATATTAAACAACAAATCTCTGCAGGGCTGCATCTCAACATTATAAGATAACATACGACAACTACCCACTATGTCACCATACATGCCAGGGCGCAAACCACGCCACAGGCATCAGCGTCAGGTGTTGCCTAGCAACATATAAATATTGCTGTGTCGCAAAAAGTACACTAGCCCTCTAATCGTGCAGCTGTCAGCGCTATGTGATTGCCTTATTAAAAATATCAACCAAGAAAAAATGTAAATACATTTCTCATTAGATCAATACAGGGCTCTCACCTGCAGGTATACCAATGCACATACATAACAATATACATACACATATTTAATAAAAAATCAGCCAACCCCCCCCCCCCAAAAAAAAACACATAAATAAATAATAAATAAACACAAGTCTGGTGACCAAGCGTTTCAATTACAAATACACATTAAATGAAATTTGTTCATTTAGGCCCTTGGGAGCACCGGTACCCAAATCAAAAATCCGTTTTGCCTCACGGCGTTTCAGAGCCAATTCTCTATCACCGCCTCTTATCAGCGGTGGCTGCCAATCAATGACCATACATCTCAAAGATGCAAGCGAGTGTCCCTTAGCAATAAAGTGTTTAGCCACTGGTTTATTGGTCATCCCCGTTGTTAATGCCTGTCGAACCGATCTGCGGTGATTCGCCATCTGTTCTCTAAATGATCTTGTTGTAAGACCAATATGAACTAGAGAACACGGGCAAGTCAGCATATATATGACAAAGTCACTTGTGCAGGTGAATCTGTATTTGATTTTTATTACTGTTCCCGTATGAGGATGTTTAAATGAGCTTCCAGTGTTCACGTTATACAGTTAATACACTTGAAACAACCAGTGCGCATATCCTTGGTCTTAGAGGACGATTCCCATAGTGTCGGTCTCATCAACAGCTGTCTTAGACTTGCACCCTTACACAAAGATAGTAAAGGTGTTTTATCTTTAAATGGCAGAGATGTGTCAGTTTTTATTACTTGCCAGTTCTTATGAATTGCCTTCTGAACACTGGTGGCATGTGTATCATATAGACTTGAAAAAATGATACGATTTTTCAGTTTCAATTGATTGCTTAATCTATCAGAGGCTTGAACAAATTTTTTCTTCGCCTTCACAAGGCAAGACTGGGCAACCTTATGAGATTATCCTCATTGTATAACATGGGATTTAATTTCATTCAACTGAAGTTCAGTCAGATCTGCCTCACTATTATTACGTAGTACACACAAAAATTGTGAAACAGGGAGGCTAGTTTTAAGATGTTCAGGATGAAAACTTGTTGCCAGCAACAAAGTGTTGCAATCAGTGGTCTTGCGTTACAGGGTCGTAGCAATCTTTGTTCCAATCCTAAATACTGTCAGGTCAAGAAAGTCAACACGTTCACTATTGACTGTATATGTGAACTTAATGGGCGTAGGTAGATCACTGAGCTCATCCATTATAACAACATAACTGTCATGGTCACCAGACCAAATCATAAAGAAATCATCCATGAACCGTTTCAGGTACATAATATGTTCACCATACTTGGGGAGAATGTATGTCTGCTCAAAGAAGTGCATATATATATTCGCATACAGAGGGGCCACATTCAACCCCATCACCATCCCGGAGGCCTGCATAAAGAAGCCATCTTTATATTGAAAATAGTTATACTCCAAAATACATCTAAGGAGTTCCAATAGAAACTCGACAGGAGGCATCGGAGTTTCAGTTTGTACATGCATGAGCGCCTTCTGTACCACCTCTACACTGTCATCATGAGGGATGACAGTGTAGAGGGAGCCAACATCGATGGCTGCAAACACCATGTTCATAGGGACCTCACCTAACGCCTTTAACTTACATATAAAATCACCAGTATCTTTGATGTATGTAGGAATTTGATCAGCAAAAAGCTGTAAAAAACTATTAAGATACTGTGCCAAAGGCTGTAAAATTGACCCTTGTGCCGATATAATCAGATGCCCTGGTGGTTTTATTAAGGTTTTATGCACCTTCGGGAGGGTATACAAAATAGGACATATTGGAAATTGAACTTTTAAACAGCTAGCAAGTGTTTCATTTAACCATTGATGTAGGACGGCATCATCCAAAATATCGTCAACCTTCTTTTTAATGTCACACGTCAGTCGCCTATATGTGTTACAATCTGAAAGTTGTTTAACTGTCTCAGCATCATAGTCTTCTGAATTTTGTAAAACAATGGCACCGCCTTTATCGGCGGGCCGTATGACCAAATCGCGATTTTGCTGTAAGCCTTTTAAAGCCCTACGTTCTTCCATGGTTAAATTATCAAAATACTTTTACGATTAATCGTGTAATCAACATCAGTCAACCGATGAAAAGTTCTAATACTTGAATTTGTAGAAATTGTATCAAAATTACTAGGCTGTCTGAGAATAGGTAAAATGTCGCTGTAGGGAAGCTCATGCTTGTCACCAAAAAATTCACGTAATGTAAGTTGTTTCCCCATTTTATAATAGTCAACAGCCCACTGAAACTCGCTATGTTTTTGAAGTGGAACAAATGATAACCCCTTGTTTAACAAGGAGGTTTCACTAGGGGTTAAAAAATGTGAAGACAAATTAAATATGAGATCAGTGGCTACTTCTTGCGTTTTTCTTATTTTTATATCCACCTCTTCTCGGGTGAGGTCTTGTCCTCTGCCACATCCAGTTGTCAACTGACGTCTGGTCCCCCCTAAAAAAAGACTGTTTTGGGGGTAGACTCTCCTGAGAATCAGACTCAGAGGCAGACTGAAAAGTATAAAACTCAGGTCTATCAAACCGTCTAATACGTGTTGCCCTAGATTGTCTGCGTAATCTTGAATTATTCTGGTCACCCGTTAACCATCTATATACAGAATGCTGTTTATAATCATTGTTGACAGTTTCAAGTTTTCGTCTCTTAAATGCAAGTAATTCACCATTGTAATTATCAAGGTTGGTCTGTAACCTCTCAAGCCATTTTTCAGTTTTATCATCAGCTAGACATTTGTTTTATTTATCAGAGAAGGTTTTAATCTCTGGTTTAAGTTTACCCAATTCACTCCCAACCTCCTCAATCACTAAAACTAATAAATCAAGAGAACACTTGTTCAACACCCCACACCATCGACTGCAAAAGGCAGGATTATTCCGGCCAATGGTGGGGGTGTTGGAGACACGAAAACCCCTAGGGATCTTTTTAGACCTAAAATATTCAGATAAAAACGGCCCATATAGGGTAAGATCAATCTCCCTCTTTCTTAATTTAAGCAATCTGTGGTAAATATCAACAGGTGTTTCAGCTGGTAACTCAGAAAATTCTACCTGCCCAAATAAGACTCTCTCAGCGTCATCATCAGTCAAACTAGAGAATCTATTTTCTGCCTCTTTTAAAATATCTTCATCAAATACTCTAGAGGATGCCTGAGACATAATACTTTAAACTAGGGGTGAGCGGGTTCGGATTTCTGAAATCCGAACCCCCCCGAGCCCCCCCGATCCGAGTCAGATCCGAGTCATCAGGCTCGACTTTTCCCGCCTGACTCGGATCTGAAATCGAGGCAAAACGTCATCATCCCGCCTTCCCGGTATCGCGGGTTTTGGATCCTATATAAAGTACCCGCGTCGGCGCCATTTTCTCACTCGGCTGTGGACAGTGAAGAGGGAGGGTGGGAGTTAGGGCTGGCTGGGCTGTGTAGTGTAGTGCAGAGTAGTGTTGTGCTGTGCTGTGCTGCGCTGTGCTGCTGTTGTCCACTACTTCAAAGTCCATAGGGGCTGGCTGGACTGTGTTGTGCAGTCAGTTCTCCATAGGGGCTGTGTCCACTCCAAAGTCCTGTGCAGTGTCCCAGTCCTAAAGGGGTGCTGTAGTGTTGTCCAGGGGGTGCTCTGTCCATCAGGGGTGCTCCCCCCAAGTGCTAAAATAATAATATTTTTTGTGTGTTTGTGAATTGTGTGCGCAGTAGCCGCACGTGCATCAACAAAGTAGTGCCAAGCGTGCGCCTGTGTCGTAAGTAAAGGGCCGGCTGGCTTGACCATTAAAGGGTGCTGTAACCCCCAAAGTACACTCCAGTCCAAACCAAAAAAAAAAATATTTTCTGTGTTTGTGAATTGTGTGCGCAGT
Organism: Taudactylus pleione; assembly: GCA_031769625.1. Classification (NCBI taxonomy): domain Eukaryota; kingdom Metazoa; phylum Chordata; class Amphibia; order Anura; family Myobatrachidae; genus Taudactylus; species Taudactylus pleione. The sequence goes on along the minus strand of JAUIMM010000065.1, from coordinate 20,035,651 downwards.
AGCCGCACGTGCATCAACAAAGTAGTGCCAAGCGTGCGCCTGTGTCATAAGTAAAGGGCCGGCTGGCTTGACCGTTAAAGGGTGCTGTAACCCCCAAAGTACACTCCAGTCCAAACCAAAAAAAAAAATATATATTTTCTGTGTTTGTGAATTGTGTGTGCAGTAGCCGCACGTGCATCAACAAAGTAGTGCCAAGCGTGCGCCTGTGTCATAAGTAAAGGGCCGGCTGGCTTGACCGTTAAAGGGTGCTGTAACCCCCAAAGTACACTCCAACCAAAAAAAAAATATTTTCTGTGTTTGTGAATTGTGTGCACAGTAGCCGCACGTGCATCAACAAAGTAGTGCAAAGCGTGCGCCTGTGTCATAAGTAAAGGGCCGGCTGGCTTGACCGTTAAAGGGTGCTGTAACCCCCAAAGTACACTCCAAACCAAATAACAAAATATTTTTTCTGTGTTTGTGAATTGTGTGCGCAGTATCCGCACGTGCATCAACAAAGTAGTGCCAAGCGTGCGCCTGTGTCATAAGTAAAGGGCTGGCTGGCTTGACCATTAAAGGGTGCTGTAACTTCCAAAGTACACTCCAGTCCAAACCAAAAATAAAATTATTTTCTGTGTTTGTGAATTGTGTGCGCAGTAGCCGCACGTGCATCAACAAAGTAGTGCCAAGCGTGCGCCTGTGTCATAAGTAAAGGGCCAGCTGGCTTGACCGTTAAAGGGTGCTGTAACCCCCAAAGTACACTCCAGTCCAAACCAAAAAAAAAATTATTTTCTGTGTTTGTGAATTGTGTGCGCAGTACCCGCACGTGCATCAACAAAGGAGCAGCGCCAAGCGTGCGCCTGTGTCCCATAAGTAAAGAGCCGGCTGGCTTATTTCTTAAAGGCTGGTGTAACCCACAAAGTGCACTACTCTCCAGCAAAAATAAAAAAATATTTTCTGTGTTTAGCCGCACGTATATATCAAATCGATATAACATAAATGGAGGACCAAACTTTCTCTGATAAAAATAAAATAGAGAAAGATCAAGAACCACTTCCTCCTAGTGCTGAAGCTGCTGCCACTAGTCATGACATAGATGATAACATGCCATCAACGTCATCTGCCAAGGCCGATGCCCAATGTCATAATAGAGGGCACATACAATCCCAAATGACAAAGTTCAGGAAAATGACCTTGAAAAAAACATTTAAATCAGCTGAAGAGAAACGTAAACTTGCCAATATGCCATTTACGACACAGAGTGGCAAGGAACGGCTAAGGTCGATCAATAGTATGTTCATGACTAGTGGTTCAGCTTCACATGACGATGGAAGCCCTCCTCCCACTAAAAAAATCAAAAGAGTTAAGCTGGCAAAAGCACAGCGAAGAACTGTGCTTTCTAAGAAGATATCACAAATCCCCAAGGAGAGTCCAAGTGTGGTGGTGGTTGCGATGCCTGACCTTCCCAGCACTGGACGGGAAGAGGTGGCTCTTTCCACCATTTGCACGCCCCCTGCAAGTGCTGAAAGGAGCACCCACAGTCCACTTGCTGATATGCAAATTGAAGATGTCACTGTTGAAGTACAACAGGATGAGGATACTGGTGTAGCTGGCGCTGAGGAGGAAGTTGGCGAGGAGGATTCTGATGGTGATGTGGTTTGTTTAAATCAGGCTCCGGGGGAGACAGTTGTTGTCCGTGGGTAGAAAAAGCCCATCACGGTCATGCCTGGGCAGAAGACCAAACATTCCACCTCTTTAGTCTGGCAATATTTCTATCCAAATCCGGACAACAACTGTCTTGCCATATGTACCATATGTAAAGGTGAAATAAGTAGGGGTAGGGACGTCAACCACCTAGGAACATCCTCCCTTATACGGCACCTGCAGCGCGTTCATAAAAAGTTACTGTCAAGTTCAGAAACTTTGGCTAAGACCGTAAGCAGTCCAGGGACACCTAAATCCCGTTGTCCTGTTGTATCCAAGCGCCTGCAAACCACACCGTCAACTCCCTCCTCGTCAATTTCCTCCTTAGTCAGGATCGGAAGTAGTCCTGCAGGCCATGTCACTGGCATGACTGACTCTCCTATCCGGGATTCCTCCGGAGGATCCTGCATTGCTACGCCTACTGCTGCTGCTGTTGCTGCTGCTGGGAGTCGTTCATCATCCCAGAGAGGAAGTAGGAACACCACTACTTTTACTAAACAATTGACCCTCCAACAGTCCTTAGCGAGGAGGATGAAGTACGACAGCAGTCATCCTGAAGCAAAACGTATAACTGAGGCCTTGACTGCTATGTTGGTGTTAGACGTGCGTCCGGTATCCGCCATTAGTGCAGTGGGATTTAGACAATTGATGGAGGTAGTGTGTCCCCGGTTCCAAATCCCGTCTAGATTCCACTTCACTAGGCAGGCGATACCGAGACTGTACAGAAACGTCAGAAAAAGTGTCCTCAGTGTCCTGAAAAATGCCGTTGTACACAATGTCCACTTAACCACGGACATGTGGACAAGTGGAACAGGGCAGACTAAGGACTATATGACTGTGACAGCCCACTGGGTAGATGTATCACCTTACGCAGCAACAGCAGCAGCGTCACCAGTAGCAGCATCTCAGAAACGCCAGCTCGTTCCAAGGCAGGCTACGCTATGTATCACCGGTTTCAGTAAGAGGCACACTGCCGACAACCTCTTAGAGAAACTGAGGGAAATCATCGCCCAGTGGCTTACCCCACTTAGACTCTCCTGGGGATTTGTGATATCTGACAACGCCACCAATATTGTGCGGGCATTACATCTGGGCAAATTCCAGCACGTCCCATGTTTTGCTCACACAATAAACTTGGTGGTGCAGAATTTTCTGAAAAGCGACAGGGGCGTGCAGGAGACGCTTTGGGTGGCCCGAAAAATTTCTGGCCACTTTCGCCATTCAGCGACTGCGTGCCGAAGACTGGAGCGCCAGCAAACACTCTTGAACCTGCCCCGCCATCACCTGAAGCAAGAGGTTGTGACGCGGTGGAACTCAACCCTCTATATGCTTCAGAGGATGGAGGAGCAGCAAAAAGCCATACAAGCCTATACATCCACCTATGACATAGGCAAAGGAGGGGGTATGCACCTGACTCAAGCACAGTGGAGAATGATTTCCGTGTTGTGCAAGGTTCTCCAGCCCTTCGAACTTGCCACACTTGAAGTCAGTTCAGACACTGCCAGCTTGAGTCAGGTCATTCCCCTCATCAGGCTTTTGCAGAAGCAGCTGGAGAAAGTGAAGGAGGAGCTAAGACGGAGCGATTCCGCTCGGCATGTGGGACTTGTGGATGAAGCCCTTCATTCACTTTGCCAGGATTCCAGGGTGGTCAATCTGTTGAAATCAGACCACTACATTTTGGCCACCGTGCTCGATCCTAGGTTTAAAGCCTATGTGGTGTCTCTCTTTCCGGCCGACACAAGCCTGCAGAGGTGCAAAGACCTGCTGGTGAACACACTGTCAGCTGAAGCGGAACATGACACGTCAACAGCTCCTTCTTCATTTTCTCCCGCAACTGGGGCTGCCAGGAAAAAACTTAGGTATCCTAAGCAACCCGCTGGCGGTGATGCAGGGCAGGCAGGACCAAGTTTGGACATCTGGTCTGGACTGAAGGACCTGGGAACAATTTCTGACATGTCTACTGTCACTGCATATGATACTGTCACCATTGACAGAATGGTGGAGGATTACATCGGTGACAGCATCCAAGTAGGCATGTCAGACAGTCCATACCTGTACTGGCAGGAAAAAGAGGCAATTTGGAGGCCCCTGTACAAACTGGCTCTATTTTACCTGAGTTGCCCCCCCTCCAGTGTGTACTCCGAAAGAGTGTTTAGTGCAGCCGGGAACCTTGTCAGCGAAAGGCGTAGGAGGTTGCTTCCACAGAATGTGGAGAAGATGATGTTCATCAAAATGAATTATCAGCTCTTCCAGGGAGACCAGCCTCCAGAACGTACAGAGGGACCTGTGGTGGTGGATTCAAGTGGGGACGAGTTAATACTTTGTGAGGATGAGGATGTACACACTGAAGAGGGTGAGGAATCAGTGGATGAGGAGGATGAGGATGACATCTTGCCTCCGTAGAGCCAGTTTGTGCAGGGACAGATTAATTGCCAGCTTGTTTTGTGGGGGCCCAAACAAACCAATCATTTCAGCCACAGTTGTGTGGCAGACCCTGGCGCTGAAATGATTGGTTTGTTAAAGTGTGCATGTCCTGTTTATACAACATAAGGATGGGTGGGAGGGCCCAAGGACAATTCCATCTTGCACCTCTTTTTTTTCTTTGCATTATGTACAGTTTGGGACCTAGTTTTTCAAACTGCCATCCTGTCTGCCACTGCAGTATCACGCCTAGATGGGTCACGTGTTTGTGCCACCCACTCGTGTCGCTTAGCATAGTCATCCAGCTACCTCGGTGCAACCTTTTGGACATAAAAACACTATTGTGAGGTGTGAGGTGTTCAGAATAGACTGGAAATGAGTGGAAATTAAGGTTATTGAGGTTAATAATAGCATAGGAGCAGAAAAACCTACAAATTCTGTGATTTTAGCTGTTTTTATGCTTTTTTTCAAAAAAATACAGATCCAAAATACAAAACCCAGAACCCAAAACACGGAAGGGTGGTTTTGGCAAAACCAATCCAGATCCAAAACACGAAGAAAGATCCAGATCCAAAACCAAAACACAAAACACGAAAAGTGGCCGGTGCACACCCCTACTTTAAACACAGTAAACAGTGCACAAAATGTATTCCTATATACCTCAATGAGCAGACACAGAAACTCCCACAAGCAAACAAAACAATATATTGGTGGCTGACTATTAAAAAAGGGTATTAAACATCACATGCAAGATAGTAGAAACAAAAACAATTTTTTTCAGCTTAATAACATACATTCAGCATATTATCTTAGTGAATAGGGTGCATGAGCCAAAGAAATGTCCAAAAATAGAGCATCTCCTAATTGCAAAGTTCCAATAAGGCCCGCACTCACTGCAGCAATACTGTCCATTAGGGGTGCAACCTCAATGACACCATCAGAAAAAATCTGAATGTCCACTTGTATCCAAAAAATCACAAACTGTGAGGGCACTCACCATTGCAAAAAAACATCCTTTTAATTACATACCACCAATGTTAAATGAAAGGCTAGATCTGACATTTCGGTCCCATGAGAGACCTTTGTCAAGGTTCAGAATTGTCACATAATGTTCAAGCCATCAAGACAGGAGTGTAACACAGACAGCTAATACCATTTCATAAATAGCAGAGGTAATACATAGCAGGTGAGAGCCTAGTAATCAAGATCTACATACTAACACCATGCTGACACACACACACGTCTGGCCACACCCCCTTAGGCAGAGACAAAACCAAGTCTCATATTAAACAACAAATCTCTGCAGGGCTGCATCTCAACATTATAAGGGAACATATGACAACTACCCACTATGTTACCATACATGCCAGGGCGCAAACCACGCCACAGGCATCAGCGTCAGGTGTTGCCTAGCAACATATAAACATTGCTGTGTGTCGCAAAAAGTACACTAGCCCTCTAATCGTGCAGCTGACAGTGCTATGTGATCGCCCTATTAACAATATGAACCAAGAAACATAGTAAATATACATATATGTTGAATATATAAACGTTTCAGAGCAGTTAGTATGTTTAATGAAAAAAATATTCAAGGCTGGTACATGAATGATCCCTATATGTCCAAATAAATCATATAGAGTATAAATTCCTATTAACCTCTATACCCTAAAGTCGCTATTTAGAGTTGCGTACGCCTATGAAATAATCACTTTCCAGACTTTGAGTGTGGTTCCAAAGCACAAAAGTTATTATTCACATAAAAGCATATAGTTACATACACACCTTGATCTATAACACAATTAGCACAAAGGTTATACAAAATACAAGGTACAGTTGATACATTCGCATGCACTCTGGATCCAGATTTCCCGGTATCAACTATGAAACCTCCGCCAACAGAAAGAAGAGATGACTAACTATCAGATCTAGAGTACTTGCATATGTACCCTTGCAGAGATAGGCTATACAATAGAACAAGTTGGCATAATCCCATTGGTTCTTCTTCCTGGTTCTTCTGTTATGATACAGTTCATAGGTCAGTTTGTATTGTAATAGTTTAGCCCTCCAACAGCTCTTTGTGTGCGTTTTCCCACCGAAGAACAAGTCTAAACTGGCTAATAAATGTTACATTACAGAGTATATTTGAATGCCTATCTCTCTATGATCCATAATTAGCAGACACATGTTGCGATCTCCTTGCCGATGGAACCGGAAATCTGCATATAAACAGTGGTTTAGAATAGCACCACGGTCTGCTTATCATGTACTAAACCCTAGATATCAAATACCTGCATTTCACAAAAGATTTGATAACGTATAAAACCTTTAATGCTAACCTTAATGATAGGGAACCTTTTTGTGTAAGTATGCAATGTGTCAGTGTGAGGATATGGCGTATAGTCGCTAATATGCGTGGTGCGTTTTATGTATAGCATGCTTTGCTAAACAGCGCAACTGTGCGCTGTGCATCTTGTATATTATATGTATGATTTAATGTGCGTATGGGGTATGGTGGGATTTTAATCAATATGCGGTAGCAATGTAGTCGCGCGATGCTAATAATAGCATATTAGCATCGCACACAATGGTTTCATGCTGACGACACAAGATGGCATCATCAGGGGCAACATATAATGGCATCGTGCTCATTTTAATTTTACAATTTAGGTCTCAGCCAACCATCCAGCTTCGACAGTCCACCCTTTGATAGCAAACCACACACTATGACACTCTGGTCTTAAATCTATTTTTAGTCTTACGCTATAACATATTATTTAATGTTATATTATGGGATGGCACAAGGTGGTTCTTAAACCATCAATAATGTGTCTCTGGGATTGACATAAATCTACCCTTATACGCACACCATGGATCTTGGAAGCTCATGGGAAAGATGTGGGGATGCACCTAACCTATAAAGGAAGTCTTGAAGGGGATAGGCACTTACATTATTTAGGATGTTTAAAATAACATTTCATAATACATTTCATGCATGGCTAAATCTATACATCATCTGATGGTACATTCTAGTTCAGGGTTGTACTGCAGTTCTTCATTTACCTTGGTATTGATACTATCATTGTTTACCATCATCATGATTTCATTCTCACGGTTTACTTTAGCATTACATTTTCCACATTTCAACTCAGCAGGAACACACCTGACACATAAGCTAATTACTAAGATGACAACCAATATAAGGATCAGGAGTTTACCTATACTAGCAACCATTTCCTGGACCCACTTTCCTAGACCGGAGAACCATTTCACTGGGTTCAACCAAGAATCCCATTCTTCCACATTCTCCTCTACTTCAGCTACTGAAGCATTATGGTTCTTCGGAAATTCCCATTTCAGCTGCAGAATTTCGTCCATCTTCCAGTCTATCACCTCCTTGGGGTCAGTAGTATTATTTGAAATATACGTGCAGCACTTGACACCAAATTGGGTGGCCAAAGTTACACAATACCCTCCAGTGACAGCTGTTAAATAATTTAATACTAATGTATGTTGCACCAGTTCTTTCTTGTAGGCCTGTAACTCCTTACCTGTGTACCTAAACGTGTCATCATACATATCGGTGATATTATCTATTAATTTAGCAAGATCTTGAATATATCTAAAATTTAGAGTACCCCGAGCGATCCTGGTGGGATCCAATGCGACTAAAACTTGAAAGCCTTTTGTTTCACTAATCAACTGTGTGGCTTTATGTACATCATCAGGTATCATATTTATTTTGTCTCTGTGTTCATACTGTGTGTGAAGATATGGTGATTGTGTGTTTTTATGAATACCAAGCATTTCACCAGGTGTAAGGGTCATAACCTCTGGGAGTACTCTTCCCACGTAACATAAACCTTTTGAACTCGGAGAGAGACACTTATATGCTTTTCTTCTACATATAAAATACACATCATCAGGGAGAAAATAAGGGATAGAATGCATCATAATCATCCAACACATTTCCCTAATGAATGATCCCATCTCAGGTTCTCCCATCTGGCTAACACATGTCTCTGGCTGTATATCCCTGGCACAGTACACTTCTGGTACCCTACCAACCATCTCTTTGATGTCACTAAGTGTATATCGATACCGAAAGTGTCTCCCTCCTAACCTAATTGTGCGTAAAAGTTCAAAATTTATAGGCTCATTATCAGCTCTTAGTGAGAAGGTCATTGTCTGATTATTCCCAGTCACCTCCCAACTTCCTTGTTTATTGAAGTTGGTGATGTTCAAACATAAAAGTGATCTATCCACTTGGTACTGGTGGAGTTTAAAGTGAGGTGGTTTGGACATAAGAAATTTTCCATCCAGCGTCTTCCCTTGTTGTAATTCTAAAACCTCAAAGACATTTAATGGAAATGGCACTAACCCTACATTATGCTGTCCCTGAGGCATGTGAGAGCACACCCAACAGTTAGTCCCTTTTAAAACTTTTATCACCATAGTATGATAATCCTCTAAAAGATGGTGATATTGATGGAGTGGAGTTGGGAGAAGGACCAACTCCACTCCATCAATATCACCATCAGCTCCCCTCTCCACCATCTGTCCTCCATCATGGAAACCAGAAATCCTGAGACAAACTAGGATGATGAAAACTCTGGAAGAAGCCACAAACGTAAACCCAGCATACCACTCCATTGCTGAATCAGTGGTCTACAAATTTCTTTAGCTCAGGTGTCTCACTGCAACTTTTAACCCTCCTGGAACAGACTCACAATTGATAGGTCTACGTTATTTACCTCGACTCCGCCTTGTCTCTCCACTGGTTGGTTGACCTTCTTACAGTGAGTGGAATGAACCCAGGTATCTCTCTCTGCCACTGTCAAGGAAGTTGTACTCGTCAGCAATACTTGATACAGACCTTCCCATCGATCTGTCAAACAACCTGAATGCAAGAAATTTCTGATCATAACAGATTTTCCAGGTTCAACATCATGACAGTTTGTTTCTGGCATATCATGTGACAACAATTTCAGTTTCTGCTATTGCTACTTCAACTGTTTACTCATTGTTATAAGATACCTTACAGTTACCTCGTTGTTACTTTTCAAATCTTCCTGTGGACTTATAATCAAATGAGGTTGTCTACCAAACAGTACTTCAAAGGGGGACAGATTGAGAGGGGGTCTGGGAGTTGTCCTGATGCTATGAAGGACTAGTGGTAGGGCTTCTGGCCATCCCAGTCTGGTTTCTGCCTTGATCTTACTCAGTTTATTTTTAATAGTATCGTTCATCCTCTCCACCTTGGCGCTGACTTGCGGTCAGTAAGGGGTGTGAAGTCTACTATTAATACCAATCAACTTACACATGTTCTGGAAGACATCACCTGTGAAATGAGTACCCCTATCACTTTCAATAATTCTAGGGATACCGTATCTGCATACAAACTCCTGAACAATCTTTTTAGCAGTAAACACAGCAGTATTAGTGGCAGCTGGATATGCCTCAACCCAATTAGAAAACACATTTGTACAAACTAATATGTACTTGAGATTCCTGCAGGGTGGCAATTGGATGAAATCAATTTGTATTACCTGAAAATGTCCATCCATCAGAGGAACGTGGGATGGCTCGGTTGGTATTGTTTTTCCAACGTTCTTCCTCAAGCATGTCAAACAGGACATTGCCCTCGTTTCAGCTTGGGAAGAGAAACCTGGTGCACACCAATATGCCCTGACCAACTTGCACATACCTTGCTTTCCCAGGTGAGTCAGACCGTGCACTGCCTCAGCCAAGCTTGGGTAATATGCCTTGGGTGCCACTGGCTTACCTTGTCCATCTCTCCAGAGTCCAGAGGACTCTTGCTCACATCCCTTGGATCTCCAGACTGCCTTTTCCTGAGTGGAACACACATTTTGCATCTCAATTAATTTCTGCATATCAATCATTTTAAAAATCATCATCATTTGATTAATTGGCATGTTTACTCTTAAACCTACTGCCTATTTGGCAGCTCCATCTGCCCTGTTATTGCCCAGTGACACCAAATCTTCTTCACATGTATGGGCTTTACACTTAATGACAGCCACTGCCTTAGGCATTTGGATAGCTGTCAATAGTCCTATTATATGTTTTGAGTGTGTGACTGGTGTGCCTGCTGCTGTCATAAAATTTCTTAGACGATATAGAGCACCAAAATCATGTACTACCCTGAAGGTGTACCTAGAGTCAGTGTAGATATTAGCAGATTTGCCTTTTGCTAATTCACATGCTCTCCTTAGTGCCACCAGCTTCGCCACTTGGGCCAAGTGAGGTGTCCCAAGGGGTTCGGCTTCTATGATGTCTTCGTCATTTACAACAGCACAACCTGTACATAACTCTCCAGTGTCAGTTTGTCTATGACAACTCCCATCCATGTAAAATGTCACATCTACATGTTCTAAAGGTGTATCATGTATGTCCGGTCTTGCAGTAAAGGTCTGATTCAAATATTCCATACAATTATGTGCATCAGTATACCTACAAAACTCACCTTCCGCCAGCGACTCACCTCTTTCCACCCTTTGTGCATCCTGAGGCACATATGGTAAATACGTTGCTGGGTTTAACGTACTGCACCGTTTAATGGTGATGTTTGCAGGTGCTATTAGAGCTAGTCCCCATTTTGTGAACCTAGCTGAGGAGACATGTCTGGTTTGGGCAGAATTCAGCAAAGCAGATACAGCATGGGGTGTATAAACAATCATATCATGGCCTAATACTACATCCTCACCCTTACTGACCAAAAGAGCAGTTGCTGCTACACTTCTTAAGCACGTTGGGAGTGATATTGCCACAGTGTCCAATTGTGCACTGTAGTATGCTATGGGCCTACTGGCATCACCATGTTTTTGTGTGAGGACATCTGCTGCGCAACCATCAGTTTCCGTACAATACAAATCAAAAGGTTTTTCATAATCAGGTATTCCCAATGCAGGTGCTCTTGTCAGACTATCCTTAAGATTAAGGAAAGCCTGTTCTGTTTCCTCTGTGTGTATGACATGATCGGGCTTTGAGGAAGAGACTAAGGGCCTCATTCAGACCTGGTCGCAAGCGCTGAGCGCTCGCAACTGGATCGATGTTTGCCCACTGGGAATGTGCACGTCGGAGCTGGCTCCGACATGCACATGCATGAGACCCAGCTAGCGATGACCCACTCCATTGCTCCGGGTCTCGCACCAAAGGGGGGAGATGTTGATTGACAGCTCGTCCCGTTTGAAAGGCCGGGGGGGTGGCCGGCCAAATGGAGGCAATCCCGACAGAATGCTTGCCATTTGGGGGAGGCCCCACTGACATCAGCAATGATGTCTGTGGAGAGCTTCCTGCTCGATCAGAGCAGCAAGCTCCCTGGGGCTTGCGAGTGCCGAGACCCAACCTTAGGGTCTCATCACAAGCCCCGATGGTTGCGATGGTCTTGGCCATCGCGACCATCACCCTGGGTGGTCGCTAAGCTGTGGGTGGTAACCAACAGCTTAGCTAGTGACCAGGAGGCTGCACTTCAAGATGCAAGCGGCCGCCCTCAATCAGAGCAACCGCTTGCATCTAATGACCGGGTCTGAATGAGACCCTAAGTCCTGTAATGGTAAAGCCAAAATAGAAAAACCTGGGATCCACATTCTGCAGTATCTACACATTCCCAAGAAGGTACGGATTTGCTGTTGGTTCTGCAACAGTGTCATGGTTTGTATGGCCTGGATTCTGTCAGTAGTCAGATGTCATAATCCCTAGGTTAGGCAGTGTCCTAAGTATTTAACCCTGGATTGACATGGCTGTAATTTGTCCATAGCAACCTTGTGTCCTGTTTGTGAGAGATGAAGCAATAAAAGTTTAGTATCATTTAAGCATGACATAAATGAATCAGAACACAACAACAAATCATCCGCATATTGTATTAGAACAGATCCATTGGCAGGTTGAAAGATTGTAAACAGTCATGTAAGGTCTGGGAGAAGATACCGGGGCTGTCTATGAAGCCAATCGTGTCCATGTGTATTGTACCCCCCTGTATATAAATGCAAATAGGTAATGACAGTCAGGATGAAGAGGGACAGAGAAAAAGGCAGAACAGAGGTCATTAACAGTAAAATGGGTTGCATTTGGTGGGATCTGCCTTAGAATGACAGCTGGATTCAGCACTACTGGGAATTGGTTCTCTACTACCTTATTAACCCCTCTAAGGTCCTGTACCAGCCTATAACCCCTCCCACCACTCTTCTTCACAGGAAAGATGGGACTGTTGGCTACACTCACTGTATGGACTAAAATTCCCTGTTGTAATAACTGCTCAATTATGGGATAAACCCCTATCTCTACCTCCTGTTTTAGTGGGTACTGGGGAATTTTTGGAGCTTGCCTACCACTTTTTAGATTTACTATTATGGGAGCTACATTTTCCATCAATTCAGTGTCCTGTCCATCTTTGGTCCAAAGTGAACCTGGTATTTGAGATAACATCTGCTCTACCTGAGATGGATTCTTATCTGAAACAGTAGAGTGAAACATTACTCTTTGGGGAGTGTCCAATATATCCCTCACCTTGTGCGCAACTCTCTCTGGGATATCTAAAAATATACCATCAGGGGTACAATAAATGACACATCCCATTTTACGTAACAAATCCCTTCCCAGTAGGTTAGTAGGGACCGTTGCTGCCAGGAGAAAGGAATGCATGCTATGCAATGGACCAATAGTAACCTCTGCAGATTTGTTTAAAGGATAATGTTGCACTTTACCCATTACACCCATTGCTGGTACTGTTTTGCTGGTCACCTGTAAATTAGATGAGGATTTTATCACTGATCTGGTTGCCCCTGTGTCTACAAGAAAAGAATGTTTAGTACCAGCTACATAAGCCGTCATTACAGGTTCTTCCCTAGTACCCCCAGTTAACCTGACTGGCTGTAGACTACAGGTGTGACCTGACCCCTAGAGCTGACTATATTCTTCCAGCAAAGCATTCACTGCTGCTACATGAGCAGGTGATGGCTGGAATTGTCCTGACTGTTGTGGGTGCCCCTCCTGTAGTGTTCCGTGGTTTGGCGTTTCCCACTTCCTGGTCTTACAGAACTTACTTATGTGGCCCTCCTTGTTACATCTATAACACCTTTGTGGTTGACGTGTTGTGAAAGGTTGTTGTTGTGTGGGTTGGGGAATGAGGAAAGATTGTGGTTGTGTATAGGGATAAGAGTTTGGAGGTTGTAAGGGATGAGTGTATTGTGGCTGAGTGTGATAAGAGTGCTGCGGTGTTATTTGCATTCCTTCCAGAGCTTGAATACTAACAGCCATGAGTTTCTCGCTCTGCATTTCTCTCTTCCTAAAGATGTTTTTATCATGTTCAATTGCAGATTCCCTGAGTGTATCTACCGTAACTCCCCTCCAATCAGGAAGTGAGGTCTGAACCCTGGCCTTTAGCGTGTCTTTAAGACCATCCATAAGCACTGTGATTGTCATTTCCCTCTGAAGGGTGTTTTCTTTTATATCCTCTATGCCTGTGTATTGGGTAATAGTCTGCAGCGCTCTGGTAAAATAATCTGCTGCAGACTCACTCTCTTTCTGCTTAATCGTGAAGATTTTACTCCAGTTAACAATTAATGGGAAAAATACAGCCAATTGGGTGACAATGTGGGTTATATTTTCCTGATTCCCTTAGTTATGGGACTATCTCCATCCAATACACAGGCCATGATAAACTTTTTCACGTCGGTATTGTGTGGAAGACAAGCCCATAATACCACTTGCCAATCTTTATTGGTTGGCTCATGTGCATTACCTAAATCCTTTACAAATCCCTGGCACTTTGCTAGTTCTTTCCTAGGGTCTGGGAAATCTGTCATTATGGAATGTAGTTCTGCTCTTGTCCATGGACAATGCATCGCTACATCCCTTGTGGCCACTACACCATGTGCGTCTGGATTCCCATTGGGAACAGTTATTGTCCGGATGGGATGGATGCCTGCCACACTGCTACCTTTGACCTTACTACCTGTTTGAGGGTTCAGCTTATTGCTACTATGTATGGTATTAGTAATCTCCACTACTGTTACAGCTGGTGTTAACACTTCCTGTACTGGTGGGGTACCTCCATTTCTGGTACTAGCGGGGCAGCTACCTGTGCTTGCTGTGGTGATATATTTAACATTTGTGCAACATGGGAAAGAGCGGACATCACAACAGGTTCATTATCTGCATCATAAACATGTAACTTATAGTTACTTAGAAGAGGGTACAAGTTACTTGTTACATTTTTATGATTTTTGAGATCAACTGTACCTTCACCCCATCCTCATAGGGTGGTGGTGGTGTGTGTGCGCTACTAACATTACCTTGTGCAATGCTACCTTGCTGTGCATGCGCGCTATTGTGTGGCACGCACGCAGCGCTATTTGCGTGAGCGATCCCTTGCATCGTGCACACAACGCTAGTTTGCATCTCGTGCACAGCATTAAGCCACATGTTCCACTCGTGCTGCCACAACTTCAAGCAATCATTAAACTTTACCCTTTTCTGCCCGTCAGGCACCTACCGAGTTTTCACCGAGGTTTAACAGACAGTAACCTCCACTATTAAGGCTTACCAGACAGTAGCCTTCACAATCACACATTTCAATTTACATACACCTTTTCTGCGCAGAAAATAGAACCTTTTCCCTTAATATAGCAGTATAATACAGAGGTTTAATCAAGCAATCACGCTATGCATACAATAACCATTTGAACATGTGGCAGCAATACAGGAAATATGCGTACGCGACTTCCCCTTTTAACACAAAACTTTATCAACGAAGGAAAACAAACTTTTTCCTTCCTTGTCCCTGGATTCTAATCAGCGCTCCTTGAACTCACACAATAATGGATAGCAGTCCCTCATCATCAAGTGGTAGCAGGTTTTCAAAGACAATGCGTTCTTTCCTGCATATGGCGCCTCCACCCTTTGATGAGAGACCGATAACCATGTGTTACCATGTAAATTGGCAGCATGGTCTCACTCTACGAGCCCCCAACTATGAATTTCTATTAACCGCTATACCCTAAAGTCCCTATTTAGCATTGCGAACGCATATGAAATAATCGCTTTCCAGACTTTGAGCGTGGTTCCAAAGCACAAAAGTTATTATTCACATAAAAGCATATAGTTACACACCTTGATCGATAACACAACTAGCGCAAAGGTTATACAAAATACAAAGTACAGTTGATACATACGCATGCGCTCTGGATCCAGATTTCCTGGCATCAACTATGAAACCTCCGCCAACAGAAAGAAAAGATGACTAACTACCAGATCTAGAGTGCTTGCATATGTACCCTTGCAGAGATAGGCAATACAATAGAACAAGTTGGCATAATCCCATTGGTTCTTCTTCCTGGTTCTTCTGTTACGATACAGTTCATAGATCTGTTTGTATTGTAATAGTTCAGCCCTCCAACAGCTCTTTGTGTGCATTTTCCCGCCAAAGAGCAAGTCTAAACTGGCTAATAAACATTACATTACAGAGTACATTTCAATGCCTATCTCTCTATGAATCATAATTCGCAGACGCATGTTGCGATCTCCTTGCCGATGGAACCGGAAATCTGAAAATAAACAGTGGTTTAGAATAGCACCAAACACGGTCTGCTTATCATGTACTAAACCATAGATATCAAATACCTGCAATTCACAATAGTTTTGATAACGTATAAAACCCTTAATATTAACCTTAATGCTAGGGAACCTTTTTGTGTAAGTATGCAATGTGTCAATGTGGGGATATTGCGTATAGTCGCTAATATGCATGGTGCGTTTTATGTGTAGCATGCTTTGCTAAACAGCGCAACTGTGCGCTGTGCGTCTTGTATATTATATGTATGATTTAATGTGCATATGGGGTATGGTGGGATTTTAATCAATATGCGGTAGCAATTGTAGTAGCACGATGCTAATAATAGCATATTAGCATCGCACACAATGGTTTCATGCCCACGACGCAAGATGGCGTCGTCAGAGGCAACATAAAATGGCATCGTGCAGATTTTTATTTAACAATTTAGGTCTCAGCCAACCATCCAGCTTCGACAAGAGCTAATCTCTTATATCAGAAAAGTAATTAGAGTAAAAAAGTATATTTTTTACCGGTAGTATAGATTCTCATACTTCACTGAGAACGTTAATGATAAAGAGAAAATATATGCACCCAGCGCTAATTAAGCAGGAGGATCATGAAATAATGCAGCACAAAGAAAAAGAGGTGATTGCCAACCTCACTTATAGAAAAAAAAACAATAATATACTGCGCTCTATTCGTTATGTTGGGACATTAGTATACCACAAACTGAGTAATCAATAATAAAAATCTTTTAATAACAAAAAATAATAATAAGACAAAGACCTTAAATCATAAAAAATGATATAATAACAATGTACACATATATATTGTAATAATAGTGAGATGATAACAAGAAATGTTATGCACAAATCAGGGGTACATGGGGGCAGCATCTGATCTTGTGCTGGCCGGATAGAGAATACATCTTTAACAAACAGAACTAAATTTTCACAAAGAATGTAGTCATATGGCTATCGATATCTATTATATTGTCATTGTATGGCACGGCGATATACAGAACTTCCATCAACATAATAACTGTAAATGATCTGAACCTCAAGTTGAAAAAGGACATCAGTGAAAAAGCAGTGACCTTCCTAGACCTGAAAAGTTCATGATGGATCACTGGCAACCATATTTCACAGAAAGGCACTACAACCAATAGCCTCCTACATCAGACCAGTGCCAATTTCCCTCCAACCATAGACATTATAGTGCCAAAGAGTGAATTCCTCCAGCTAAGGAGATACAGGCCCTGATTCAGAGCCGGATGCTCTGACAGAGTGCTCTCTCTGAATCAGGGCCGTCCTTCTCTTTTTATAGAGCGGCCTCCTGGTCACTCGCATAGCTGTGGGTAACCACCCACAGCTATAGCGAGTGGCCAGGAAGATGGTCGTGATGGTCAAGACCAGCACGACCATCAGGCTTGTGACGAGACCCTTGTGGTAGTGTCTCATTGCCGCAAGCCCTAGAGTGCTTTCGGCTCTAACAGAGCCGAAAGCACTCCCACTGACATCACAAGTGATGTTAGTGGGGCCGGCCTCAGACGGTAATCGTTCCCATGGGAACACCTCCGTCTGGGCAGCCACGCCCCTGGCCTGCCCACCAAAGGGGGCATGCTGTCACTCAACATCGACAGCATGCCCCCTTTGTAGCGAGACCCGGAGCGACAGCTTGCCCGTCGCTATCCGGGTCTCGCACATGCGCACGATGGAGCCGGCTCCGTCGTGCGCATGCGCACTGGGCCAACATCGACCCGCTTGCGAGTGCCCAGCACTCGCGAACGGGTCCGAATCAGGCCCACTGTTCTGACAACATCACATACAAAGAGAAGAGCAAGGAATTTTCCATAAGATTGGAAAAAAAAGGATCTAGCAAGAAATGTATTAAAAAAGAACAGTCTCCATAACACCAAAAGAGAATATTTAATCTTCAGAAACAAAAGTGTGAACAAATGAAAAACTGAGAAAATCAGATTTGTGGGAAATTTCTGTCAAGAGTGGCATAATCTGACTAACATCATCCCGAAACACTGGCCTGTACTCCTACGGATGAAGATCTATCTGACAAATTAAACAAAAGTGTATCCATGACCTGACACATATCAAAATTAAGAGATCAACTGGTACACTTCATTAAGAGGATACCCAAATAACCTCTCATGAAAGGCTCCTTCCCATGCAGAAGTTGTAAAGCCTGTATATGTATATATAGTTAGGGGTTGTGGATAGGTATAAGAAGACCATCAAGATCAATAATTTCATCAATTGCAACACAAATGGCATTGTATACTGCAGGGCCGGCTCCAGGGGTCAGAGCACCCTGTGCCGGCCCATCATATGGCGCCCTCTCATCGCGCGCGGCGAAGCCTTTGGGGGCATGGCCTAATTACCATAGGCCACATCCCCCTATGTGATGTTATTTGGAGGTGTGCCCACATGGCATGCCTCCAAATAACGTCAGGCTGGGGGTAAAGCCCAGCAATCCGTCACTGGCTGGGCTTCCCCCAGCCCTCTTCCGTCAGTGAATGGATGCCGCGCGCATTGCGAGCGGCATCCATTAACACCCCGGGAGTCCGGCACCGCCGCACAGCTGCTGCGGTGGGGGTACCCAACCTCCCAATTAGACCACAAGCGGGCCACTTCGGCCCGCGGATGGAGCAGCGGGACAGTACTGTCCCGCTGAAATAGGGATGCTGGGGAAGGGTGCCGCCCTCTAGGGGTGGCGCCCTTGTGCGACCGCACTGGTCAAACACCCCTAGAGCCGGCCCTGGTATACTGTATAACGTGCAGTTGCAAGATGAAATACATAGGCATGACAACCAGACCATTGAAGACAAGAATATTGGTACATATTGGGACCATTATTTAGGCAGCACAGACAGTGTAATGGTTAGCATTGTTGCCTCACAGCACTGAGGTCATGAATTCAATTACCACCAAAGTCCTAGCTGTGTGGAGTTTGTATAGTCTCACCGTTCTTGCGTGGGTTTCCTCCAGGTACTCTGGTTTTCTCCCAGAATCCAAAAATATGCTAATTATTTGACTTCTGATCTTAGTGTGTATGCGTGTACATGTGGTACGGAAGCTTTATAGATTGTAAGCTCCACTGGGGCAGGGACTGATGTGAATGGCCAGTATTCTCTGTAAAGCGCTGCAGAATATGTGGGTGCTATATAAATAACTGGTAATAATAAATAATAATAATAATAAGGTGTGCAGCCACAGACCTTGCAGCCTTGAAAAAATTAACAGTGGTGAGACATTTCTACTACAAACATATCAACACGTAAGGATGTGATAGCATTTGGCTTGGAGAGAAATTAGGGGTGGTGACATGACCCAAAACTTTTGATAAAAGACAGCGAGTGCACCTTTACACTGATTTTGCATCCAATATACTTCACAAATCTATCAGGTACATCTTACCCACTTAATACCCACTGAGTATAAGACTCTTAAGATCTGTACACTACTCCTTCACGCTGCTTCATCACATCTATTTCACTTACCATAATATGACTTCACACTCAATGACTAACCCAGTTTCTAACACACCACATTAATCTTTCCTCACTTTAGTGATCATTATTAGTGGGGACTATATCATACTTGCCTACTTTTGAAAAAGCATTTCAGGGAGATTGTGAAAGCAGCACCTATGAGCGCATGTTACAGTGGGCGTGTACTGATAAATCTGAGAGGCGTGTCACACATGTGATGGGCGTGTACTGATAAATCTGAGAGGCGTGTCCTAAACCTGACTTACATCCAAATGTAAACCAGCCCAAAAGCAGTTAGTTAGATCTGTTTGTTGATGAAAACACACTAATACTTTTCAGAAATTCATAGGGATCATTGTGCCTTCTAATAACCAATGCAAGGAAATGACACTAATGATCCCATTTGAATGTATATATCTCTGTTTTTTAATATAACAACTTCATAATGGGGGTAAGGATGAAATGAGGGAGATTGCTAGACTCTTCAGGGAGACAGGGAGATTGCTACAATTTCAGGGAGTCTCCTGCACAATGAGGGAGGGTTGGCAAGTATGGACTATATACACAAGTGTTCATTTACTGTACCACACAACCTTTGTATTGAGTGTTCCCCTCTATGGACACAGGGCACAGGGATTCAGAGATGGACGCAATGCTTAAATTTATGCAGGTTTAGTAATTGTTTGCCATTGTGCATGTGTGTAAACCATACTGTGCATATGCAGCAATTGAATTGCAATTATGCCGGCATGGAGGATTCACTTGTAAGTGACAGAGTGACAGGTAGTCATTGTTTGGGGGAGGTAATTGGTGGTGGATAGAAAAACACATGCGTGTTAGACCGTTTAAACACCATTTTCAGGGCGTGCATAAATTAGTGACTGCATGTGTGTGTCTGGAGACATGCTGTGTCTGCAACAGCTTAGACTAACTCAGAAGGCTGATCTGCGTTTAATGTCTCTGATGTTTACAGTTTTCTGCATGAGCAGCGGATGTGAGATGCTTTCTGTGGGTGTCTCTAAACACTGTATAGCAAGTGGGTCATTAGCATATTATCTTAATTGCAATCTGTGAGAGTTCACAGTTGCGATTGCATTAACATACATCTTCATACATCATAAATCAGGCCCACACTCTACAACACTCATGAACGTCTTGTAGCCAACCAATACTTTTTCTTTATTGTAACCACATAACTACATTAGCACATAATCCAATTCTTGCAATAATCACATTTCAAATGTAACATCAGCGTCACATATACTTTTAATTTTATACTGTTTCAATTCAGTGGAACACAACATTATCACCTTTGTTACTCTACACTAGTGTGGGTCCTTATCACTGACGTTCTCCGCAATGTATGAAACCTACACCACAGAGACTCATTACACTCATTATTTTCTACAATAAATTAATTACTACCAATTTATCGCTAACTTATTCCCTGATAGGCATAACAACTTTTATATTACTCAATACTTATGCGGGTCTTTATATGCCCCCGTACCTTAATGATTATTGTTTTGTCCATGAAACCTACTAACTGCTCTGGAACTATAAATATATATATATATATATATATATATATATATATATATATAAAACGTATCACCCTATGCTCTATATTGTGTCTACTTCTGACACATATTAAACAAAGGTTTATTTTAATGTACAAGAATATTGTACATCTATTCAGACTTTATCCCCCTGATGAAGTCTGAATAGATGAAACATGTTGGAATGGATGAGCTATTTAATACTTTTTTTTATGAATGCTGAATATTATATGTTTTTAGCACCCTACACTATAATTGGTGCTTCTCTCATTTTATATTGATTACTGGTGATGTAAATTCTTTGATGCATAAGAACATCCTAATGTCTAAGGCAATTAAGCCTAACTTTCACTAATGTTTGGTATGAATTAGGGGTGAGCGGGTTCGGTTTTACTCGGATTTACTCGGATCTTTAAACAGCATTTTATTGGCTATCGCCTATCATGTGTTTTGGGTAGCCAATATAATAAATCTGAATTTGCAGTAAAGTGGCGATAAGAACCGAGTAAATCCGAGTAAAACCGAGCCTGCACATCCCTAGTATGAATACATCGATATGTGTGCATATGTATTTACTTTATAATAAAAACTACTGTATTACTCCTAAAAGGCACCTTTATGAGACTTTAAGGAAATATTAATCAGAAAAGGTCCAAACAAGGCTTTGTATAGAGAACCAGCAAACAGTATATTGATTGTGAGAACCAATAATTAAAAACATAATTAATATTGCAAAAATATAATAAAAGTACTGCTACTAAACTATTCACGAGACCAATGCTTTGGGGAAGATTATGGGCCTCATTCAAAGGTGGAGGCATCATACTGAGACGCCCACTAGTAGCAGCGCTAATCCATCTCGGTGCGTCTATGGCAGGTGTAATTTCTCCGTCTGAAAATGGCATACTTTGCCAGCGCTACTGCGTCTTTAGATGCACGACATGACACGCCCGCGACATGCCCACTTCTGGTTAGCCAGACCCCTGTTACCTCCCATTAACGCTCAATGAAACCCAGAGGTCTTGCATCCAAATTTGTTCTGTGTCTCTGTGCAGTAACCATATGGATGCATGTGCAGTGCAACTAAGATGTACGCGCAGTACTTCCAACATTGGCTAACCACGCGTATATCTGCATTGCATGCACTTGCCGTGCACTTCTGAATCAGACCTTATGTCTGATGTTCCTAGTTTTTTGTTGTTGTTTTTATCCAATATTAATAATGCAGGTGGTGTGTGTATTTCTATAATGTGACCAGTGCTTCTTTATGGTAATCAATGGCACACAGTATATGATCCATATTTTGGGGGGGATAATATCTATTTTCTTTATAGCTAGTTTCAGAAACAGTAAAACAATTTCAGAAGTGAATATAGTATAGATACTGAGTATAGATACAATTTTTAGGTAAAAAAAAACCTGTTTCTGTAGTAACAAATATTTCAATGTCATGTAAAACTGCAGCAAGATACATTCCAACTAGGCAGACTTCCTTCCAATGAATTGTACAGTAGGGAAAGGCGAGTCTAGTTGTTACATCCAATCATTATTTTTAACAATGAAAAACATGTTTTTCAGAACAAAAATAATCATAACAATCTGCCCCAACGGGGGTAAGTTGTTACGGGGTTGGGGCAAATTGTTACCGATAAAATAATTTATACAAAATCTTAATATAAAAAGTGTTCATTAGAAAACTTTGTACGTTTATCAAAAAATTACATTTGGCATATATTTTGTATATAGTCTGATGACAATGACAGACATCACTCGTCATCTTCACTTCCGATTTTTGATTCGCAATTAGTGCAAGTAAATGCTACTTACTGCATCACCTCTTATGCAAGCAATATGAGACCACCTGCCTCACGTGCCTAGTGGGAAATCCGCCACTGACTGTGGGGCACGATGTTACAAGTAACAACTTGCCTCCGATATTGTGTAACAACTTGCCCCCAGTGACATCAGATCACCAAGATGGCCATAGTTCAATTTCCGTGCTTCAATTAATGATTATAACAATGATAATAAATACACTAATGGTCTGTGATTCTAACAAAATAAATTATAAATAATTACCTTCAACAGTCCAGCCAATATATGACTTCAAATCTAGGTAAAAACGAGTTTGGTTAGGTACCTATTACATACGTCACACATGCCTGCGTTAGCGGTGTTTCACTGAGCACTGACAGTACCATGTTCAAACTTGTTCCCAGTCACACGAGCCATGGCGCAACGTGGTGTTAGATTCATTGTCACAACTTGCCTCTGCAACAACTTCCCCTACATAAGGGAAAAGGGTGCACTTTTTTTAATTATCTATTGAGTTGACTAGTGCCTGACATTAACTTATCCTTATGTCTCTATTATTCTTACACTCGCTGGGATACTCTGTTTTAGCATCAATCTCCTTAGCTCTGTAGCTGTTGTTACATGCTGCAAACACAGAAATACTTACAGAGAAAGAAACTTGTATGTATAGTATTTATTAATATTCTAATGTTTTAATTCATCAAGGTGAAGCTGGTATGACAATGCAAACTGATAAAAGAAATGATTTTCCAAAAAGAGTTAAAAGAAGAGAGAGAATGTTTTTAGGTATGTATGAAAAGTTGGTGTAAGTTCCATTAACAAAACCTTTATTTCACAGCACTGTTGTGGAAATTATTGAAAATGATAAATCCTCTAATAATTATTCTTCCAGAAATAGCTTGATGTTCAATCATATGATCAACAACAAATAAATACACACAGTACATGTTCCACATTTTCCTCACTATTGCCGAAGTCGCACAAAACAGCCTTCTCGGCGCGCCAGCTCCTGCGCGATTTGGCTTGCACTGAGCATCGTTTCGCTCCAATATGCATCCTGTTTGCAACACGAGCCTGCACTGATTCATTTGATATGTGACACATGTATATCTGTATGCAATGAGTCTGTATCTGTATACAAAGTGCTACCATGCAGCGGCCGCAGATTTTTTTCATTCCGTTGTACAGACTCAGGCTCAGTCGCGCACAGATATACAAGTGTCACATATCAAATTGATCAGTGTAGTCTCATGAAGCAATTTGTATGAATTTTGTATGTCTGGATATAACTATATAATATTACATCTGAGAAAAAGACAAGGGGCCTGATTCTGAGTTAGACACAGACACGGCCATCATTGCATCTTTTTCAGCAATGACATCTGCGCCTTTATGCTAATGCTGCAACAAAGCCCTTCCCTGAGACACCTACTCCTAGCTGCTCTCATCTTTAGATGTACCATCAAAACTTGCACTATCCCTATGGCAGGTGCAGTTTCTCATCTTAGTATGGCCTTAGTGGTTGAGCATCTCTGTACACAACTGCCTTGTTACCTCCCAGTCACTGTCCATTAACGAACCAAACATTTCTTCTACCCTGAGTCTAAATTTGTGCTGCTACTCTGTACAAACAACATTGGGACGCGTGCTTGGTGCAACTCAGAGGCATGCTCAGACAGGAAACATTGCTACATCACGTCCAATATCAGATTGTGACTCAGAATCAGGCCAATGTCTCCTATTATTATTATTACCTATGAACTGGTGACCGATTAGGGCCCCTATTCTATTAGAGGCGAAAAGTCCGAAAAGTTTCGCCTGTCCGACTTTCCACCTCCTTCGCCTGTTTGAGAGGCGAAATCTTTGTGTGTGTGTCTCCGCTATTCATCCTATTCAATTCCAAAACAGGTGAAAACAAAAAGCTGCGAATGCGGAACAGGCGTAAAGTACTGTCAGGAGTGGGGAAATCTGTCTGTACCCAAATAAAAGATGCACTAACATAGGGAATCAATGTAGATGTGTACTATTAGCCCTAATAAAAGTGATTGGGGTACTTAAGTAGTTTAAATGGCTTTTACTTAGCGTCTTTGTAAAAGTGGTGAAGAATGGCATAAAGCTGTATTTTTTGTGAACATAAGTAGCCCAGTCAAATTTGGGGTACTTGCAAATGAGTGCTAGCATATTTTTATATCTCTAAAGTGAACTTTTAAAATAAGTCAAAAATGCACCTGCGTCATGCACCTGCAATCCTAAACACACCTGACCCATCCTTACAGCACCCCAAGAAGTCTATTTCACTAGTTTTTATTAAAGATGAGCAGGTTTGGATCTCTGAAATATGAATCCACCCAAATTTAGCAGATCCGAGTCGGATCCAAGCAGGCTCGATTTTTCCCGCCTGACTCGGATCTCAAACCGAGGCAAAACTATGGAGTCTGAAATCTCGCAGTTCACGAGCTTTCGTCTCAATGATCAATGCAGTATATAAGGGTCCACGCGATGGACGCCATTTCACTCTGGCTGTGGAGACTGAACAGGGAGGGTGGGTAGTGTAGTGCTGGGAGAGGTGCTGGTGCTGTCTGCTGTGTCCTGGGCTGGTGCTGATCCATTCTGGGCTAGTGCTGTCATTGAGCTGTCTGCTGTGTCCATCTGCGCTGTTGCTGATCCATTTGGGCTGTCTGTGCTATCTGCTGTGTCCTGGGCTGGTGCTGCTGATCCATTCTGGGCTGGTGCACAGCTGCCTGCTGTGTCCATCTGGGTTGGTGCAGATACATCTTGGCTGGACTCAAAATAAAATATATATATAGTCAAAAAAACAATCAATCAAAGTGTCTTTTATATTTTTCTGTGTATGTGTGCGTGCGTGTTAGGCTTAACCTTAGTACCGCACAAGATCCAGCCAGCAACGCAAGTAGTGCTGCTGCCCGACTCCAGTCATGCAGTCATGCTAAAAAAATAAAATCAATCAAAGTGTCTTTTATATTTTTCTGTGTGTGTGCGTGCATGTTGGGCTTAACCGCAGCACCACACAAGATCCAGCCAGCAACGCAAGTAGTGCTGCTGCCCAACTCCAGTCAATCAATCAAAGTGTCTTCTATATTTTTTTTTGTGTGTGTGTGTGCGTGCGTGTTAGGAGTAACCGCAGTACCACACAAGATCCAACCAGCAACGGAAGTTGCAAGCTAGTGCTGTCCGACTCCAGTTGTGATTAATCTGTGCTCTGGGCCAAGTTCTGGAGCTGAAAAAATATAAAATCATATTGTCTTTTTTTTGTCAAATTTTTTTGTGTGCGTGTCAGCCACACCTGGCTGTCACTGTCATTGGCGTAGGTGCGCAGGGATGCTGTGCTCCTGTCTGTTGAGGGGCTGCTGCCCAAAATAATAAACAATTTTTATTGTGTGCATGTCAGCCACACCTGGCTGTCACTGTCATAGGCGCAGGTGCGCAGGGGTGCTGTGAGGCTGTCTGTCAAGGGTTTGCATGAATATTGCAATGAAAACTTTTTTTTGTTATTGGGTTACAAAATGTTTTCATTTTATCTTAAACATAGCAGAAATGTTATCCTAAAAGCTTATAAAGTTATATGCTCTAAAAAACTAAAGCCTTTACTTATTTACAAACCTATAGACATCCTAAATCCTAAAACTGTTCTGTTCAAAAACGTAAACAAAAGTCACGAGAGGCCTCCGAGAACATGAAAAAAGATGCTCTAGGTGCTGAACTTCAAGGGATTTCTCCATCATGTTCTGCAGTGTGGAAAAGTTTCGTTCACATGTTTTCTATAAAGCAGTTCAAAGTTACAGCCTTCAAAGTGTCTGGCTATAACACCCACATTTGCCAGGAATTACCAAAGATTATTACAAGCAAAGGATTCATCTGTTCGGAATCTGTCTGGGAATTCATGGATCGTATTTGGCCTGAATGCACTAAGACATCCAGTGATTCTGTCACTGTGTTCTGAAGCCACCTTTATTCCTACCTGAATCGCAAACTGAAATACGGAATAGTAAGCACAGAGAACATGGAGGCCTTTGTTATTCCGCTGCCTGCATGCCACCCATTGCCTCCCAGACTACACCCACTGGGAGGACCAGGTCTTGATAATAACCATCCCTGTCTGTTGCTAGGCCTTCTTCTTCCAAACCATCCATCCTGGACTTCCTGTCCAAAAAGGGTGAGCAGGGTACAGAAAGAGGAGCTAGATTACATTTTTTTATCATCTATAATAGATGATGTGGAGCGATAAGAGCTACAGATGTTGGAACAGGGGCTCCCACCTATTTGGCTTAGCTCCAGAGAACATAGCTCTGTTCCTCAGGAAGTGTCTATGCCTGAGCTGATAGGTAGGTAGTCTCTGTCTGTTGGTAAACACCCTTCAGGAGATGGCAACCCAAAATAACAACAACTATAATTAATAATGTGTCCACTGATAACCAGCCTGATCCCTTAAAAGCAACATACCCCATATGGCCAACTCATAACATGACACCCAGTTTGCAGCCTCCTCTTCCTTATGACACTAATCTAGTCGCCATGGTTGATCAATCAGCCATGTGTGGTCCATCCAATTTTTGGCCTCCTGCATTATTTAACATATTCACATATCTAAGAAGTGGACAGTGGGAACAATGGCAATTTGAAGGCCACTAACTAACTCTGTTTTTTTTTAATGTCCCTGTACAGGTTGGGAAATTCTGTTACAGAATAGAATGTTTGCAAAGGATTATTTGAGTCAATTGTTTTTTGGAAGCACTCTTCATGGTCCCCTTCTGGGATGAAAATCCACTCCTACCTGCAGAAGTAGGCACAGGATTCTCAAGAAAGACACAACGTAAGGCTTTAAATCAGGGGTAGCCAACCTCGGTCCTCGAGAGCTCATTTTTTCCAGATGACCTAGCTGGTGCACAGGTGTATTCATTACTTACCAAAACGTTTAGAAAGATCCACAGGTGGAGTTAATTATTATAGTTTTGATTCTGTGAGGAGACCTGGAAAACATGTACTGTTGGTAGCTCTCGAGGACCAGGGTTGGCTACCCTTGCCCTTAAATTATAGATCTTACACTTGTCCACATATCTGTGCTGGTTAAGTGGCACTTTGAGGCCACTAACTATGTTTTTTTTTATGTCCCTGTACAGGTTGGGAAATGCCTTTATAAAAGATTTGCAAAGCATTATTTAAGTCAATTGTTTATTTTTTTTTGGAAAGCACTCTTCCTGGTCCCCTTCTGGGAAGAGAAAATCAACTCCCAGCAGCAGCAGCAGCCATGCTCAAGGATTCTTCTGTGGCAAGGACTGATATAAATGTACTGTATCACATTTTTTTGTAAATCCCTCCTCCCCTCCCCTTCTCCCTCATAAATTTTCTTTTGAATCAAAAAATGTAATTAAATTTACTACCAATCAACCCTTCCTGTCCCTGCCCTACCTTCGACTACATACATACTCCAACTCCCTCAGGCCTTGAATAATAAAAGTGTTTCCTGATGTGCCATGTTTGAAGTTGAACTGCCATGTGTTTGTGCCACCCACTGCTGCAGCTTAGCTTAGTCAGCCAGCTATCTTGGTGCAAATGTTGGGCCTAAACTAGATGAACAAATCAATATTGTGAGCTGTGAGGTGGTCAAAATTGACTGTAAACGAGTGGAAATAAATGTTAGTGATGTTATTAATACTGTAGGAACAAAAAAAGACCCATTTTATGTGATTTTAGCTGTTTTTTTTATTTTTTAAGAAAAAATCCAGATCCAAAACCAAATCACGAAAACAAAACATGGAGGTGAGGTTTTGGCAAAACCAAACCAGATCCAAAACCAGGGGAGATCCAAATCCAAAACCAAAACATGGGGATCGGCGCACATCTCTAGTTTTTATGCTTGTCACCCCACCTTTTACTTTTTTGCCCTGAAAATGAAAGTACTTTTTTAGGGTGTTCTGATGTAATTTTTGTTGTTGTTGTTGATTTGTCCTTTGGGGGGCTGTCCCAAGGGTTCTGAGTCATTTCCCCACGTTTGCACTTTTTTTCTCCTACTATTCATAGGAGATACCTTTCCGCCTATAACATTGCATTGAGTTTCCGCTTAGGCGAAATCGTCCTGGAATTGAATATGGAGATACTTTGAAAACTGGCGGAAAGTCCAAATCCGCTGAAACTTTTCGCCAAATGGCACTTTTCGTCTCTAATTGAATACAGCCCAAAGGCTGTTTTTATGTGTTATTATTACTGTGTCACAATCTTTATGTGTCAGTAATCTTTATGTGTCAGTAATCTTTGTGTGTCAGTAATCTTTATGTGTCAGTATACTTTGTGTGTCAGTAATCTTTGTGTGTCAGTATATTTTGTGTGTCAGTAATCTTTATGTGTCAGTAATCTTTGTGTGTCAGTAATCTTTGTGTGTCAGTATACTTTGTGTGTCAGTAATCTTTGTGTGTCAGTAAGCTTTGTGTGTCAGTAATCTTTATGTGTCAGTATATACCATTTTGAATTGTTCTTAATTGTCACACAATTTCTACAACAGCGGATTAAAATAAAAAATTTTTAGTTTGTGTTTTGGGTAAAATGGACTATATCTATCTATGCTGCAGTTGTGGAGATCTATAATAATTGAACCTATATTATATATATATATATATATATATTATAATATCCTATTTAGTGATGGATATTTTTTTGGTGTAATTCATCAAAATACTGTGTATTTGATTTATCTTGTTATTGTAGGTTCCATTAATGATTCATTATTTAGACTTCCTACATTGTATAGGAAACATTTATAGTACATGTATAGTACGTGCTTGTTGTTAATTTTGTAGACAATTTTCTTATTTATTCATTTCACTTAAGTTTAGTTCAGTTCATGTTAAGTACAATATGTTGTCCTAAATTACAAAATATCAATAACAGTTTATCATATTTCTTCCTTTGTCACATAATTTACTTAATACATGTTGAGTGTTCACAATTCTAAGTAATCCAGTAGCTACAAGGTTATTATTATTATTATCCTTTATTTATATGGCGCCACAAGGGTTCCGCAGCGCCTTACGCAGTACATAGACAAATATGCACACAAGAAAGCAGAAATGAACAGTACAAACAATACAGGACAGATACATTATTTATACATTGCTGCATAACACTTAGATAAGCAGCATGGTGTCTGTAACCAAGGGTTGGGTGCTGTTGTAAATTAGAGAATAATTAAGTGAAGGATAAGCACATGAGGGAAGAAGGCCCTGCTCGTGAGAGCTTACATTCTAAAGGGGAGGGGGCAGACAAACATGGGTGGTACAGATGGGCTGGATACAAGGGTCACAGTAACCTAACATCTATGAAAAGGTTAGTCTACACTTAAGAGGGAAAAAAAAAAAGAGTACAAAAAACTTGCACCAAGCCTCATGATTTGGGGGCCACAGCCAAGGACCATTTGAGAGGTAATTTTGCTGCGTGGATTGGTAAGGTATAGTTGGAGTGGATATGTAGATTGCATGGGGAGATCAGGAGGGATGCGGGCAGCATTGGAGATCCAGGTGCAGGCACAATCCATAGGCATGAAGGAAGTGTGGTGGTAGATAAAAGCAGTCCTTAATAGCAGGAATTGGTGATCTGTTAAATTCTCCTTATGTTCTCCTCCCGTTTAACTCCTGAATAACTCCAGCTTTAACTTAAATGTTCTTTTGACACTTTAAACTAGGCACTTCAAATCTAGGCAATGATGTTGTAGCAGCCCCGGCTATGGCAGCCTAATAGTGACAAATAAGTATGACTCAAACCAGGTGCCCACACTGATTCCACCCCCACCCCTAACACCGTCCTCACACAACAAAGGGTCAGCAGTAAAATAAACAAATGGTGAGAGGACAATATACCAACACAAATAGAGAGTAATTTCCTGCCTTGATACAGATTTAAAAATAATATGACATACTGTTTAATCAGTATGTTGGGTGCAGTAGTTAATTACCGAGCAGATTTAAAAGGCTATGCAAATAATATCCAAGCAGCAGTATGTTGGGTGCAGTAGCTAATTACCAAGCAGATTTAAAAGGCTATGCAAATAATATCCAAGCAGCAGTATGTTGGGTGCAGTAGTTAATTACCTGGGGATGAGAGAAGAAATGTTGAGTTTGAGGTTGAGGTTGAGTTTGTTCATTCAAAAAGATAGAAACTGTTATACAGGAGTTCATTACTAAAGTACAAGGTTGAAAGCCATTTCATATTATTGTAGCTACAGTATTATCTCTTGTTTTTCATTTTCTTTATGGCATTGTTATATAAAAACTACTGTGATTCCAACCCTATAGCAGGACACATGCAGTAGAAGGATACATGTTATATTCAAAGCAAAGACTCAAATGGTAGCATAGCAAATAATATACAGTATAGTGCTTTAGGCTCATTTAAATAAATTCTTGACAGATCAGATTGCCTATATGGGATCGGTATGAAATACCGCCGGACCTATGCCATAAAATGCAAAGAGTATTGCAGTAACCACCATATAATACAGAGAACATTGCAGTGACCGCCATATATTACAGAGAGAGTTGCAGTGCCCGCCGTATAATACTCAGTGTGTCAAAGTGACCACCATATAATACAGAGTGTCACAGTGCCTGCCATATAATACAGAGAGTGTTGCAATACCTGCCCTAGAAAGCAGAGTGTCTCAGTGCTCACCTTATATTGAAAAGGATGTCACAGTGCCCACCAAATAATGCAGAGTGTCAGATTGACCGGCATTTAATACAGAGGGTCTTGCAATACCCACCGTAGAATGCAGAGAGTGTCTCAGTGCTCACCTTATAATGAAAAGAATGTCACAGTGCCCACCATATAATGCAGAGTGTCAGATTGACTGCCATTGATTACATAGAGTGTTGCAATACCCACCATAGAATGCAGAGAGTGTCTCAGTGCTCACCTTATAATGAAAAGAATGTCACAGTACCCACCATATAATGCAGAGTGTCAGATTGACTGCCATTTAATACAGAGTGTTGCAATACCCACCATAGAATGCAAAGAGTGTCTCAGTGCTCACCTTATAATGAAAAGAATGTTGCAATGCCCATCATATAATGCAGAGAGTGTAGCAGTGTCCACCATATAATACAGAGTGTCACAGTGCCTGCCATATAATACAGAGAGTGTTGCAATACCTGCCCTAGAAAGCAGAGTGTCTCAGTGCTCACCTTATATTGAAAAGGATGTCACAGTGCCCACCAAATAATGCAGAGTGTCAGATTGACCGGCATTTAATACAGAGGGTCTTGCAATACCCACCGTAGAATGCAGAGAGTGTCTCAGTGCTCACCTTATAATGAAAAGAATGTCACAGTGCCCACCATATAATGCAGAGTATCAGATTGACTGCCATTGATTACATAGAGTGTTGCAATACCCACCATAGAATGCAGAGAGTGTCTCAGTGCTCACCTTATAATGAAAAGAATGTCACAGTGCCCCCCATTGTTTTCCCCAATAGACACCACCACCCCCTTAGAAAAAAAAAACCAAGCACCTTCATTGTATAAATATACCACCTCCTCCCTAGATAGCATTTCAATATTTTTCACAGCTCTTCCACTGGCACTTACCTGTTCAAAAGGAGGATCTGTCTCTCACTGATTCCTGGACCTATCCTGGCTCCTCTGTGTCTGTCCAGGGAGCACTCTTGGCAGCCTGGCTCCTTCCCCCGCTGACTGCACATGACATGACGCTACTGCTAATTCCGGAATATGGATCAGCGGTGCTAATGCTAGACCCCACCCCCCGCTGCCGTATGGTTATGAAACAGCAGGGCCCACTGGGGATCTCACCGATTCCCCGACGGCCCACTCTGAATGTTGGGCACATTTCCCCAAGATTTTCATTATATATATTCTATAAATAAGGTCATTTTAAAGGATCCAGGTTCTACAATTTACCTAAGTAATGAAACAGGAGTGTCACAGGATAGGTTTCACTAGTTCAAATGCTATGTGGATACAAAATATGTTAATTTTTGTTTTAGGTGTAGCAATATATTTTACAAACATTATTAGAGTTTGGATGAAACCAATTATGTATTATTTTTGTAAGAACATTATTTAAAGAGCATCTGTGACCGCAATTTTTCCTGCATATTACAAAAGACCAAAATTAACATCTGTAATCTATGTTTATTGTTATGTAGCATGTGCAGCTGATAAAATAATCAGTATCCTTTGTTGTTCATTACTGTAAACTAATAGTGAGACAAAGCTGCCAATTAGCTGTTTGAATGATTGAGGAAGGTTTTTACTAGGCTGTAATGACATGCATTGTGAAGTGGTGTAATCACCCAGAGCTAATCAGGACTGCTGCTGTAAAATGGCAGCTTATGCTGCATGAATTCTTGTTAGCTGATGTCACAGATTGCTTCCCATGAGCCCAGGGAGCACATTCCTGCCAGAACATAGGAAGTTCACACTCTCAGTAGTACACAAGAGTTAGTAGTGGCCCAGAAAATGGCTTTTAACCACTGGCCCTTCAAACAGACATGTTAAAAGCTAAATATGCTAAAAACAACTATACATTTTTCTGTGTTAATCCCCTGTTTAGTGTGCAAATAGCTTGTCCACTTTAAATAGATGTTCATGGGTCTATTTACATTGTAAGAACAGCACTCTACAAAGCTGTGACTGTACTAAGCGAAACAGCGAAACGCGTCAGCCCTGGCTGACTCGCCCTCCACTATTTGCAGCCCAGCGGGAGCTTGTCTTCAATTTGCCTATTGACGTGTCTGCACTACTTATGCCACCAGCAGACCAGACCTGTATTATAGGGGACTACTATAGTGCAAGAGCTCTTCCAGCATTGCTAAAGGAACCCCATATATTTGGACACTGGATCTGGTAACTATTACTTTACGCAGGATACAATTTTCTAACTAACACCAGGAGCAGGCTCCCATTATGTACTCATTTATGAACTAATGCTCATATTAAGCCACACTGCTTGGGGCTGATTGCTTATTTATGTGGATTGGGTGATCTTTTACCTTCAATATTATTATGCTATATTTATTTGATATTTTTTATTTATATACATATATGTATTTTACTATTGGGATTTTGTGCATATGAACCTATGAGATTAAATTTTTCCTTTTGATTGTGATTTATGCCTACAGTTGTTATTGTAGAGTGCTGTTCTTACCTATATCTGTGAACTTGACCCTTTTGTGAGGACTGACTATCCTCTTATATGTACACTGCTCACTATAATATTGGATTCTCACACCCCATGGTAGCAATACTTTGGTCATTTTTCAATTACTATTTAAATTGTAAGGCTATTGGTTAATGTCAATGTGTCATTAGTAACTGTGATCTCTCATGAAGCATGACTACTATACAATGTTTTTTTCCTCTTTGTCCCCCAGATATCTGTCTGAGTCACAAGACAGCTATGGCTGTTGGAGCTCTTGGAGGCTTTCTCTATTATTTTACCATGTAAATGTATGTTTTAATGAAATATTCTGAAATAAAGTAATTTATTCAATAAAAGTGATGAAGTTCTGTTTTCACTATGTAGCGATGGCAATGAAGCAATATAATCAGAAATGGAATAGATACCAAATGAGACAAGAAAATAAATATCTTAATATTTAGCAACACACCGTGAATCCAGATTTATTCCTAACCTCTTGGAGTACCTGGAGATTTTGTAGTGATCCAGGAGTATCCTGTGGGATCTGGTAGGGTAAGCAACATTGACCCATTTTTTTTCAATGTTAAGAATATTAAATTTACAACAATAATTATATAATTTTATTCACTTAAAAATAGAAATAAAAAAATAGCCTTTGTCCATAATACTCGGTACACATCGATACATTGCTAATGGCACTTTTGTTATTGGAATGGAATAGTAATAACAGTGTATGAAACCATGTGGGGAGACATGTTTCGCAGCCCCAGCATGGACATTTCATTCCCCCTGGGTGGGCAGGTACCTCTGGTTATAAAACGGTTGTCTAGAGGTAGAGAGCAATCTCAACAGAAGCTAGACAGTAGGCTTGGGCAACAGGTGAGATAGTGATATTGCCAACAATGAGTAGTACTACAGAAGAAGGTGTAACTCTAGATGGGGGAAATGATAATATCTATTTTGATCAGAGTGATAGCATTAGGACATCCAGATGAAGGTAGCAGTGAGGCACTTAAACATGGGTTAAGAGAGAAGTACAGGTCATTTGAGCAGAGGAAGATTCACCAAAGGGGCGTATAAGTACACCAAAAGGAAAAGGTATAAAGAGAGAAATACAAAGGTTAAAGAGTAGAGTGAGTGGGTGGAGGAAAGCATGCTCATACTAGTAGTGTAGCTACTGAAGAAGTGTTCAGAAAAGTAGCATGTGAACCTATGAACATAAGAAGAAAGTATAACCATGCATTGTAGGTTAAAAAGAGAACAGATGCGCCATACAATGTGCATAACTCACCAGACATTTTATAGGTCGTATTATAATCCGCCTGAATTGAGTGCATACATCGATATTGGAGTACCATATTTTCCATATAACTTCCCTACTAAAATAAGATACCTGCAATTCTAAAGCAAAGTGACTGTGGCAATGGAAAAGAATTGCGACTCATCCCTTTTTGACTGGACCATTAGCAAAACCAACCTTGAGGTTACTACAAGGGAAGGCTTCTCAAAATATTTTTTTTGTATTGATACAATGTCTATCTTATGGGTAGCTAAGTAAAGGAATTTAGCTTTCAGCTTACAATTAGAGTTTAGGCCTCTAACCTCTTGCCTGGTGTGGTCACATCATTTCCAACCACGCCAGGCTGTGTGTTCCCTGACATGATTGCAAACAATCAGAAGTGCCCACTTCCAGCAGGCGCCAAATGCAGAGGGAACTCCCTGCCTTTCTGCATCTTGCACCCTCTACCAGTATCTGGTGTGCAGCTGATCACTGCTGCTTGGGCAGCCTGGCAGCACCCCTAATCTGGTGGCTGCAGGGATGAGCATGGGAAATGTAAGTAAAGCAGCTCTCAGCCCCCCAGTGTATACCAGGCAGCTGCTCAGAAGAGTAGCCATCAGGGAAAGGCAAAGTCGCGATGTCACAATATATCAATGTTTGATATTAAAATCGATATTAATGATATGTGTTTCTTAAAAAAAAAAAAAAAAATGTATTTAATAAAATCATGTTGGCTAAATTATGAATAGATGTTCTTGATCATAAAAATAAAATGACAATTTCAGAGCAGAACAGGTATGGCGGTGGCAGGACACTCCTGAGTAAGTAGCAATAAATGCCATTTTCAAACTGTACACTTTATATTTTTATTTCTTTTTGTATATTTTTTTCACAATACTTGAAAAATTGAGCATGTTTGATATGTTGCTTAGATGTCATACCATTATTATTTTGAAACCATTAAAAGTTACATTTTAATTATAGCAATAATTTAATTCCACATGAGTGGGTCCCTTTGCAATTTACTTCTTTTCTTCCTGCCACAACAATTCTGTAATGTACAAGTCAATGTGGACAGCACCATCCATAAATACATTATATATTTATATTTAAATCCTGTTATTCACTGAAATATATATTTGGAAAATATGGATCATATGTTTACTGGTGCGGTTACTATCTCTTTCTTTCCCGTTCGAGGAGATAAAGAGAAACAGGCTTCTTGGATGCCACATGGTATGCCCATCTGGATTAAAGTTCTTACTGTGAGTAAGGAGGAGATGATGGTTGGTGAAGTGAGTCACAGAAGGTGTGGATTTCAATAGCCAGGTACACCTTTTGGGGTTTTCAATTAAGTCAAATACAGATGTGTCCTACAGTAAGTTATCTTTGCTCAAATCTTGTCAGAGACCCTTCTAGCTCATGTCATGGAGATGGAAACAGTCGTGCACCATGCACAGTATTGGCCATTCTCCAAACTGCAATGTATAGCGGACTACATGGGGGCCAATGTAGGATCATTACTGTAATACAGTGACAATTGAAGTTGAATCATCCAGGATTTGCTTATGTTGTTGAATGAGTTGGATGGAGTGATTTGTAATAGGTAGTACTTTTCCAATGTGCACTACAAGTTTCCGTGTGCCCAGGATCTCAGGTGGATAAAATATGTCTGATACATATATTGTCATTGACCTGTGGATCTCCCATTAACAGTTGGGTAAACATTATAGCAAATATATGCCCCCTTTTTTTTTAGTATACTGTAGTGTACAGTACTTGGAGTAATTTTGGAATTCAGTTTTGATGTTTCCTTTTAATATATATGGTCTTTTATATCTAATAATTATGCTCCTATTGCTGGTTATCATTAATTTAACTTTAATATGTACATTTTTGGCTTCTCAATTATTTCAACATTATCAGTATCACATTCTTTAATTTTATGTTAAGCAATCCTCAATTTTATTTTACAACTTGTCTTACCCTTGTACTCATACCGGCATAACATTTTAATGGTAAATAGTTTACCAAAGAAAGGGTGTGATATCAGTAGTATAATACAGTTACAATGTTACATTTACTAAGTAAGAGTAGTATAACCCAGTTCTTAATATTACAGTGAATTGCCTCAATAAGCCATATTTTGCAGCAATGAAGTTTGCTAGAATACTGACTCATACCTTTGTGATACTACAGAACCTCCATGGCAGGTCCTGTCTACCATCCCTATCATGACATGATTGCTCTACACATGGATCATTCAGCTACAAAATTGTGGTTACATCCTTCCTGCTATGAACACTCAGCCTATATTATTATTATTTATCATTATCGTTTATATATATGGCGCCAAAAGAGTGTTCCGCAGCGCCTTACAAAGTACATAAACAAATAGGTTGATTTACATTCACTTACAGTACAGTACAATACAATACAATACAATACAGGACATGAATATTATATACATTGCTACATTCGCGACCATAACACCCAGATAAGCAACAATGCAAAGCAATCAAGTGTTAGGTGCCCTGGTAGAGAGTAAGAAGTAGATGAAGGTAGAGTAAGGAGAAGCACAAAACGGTATATGCCTGGATGAGAACACAATTGTGGCAAAGACCATAATGAAAAGCGATGCATGATGGAATTGTCCTTGGGAATATGTTGTATATTAAAAAGGACATGCACATTTTAGCAAACTGAACACTTCAGAAACAGGGACTGATACTTTTGTGGCTGACGTGCTTGGTTTGTTTGGGCCTCCACAAAACAAGCTACCAATGGGCTTAAGGCAGCTAATAGTTTTGTTATCAATCATGTTTACAGTTGGAAGATGTCTTAGCAGGGTAAGCCATTTTGTTATCAGTGAGTTCTCCAATAGGTTGACACCAGTATGCCTTTTAGTGAAGCCGGTGGTAAAGAGAGTAGTCTACCTGTGAATGATCTGGCATTATGTGTTATATACTGCTGCTGCTGAAGGCGATACACCCAACCAGTGGGCTGTCACAGTAATAGAAATTTTGTTTAACCAGTACCGCTTGTCCACATATCTGTAGTTAAGTGTATACTCAGCACAGTGGCATTTTTCTGCCAAGAAAATCCCAGTACAAGCGAGCAATTGCTGTGCTGGTAAAATAGAATCAAGATGGAATTTGGTAGTTGGGACAAAGGACCTCAATTAACTGTCTAAAACCAGAGGCATTAATGGCAGATATTGGATGCAGATTTATGGCTTTAGTGAAGTGTTTTGCAAATGGACAGTTGCTTTCATACTTGCTTTCTCTTGCAAATGATTGTTTCACAGTCAATTGTTGTTTGATTTTTAAAAGTACTAGTCTTCTTGGTCCCCTTCAACATGACAAATTTAAGTTTTTTCGGCAGTCTATTTTCTCTTTATTGTTAAAGATGTTTTTTCTTTACCATTGTGAAATATTGTTTAGATTTCAGCTGCTCTTTCTTAACATTCTTTCTCCTTGACCACCTTTAATACTGTAGATGTTGAAGTACTATGATTGGCAGCAGCAGCACTGCTGCTGGGTTGCTGCTTCTGCTTTTCCATCGACTGATCCATGATTGGTTTTATTTTTTACACCAGCCAAGAAATTATTTTTTACACCTGAGAATTATTTTGTGGTGCAGATGATGGGGGGATACCACCGCATACACCATCACTTACACTGGAAGGAAAACACACTATGCAATTTTTTTTTGCAGTAATTCCATTACTTTAAACAAAAAACACTGGCAATTGTTTTCACACAGTAGGAGGAACAAGACTCTTTGTGATAATTGTTTTGGGGTGCAGATGATGGTGGTTACCACACTGCACACTGAACAGTAATATTCGCAGCATCACTCATCTGCACACATATTCTTGAAATATGTAATATCATTTTTAAAACCAATTAGAAAAGACAGCAGGTTGTTTTGTTTTAGACAACAACAGGAAATGCATTCTTTTTGCAATTATTTTTATATATAACTGGAAAAATAAGCTCACAAGCTGCAGGGATAGATTTCCTGGAGAATAAAAAGGTAATATTCACTTTAGCAAACAAAAAGAAGGAAAGCAATCAACATCACCACACCTAGACAGTAGCCTGTTTGTTTGCACTGCAGTGTGTGAGTGTGCAGTCAGTGTGTGTGACAAATAATAAAACAAACACTCTGGCAGGGATGTACAGTATCTTCCTGTTGGCCAGGATGGCACTTGCCAGGGGCGGCGGCCGGTGGGCGGGGGGCGCCGGTGCCACCCGGCAGTGCAACCTGTGGCTAGTTCTGTCTGTGAAAAGTCTGTGTTACTGTTGATCTCTCAGTCAGAAGCATCAGCGGTAGATGATGAGGGAGGGGGGGACAATTACTGTCCATACAGCCACCACGATGTGTGTTTACTAATTGCCAACAGGGAGAGGAGAAGGGGGCGCCAGTCTCTTTACTTTTCCAGGGGAGCTCGGACCCCTAGATCCCTACACACTGACAATGATGATGCCTGCAATCACTGTTTCCATCAGGCACCTACGCCAGCTACTACTGAAATAACTATTTGCATTCCTACATTCCCCTCCTAGTCCTAATGGTGCCGTGATGGCATGCTAATAGCATTTTTTTAGAACACAATGCTCCAGCCCACAGTCCCACACCCTCACCCTCCATTCCTAAGTGTGAAATGGTGCCCGATCACAAGGAGGGACTTTCGTATGCAATCCAAAACACGCAAGATAACATTTTGCCTCCTTTTGGATCAGAACTTGGCAGGAAGAATCACTTGGATCCTCTAAATTTGGCTGTGTTCGGTTTCAAGGGAAACTGATCCGTTCATCTCTAATAAAAACATATACACATTGGGAAAATTTTATATCATCATATTTTCCTCTCATACCCTGCTGCCCAGTAGTTGCACTAGGTTTGTTCAGTATAAATAATAATAATAATAATAATAATACTTTAAAAGCAGTACTTCAATTACAATGTATTATATATAAGAAATCAATGTTTTATTGTAAAGAAAAATTCACAACTTCTTCTGTTGGGTTCTGGATATGAAGGTGTTTCTTGTTTTTGACTTTTGAGCAGATGATTTACAACTTTCCTTTTGAGAAACATCAATTTTTCAAGTTGTTCCCGGCCACTTTCAAGGACTGACCTTTAGCCTTGGTGACGATAATTGCAAAAACACAGCTTATTGCAGGTTCTTTGACTCAAACTCATTGATGGCGATTACAGTGCCATTGTTTAGTGTTAATAACAACAATATATAATGGAATTGCTTAAGCCTAAAAATGTTAATATTTTATCTTTAGATGAAGATGCAAAACTATTTTTTCATACATATTGCAAATTATTTTCATATAACATTTAGATTCAATTAATCTTACCTTAGACCAGGGATGGGGAACCTCAGGCCCGGGGGCCGTATAAGGCCCGCGGAATCATGTGGTCTGGCCCTCAAAGCTGTTTTCTGCTAGCCTCATCTGGCTAGCAGGGTGCCGCCTGAAGCATCCTTAGGACGCTTCAGGCACTCACACCGCTGCCCTTACAGCTCCCTCGAGCACCCTCAGGATGCTTCGGGCATTGCTGTAATCACTGGCGAAAGGGACCCTGCCCCCATGTGATGTCACACAGAGGGGTCATGGCCTGCACTGGGCCTGCTAATAATGTTATATATATCAAAATGGTCCTTGGCAGAAAAAAAGGTTCCCCACCTCAGACAGTGATGTAAAATCAGCAGACAGTCACAGCAAATAATAATAATGTGTGTATATGTATGTGTATAATATACAGCTCACACTCAGCTAGCTAATAACTACAATGCCTAGGCAAGAAGAGACCTTTATTGGGAACTGTGAGATCTCACCTGACAAGTGGACTGGAATACCTAGGGACGCCGGGTTTCTTTATTTATATTGCCTTTTTGTCTACTGTATGCACTGGTAGACAAATACATCTGGTGAGAGGTCACTCCCTTTTTTATTTGTATATTTGTGTTTACGTATGTTATTACACTATTAGAGTTTTTATTTTAAATGTTTAACATGCCACTGGGACGGACGGACAGATATAGAATATAAAAGTAGAAATATATTCCCCATGTCTATCCGGTGTTATCCGCCCCTTGTGTGTGCTTGATTGTCTATTATTATTATTACATTTTATTTATAGGGCGCAACAAGTGGTCCGCAGCGCCGTACATACAGTAAAGGGTACACAGAACATTACATTACAATACAGTAACCAAAATATAAACAGAACACAAGT
The DNA here is from genome assembly GCA_031769625.1 of Taudactylus pleione. Taxonomy (NCBI): domain Eukaryota; kingdom Metazoa; phylum Chordata; class Amphibia; order Anura; family Myobatrachidae; genus Taudactylus; species Taudactylus pleione. Next base: position 19,994,387 of record JAUIMM010000065.1, on the reverse strand, counting down.
AACAATTAGCAACACAATTCTCCATACACAGTACAGCTCTGAAGGTGAAGGCTGTTATATAAGTGCTAGAGAAGAAGGTTGTGAGACAGTGGGGAGGAGGACCCTGCTCCTAGGAGCTTACAATCTAGGACCCTGCTCCAAGGGAGCTTGCAATCAATTGTCTACTACATAGGTAGACCACCTGATCTGGTAGGAGAGTCAGTGTTTTATTGTGAACTGAAAAAGTGTTCCATCTGATAACACTATGAATTTTCTTTTGTATGTTTGAGTTCTTCCATCAGATTAAGGAAAACTGCTTGGGAATATTAAGAAGAACAGAGTTATTGTGAACTTTCTAGCACCGCAGGACCTATTTGGTGATATCTTTTTTGTATATTGCATTTGTATTGGAGTGTAAGGTGACACTACCCACCGAGGGGTCCTATTGGTAGTCTAATGTGCACAAGTTGAATTTACAATCTTTCTATTTGTGCAGTTACCAGCAAATCTGGTCACATGATTCAGCCACCCTATCAGTTCTAAGGGTGCACTATTTAAACCAGCAACTGCTGACTTTTAATTGCCAGTACTTCACTCTCTGAAGATCAGTACTTTGGCACTTGGTTCTGTTTTGCATTCCTGTACCGGCTTCAGTATTTGTTGGTGTGCTCCCTTATTTGAATTTTGGATTGTCATACACTTAGCACAATGTCACTGTGGAGGGATTTTTAAAGACTCCCTGTATAACTGCTTCATTTGGGCTACTGGCACCCAATCCAGCAAACCTGCTCCAGTATATATCACTGCAGCCTGCTTCAGTTGTGCTTCTGGCGCCCAGTTCCAGTGTATTCTTGCAGCCGGTGTGGCAGAGAAACCCAGGTGCCACAAATCAAGGTGCTAAAACATTATCTGGAACCCAGGAAAACCCATTATTACAGGCGTACAACCTGGGTGTAGTCTGAGGAAGGTTACTGGGGGAACTCCATCCCGAAGTCCAGAATCCAGATTTTCCTGGAGGGTGGGTTACGCCCTGCACACTGCAGAGAGAAACTTCCCTATTTAGCTGAGCTAGAGAGAGTGGTCAGTACTCCTGATACCAGCCTGTGGCCAGGTGATAGTCAGGGCTGTGGAAGTTGAGCTAGTGTTAGGGAGTCTGTGTCAGACAGGCTGTATGACTGCTCCAGAGCACTGGAGTGGGTGTAAAGAACCAACAGGCTGTTCGTTGCATGTAGCTCCTGGAAATAAAAGAATGCAACACTGCAGGGGTCCGTCGTTCATTCCCTAAAGTGGTTCACACCTGCTGCAGTCATGCTCCAGCTCCCAGTTCCAGTGTTTCCTGCTGCCTGCTTCAATTATGCATCCAACATACAGTTCTAGTATATTGCAGTCTGCACCAAGGTATCCTACATTCTGCTACAGCCACAGGCTATCCTCCTAGCCTGCACATGTTCTCAATATCTAATCTTTAAACTAGGGGTGAGCGGGTTCGGATTTCTGAAATCCGAACCCCCCTGAGCCCCCCCGATCCAAGGCCGATCCGAGTCAGGCTCGACTTTTCCCGCCTGACTCGGATCTGGAATCGAGGCTAAACGTCATCATCCCGCCTTCCGGGTCTCGTGGGTTTTGGATCATATATAAGGTACCCGCGTCGGCGCCATTTTCTCACTCGGCTGTGGACAGTGAAGAGGGAGGGTGGGAGTTAGGACTGGCTGGGTTGTGTAGTGTAGTGTAGTGTAGTGTAGTGTTGTGCTGTGCTGTGCTGTGCTGCGCTGTGCTGCTGTTGTCCATAGGGGCTGTGTCCACTCCTCCAAAGTCCATAGGGGCTGGCTGGACTGTGTTGTGCAGTCAGTTGTCCATAGGGGCTGTGTCCACTCCAAAGTCCTGTGCAGTGTCCCAGTCCTAAAGGGGTGCTGTAGTGTTGTCCAGGGGGTGCTCTGTCCATCAGGGGTGCTCCCCCCAAGTGCAAAAAAAAAATTTTTTTTTTCTGTGTTTGTGAATTGTGTGCACAGTAGCCGCACGTCCATCAACAAAGTAGAGCCAAGCGTGCGCCTGTGTCATAAGTAAAGGGCCGGCTGGCTTGACCGTTAAAGGGTGCTGTAACCCCCAAAGTGCACTCCAAACAAAATAAAAAATATTTTCTGTGTTTGTGAATTGTGTGCACTGTGGCTGCACGTGCATCAACAAAGGAGCAGCGCCAAGCGTGCGCCTGTGTCCCATAAGTGAAGAGCCGGCTGGCTCATTTCTTAAAGAGTGGTGTAACCCACAAAGTGCACTACTCTCCAGCAAAAATAAAAAAATATTTTCTGTGTTTGTGTGTGCCTTAGCCGCACGTATATATCAAATCAATATAACATAAATGGAGGACCAAACTTTCTCAGATAAAAATAAAATAGGGAAAGATCAAGAACCACTTCCTCCTAGTGCTGAAGCTGCTGCCACTAGTCATGACATAGATGATAACATGCCATCAACGTCGTCTGCCAAGGCCGATGTCCAATGTCATAGTAGAGGGCACATACAATCCCAAATGACAAAGTTCAGGAAAATGACCTTAAAAAAAAACATTTAAATCATCTGAAGAGAAACGTAAACTTGCCAATATGCCATTTATGACACAGAATGGCAGGGAACGGCTAAGGTCTTTCCCTATGTGCATGACTAGTGGTTCAGCTTCACATGACGATGGAAGCCCTCCTCCCACTAAAAAAATCAAACGAGTTAAGCTGGCAAAAGCACAATGAAGAACTGTGTGTTCTAAGAAGATATCCCCAAGGAGAGTCCAAGTGTGGTGGCGGTTGCGATGCCTGACCTTCCCAGCACTGGACGGGAAGAGGTGGCTCTTTCCACCATTTGCACACCCCCTGCAAGTGCTAAAAGGAGCACCCACAGTCCACTTGCTGATATGCAAATTGAAGATGTCACTGTTGAAGTACAACAGGATGAGGATACTGGTGTAGCTGGCGCTGAGGAGGAAGTTGGTGAGGAGGATTCTGATGGTGATGTGGTTTGTTTAAATCAGGCTCCGGGGGAGACAGTTGTTGTCTGTGGGATGAAAAAGCCCATCACGGTCATGCCTGGGCAGAAGACCAAACATTCCACCTTTTTGGTCTGGCAATATTTCTATCCAAATCCGGACAACAACTGTCTTGTCATATGTACCATATTTAAAGGTGAAATACGTAGGGGTAGGGACGTTAACCACCTAGGAACATCCTCCCTTATACGGCCCCTGCAGTGCGTTCAAAAAAAGTTACTGTCAAGTTCAGAAACTTTGGCTAAGACCGTAAGCAGTCCGGGGACACCTAAATCCTGTTGTCCTGTTGTATCCAAGCGCCTGCAAACCACACCGTCAACTCCCTCCTCGTCAATTTCCTCCTTAGTCAGGATCAGTAGTAGTCCTGCAGGCCATGTCTCTGGCATGACTGACATTCCTATCCGGGATTCCTCCGGAGGATCCTGCATTGCTACGCCTACTGCTGCCGCTGCTGCTGTTGCTGCTGCTGGGAGTCGTACATCATCCCAAAGAGGAAGTAGGAACACCACTACTTTTACTAAACAATTGACCCTCCAACAGTCCTTAGCAAGGAGGATGAAGTACAACAGCAGTCATCCTGAAGCAAAACGTATAACTGAGGCCTTGACTGCTATGTTGGTTTTAGACGTGCGTCCGGTATCCGCCATTAGTGCAGTGGGATTTAGACAATTGATGGAGGTAGTGTGTCCCTGGTTCCAAATCCCGTCTTGATTCCATTTCACTAGGCAGCTGATACAGAGACTGTACAGAACGTCAGAAAAAGTGTCCTCAGTGTCCTGAAAAATGCGGTTGTACCCAATGTCCACTTAACCACGGACATGTTTACAAGTGGAACAGGGCAGACTAAGGACTATGTGACTGTGACAGCCCACTGGGTAGATGTATCACCTTACGCAGCAACAACAGCAGCGTCACCAGTAGCAGCATCTCAGAAACGCCAGCTCGTTCCAAGGCAGGCTATGCTGTGTATCACCGGTTTCAGTAAGAGGCACACCGCTGACAACCTCTTAGAGAAACTGAGGGAAATCATCGCCCAGTGGCTTACCCCACTTAGACTCTCCTGGGGATTTGTGATATCTGACAACGCCACCAATATTGTGCGGGCATTACATCTGGGCAAATTCCAGCACGTCCCATGTTTTGCTCACACAATAAACTTGGTGGTGCAGAATTTTATGAAAAGCGACAGGGGCGTGCAGGAGACGCTTTGGGTGGCCCGAAAAATTTCTGGCCACTTTCGCCATTCAGCGACTGCGTGCCAAAGACTGGAGCGCCAGCAAACACTCTTGAACCTGCCCCGCCATCACCTGAAGCAAGAGGTTGTGACGCGGTGGAACTCAACCCTCTATATGCTTCAGAGGATGGAGGAGCAGCAAAAGGCCATTCAAGCCTATACATCCACCTATGACATAGGCAAAGGAGGGGGTATGCACCTGACTCAAGCGCAGTGGAGAATGATTTCCGTGTTGTGCAAGGTTCTCCAACCCTTTGAACTTGCCACACGTGAAGTCAGTTCAGACACTGCCAGCTTGAGTCAGGTCATTCCCCTCATCAGGCTTTTGTAGAAGCAGCCGGAGAAAGTGAAGGAGGAGCTAAGATGGAGCGATTCTGCTCGGCATGTGGGACTTGTGGATGAAGCCCTTCATTCGCTTTGCCAGGATTCCACGGTGGTCAATCTGTTGAAATCAGACCACTACATTTTGGCCACCGTGCTCGATCCTAGGTTTAAAGCCTATGTGGTGTCTCTCTTTTCGGCCAACACAAGCCTGCCGAGGTGCAAAACCTGCTGGAGAAAACACTGTCAGCTGAAGCGGAACGTGACACGTCAACAGCTCCTTCTTCATTTTCTCCCGCAACTGGGGCTGCCAGGAAAAAACTTAGGTATCCTAAGCAACCCGCTGGCGGTGATGCAGGGCAGGCAGGACCAAGTTTGGACATCTGGTCCGGACTGAAGGACCTGGCAACAATTTCTGACATGTCTACTGTCACTGCATATGATACTGTCACCATTGACAGAATGGTGGAGGATTACATCGGTGACAGCATCCAAGTAGGCATGTCAGACAGTCCGTACCTGTACTGGCAGGAAAAAGAGGCAATTTGGAGGCCCCTGTACAAACTGGCTCTATTTTACCTGAGTTGCCCCTCCCTCCAATGTGTACTCCGAAAGAGTGTTTAGTGCAGCCAGGAACCTTGTCTGCGAAAGGCGTAGGAGGCTGCTTCCACAAAATGTGGAGAAGATGTTGTTCATAAAAATGAATTACCAACTCTTCCAGGGAGACCAGCCTCCAGAACATACAGAGGGACCTGTGGTGGTGGATTCCAGCGGGGACGAGTAATAGTCTGTGAGGATGAGGATGTACACAACACTGGAGAGGGTGAGGAATCGGTGGATGGGGAGGATGAGGACGACATCTTGCCTCCTTAGAGCCAGTTTGTGCAGGGACAGATTAATTGCCAGCTTGTTTTGTGGGGGCCCAAACGAACCAATCATTTCAGCCACAGTCGTGTGGCAGACCCTGGCGCTGAAATGATTGGTTTGTTAAAGTGTGCATGTCCTGTTTATACAACATAAGGTTGGGTGAAAGGGCCCAAGGACAATTCCATCTTGCACCTCTTTTTTTTCTTTGCATTATGTACTGTTTGGGGCCTAGTTTTTGAAACTGCCATCCTGTCTGCCACTGCAGTGCCACTCCTAGATGGGCCACGTGTTTGTGCCGCCCACTCGTGTTGCTTAGCATAGCCTTTTGGACATAAAAACACTATTGTGAGGTGTGAGGTGTTCAGAATAGACTGGAAATGAGTGGAAATTAAGGTTATTGAGGTTAATAATAGCATAGGAGCAGAAAAACCAACACATTCTGTGATTTTAGCTGTTTTTATTCTTTTTAAAAAAAAAATACACATCCAAAACACAAAACCCAGAACCCAAAACACGGAAGGGTGGTTTTGGCAAAATCAATCCAGATCCAAAACACGAAGAAAGATCCAGATCCAAAACCAAAACACGAAAGGTGGCCGGTGCACACCCCTACTTTAAACCATTCAGCAGCATCAGCCCCCTCTTACTTCTGGTAACCTGCAAGAGGAATAGCATTATTAAGCCATCCAGCTTCGTTCACACTCCAGCCCAAGGGGCCCTGACCCGAATAAACAAATCCCTAGTGCAATGACACAGTACATAAATATACCATATTGGAACAGTGGTGTGGGTAGCGTTGTCTCGCTGGGTGGCATGAGCACATTGTAAGGGGTGTCGCTTCCTCCTACATACAGCAGAGGCTACTGTCTCTGCTGTGTGTATCACTAGAATACCTCCAAACCCCTCTCAAATTGGGACAAAGATCAGGATGGTTGGTTAGTTCTCTGAAATCAGGACTGACCCACCAAAATTGGAACAGTTGGGAAGTATGATACATCCTGTTTAATACATACCTACTTTACAGAGCCTTAAAGAATCAAACATAACTTTGGTGCATAATTAATAATATATTCTATATGTTGTATCTTTAGTGCATATTTCTTGGTTATAATAACCAACATAAATGACACAGGACGATTATGTCAAGTGTTGCTAAAAGCTTTTTTTATTTATTTTTCAAACCAAATTCATTTTGACATATACTCAACACTCAGATATCCGAACAAATAATAGCAGTATTATAAAAAGCCTACATCTCTCTAACAACTGGTATGTTAATGCATTTTTGTCATATTTATAAAAATTGCTGCCGCAGTTTAATGGTTTTATTGCAGTCCTAAATAAGTTTCCCCTGCCATGTACTCTACTTCTTGAATCTATAATTTTTAAAAGAACAAATTGTGGGGTTGAAGTGGAATTGGACTCAATTGGAGTAAAAAAGATGCAGGTGTAAATGCTCCTGAAAAGTGCAGTATGCACATCTCACCAAATGTCCAGCTCTTCAAGGGTAAGATATACAGTATAAGAGGGAATTCAGTTAGCCATGGTACTTAACTGCTGGCTAATTGATTCCCCGGGCTAATTCAATTAGCCCCGAAGACTGCACTTATCGGGGTGTATGGCCTAATCACGGAAGGCGTTGCCATGCCCCCCTTAGTAAAAAAACACCAGCGCTGTGCTGGCTGAGGAGGGGGGTGCAACCAGTACAGGGAGAGGAGACTGCTGCTGCTAATCAGTCTCCCCGGTCATACTGCAGCCCAGCACATGGCAGGCGGTGGCTGACCCAGGTCCCTCCAACAAGCCCAGGTGATTGCTTCCCCTCTTGGTGCCCCTGCTAATCACGCATTACTTTTCAGAATCAAACATTAATTTATTTCTGTTTCCAAGACATCCCAGGGACACCTCCCTGTGATTAACTGATGCACCTGTTTGCTCACCTTGTCAGCTAGACCAATGGCTATTGACCATCTCCTATTTAAACCAGTTCCTATGAGCAATCCATTGCCTGAACAGTGTGTTACTTCCCAGGATAGTTCTAGGCTCAAGGATTACTCCTGTATCCTGTGATTGTGTCCTCTGTGACTCTATCTGCTATTTCGTGGACTCTCACTATTTATCATCTGTCGCTGAGTATCGTCACCTGCCGGCGCTGCAGCTACCACGCTGTACACAGATCTGCTTCTTCCATTCTGGTCAGCTAGCAAGTTTACAGCTACCAGCTCTCCATCTACTGCGGTGTATGGTTATACCTGTCAGCACCACAGATTACACGCTGCTTACAGATCTGCCTTCCATCTGCCACTGTTTTCTGTTACCTTCCAGCGCCGCAGCTCCCACGGTGCATACAGACCTGCTCCAACCACTTTGTCTCAGTAAGCAAGTATACTGCTTTTCATCTGCCACTGTGTCTTGTCACCTAACAGCACGGCAGCTTCCACACTGCATACCAACTTTACTACTCAGTGTAGAGCCAGTGAGTACAGCCACAGTCTTCATTCCTTCATACCGCTGGGACAGTGCATGCAAGTTACTTATGCTGTGTTACTCTGTGCTTAGTGGTGTCCAGGTTATCAGGCTATACTACTGTGCTGACTCTGTATTGGTTTTCCCTGCACTGTGTGTTATTGTCTTGAGCTGGTACAGAGAAGGGTGCTGGTTCCAGGGCTAGGATTCAGTGTGCAGTATACGGTCTGTACACTGAGGTGCCCAGTAGCTGTATCACTAATCCTGACTCTCAGTTTCTAAATTCCAGGTCTTGCATCAGAGCAGTACCAGAGTTACAGCTTCCGCAAGTTGTGCTCTGATTTCTGGCTTGAGTTCTGAGTTCCTATCTACCAGTACTATACTGTTATGAGTTCTGGAGGTCACCCTTGTTCCTGGAGAATATCTCTGGTCTTACTGGCCTTCACAGGTCACTAGACAAGTGATTGCCCGGTGGATCTGGTGTGTTCACTCCGGTTCCTGTCCAGTATCCATGCATATCACATCTGTGATTCCCACACTGTCACTAGTGTACCTAAGCTCCTGCTCATACCCATGAGCCAAAGTATTATCAAGCCACCTCGTTTCTTATGCACATCCGTCATATCTAAGGGTCCTGAGCCAGATCTACATAAAACTCAGACCGTGACACATCTATTATCTTCCCAAGGAAAAAAAAAAAATGGGAATCTTCTTTCCTGACGCAGGCTGAATACAAATACCATTAAATAATGCTAAAAGACTGCAGCAGCCATACTAGTAATAGTATCAATCATTTTTAATTAATTGTCGATCACTTGCAAGATATACGCCTCCTTAGAGGCGCATATACTGTATGTCTTTGCTGTGGTCTGGCAAAGTCACATGTGCGTGAACAAACCCTTATTGTTCTCATCCTACATCCCATAGTGAGATCAAAATGCAACTAAATCTACGTGCGGATGGAAGCATGAGCTGTTTTTACGAAGTACCAAACATTTGTATTCACACCAAATAAGTCTTTTAGGCCCAAACGCCACATCAACCATTGTATAAATACAGCCAATGCCGAAATGCATAGAGGTTGTTCTTTGATGACCTGCACCAGGGGTTCCCAACCACGGTCCTCAAGGTACACTAACAGTCCAGGTTTTAAGGATAGTCTTACTGTACTTGAGTGACTTAATTAGTATCTCAGTTGCTTTGATTGAACCATCTGTGCTTAAGCATGGATATCACTAATACCAGGACTGTTGGTATGCCTTGAGGACCGAGGTTGGGAATCACTGACCTACACCCTTTGCTGCTTGGAATATGCATTTGGGCTACAGCAGTTAAGCTCTATTTCCTGATCTTACATGTATGTTTGGATATTATTTATTCAATGTTATTTTTTTATACTATTTCATGGTCACTTTCTCTACGTTTTTTTATAATCCGAATCTGAGTGGCTTTATTTCCTGGACTATGGTTCTCTATTAAACACTTGGGGTATATTTAGTAAAGTGTGAGTTTTTAGAAGAGGAGATGTTGCCCATAGCAGATTCTCCTTAACATTTATCTAGAATGTTCTAGAAGATAATAGCAAGAATCAAAGATCATAGCTAGAATCTGATTGGTTGCTATGGGCAACATCTCCACTTCTAAAAACATGCAATTTAGTAAATATACCACTTAAAATTTTCACAACCATACTGCACTTTAATTATTACCTTGAGTGTTTTTTTTGTTACACAAGAGTGCAGTGCATTTATCTCACGCAGCTATACATTATATAGTGTGGGACCTTGAGATAATCGGGATCCTCTAGGAAGAGACCTGCAGAAAAAAATCTCAACAAATGCACAGAGACTCTTTTGTACATTTGTATTTTTTGTATAATTTTTAATCATTATTTAAGAATGAATATGCTACACTAGATGGCACTGTTTTCTGGCACTTTTTATATAGTCATCTCTCTCTCCCTCTCTCGCTCATATATATATATATATATATATATATAGTGTGTATATATAGTGATATCAATTTCACACTTACCTTTATATAAAACCCCAAAAGACTTATTTGGGCAATTTTTGCTTGTGATGTATTTACAACATTTATGACAAATCCCAGCTCCAAAGCCTTCTTAGGAGCTCCAGTCCATATATGAAGAAAAAGTGATATAGTGTAATGCATTTTACACATATTTAATAGCACAAACTAACAACAAGTATTAAGTGTACATTGAAGTGATGCACAAAAAAATAGTGCAATCAAAGTTTAGGGCTGCCATTAGACATTGTAGCGCCCGGAACTGACAAAATAGGCAGATCCCCTGGACCCCCCCTCCTCCTCCCCCCGCTAAGTCTCATGAGTCAGGACTTACCTTATCACCTTGAAGAATGCTCCTTCCTTCTGGCTTTTTCTCCTCCAGGTCTTGCTGGTGCTGCTCCTCACTCGCCACTGCTCCTCTGACCTCTTCCTTCCAGTGACGTGACATGATACCATAACGTCACGCGTGCCGACTCCAAAGGAGTTTTTTTTTTTATTGAACAAGGGCAGGGGCAAATGCAGGATAAAGACACATATATATAATATATACAGTACATAGCAAACATGTATATAATATATATAGCACACATATATACACATACATACACAATAAAACATATACAGTATACACACACTAACATGCATACACATATATCCACACTAACACATAAACAGTATACACACACTAACACATATATACACACTAACACATACATACACATATGTATACATAAACATATATATACACATATATACACTCTAACACATAGATACATACAGACATGCTAAAACACATACATACTTATGACTTACACTTTTATGCAACAGGAGGTTGCTAATGAGGGCGGGCACCTCATATCATTAGGGTCGGCCCCCTCCACAATGACATTTGCATGTGTATGGAAGTGGGGCTTGTCACATTGGCTCTGCCCCCATTGCATTCAGAGGCTGAAGAGGGGAATCAGCCCATGGGAAGGGGGGGTAGTGCGAGCTGTGCATCAGGGGTAGGAGCGGGCACGAGCCCCCTCCCATTCTGACAGTGTCTGGGCCTGGGACTGCAGTCCCGGCAGTCCCCCCCTGATGGTGGCCCTGGGCAGGAACACCATAGCCAAATAGATCCAAAATAAGAGAGGCATTCCGCTTACTCTGGTATGTGGGTTTCCATGATTTAGGTCCTTGAAGGATCTTAATGCTGTCTTGTTTACACTTTTGTGTAATGGTATTTAGTGCTCTGCTTACCTCTTCCCCGCTATAGGAGGGGAAGAGGTAGTACCAGGTCCAAGCATAGATGTGATGCACAGTGGTCAAAATAAATAACTATATATAACATCTCAGATTATAGTCCCATTCCTATTGAGATGGCAGTATTATCAAAGGGCCTCTCTTTTGTGAACACTCACAGACAGAGGGCCTTTGATTGTGAAGTAGTATAAATTTCAGTGTCAGCTACGACTCAAAGATTTACTTCACAAGGCGAATACAGAGTTTAATGTTAAATCTCCGTTTCATGTCCCCAGTACCTTCGACCCCCCATGCTCTAATTCATCCATTGAGACATTTTTTAGGCTTGTTAGACAGGATGTGATACCCTATATGAATACCCAGCAGATGTCCCATTCTAATATAACAAAGGGTGAGCTACAGGCCATTAAAAACCTCAAAGAGAATAATTTGATTTTTATATGACCGGCCGATAAGGGCGGAGGTACGGTGATAATGAACCGAGTTGATTACATTAAGGAGGTTCAACTGCAGATTTCTAATCAGACCTGTTACAAAACATTAAGATTTGACCCCACCACGTCTTATAAGAGGGAGGTTGATTCCATTATATCCTTAGGGCTTTCTAATGGGTGGCTGGATGAAGACACAGTAAAATTTCTTGCACAAAATTTTCCAGTGATCCCTCTTTTATATATCCTCCTAAAGGTCCACAAATCGATGACGAGGCCCCCTGGGAGGCCAATTATTTAATCAAGGGGATCATTATGTCAGTCATTGTCACAATTTGTTGACTTTTTTATTCAGCCGGTGGTCAGTGATATCATCTGGATTCTTAGGGATACCACTGACTTCCTGCTGAAACTTAATTCTTTTGGACCTCCACCCAATGGATGCCTCTTGGTTTCCCTTGATATAGTGAGCCTCTATACAAATATCAACCATGCAGATGGCATGGCTGTCATTAGGAAAGCTATTTTGAATAATTCAAAATATACAGGCACCCCTAGTAAATTTCTACTACTTCTAATAGATGTAATCCTTAACAAGAATTACTTTATTTTTGAGAATACTTTTTACCTGCAACTACAAGGCACAGCTATGAGGTCAAATATGGCCCCTAGCTATGCCAATTTATATATGTATGATTATGAATGTACACACATTCTTAACAATGGATTTTTTTTTTAATTTATTGCTTTATACGTTAGATTTATTGATGATATTTCCTGTTTGTGGACTGGGGGTCTGGAAGCTCTTGATGAGATCATTGTGCATTTGAATAACATCACTAGTACTATACGTTTTACATGTTCACATAGTCCTTGTACCTTGAATTTTTGGATGTGGCAATATCTATTGTGAAAAACAAATTTGAGACCAACAGCTTCAAAAAGCTGACAGATTTAAATACAATCTTGATTACTGAAAGTTTCCATCCCAAACCCCTCAAGAAAGATCTGCCTTTCTCCCAACTGATCTGAGTGGCTAGAATCACATCTAATACTGAGAACTTACCAAAAGCTCAAAGGAAAATGGGTGATGACTTTGTAAAACATGGATATGATGGTCACGAGGTTGATGCAGAAATTCAATGGTGTATGGAGATGGACAGGAGTTCACTACTAAAACCAAAATCTGCAGATACTAAATTTGATCGAGTAGTGTTTCCAATCACCTTTTCAGTTTCCTTACATAAGATGAGGGAATCGATCTTCCGTCATTGGCATATCATAAGGACAGATCCTATGCTCAAGGATTCCTGCCAAAATAATCCACTTTTTGCCTATAAAAGGAGCAGCAATTTAAAAAACCTGGTGAAAAATGCAGATGTGAGTATTAGACAGTCAAATTAAAATTGACTTACACCTAAAAATGGTACGTTTTGTTGTAGGGGTTGTGTCAACTGCTGATGTCTTCTCACAGGTGAAAATTTCGTGCACCCTGCTAATGGATTACATCACCGTTTACAACATCGGATGATCTGTGAAAGTAGATTTGTCATCTATATCATTACCTGTCCTTTCCATTTGTTATACATCGGGAAGACTACCCGAATGCTGAAAGAACGTATAGCCATGCATCATTCTTCAATTAAGAGAATTTCTACTTTAATTGATCATAGTACACCTCCTGTCACGAGATATTTTCACGACATGGGCCATAGGATCAAGGATTTTCGTTTCATCCCACTGGATCAGATAAAACCTCACAAGAGGGGTGGAGACAGGGGGAAACAACTCCTACAGAGAGCATGCGAATTCATCTATAAATTTTAATCTTTACAACCTTAGGGGCTCAATGAAGAGATTTCATTCACGTTTTTCTTTTATGAATTTTTTGGTCTCATAAGTCATAAACAATTTAGATTATTGTAAACACTCCCTGAGCTTTCAGACCTCATGTTCTTTATGGATTCTATATTTCTTAATAAGTTTTTTCATTTTTTTTTTTCATATTTCTTTTATACTTTATGATTAATAATATGTTTTGGGTAGAATTTGTTTTCTGTGGGTTATTTTTTCGATCTTTTGAAATTCTAATATACATATTGGCTGTGAAATTTTTTCATTTATTATTTTTTATGTCAGTCTTTAGATTTTGGTGGTTAAGAATAAGTTTCCTTTTAATTTCCATGTTCGTTTTTGTTATTTGAGATGGGCGCCAGCCAGACTAGAGCAAAGCACCTTTTCAATGTTAATAATTGCACCGGGCTAAAGACAAATACAGTTTACAAAGGTTTCCTAGGTTACAGCCACATCGTCCTATGTGCCTGAGACTCATGCCAGTGCTGGTCCCAGCACCGCGTTTGTCTCCATTGCGTGATGACGTCAGCTGTGTGACACGTCGGTTCCATGCTGGAGTCCAGTGAGACACTTCCGGGACGCGTTGTCTCGTGGTTCACGGCTGATTGTGGATTCAGGTGAGTGTCTTTGCTTAATTTTCAGGTTGGCGCCCTTTTCTCTATTTATACAGTATAATATTCTAGGGTGAGTAAAGGTGTAAATACACCGAAATATATATAATATAATATATTTAAGAAGTTTGTTGGTTTGTTGGCAAATATCTTCCACAGCTCTCAAAGTAAATCTGCCAAATCTTACATAGTTATTTAAAATAAGAAATATAAGCTATTAGACCACATAGCGACAATGCGACAGAGCAACAAATCTTATATACAAAATGTATTGGTCTGTTTGTTTGTTTGTTTATTTGACTGTCCATTTATGCATTTGGACACCCTTGCACCGATTGGGATGAGACCAATGCGAGGTGGTCCAGTTGGATCCTGCCCAGTTTTTAGGGGGTTAGAGTCTCTGTTGGAACTCCCACTGGTGTACGCTGGGCAGAACACTGATCTGGGGATGCTGGGCAGAACCTTGACCTGGGGAGCTTGTTCTAGGTCTTCCACTGGATGGAATTTGGATGAAAACTTCGCAGAGGGGTGGCTTGGTCTGGGATGCCTAATGGAATGTTTGGGGTCCTTGTCAGACCTCACAGCGGAGTGCGTCAGGCAGGACTTTGACCCAGGGACCCTGTTCTGGGCCTTCTACTACATGGATTTGCATGACATGACATAATAAAACATAATAACTTGAAGATACACCCCTGCACCGATTGGGATAAAACCAACGAGAGGTGGTCAAGGTGGATCCTGCAAAGAAATTCAAAGACTAGGATTTGTATACTGTGGTACACAGAGAGAGAAATTATTAAAAATATATTTTATTACATAAATATTAAAATGACTGTGAAGTAATACTAAGAAGTGTGAATAGAGAGAGAAATTGTGATAAAAAATTCCTGTGTGCAGGCCTGCCGCTATAAGTGTCTCTTTCATATATTTTATATTGTATTGAAGACTTTATATTTTATTATCAGATAAGGGTGGGAGTAACAGACATCCCCAGGGATTTACACAGTGTAATGTAACATCCACTGCCTGACAATGTTATAAAAATGAATGGTAATAATGTAGCCACGATCCAAAATATCCTTTGATTACACTGGGGAACAGTTATTCTGTAGCCAGGGATTTAAGAGATTAAGTTTGTGCTCCTGATCATGAATATGCCATGCTTATTTTTCAATATGCTCTAGTTTTTGAGATATGCATATGTTTTTAAAATTTATGAAAAATTAAATTAAACAATTCTTAAAAATAGTTAAAAATATATTTTTTTTTATTCTGATTACATTTGATTCATAAAATGTTCTAAAAAGACACAGGGTAATTACATACATAAGTGTTAGGAAGCTATTTGTAGGATTTTCTTTTGTATACTTGTTGCTTGCAGTCCCTCTGCAGACTCCAACAGTAATTGGTCATCATGTGACAATTCCACCTTCCTTGATATCTTTCTTCCATTACCTGAATATCCTGGTGGAACCGTTTACTCTGTTCTTTGCTTAAATCTCCTAGATTAGACGGGAAGTGATCTAAATGTCTGTACAAATAATGTACTTTAATACTTATGTTGGCACCTACTTTCTCGAAACATTTTGTGGACTAATTCATGATAGTTGTCTGCCTTGTGATTGCCTAAAAATTTTTGAACAACAGACACATAACTCAGCCATGCTTCAGAGTCTGTTTCAGTCATAGATGCAGTAAAATTTGGATCCTTCACCAGTTTCCGTATCTGTGGGCCATCAAAAATTCCTGCTTTTAATTTTTCAACACTAAGAGATGGAAATGTTCGACAAATATACGTGAAACAATCGCCTGACTTGTCCAATGCTTCTACAAATTGTTTCATTAAACCCAGTTTGATATGGAGAGGCGGAAGTATGACTTTTTTCCTGTCAATTATGGGCTCATGAATGATGTTGGCTTCTCCTACAGTAATAACTTCTCTTGGAGGCCATATGGTTTGCTGCCAGTGCTTTTGTTTTGTACGACTATCCAATAAGCATATGTGAGAAGGATACTTAGTATATCCACTTTGCTGCCCAAGAAGAACGTTTACCATTTTTAAATCAACACAAACAGACCACTGATGCTGAGAATAAGCAATTTTTTCTAAGACTAACTTGATATTTTCATACTGTTCTTTAAGTTTTGTTGAATGACTGATAGGAATCGACGCAAATGTATTCCCATTGTGCAGTAATATGCATTTTAAGCTCCTTTTAGAACTATCCAAAAAGAGCCGCCAGTCTTCTGCTCGATATTTTGGTAAGCCCATCATCTGGAGAAGGTCCGGAATATTGTTACAATACATGAGATTGTTATCTAGGCTAAAGAACAGCAGTATGGCTTGCTCTCTATTTCGATACAACGTTATAGTAACATCGGCTCAAGACAGTGCTGCTTTTCTTGAAGTCTGGATGCTAAAATCTCAGCTCCTTTTTTTGATAAATTCAAGTCACGAATTAAATCGTTTAGTTCCTTTTGAGAAAATTTGTTTGGAGTAGAGGAACTTTCTTCAAACTCACTTTCATCTGTGTTGTCACTTGCAGTGGATGAAATTAACATTTCCACATCATCACATTCAACTTCGCACAAAGGGCCTGATTCAGACCCGGACGCTAAGCCGTCATCGCTTGCTATTGTCGTCCATCTGCACCTGAGTATGCGGCAAAATACGCATGCGAGAACACGTCACTGCGGCCAGGAATTGTGCACTCGTAGTACACAGACTGGACGCTTGAGTGACAGACAGTGCCATTTGTGGGTGGTAACAAGGAAAGGTGCTTGTGAACGGGGAAGTGGTGGTGCAAACACAGGCACGTCTGGCTGCCAAAACGGCATTTAATGGGCGTCCATAATTAGCATGGAAGTGTCATTGTACATGTCACTTGGTTGTATTTCAGCCTGCAGTGATCGTAGTGCTTGCGTCGGGGTAGGGTCTACCTCAAGCACTGCGTGCTGCTCCGATGGCTCTCGATGGTTCTGATTAATCATACACTTCCTGGAGATGACATATGTTAAGAAAGAAAAGTGAGCATCTTTAGACCGGAGTTCGTTCACTCTGCCGTCTCTTTCTAAGACATAGAGGGCATCTTTTCACCAGACAGTGCTATTGTGGAATTTGCATACCCAGCCCCTTTTGGAATGCGAGTGATCGCAGCTTATCGTCCGGGTCTGAATCGCCCCCAAAGAACTTAATGATGGTACAGGTAAATCTTCGCTATGTGGTATCGGTTGTTTTGCAGAATTCATACTTGGGTTTTCCCATTTGCATTTCTTAAATCGATCCATACCCTTCACATTTACAGCACAAAAATAGCAGTCACTCCAGTGATCTTTTGGCTCACGCCACATCTTAGGTATGCCAAAATTAAGTCCTTTTCAATCACCTTTAATTCAATTGCTGAGTGATTCCACGCAGGTTTTATAAACTTTGTGAGGCACCCAAATTTTGTCTTTCTGGCTTATGTGACGTCCAAAATAAGCCTGATACACTTGTTTTACGAATACAGTTACATTATTTATTTGTTTTGCAACACTATGGGGTATATTCAATTGGGCGCAAGGTTTAGCGAGGCTAAAACCTTGTGGCCCTTGCGGCCAATTTCGGGAATCCCGCAGGTATGCATGCTCCCGATACCCGCGGGATTCAATTAAAAAACAGTGCACGTGGGGTTTTCATCAATGAAAACCCCGGGCCGCGTAAATGAAAAAAAAAAGTCACTTACCTGCCCTGGTCTCCGCGGCTCCCAGTGCCTTCCCCTCTCTCTTCTTACTGGAGAGGGAGCTGCTGGGAGTCCCGGGGGCTGATGGGAGGAGCAAGGGCTGCTGGGAGATGTAGTTCTCCCATCGCCCATTCCGGGGGGCAACACACACCGCACCGGGGGTCACACACACACAGTCATGCGCACACACACACACACACACACACTCACTCACTTATACACACTTACATACACCACACACACTGACATACTCACCCTGCAGCAGAAGAGCCGACTCCCGATGCTGGATGCAGAAGAAGATGCAGAAGACAGCACTGAGGTAGGTGGGTACTTAAGGACTAATTAAGCTAATTGGATACTTCCAATTGCTTAATTAGTCCTCAGGGGGGTGCCACGGGCGTGTCAGAGCAAGTCCCGGTGATTTTTCCTTAAATAATCGATTTTAGGAAAAATCACGGATGCTCAGGAGGTGCGTGAAAAAAACCTCCCAGTGCGTGTTTTTTAAAAAACCACGCACCTAATAGAATAGCAAAAAACCTGCACCTGCATGAAAAACCTCGTAGGTGCAGGTTTTTTGCTATTCTTGCACACAATTGAATATGCCCCTATGTTTGCCACAAATATAACAAAAAAAAATGTGGTTGTTAGTACACCGTCTCCGAGAAGAACTAATTTTTACAGCGAAAATGTTTTGTTTCGCACATTCAGTGCTAACTCCCAACAAAAGCCGAGGACTTACTGAACAAAACGAGCCCATCCTGCGGGAAATTGGTTGTGGCGGGATAGAGAGAGGGTGGTACAAAGCAACAGGAGGTGTGCTAATTGCGTCACTCGGTCCTCTCCGTTGCTCCTCTCTGTATGCTGGGAGGAGGTGTGGTTGTGGTCTGAGGATGTCCCAGCAGGCTCAGCAGTGCACTGCCACGCCTCTTCCCACCATTAGTGAGGAGATATGAATGTGTTATGTGTTGCTCCTCTCTGTATGCTGGGAGGAGGCATGGCAGTGGTCTGAGGATGTCCCAGCAGGCTCAGCAGTGCACTGCCACGCCTCCTCCCAGCGTTAGTGAGGAGATATGAATGTATTATGTGTCTCAAACGTGACTACCAGCTACGTTATCACAAATAAAACAAATTCTTGTTATTGTTGAAAGAGGATAGTTGTTATAAAAGCAAAACTAAGTTGATTCTGTTAGGTAAAGCAGGCCTAGACTAGTAAGGTACTTCAAATGGAGAAAATAATTTAATTTTATAATATTTCATTAATTTGAAAACTGGAGCTAATTCAGCTATAGCGAAGATCTAATGCGAAAATAGGACCTGTGAGTACTCTCAAACCATTCTTAAATCTTTGGCAAGAAAAAAAAAATATTTTTTTGTTCCCCAGTGTTATATATTGGGTAATGTCTTCAAGGGTTTAGACAAGGTATTGTGTGTCCACGAATATCATTGCTAGTGTTCCATGCAGTTCCATTCAAAATGTACTGTAGTATTATGAAAATGTTCATATAGAATTCTCTCCCTAATACAAAATGTATATGTACAGTAATCATAGTGTATAGTAATATATACCATATCATAAACTATAGTGCCCTCTATTGGGCTTGTCATTTCAGATGTGTAAAATATCTCCATAGCTACATAATCCAAATCTGATTGTGGTGGGTGTGTGACAGCACATAGCACCTTAATTACATCAAAATCCTGGAAGTACATTAATGGCATTTATATGTGGTAGTGTTTCTTTTGACGTGTGACAAAGACGGAGATTACTCTTACAACATTGGCAATGATATTTGTGGACACACAATACCCTGCCTAAACTCTTGAGGACATCACTCAATATATAATCAAAGGATTTTTTGGATAGTGCTTACATTATTACCATTCATTTTGATAACATTGTCACGCAGTGGATGTTACATTACACTGTGTAAATCCCTGGGGATGTCTGTTACTTCCACCCTCATCTGATAATAAAATATAAACTCCCAATACAATATAAAATATATGAAAGAGACACTTATAGCAGCATTCCTACACACAGGAATTTTGAATCACAATTTCTATCTTTATTCACACTTCTTAATATTATTTTGCAGTCCTCTTAAGTAAAAGTATTTTACTATATATATATATATATATATATATATATATATATATATATATATATATATATATAGACAATAGCCCGGCACTCACATTAATCCACAGTCCGAAAGTGCTCAGGTGCCTCCAAATGAAAGAAAATATACTGCAAAAAAATAGTGGCACTCTGAGACTTGAAGGCAAATGACGAACAGCGTTTATTCCATAAGCTGGAAAAGAGACCAACGTTTCGGGGCCACACTGCCACTTTGTCAAGGTGAGTAATAAGAAATGAATTAAAAACATACCTTATATATATATCCAAGAGAACCCGCTAAGTGAGGGAGCATGCCAGGAAGTTGTGCAGGTGCGCGGCTGGCGTGTCTCGGAATAATGACGTCATCCCGTTGATGACGCCCGGTAACCCGGGTAACCAAAGACGCGGACCAGCCTGTGTGATAAATAAACAAAGAAAAGTGATCAGTGGTGGCTACGGAGTCTGTTATAAACCCCGCAACACAGTGAAACTAAAACAGAACTGGCACCAAGGATTAAAAATGCATATACCCGGAAAGAGAAATAAATGAAAAAGGATAATAAAGACAATAAGCTAAAACCAATGATTAAATACCCCATAGGAAAACAACATAGTATTGGAAGAGAATGTCTGCATAAGTGTGTGTACATTAGCTGTAAACACAGCCTCAACGTAGACACAATTGGCGTGGGTACAAATACATTAAAGAGGGAGATACCTGCAGAAAGCTGTAAAACCACAGGCATAACAATACATAACATTGTTGCTGGAACTGTTAAATATAAACTGACAATCAGAACACACTCCACGTGATCCTTTCGATCCCGTGTGGGCTGTTGGTGTTCAAATTGTACATCCATCTGGCTTCCATTTGGAGAAGCTTATTAGCCCGGTCACCACCTCTCAGGGACGATGGCACATGATCGATTATCATATGCCTGAGATGTAGCGTTATGTTTATTCTCCGCAAAATGTTGGGCTACAGGCTGATCTGTACTCTTTCCGCTCAAAGCCGCTTTAATGGCTGAGCGGTGCAGTGCCATCCTCTCACGGAGGGATCTGATAGTCTTCCCTACATAATACTGACCGCAGGGAGAAATAATAATGTATACGATATGCGAAGAAGTACAGGTTAACACATGCTTGATAGTAAACTGTTGATCAGTATGTGGATGCTTAAAGGTAGAACCAGTGATCATACTGCGACATGTGGTACACCGTAGACACTTGTAGCAGCCAGGCTCCTTAGAGAGGAAGTTGAGAGAACACGGGACCTTTGTGAAATTAGTAATGTGCGTATGGACAAATATGTCCTTGATGTTCCTTCCCGCGAGTAAAGCATGCCGTGGGTCGTTTGTCCTTGAAGCATTTTAAATCACTATCTGTAGAGACTATAGGCCACAAAGCCCTGGTTGCCCTTGGTAAGACAGGACTAGAGGTGTTATATTTGCTGACCCATGGAATAATTTCCTCTTTGGACCTCACTTGGGGTAATAACAGTTGGGACCTGGGCATCGCCATGACTACTTCCTTTTGTTCAAGGAGGGTATTTAATTTATAGCCTCTGGACAAGAATTTATTGATCACAATATCCAATTCATTTCCAAGGGACTCATGATCGCTTGTAATATGTGCCACATGGATCATTTGTGACTTAGGAAGTCCTTTTATTAAAGTGCATGGATGGTGACTATCAGCCCTCAGAAGTGTATTCTTGTCAGTCGCTTTGGTAAACACTTTGGCGCCAATGGAACCGTTATTGATACTCACTTGAACATCAAGATAATTAATACTGAACTCGTCCATTTGATAAGTGAGTCTGATGGGGGAATTTCTGTGGTTGATATATTCCATTACTTCAATGAAACGATCCCTGCCTCCGGTCCACAGCATAAAAAGATCGTCGATATAGCGAGCAAAGGTAAGTATAAATTTTGAGATCCCAGGCTGATCAAAGAACATAGATCTCTCCTCATTGAACATATAAATATTGGCGTAGGAAGGGGCCACGTTACTCCCCATCGCACATCCATTAAGCTGGAGAAAGAAATCCCCATCAAAAAGAAAGTAATTTCTTTTAAGGGTGAGGTCCAACAGACACAGGAATAATTCCAGATCAACTGACTCCATATTCTCTTTAATTAGGAATTCCCTCATAGCTGTAAGTCCCCCAGCATGGGGTATGCTAGTATACAAGCTGCTGACGTCCATCACACACAGCAAGGTTCCACTGGGTACCTTGCCCACTTTATTAAGGAGATTGAGGAAACCAGTAGTGTCTTTAATAAAGGTTTTCTGTTTCATCACCAAGGGTTGTAGAATACTGTCTAAAAATTCAGATATCGGTTGAAAGAGGGAATTCCTTGCCGAGATGATAGGGCGGCCGGGTGATTCCTTAAGTCTTTGTGAATTTTGGGGACCGTGAATAAAATAGGGACTACTGGATGTTCCTGTTGTAGTGCTATACCCAGCTCCTTGGTTAATTTACCTTGGGAAACTGCTTCCATGAGAATAGAATCCAGTTCCCTCTTGTATTGTGCCGTCGGATCCGCGGGTAGACGTTTATAGGTGTCTAATGCCGCCAATTGACCGCAGATCTCAGATCTGTATGCACTCAAGCCCATAATCACGATCCCACCCCCCTTGTCGGCGGGGCGAATAATGATGTCCCTGTATGAGCCCAAGTCTCTTAATGCTTCTCTCTCTTTTTTAGACAGATTGTGATGTTTGGTGGTTATGGCAGCGTTGTATCTAGCTACAGAGTTGTCCAGAAGACGTGTAAATGACTTGATTGATGCATTGGTTGATTGAGGGTCAAACTTCAACTTAGATTTAGAATTAATGAAGCTCTGATGCATAGTAACAGGCGCTGGTGGTATGCTCTGGAAATGCTCCTGTAAACGCAACTTGCGTGAAAATTTATGTAGATCGATTTTCCGGGACAGTTCGATATAGTGGTTGGTTGGAATGAAAGACAATCCTTTATCCAGGAGACTGAGTTCAGTTGGGCTCAGTTCTCTGGAAGATAGGTTGTAAATCAGGTTCTCTTTAGTTCTAGGTCTTTGGAGCCTCGAGTTCTGGCCCCCCCTGCAGGTGGTCTGCCTCTGCCTTTTGGGCTTTGTGGTGACGACTGGTGTCCCTAAAGGGACTGGTGTTGCTTCCTGCGACCTGTCCGAATCCCGGATGGCAAATTCGCTGTCACTGTTGGACGAGATAGGCTCCCTCGAATGAGCCTCACAGCGTTTCCTCCAGCTGTGTTTGGATCTGTAATTGTATGGCTTGTGGGCTCCCGGTTCTCCCCCCATAAGCCATTTATAGACCCTGTTGGTATCGTAGTCCTCTTTAACAATATTGTGTTTATTTCTTTTAAACTTAATTAGGTCTCGGCGATACGAATCACATTGTGTTTGTAGTTTGCAGACCCAGTCCTGGGATTGATCTTGTTGCAGAAATGAAAGATGCTCTTATTCAAATGTTTCAATTTTGTCTTTGGCTGATCTCAACTCTCGGCCTACCTCTTCCACTACAAGCAGCATTAGGTCCATACTACACTTATTTAGTATCCCGACCCATTTTCTACAAAATTCCAGATTAAACCGGCCAATGGTTGGGACATTTCTCACTCTAAAGCCTCTCGGAATCATTATTTCCCTATGGTAGTCAGAGAGGGAAATCCCGTGCAGTAGAAAATCAATTTCTCTGTGTTTTAGCTTAAATAGTTGGTGGTAAACATCTAATGGACCTTGTTGGATGTCATGGACGGATAGTTGCTCTTTGAATAACAGCCTTCCTGCATCATCATCTGTGAAGCTGTGTGTATCCCCGATGGTGATATTATCCTTTTTCATTTATTTCTCTTTCCGGGTATATGCATATTTAATCCTTGGTGCCAGTTCTGTTTTAGTTTCACTGTTTTGGAGTTTATAACAGACTCCGTAGCCGCCACTGATCACTTTTCTTTGTTTTTTTATCACACAGGCTGGTCCGCGTCTTTGGTTACCCGGGTTACCGGGCGTCATCAACGGGATGACGTCACTACTCCGAGACACGGCAGCCGTGCACCTGCACAACTTCCTGGCATGCTCCCTCACTTAGCGGGTTCTCTTGGAGATATATAAGGTATGTTTTTAATTCATTTCTTATTACTCACCTTGACAAAGTGGCGGTGTGGCCCCAAAATGTTGGTCTCTTTTCCAGCTTATGGAATAAACGCTGTTCATCATTTGCCTTCAAGTCTCAGAGTGCCACTATTTTTTTGCAGTATATATATATATAAAAATAAAGTTATATTTTAATAATTTCTCTAATAATTTCTCTCTCTGAGCACCACAGTATACAAATTCTAGTCTTTGAATTTCTTTGTAAATAAATTGTCTGTCAAGTGGTAGTACCCCCTAGCCTAGTACACGTACATTTATATCATATAAGATGGCAGTTGGGGTTATATAAAAATACTTGATATAATCATTTTCCTGTGTGGCTAGTTTCTTTTCTTGTACATAAACCAATTGGATCCTGGCCAGATTTTACAGGGGTTTGAGCCTCCCACTGGATGGATTTGGATGAAAATTTCACATAGTGGTAACATTGGATCCCAGAAGACATGCTAGGAGTTCAGGTCCTGTTGGACCTCCCGTTGGTGTACGCTGGGGAGAACTTTGTTCTGGGGAGCCTTTTCTGGGCCTTTCACTGGATGGATTTGGATGAAAATTTCACATAGTGGTAACATTGGATCCCAGAAGGCATACTAGGGGATTAAGGTCCTGGTTGGACCTCCCTTTGGTGTACGTTGGGGAGAACTTTGACCTGGGGAGCCTGTTCTGGGCCTTCTACTGGATGCATTTGGATGAAAACATCACAGAGGGGAGTGGATTCATCTGGGATGCCTAATGGAGTTGTTGGGGTCACTGTAGGACCAGGGATGGTTCTAGGGGTGGACTAACAGGGCCGTCACCCAGAGTGCTGGCACCTGGAGGGTGCCGCTGAGTCCCCATGGATTTTGTTATCACAGTCCTGGTGGCGGTGGCAGCAGCAGGTCCTAGCTGCAGCCACCACCTGTGAGTACCCCCGGGCCCCCCTACCTCTGACCCAGCCCACTGCACTGATTATGGCTGGGCTCCCCTGTGCTTGTGTTGCTGCACTGCAGTAATCAGGCATGGAGGGCCGGGGCCGGGATCACATGACCCAACACAATAAAGTTTGTTTATCCTATCATGTGCTGCATGCATGACGTCACGAGCGCGCTGAAGAAGAAAGAGACTGTCCGTGAGGAGCCTGCAGCCGTGAGGAGCAATAAAGAGAAGGTTCAAGTATGTGAGTATAAAAAATGTATTATCCAATGCGCTGTTATTTGAAGCAGCCAGTAGGGGTTGTCAGTCCCGATTAAATATATATTATATACAAAGATGTATACCGGCGCTAAATAAAGTTGCTGTGTTTAATTAAAGCATAGACAAGTGTGCAATTGATCACATTTATTTTATCATATACATATTATCATAAAAAATATTTAAAATACCATAGATAGAGTGTAGTATAGTTAGGGAGCAATAAATACAATGTCCAATATATCACTAATATGGGACTAATAAATCCATGGGTGGGACTCTACCATTGGGAGTGTGGTATAATTCCACAGGCAGGGTCCAGCAAATATTTACCAAGTGCATTGTCCTAATAGCTCAGTCCAGATGGTAGCTCCTGTGTCCAAATCCTGTTGGTTGATCACAGAGTGTAGACTGGATAGGACTCACTTGTAGCTGTTTCCCTTTGATGATAATGGTCGTTGTCCCGATAATCATGTGTCCAAAATATCCCAGATGGTAGATTGGTGTTGTCCCCAAGCGATAGGCAGTGAAAATGAGGCTTAACGCGTTTCGCTGGCAATTGTATGTCCAGCTTCTTCAGAAGCATATCTCCAGTGTATTCCTCATGCTCCTTAAATACCCTATTCATTTTCAATTAGGGCAAACAGCTGAGTACCAATTAAAAAATAATCCATTGCACACATGTCTTTTAATATAAAATATATACATAATATAATCACCATTTAAACTTACGTTAATGAAGGCAATCCTAAGTATGTTTAGAACCAAAAATATATATTAAAACAGTAAAGGAACATTTAGATCGAGTCTACCTTATTCTTATGCACTTCCTGGTTTCTTCCAATCACATGACCACCACGTGATCCGGTAGCGGGTCACGTGGTATACTGTGAGCGGATCAGGTGGTGCATAGGTTCTTCCGTGTTTTGTATACAGTGCTGCTAAGCAACACTCCAACATGAGTTGATCTATACTGCGTTTGATGTCGTGATCGTCAGATATTGCGGAAGTGAACCGGATGATGCATAATAGCCATTCATCTATGGATAACACCTGTTGCTAAGCAATCCACCCTATACAAATACTGTTATTTGCAATAACAGGGTTAACGCATTTAGCCTTAATTGATGATCTTTAACTCATGGTATCATATTAATATACTATACAATGATGAATCTCCATATCTATACATAAGATAAGTAATATAATACATACATTTAAATGTTTTAATGTTGTTTAAAAAAAAAAATTATTTATATATATATATATATATATATATATATATAGAAATAAACATATATATAACATAGGTCATAAATAAACTTGATTGGTGAAATTGATATGAGCCCCATACGTTCATTAAAGATAATATTCAATCTATACCATTGTTAAAATATATTAGCAACCTCAAAACATAATTAAATAAGAATGTCCATAAAATATAAGAAATTGGTAAAGTATAATGATGTGTCATGCCTATCTACATATTATTTAGATAGTCTAGATATTCTATCTAATGTAAGTCTATGCCAAATGTTGATCTAGGTATAATAAATATATACATGGTAAAGAAGATTACGTACGAAAGATATACCAAAATATATCTTATAAACCCTAATAAAACACATCTAATATGTCATATTACAGAATTTAATTCAATAGTTTCATTTAGCCCATTTGGATATAATGAATCAAATTGTAGTGTCCAATAAACTTCTTGTCGGCAGAGTCTATTGTACCTATCTCCTCCTCGAGCTGTTTTAGGTATCACTTCTAGCCCCATAACAGAGAGACACTTGGGGTTACTACCGTGTGTTTGAGCATAATGACGGGAAATACTGTGGTGTGGATATTTGTTTATGATATTTCGCCTGTGTTCCCCAAAACGAACCCGCAAAGCTCTAGTTGTGCGACCTATATAATGTAGTCCGCAACCACAAGTCAGAAGATAGATAACATAACATGTTTCACAATTAATGAAACTTTGAAGATGATATTGTTCTTTTTGTGTAGGGATGGAAATAATGGTCGTCTTTCTATCCATGTGAGTACACATGTTGCATCTTGGTTTCCCGCACTTATAGAAACCAGACGGTCTTTGAACTAGCCAAGTTGTATCTTTTTCAATCTCTGATGTTGTTAAGCTTTTCAGATTTTTTAGATGACTCGGTGCAATTATTGTTTTTATTGATTTATTTTTTCTATATATAATTTGTGGATCTACTGGTAAAAGATTACCTAAAATCTGATCATGTCTTAGGATCTGATAGTTACATTTTATAATCCTTTTGATCTCACTTGCTCGATTATTAAATTTACATACAAACGCCAAATCATTATAAATCGTTTTCTTATTTTCACGAGATTTATTTAACTGGAGTAAGTTTTTTCGTTCCATCCCCAATACATCTACGTAAGCTTCATCCAATATATTTTTTGGATAGCCACATTTGATAAAAGAGTCTAACATATCTTTTGCCTGTGTTGAAAACGTATTAACATCACTACAATTGCGTCGAAGACGCATTAGCTGGCCTTTTGGGATATTTGTTTTCCATGGGTTGTAATGAGCACTGTTGTAATGTAAATATGAATAAGTATTAACATTTTTGACATAATTAGAGGTTATGATCTGATTATCCACAATACTGAGTGTCACGTCCAGGAAATTAGCACAGGTCCTGTGATAACAGTGAGTGAAAGTTAAATTATAAGAATTGTGATTTAAAGAATCAACAAAAGAAAGTGCTGAACCTAGATCCCCATCCCAAATAATGAAAAGATCATCAATATAACGGCCATAGAAGACCAGAGACGCACCCCACTCGCTCCCCCACACATGGACGTCCTCAAAGTCGCCCATGTATAGGTTCGCATAGCTGGGTGCGAATCTGGTCCCCATGGCCGTTCCCATCACCTGAAGATAAAATGTGTCTAAGAAAAGGAAATAATTGTGAGATAAGATAAATGAGATGGAATTAAGAAGAAAGGATTGGTGTGTCTCACTGAGGTCGCCATCCAAAAGAAGATGTCTTTTAATCACTTCACATCCCTTAATATGGGGAATGTGTGTGTATAATGCCGATACATCAAGTATGAGGAATGCATAAGACTCCCTCCACTTGATAGACTGTACCGAATTTAAAAAATGGGTAGTGTCTTTCAGATGCGACCTCAGTGAGCACACTCTAGATTGTAGAAAAGAATCCACATAGAAAGAAAGATTGGAAGTGAGGGAATTGATACCTGAAACTATAGGACGACCAGGAGGTGATGAAAGTGATTTGTGGATTTTAGGTAGACAGTAAAATGTGGGAATGGTGGGAAAGGAAGGGTACAGGAACCTGTGCTCTTCCCTGGACGTGACACTCTGCTCATATGCCTCATCCAAAAGAGTCTTTAAGGCCATCTGGTATTCTATCGTTGGATCCTTAGTCAATATTTTATAATATCTAGAATCCTGTAACTGACTATGTACTTCTGTGATATAATCCTGTCGGTTCATAACCACCAAAGCTCCCCCCTTATCAGCTTCCTTTATGATAATAGAGGTATCTTTAGTCAGGGTTTTAAGAGCTCTCTTTTCCTCCTTAGACAAGTTGGACTTGAATTTATTTTGATTATGTGAAGTTTGTGTACACAGATTCTTAAAATCTTCTAAAGTTATTTTATAGAATGCTTTGATGTTGCTATTCTTCGCACTTATCGGAAAGAATTCTGACTTAAGTTTACATCGATTAGAGTTCCTCTGTGTGTCATAGATCTTGTCTATCTTAGGTGGATCCATATCTGCCGTATTATTTTCCACCCATAATTCCTCCAAAGAGCACAAGAGTGCATCATCTGTTGCATTCAAAACTATCAGACTTGCAGTGTCTTTTGATTTGTTTAAAGACTTGTTGGCGAAATATCGTTTACGACATAAAGTTCTTATATATCTGTTTAAGTCGACAAACAAATCAAACATGTTGGGGGTACTGGTTGGAGCAAAATTCAATCCCTTACTAAGGAGACTCAGTTGGCTTTTATCTAATTGTTTAGATGATATATTGTATATATTTTTGGGAGGATCTATCATTTGGTGATTTGAATCTTTTATAATCTTTTTATGGTCTTTCTTACTCTGTTTCCCCCCTCTTGTTCCCCTGAACTTGTGTCTCTTTGTCTCTTCGGGGTGTAATTGTCTCGGTGGGCTTGAGGTATTGGTGTGTCCTAACTGTTGTATCTTGGGTGATAATCTAAAAAATCCTGATTTATTCTTTGTTCTTTTTATTTTCTAGGATCAGATTGTTTCCTAGATATTTCATGATTTGTTACTTTTACATTACTAATATTTTTCCTCCTTGCACCCATGGTATTTGGAGAGGGGTTAGTATTTTCCTTATATTGTTCTCTATGGGATCCAGATGGTATATAGTTGGTCTCTTGATAATCAGTTACTTCAACATTTGGCCTAGATCTACCTTTATATTGATGGTCTCTGACAAAATTACTAGGATTCATACGTCTATAGGGTCTCTTGTTATCATGTTTATTCCTATTCCTAAAATCTCTTATCTCATCATTTTCATAATCATTTAAATATCTTACAAATTTCTTTTGTTTCGTTTCTATAAGGTTTTTCTCAAAACTCATTATTCTTTCATTAATCCTTTGATCTTTCTCTTTGTATTCCGATAATGTAGTATATTTATCTAGCAATGTTTTCACCAGTTCCATTTCTTTTTCAATCTGTTGAATTTTATTGGTTCTAAACTTTATAATTACTTTCATCAGTGCTAATGAACAGTTGTCCAATAAATCATCCCATTCTCGTTGGAATTCAATGTTACCTTGGAATATGGATGATTTAAATAATTGCAGGCCCCATGGGACCATCTTCTTATCTATATATTTCTGCAAATTCATACTGTCCAACCAATTTCTCGATTCTGTTTTCATTAAGTCCTCCAATTTAAAGAAACATCTAGCATTAAATTCTTTAGAAACATCATTTTTTTGTTCCTCGCATTGAGTAAAATAGGATTGCCTTCTATTCATTCTATCATTATAGTTAGAAAAACAGCAACTCATAACTGCAGCAGAGGATTGACAAAACTATAAATAGAAATATTAAAAATTTATTTCATCTATGGATAACACCTGTTGCTAAGCAATCCACCCTATACAAATACTGTTATTTGCAATAACAGGGTTAACGCATTTAGCCTTAATTGATGATCTTTAACTCATGGTATCATATTAATATACTATACAATGATGAATCTCCATATCTATACATAAATAAATAATATAATACATACATTCCATCTCATTTATCTTATCTCACAATTATTTCCATTTCTTAGACACATTTTATCTTCAGGTGATGGGAACGGCCATGGGGACCAGATTCGCACGCAGCTATGCGAACCTATACATGGGCGACTTTGAGGACGTCCATGTGTGGGGGAGCGAGTGGGGTGCGTC
The DNA here is from genome assembly GCA_031769625.1 of Taudactylus pleione. Taxonomy (NCBI): domain Eukaryota; kingdom Metazoa; phylum Chordata; class Amphibia; order Anura; family Myobatrachidae; genus Taudactylus; species Taudactylus pleione. The sequence goes on along the minus strand of JAUIMM010000065.1, from coordinate 19,963,683 downwards.
TCTGGTCTTCTATGGCCGTTATATTGATGATCTTTTCATTATTTGGGATGGGGATCTAGGTTCAGCACTTTCTTTTGTTGATTCTTTAAATCACAATTCTTATAATTTAACTTTCACTCACTGTTATCACAGGACCTGTGCTAATTTCCTGGACGTGACACTCAGTATTGTGGATAATCAGATCATAACCTCTAATTATGTCAAAAATGTTAATACTTATTCATATTTACATTACAACAGTGCTCATTACAACCCATGGAAAACAAATATCCCAAAAGGCCAGCTAATGCGTCTTCGACGCAATTGTAGTGATGTTAATACATTTTCAACACAGGCAAAAGATATGTTAGACTCTTTTATCAAATGTGGCTATCCAAAAAATATATTGGATGAAGCTTACGTAGATGTATTGGAGATGGAACGAAAAAACTTACTCCAGTTAAATAAATCTCGTGAAAATAAGAAAACGATTTATAATGATTTGGCGTTTGTATGTAAATTTAATAATCGAGCAAGTGAGATCAAAAGGATTATAAAACGTAACTATCAGATCCTAAGACATGATCAGATTTTAGGTAATCTTTTACCAGTAGATCCACAAATTATATATAGAAAAAATAAATCAATAAAAACAATAATTGCACCGAGTCATCTAAAAAATCTGAAAAGCTTAACAACATCAGAGATTGAAAAAGATACAACTTGGCTAGTTCAAAGACCGTCTGGTTTCTATAAGTGCGGGAAACCAAGATGCAACATGTGTACTCACATGGATAGAAAGACGACCATTATTTCCATCCCTACACAAAAAGAACAATATCATCTTCAAAGTTTCATTAATTGTGAAACATGTTATGTTATCTATCTTCTGACTTGTGGTTGCGGACTACATTATATAGGTCGCACAACTAGAGCTTTGCGGGTTCGTTTTGGGGAACACTGGCGAAATATCATAAACAAATATCCACACCACAGTATTTCCCGTCATTATGCTCAAACACACGGTAGTAACCCCAAGTGTCTCTCTGTTATGGGGCTAGAAGTGATACCTAAAACAGCTCGAGGAGGAGATAGGTACAATAGACTCTGCCGACAAGAAGTTTATTGGACACTACAATTTGATTCATTATATCCAAATGGGCTAAATGAAACTATTGAATTAAATTCTGTAATATGACATATTAGATGTGTTTTATTAGGGTTTATAAGATATATTTTGGTATATCTTTCGTACGTAATCTTCTTTACCATGTATATATTTATTATATCTAGATCAACATTTGGCATAGACTTACTAAGATGTCGTATGCCATTAGATAGAATATCTAGACTATCTAAATAATATGTAGATAGGCATGACACATCATTATACTTTACCAATTTCTTATATTTTATGGACATTCTTATTTAATTATGTTTTGAGGTTGCTAATATATTTTAACAATGGTATAGATTGAATATTATCTTTAATGAACGTATGGGGCTCATATCAATTTCACCAATCAAGTTTATTTATGACCTATGTTATATATATGTTTATTTCTATATATATATATATATATATATATATATATATTTTTTTTTTTTTTTAAACAACATTAAAACATTTAAATGTATGTATTATATTATTTATTTATGTATAGATATGGAGATTCATCATTGTATAGTATATTAATATGATACCATGAGTTAAAGATCATCAATTAAGGCTAAATGCGTTAACCCTGTTATTGCAAATAACAGTATTTGTATAGAGTGGATTGCTTAGCAACAGGTGTTATCCATAGATGAATGGCTATTATGCATCATCCGGTTCACTTCCGCATTATCTGACGATCACGACATCAAACGCAGTATAGATCAACTCATGTTGGAGTGTTGCTTAGCAGCACTGTATACAAAACACGGAAGAACCTATGCACCACCTGATCCGCTCACAGTATACCACGTGACCCGCTAGCGGATCACGTGGTGGTCATGTGATCGGAAGAAACCAGGAAGTGCATAAGAATAAGGTAGACTCGATCTAAATGTTCCTTTACTGTTTTAATATATATTTTTGGTTCTAAACATACTTAGGATTGCCTTCATTAACGTAAGTTTAAATGGTGATTATATTATGTATATATTTTATATTAAAAGACATGTGTGCAATGGATTATTTTTTAATTGGTACTCAGCTGTTTGCCCTAATTGAAAATGAATAGGGTATTTAAGGAGCATGAGGAATACACTGGAGATATGCTTCTGAAGAAGCTGGACATACAATTGCCAGCGAAACGCGTTAAGCCTCATTTTCACTGCCTTTCGCTTGGGGACAACACCAATCTACCATCTGGGATATTTTGGACACATGATTATCGGGACAACGACCATTATCATCAAAGGGAAACAGCTACAAGGGAGTCCTATCCAGTCTACACTCTGTGATCAACCAACAGGATTTGGACACAGGAGCTACCATCTGGACTGAGCTATTAGGACAATACACTTGGTAAATATTTGCTGGACCCTGCCTGTGGAATTATACCACACTCCCAATGGTAGTGTCCCACCCATGGATTTATTAGTCCCATATTAGCGATATATTGGACATTGTATTTATTGCTCCCTAACTATAGGGTACACTCTATCTATGGTATTTTAAATATTTTTTATGATAATGTGTATATGATGAAATAAATGTGATCAATTGCACACTTGTCTATGCTTTAATTAAACACAGCAACTTTATTTAGCGCCAGTATACATCTTTGTATCAAGTATGTGTGTCACTAGTTGTAGCCAAGAGGAGGAGAAGACTCAGTATGGAAGTTAAGTGCAAAGCAGTGAGAGGAGCCGCGGCCACCATAGGATGTGGGATTAGGTAATTTTATGACCTAATATAGGATGTGGATGGGGGAAGGGGAGCCATGTGTGGGATGTGGATATGGGAAGGGGACCACTGTTTAGGATGTTTAGGATGTGGATATGAGAAAGGGAGCCCTGTGTAGGTTGTGGATGGGGGAAGGTGAGCCATGTGTAGGGTGTGGATTGGGGAAGGGGAGCCATGTTTGGGATGTGGTAATGGAAAGGGGAGCCATGTGTAGGATGGGGTTAGGGGAGCCATGTGTAGGATGTGGATATGGGAAGGGGAGTCATGTGTAGGATGGGGGAAGGGGATCCATGTGTAGGATGAGGATATGGGAAGGGTAGTCATGTGTAGGATGGGGGAAGAGGAGCCATGTGCAGGATGTGGATATGGGAAAGGGAGCCATGTGTGAGATGTGGATATGGGAAGGAGAGCCATGTGTAGGATGTGGATATGGGAAGGGGATCCATGTGTAGGATGTGGATATGGGAAGGGGAGCTATTTGTAGGATGAGGGAAGGGGAGCCATGTACAGGATGTGGATGGGAGAAGGGGAGCATGTGAGGGTTCTGGATAGCAGAAAGGGGAGCACTGTGTGGGTTCTGGTTGGGAAAAGGGGAGCACTGTGTGAGATGAGAAAGGGGAGTGCAGTGTGAGGGATGTGGATAGGGGAAGGGGAGCGCAGTGTGTGGGATGTAGATGAGGAAGGGGAGCGCAGTGTGTGGGATGTGGATAGGGAAAAGGAGTGCAGTGTGTGGGATGTAGATAGGGAAATAGGAGTGCAGTGTTTGGGATGTGGAAGGGGAACACGGTGTGTGGGATGTGGACAGGGGAAGAGGAGTGCAGTATGGGATGTGGATAGTGGAATAGGAGCGCAGTGTGTGGGATGTGGATAGGGGAATATAAGTGCAGTGTGTGGGATGTGGAAGGGGAACACAGTGTGGAGATGTGGACAGGGGAAGAGGAGTGCAGTATGAGATGTGGATAGAGGAAGGGAAGCGCAGTGTGTGGGATGTAGACAGGGGAAGAGTAGTGCAGTATGGGATGTGGATAGGGGAAGGGAAGCACAGTGTGTGGGCTGTGGATAGGGGAAGGGGAGCGCAGTATGGGATGTGGATGGGAGAAGGGAAGCGCAGTGTGTGGGATGTGGATAGGGGAAGGGGAGCGCAGTGTGGGATGTTGATAGGGGAAGGGGAGCGCAGTGTGGGATGTTGATAGGGGAAGGGGAGCGCAGTATGGGATGTGGATAGGGGAAGGGGAGAGCAGTATGGGACGTGGACAGGGGAAGGGGAGCGCAGTGTGGGATGTGGATATGGGAAGGGTAGTGCAGTATGGGATGTGGATGGGAGAAGGGGAGCGTAGTGTGGGATGTGGATAAGGGAAGGGGAGTGTAGTGTGGGATGTGGATGAGGAAGGGGAGCACGGTGTGTGGGATGTGGATAGGGGAATAGGAGCATTGTGTGTGGGATGTGGATAGGGGAATAGGAGTGCAGTGTGTGGGATGTGGATAGGGGAATAGGAGTGCAGTGTGTGGGATCTGGACAGGGTAATAGGAGCGCAGTGTGTGGGATGTGGAAGGGGAGCACAGTGTGTGGGATTTTGACAGGGGAAGAGGAGTGCAGTATGGGATGTGGATAGAGGAAGGGAAGCGCAGTGTGTGAGATGTATACAGGGGAAGGGAAGTGCAGTGTGTGGGATGTGGATAGGGGAAGGGGAGCGCAGTATGGGATGTGGATAAAGGAAAAGGAGCACAGAGTCTGGGATGTGGATAGGGGAAGGGGATCGCAGTATGGGATATGGATGGGATGTGGATGGGAGAAAGGGAGCGCAGTGTGGGATGTGGATAGGGGAAGGGGATAGCAGTATGGGATGTGGATAGGGGAAGGGGATAGCAGTATGGGATGTGGATGGGAGAAGGGGAGCGCAGTGTGGGATGTGGATAGGGGAAGGGGAGCACAGTATAGGATGTGGATAAGGGAAGGGGAGCGTAATGTGGGATGTGGATAGAGGAAAGGGAGAGCAATATGGGATGTGGATGGGGAAGGGGAACGTAGTGTGGGATGTGGATAGGGGAAGGGGAGCGTAGTGTGGGATGTGGATAGGAGAAGGGGAGTGCAGTGTGGGACTTGGATAGTGGAAGGGGAAGCGCGGTGTGGGAAGTGGATAGGGGAAGGGGACCGCAGTGTGGGATGTGGATAGGGGAAGGGGAGCACAGTATGGGATGTGGAAAAGGGAAGGGGAGCGCAGTATGGGATGTGGATAGGGGAAGGGGAGCACAGTGTGTGGGCTCTACTGTGGTGTAACATTTATAAAATGAACTACTGTGTGGTGTAATGTGAATCGGTACTATTCCGTGGCCATGCCTCTTTCCCATTAGGCCACGCCCCTATATGTTTTTGTGCCGCCTTCGGCGTGCACTGTCCCTCTTTCAGGTACGGGGGCACCAAAGGAAACTTTCGCCCTGAGCTCCACAAGGTCTAGAACTGGCCCTGTTGGACCTTTGGACCTTACAGCAGAGTGCGTTGGGTAGAAATGTGACTCAGAAAGCCTGTTCTGGGCCTCCCACTGGATGGATTTGGGTGACATCACATAATAAAAAATCTTATAAATTTGAAGAATTAAACCCGTGCAATCCAGGTACTGTAGCTGTTGGCAGCACAGATGGTGTAATGGTTAGCATTACTGCACTGAGGTCATGGGTTCAATACCCTCTACGGCCCTAACTGTGTGGAGTTTGTATATTCTCCCTGTGCTTGCGTGGGTTTCCTCCGGGTGCTCCGGTTTCCTCCCACACTCCAAAAATATACTGGTAGGTTAATTGACTCCTAACAAAATTGTGTGTATAGTGACCATAGTGTGTATGTGTGTGAGAATGTGGTAGGGAATATAGATTGTAAGCTCCATTGGGGCAGGGACGGATGTGAATGGTAAGATATTCTCTGTAAAGCGCTGTGGAATATGCGTGCGCTATATAAATAACTGGTAATAAATAAAAAAAATATATATATATATATATATGTAAGTGTCTCTTCTGTGAATCAAGGTTGTTCACTATCACATTGAATGGTGTGCAGTCGGGAAGCCAGCGGACGTAATCCCGACGGCCGGCTTCCCGACTGCTTTATCCCGGCGAGGGTTAAATGACATGCGTCTAAATCTAGACGCCTGTCATTTTCACGACGCCAGGAGACCGGCGCCCGGCATCTCGATCGAAGTGATGCTGGGCGCTGCTGGGGGGGGAGGGTTAGGTTTAGGGCTCCCGGGGGGGATTTAGGGTTAGGCACCCCCCCCGGGGGACTTAGAGAGGGGATTAGGGTTAGGCACCCCTAAGGAGGGTTAGGGGGTGAGGTTAGGTTAGGAAATACTTACCTGGGGACAATCGGGATTTTCACCCATGTCAGGCAGCCACTGTCGGGATTTGAACTTGCGTCCGGCAGTTATTCAAACTGATTCCCATTGAATAGTACAGTGCTTGTGTTTCTCATTATAGTTTATATTGCAATTACGCCCACTGAGCTTCCTTTAATATATGCTCAACTAAAGTCTTAAAAATGTCCATTTTAAAAGACTTTTTCTTCAATAAATATCACCGTTGTTTATTGAAGAGCTATTTATATAGCACAAACATATTACACAGAGAATATTTCTGTCATTCACACCAATATGTTCACTATCACATGAACACACAGTAGGGTTCATTTTTTGGTCAGCACCTAATTAATATTAATATTTTTGGAGTGCAGGCATAAACCAGAGCACCCAGAGAACATACAAAATCCACTACAGGGCCATAACTATGGGTGTGCAAGAGGTGCTGTCTCCAAAGGCACAGGACCCTGGCAGCAGCATCGTTTCTGCCCCAGGGCACCTGCATTTGGCTTGCATGGTGCCTGGAATATCACCCTGCAGCCAGTGGTGTCACTGCAGAGTCACCCAGAGGATCCAAAGGAGCGGAACGCTCAGGCAGTGCTCTACTTCCTAATAGTGCCAGAGTCCCTACCCCCTAGACGTGATGTTATGATGTCACTGGTTTGAGGTGGAGGTGGCACAGGGCGGCATAGAGCCCTGCTCCACACAGATCGGCAATGACCAGGAATTGAACTCATGACATCAGTGCTTTGAGACAGTATATCTAACCATTATGCCAATTGTGACACAAAACTATTGTGCATGTTTAGCAAATCTTAAAAGCTTTTTTCATTGTCAAACCACAATATGCATTATTTAATTATGGTGACAGCAATGTTCTAGAAATAATGACATTCACATTATACAACATTCACAAATGGGTACATTTTCTAATCGTGTATGTACTGGTGGTGCATAGGACAATGATGAAGATGCTTGACGACTATATACAGTATGTATAGAAAGCATCCAAGAAAATAATGCTGGTGCTCAATTTACCTAGACTTTCAATTATTTTCTCTCACTCAAATAAATACTGCAATAAATGTGTCTCAAATTATTGGAACATTTTTTATATATTGTATACCAATTGAATTAAATATTGCAGTAGGTGTAATTAAATTTATTTTAATAGACAATTTTCTGTAGCAATTAGAATTAAACATATTCCAATAATCTGAATTGTACTGAGTTTTCTCTTTGCATTGGCGATATTTCAGTTTACTTACCACACTGTTAGTGAATCAGCTATCTCCAAATGTGACAAGAATGCATCAAACTCCTTTCTGTTACATTACAGGGGACTTCAAGAGGTCATACAGTGACCTTAACCACTGCAGTATATAGCAGTATAAAATTAAAATGATATAGGAATATCCTGGAAATACCATCAACAGAGAGGAAGATTAATGGCTTGTGTCACCTTGACAAAAAGGTTATTTGCACCTTTGAAACATTGTATTCCTGCTTATACGCACTGTAATAAATACAGGCTGACACTTTTTTATTTGCTGCATTGCTTGACAAGAGGCTTGCTGAGCATCAAAGACAGCGCTTCCACAATTCCTTATCCACATATTCTAGTTCAGAAGAATTTCTGAATCCCCTGAATAGATTTGTTCATCTCTACAGCAGGTTACAGGGCAGCTCCCGCTACTATACCACCAGGATGGAGTGTAGGATCCATGCCCCAAATATGCTGCACAAACATCTGCAATGTTCTAACCCAGTTATCAATACAGTTCCTATACCATTGCACAAACTGTATACCAAATATAGTAGAACTACCGCATCATGCCACTACACGGTATTCTGGGCCTGATTCAGAGCCGCTCGTAAGCGGCCGCTCGTTCGCTCCGAGCGATGTTCGCACAACTGCGCATGCGTCTGGGTCATAATGCGCATGCGCCTACCAGCCATTGCGGTCGGAAATCGAGCGCTCGCAAAATAGCGAGTGCCTGCTAATTTGAGTGACAGGATGAGGCGTTTGTGGGTGGTAACAGGGGAAGGTGCTTGAAAACGGGGAGTGGAGATCCGAACGCATGCGTGCCAAACGGTCAAAACGGGCGTTTTAAGGGCGTGCATAATTAACAAAGCAGCGTCATCAACCACGTCACTTGGTTGTTTCGTTTCTTAGCCTGAACTGTTCGCATGATTGCGGTAGGAAAATCCAACCACAAGCACTGCGAGCAGTTCAGACGCCTTTCGATGTACTCGATTAATCTAATAAATAGCGGAGATGACGTAGGATGCGAGAGCGGCCAGGGGGCATCTTTACAAAATAGCGAGCGCATGTTTCGTTCGCTCGCTCAGACTTAGAGGCGTCAACAGACCGCAAAGAGCGAGCGCTCAATTAAAATAGCCGGACCCTTTTTCTGAACGAGTGAGCGCAAATAGCGTCTGGCTCTGAATCAGGCCCTCTGTACTGACTCTGTGATGGCAGACTAATGGTATATTTCTGGCCCATGGTAATTGGAATATATAGAATTTAGAAATGGTTTTATTACTGCACGTGGGAACATAAATTCATGAAAGAACGTACAAACTCTATGCTGCTGTTTACAGTTAAGCTCTACATATAATAATAGTTAAGCTCTACATATAATAATAAAGTAATAATTAAAATTATTTTATTTATATAGCACTTTTCTCTAGCAGGATTCAAAGTCGCTTCAAAAGCATCAAAAGCATAGCACAGACATGTAGTATTACAGCACAATGAAAACAGGCTAAAAAACAATAAACATAGTGAATGAGTACACAAGCTGCGTATGGCATCGCAGTGGATAATTTAAGCACACCCATGCAATGGCGTTCGAACGCCATGGCATGCTTGCGTTTCGCCGACCACACCCCCGTCACCACCCCAAATGGTACTTCCTGTCAATCACTGTGCGATGTGTCTGCGTAGCCACTGTGATCGCAGTCCCGATTGCAGTGGAGTGTTTGTGCACTGCGATACATGCGCAGAACGTCACAATTGTCCGATTGCGTGCGTATTCACAGTTGCGATCCTTCCTGCATCAGACCCTTAATGTAGGGTTAGTGCAGTCATTTTGGGTAATAAATTCCACAAGTTATAAAATCCACCCACGTAAGGTACCAGTTGAGGCAGCTATTTTGGGCACACTACATAGGTTACCCTGGGTAGAATAAGCAAAACATAGAAGAGATGACACAACATGGGGAAGTTGCAGCATACTAAATGTAGAAGCAGAAACCTTACATATCCATCAGATGCAAGTATTTTGCATCCCATCCACAGGCGTACCAGTCGAGGCAGTCATCTTAGGCACACTTAAAAGGTTACAATGTTTGGGATAAGCTATACAAAAAACAATGACACTGGTAACGGAAATGTTTGTAATATGATACGCACCGAATGAATAGATCAACGTGTTGTTCACCCTGCCTGAGAAAGAACCATCTGAGGCAGCCATCTGGGAATACAAGCACATAAAATGCAGTATTGCAAGAATAGTGACAGCATTGTAAATTAAAAATGATGGCCCTCATTCAGCAAGGTCCTGCATGATCGTATGCAGAGCGGCAGTAAACTGTCAGTGATTGACAGTCTACTGCCATTTGTGGGCGGGGAGAGGGCGGCAACAGCCTCAGTTTCCCAAAACAGAGGTGTGTAGCAGCCGTTGGGAGGGAGGGAAGAGGCCTGGATTTTCCTCTACTACTAATAATAATGCTGGCTTGCGTGACCCATGGTCACTCAGCCAGCCAAGGATTACGCAGATAATCCGATGCTGCATCCAATGACGGAGCTCGGATCATTAATGCATGCAGGAAGTGTGATGCCTCTTGCTGCACTACCATAAAATTATTGAATGGAATGTGCATTCCTGAGCTGCAGTGTTTGAAAAATTGTTTAGTTTTGGGTTAGAAATTAGTACAAAGGGCCTGATTCAGAGCTGAACGCTCTGACCAGAGCGCTCGCTCTGAATCAGGGCCCTCCTACCATTTTTTGGAGCGTCCTCATGGACGCTCACATAGCTGTCGGTTACCACCCACAGCTGTAGAGAGCGTCCATGATGATGGTCGCGATGGTCTTGACCATCGTGACCATTGGGCTTGCGATGGAGACCCTGCGGTAGGGTCTCGCTGCCGCAAGCCCTGGAGTGATTTTGGCTCTATCAGAGCCAAAATCACTCCCACTGACATCACTAGTGATGTCAGTGGGGCCGGCTTGAGATGGCAATCCCCTATGGTGCGAGACCCGGAGCGATGGTGAGGCAGTCGCTCACCGGGTCTCGTGCATGCGCACGATGGAGCTCCCTCCGTCATGCGCATGCGCAGTGGGGAACATTGAACCGCTTGCGAGCATCCTGCCGCTCGTGAGCGGGTCTGAATGACCCCCAAAGTCCAAATCCAGTTCAAAATCCGCTTCTAACTCCATGTTTCAGATGACATGCTTAAGATGCAGGCTAGGATGGCAGGCCAGGCCTTTGTGTGCAGGTTTTCAAAAAGTTCTCTTTTGTAGGAGATGCTGGGCCAGCTGGTACAGGGGGTGGGAGTGTTTGAGCAGTTGTTCAAAAAGCTAATTAAGGGTGGGGGAAGATGCAGCCTCACATTTGTAAAACAAACTTTCAGTACAGACTATTCTTCCAATGAAAAGCATCAGGTATGGAAGATGGAATTAATATACCTGTAAAGAGCTGAGAGATGGTATCAAAACTCTACTCCAGTTCTAACTCCATGCTTCCATATATTTTCCCTACAATAAGTATGATGTACAGCACATCTCTAAACTTACACAATGTGCTGCAATTCTAACAATGTTTCCTTTTGCAGTGGCCATAAACCTGATAGTCCATGCGAGTACGTTATTACATAGCAGGGAGTGTACTGCAGCATATGTGTTCTAGCACACAGAGGCCCTGAGTCAGAGCCGGACGCTCTGACAGAGCGCTCGCTCTGAATCAGGGCCGTCCTTCTTGTTTTTCAGAGCGGCCTCCTGGCCGCTCGCATAGCTGTGGGTGACCACCCACAGCTATAGCAAGCGGCCAGGAAGATCGTCACGATGGTCAAGACCATCGCGACCATTGGGCTTGCGACGAGACCCTTGTGGTAGGGTCTCATTGCCGCAAGCCCCAGAGTGCTTTCGGCTCTAACAGAGCCGAAAGCACTCCCACTGACATCACTTGTGATATCAGTGGGGCTGGCCCCAGACGGTAGGCGGGAACGCCTGGCCCCAGACGGTAGGTGGGAACGCCTCCATGTGGGCAGCCACTCCCCCGGCCCGCCCACCAAAGGGGGCATGCTGTCACTCAAAATTGACAGCAAGCCCCCTTTGGTACGAGACCCAGAGTGACGGATTACCTGCATGCGCACTGGGCCACCATCGACCCGCTTGCGAGCGCATAGCGCTCGCGAGCGGGTCTGAATCAGGCCCAGAGCCAAGTATGGTGGCAGAGACTTTCAACCTCCAAAGTATATTTATAGGGTTATATACTTGCCCACACTCTCCACTCTTGATAACACATTATAATATAATATGGCATACAGTATTATAATGTACAACTGAAGAGGCGAGTAGATGAAGGTATTATATTACATTTAGAAGAAACTGAGATATTACAGTTAAAGATACATTTGACATGAATTGGACATAGCACTTTTTCCATAAAATAAATCAGTATATAGACTACACACTTTTAAAATAACCTTGTTACGATGATCCCTTCAACCATTAAAAAAATGTTTTTTTCAGAAAGTCTCTTCAATTCTAATAATTACATTATAATATGTTAGAACCAGGAAATGTAATGAAATTGCTATAAGTTTAACTTAATGCTCAGACCACAGAAGCTGCCAACCAGCACTAGACCAGGGTCACCAGCAGGGGCGTCAGAATGATTTTGTGTTGGGGGGGGGGGATTATAATTTTGCCCCTCTTCCTTTCCTCTAGCTTACCTGTTGCTGGGTGGAGGTGTGTCGGTAGCACGGGAGAGGAGGAGGCCGGCACCATGGAAGAAGAGGACTGCAGGACCACCAGGGAGAAAAAGGTAACACCATAGTAGAGCAGGAGACAGTCTGGCAGGGGCTGTGCATTATAGCAATAGGCTGCACAGCCCCTGCACTGCATGGTGGTATTATTATTATTATTATTATTATTATTATACTTTATTTATATGGCGCCACAAGTGTTCCGCAGTGCCTTACATAGTACATAGAACTAATAGGTGAACAAGAAACAAGTAACAGGACAAGGACAGACTTATATACATTGCTGAAATAGTGATTAAAGCACTCACAATAAGCTGCCGGGAGTTGGCAGTCCCGTGTTAGGTGCCCTAATGGGGAGTACAGAGTAGAAGAAAATGTAAAGAGAAGCACATGAGGGAAGAGGTCCCTGCTCATGAGAGCTTACATTCTAAGGGGAGGGGCAGACAGACAGGCATGACACAGAAGGGGAAGATAGGAAGGAAAGAGTATGAGGTGGGTTAGGATGAGTGCTGAAAGGCAGAGGTGTAATGTGCTGTCTTTTAATTTATAGACATTATGCCTTCTCCTTCTCCATGCAGTGCAGGTGCTGTGCAGCCTGGTCAGGTTTAATGGTGTCCTCAATGCTGAGAAATACAGGCAGGTACTTATCCATTATGCAATACCATCAGGGAGGCGTATGATTGGCTCCAAATTTATTCTGCAGCAGGACAACAACCCCAAACATACAGCCAATGTAATTAAGAACTATCTTCAGTGTAAAGAAGAACAAGGCATTCTGGAAGTGATGATATGGCCCAACAGAGTCCTGATTTCAACATCATCGAATCTGTCTGAGATTACATGAAGAGACAGAATGATTTGAGCAAGCCTACAATACATCCACAGAAGATCTGTGGTTAGTTCTCCAAGATGTTTGGAACAACCCCTGCCGAGTTCCTTCAACAACTGTGTGCAAATGTACCTAGAAGAATTGATGCTGTTTTGAAGGCAGGGTGGTCACACCAAATATTGATTTGATTTAGATATCTCTTCTGTTCATTCACTTTGCATTTTGTTAATTCATAAAAATAAACTATTAGTTTTGCTCAGTAAAAACTAAACTAAACGTTTTGCATAGTACTGGATATATAATTGTTTTTCTACAGCTCAAACCTCAGCAGCTCCACCCCAGTTCCTGAACCATTGTTTCTAGAAAAACTACACTGTATGTATATATATATATATATATATATATACACATATATATATATATACATACACACTACAGTTCAAAAGTTTGGGGTCACTTAGAAGTTTCCTTATTTTTGAAAGAAAAGCACTGTTTTTTTCAATGAAGATAACATTAAATTAATCAGAAATACACTCTATACATTGTTATTGTGGTAAATGACTATACTAGCTGCAAACATCTGCTTTTTGAAGGGATATCTACATAGGTGTATAGAGGCCCATTTCCAGAAACCATCACTCCAGTGTTCTAATGGTACATTGTGTTTGCTAAGCACGTTAGAAGACTAATGGATGATTAGAAAACCCTTGAAAACCCTTGTGAAATTATGTTAGCACAGCTGAAAATGAGTTTGCTCATTAGAGAAGCTATAAGACTGGCCTTCCTTTGAGCTAGTTGAGTATCTGGAGCATCACATTTGTGGTTTCAATTATACTCTCCAAATGGCCAAAAAAGGGAACTTTTATGTGAAACTCGACAGTCTATTCTTATTCTTAGAAATGAAGGCTATTCCATGCGAGAAATTGCCAAGAAACTGAACATTTCCTACAACGGTGTGTACTACTCCCTTCAGAGAACAGCACAAACAGGCTCTAACCAGAGTAGAAAGAGAAGTGTGAGGCCCTGGTGCACAAATGTGCAAGAAGACAAGTACATTAGAGTCTCTAGTTTGAGAAATAGTCCTCAACTGGCAGCTTCATTAAATGGTACCCGCAAAATGCCAGTGTCAACATCTACAGTGAAGAGGCGACTCCAGGATGCTGGCCTTCTAGGCAGAGTGGCAAAGAAAAAGCCATATCTGAGACTGGCCAATAAAAGGAATAGATTAATATGGGCAAAAGAACACAGACATTGGACAGATTGGAAAAAAGTGTTATGTACAGACGAATTGAAGTTTGAGGTGTTTGGATCACACAGAAGAACATTTGTGAGATGCAGAACAAGTCAAAAGATGCTGGAAGAGTGCCTGACGCCATCTGTCAAGCATGGTGGAGGTAATGTGTTGATCTGGGGCTGCTTTGGTGCTGGTAAAGTGAGAGATTTGTACAAGGTAAAAGGGATTTTGAATAAGGAAGGCTATCACTCCATTTTGCAACGCCATGCCATACCCTGTGGACAGCACTTGATTGGGGCCAGTTTCCACCTCCAACAGGACAATGAGCCAAAGCACACCTCCAAATTATGCAAGAACTAATTAGGGAAGAAGCAGGCAGCTGGTATTCTGTCTGTAATGGAGTGGCCAGCGCAGTCACCAGATCTCAACCCCATTGAGCTGTTGTGGGAGCAGCTTGAACGTATGGTGCGCAAGAAGTGCCAATCAAGCCAATGCAACTTGTGGGAGGTGCTTTAGGAAGCGTGGGGTGAAATTTCTTCACATTACCTCAACAAATTAACAGCTAGAATGCCAAAGGTCTGCAATGCTGTAATTGCTGCAAAAGGAGCATTCTTTGACGAAAGCAAAGTTTGAAGGACAAAATTATTATTTCAAATAAAAATCATTATTTCTAACCTTGCCAATGTCTTGACTATATGTTCTATTCATTTTGCAACTCATTTGATAAATAAAAGGTCAGTTTTCATGTAAAACATTAAATTGTCTGGGTGACCCCAAACTTTTGAATGGTAATATATATATATATATATATATATATATATATATATATATATATATATATATATATATATATATATATATATATATGGAAAAGCTGCACAGCATAGTGAAGCATAGTCATGACATCTAACATTTAATAATATCAATCATAAAAACACACATCAAGATTAAAATGTATCAGGGTAAAAGCTTTGCCTACCAGTGATCCTAGGTCTGACATTGTAGCATATATTTTGCTTCTCAGTTAGCATGTAAGTTACTTCAACTGTTTATTTATGGGTTTTAACATCCCTATTCATTACATATCAAATTGTCCATATCTATAGTGTCTCTCATAAGATGGTCACCATATAAAATGTATTGCAGTGGCTATTTTATTAGTTAGCTTGCTGGTCTAAATTGTCCTGCAAAAGGCAGACACCATTTTTTTGGTTTGTTTAAACAAAACATGTTTCTATTAATATATTATACAGGTAAGTTGAATTTTTTTATATAGTTATACTTTAAATAGAGACATCATGGATAGAAATTTTATATAATTCTTAGTTTCTTACAAAATATATTTAAAATTAAAAAATACATTTAGGATTAAAATACACAGAAAACAATACATTACTACACACTAAAGTATGAAGTCTACGTCCGTAACCTCAATATTCATATTAAATATATAAACAACCAGGTGTGTCTCTATTATAGATGAATTGCTCTTAGATATTCTGGGTAAATATTAATAATATAAATTGATTATCATAAACAGGGGTATCTAATGTGACCGCTATTAAACCATCATCTTTTTTATAGTTACACACCAAATTTAGGAGAACTTCTTTAGGAAAACTCTATAAAGAAAAAAAAAGTACTTAGTATTACTAAGACCTCATAAACTAATATAATAATTCACATAAATAGTGTCACATGGTGCTAAAACAACTTATGTTAAAATTCAAAATCAATAAAAACATGTGCATTTAATAATGTTTAGAAGGTCATACCAAAAGCAAAGTATGTATTCCAAGGCAAAATTACATTTCCGTATTTCCAAGCCAGCAACATATTTCCCTACAACAGTTTAAAAGGTATTTAGAAATAAATTTAGACCGGAGCATCTGTATTTTAGACAGTCATAAAGAAGAAGCTTAAATTGTTTTTAGCCAAATAGCCTTGTTCAGCAGACCATGAGAATATTAATCAACTAGATGTTACAGCTTAGAGTATATACTCAAGGATATTACAGAATTATGTGTTCCTTCCTGGTTGTAACACTCATAAAAAAAGCATTACTCATTTGCCAAATTTAGAAGCTTAAGAACCAGTTAAATAACATTATTTTTATTCCCTCTAACACCATTACATTAATAAAAATGAACTTGAAGGGACATTTTCATTGGGATGTTCATTTGTTCATTGGAAGAATTGTCACTGAGCAGAGAGGATATTAGATGGTCTCAGAGCCTGGACCAGTGCGTTTTGACAGGCATATAAATGTGCACTGAAAAGGTGTGTTTTCATAATCAGCAATATTTCATTCTAATAATTATTTCAATGATTACTATATTTTTTTGTAGTATACATTGGCCAAAACTGCATTGGAATTTAAACTGTATCATTGCTCAAAATATAGGAAAAGCAGATGACAGCCCTTAACTGTCTCCCCTTAACTGAAGCAGAGTTGAAGTCTAATGCAACACTGTATGGCTCAAGAGCTGTTCCTTCTGGTGGTTTCTTCTTACAATAAATACTATTATTTTTCAATATTTTACACATTTAATAAAACCCCCCACAAAAAACAGCCATTGAAACAAAATAAGTTTGAAAGGCTGGGCATATGCTGCCACCCTGTCATCCCCCACATTTCATAGGGTCCAGCTGGTCGTCATAAACTCTGCTTTCATTGACTATCTGGTGCCACTCATTCAAATCAGCCACTCATCAAATGCTGCAATGTTTGTATGTTTAAAAAGTGCTTGTCCGGTGACACAGTGTTTAGACTGGTACAGCGTTTGCACTGCATTTCAAAACCTGGAAGTTGTATGGATGAATGGGCACACGAAGCCGAGCGATGTTATTGATCACTCATGTTCAGGCCGCCATCAGAAATTGTGGGGCCTGGGACAGACCAAAGAGGCGCCCCCCCACCCCCAGCCCCCATTATACAGAGCCATTGTCTGCAACCAGCTAATATACTCAGACAAGCCTGATTGAATTTTTTAAATGTAATTTTCCATCTCTAAGTGTATGTTTTTGCTGTGATGTGAATAAATGTTATTAATTGCTACACTATGAGAGTATCCCTCTCTCCTTTTTTATTGTGTTGCGTGGAGTTAAAAACCACATGTTCTAGGTGGTAGAAGATTCGCCATTGTGGATTCAAGAAAAGACATAAAATTAAATGCCTATTAAATTAGATTAATACGGTACACATTTATTAGTCAGTAGTGTACCGTATTTGGTTTATTATTCTGCACTATAAGGCACTTATTCTCACTCTTTTGTTTTTCATATATATATATACATATATATATATCCAGAATAAATCAGAGTGCACTCACCAGGCTTGATTTTTGAATGATTACAAATATTCAATGTTTATTCTTCCATAGATGCAATAAGACAGTTGTCCCAGGTCGATGTTTCAGCCCATACAAGGGCTTTTCTCAAGACCCACAATCTGCCACCATAGGAACAACCATAATGTAGATGCAGCCCATACTAGGCAGCTGCCCGCTCTTTTATACTTAACACATGTAATGCAACAGGAAGTGACGTTATCATCACTAAGTGACGATTAAAGGTCACCTCCGCTGTTAAAACACGCTCAACCACAATAGTTGTATTCCAAATAAGTCTCAGCAATAAGTGCTCACTAGATTTAATAACACTAGTAATTGATGAGGTTGGTCAGGAGTTACAAAGGGTTAGGGTTGACATCAGGGAATTTGAAAAAGAAAAAACAGCGCCCCTGTTGGCCGATAAGTCAGAGAACTGGCTTGAACGCCTACAGGGTCAATTGGATAAATTTAAGACTGAACTAATATCATTTAAAAGGAGGAAACTGGAAAGTGTTGAGTTGGATTATCAGAGGCACACAGTTTATTGTTGGCTCTCGGGTGAGGATAAGCATACTCGTTTTCCTCATAATAGGAGATTTAGGCGCTTAAATAGAGAAAACAATTTTGACAATCGTACAACACAGTCCTCATCGGAATCTGAGACCATCGATGAATTACCACCATCAGGATCCTCTTTTTTAGGTCCGAGTACGAGATCAAAAAGAGGGGGACAGAAAAACATGGGAGGCTGCAGCCAAGGAGAGGTGGGGGTAAGGGGCAAAGGCAAAACCAGGAAGGGACAGAGGAACTAATTTTTAATTTGTCCAAACATACTTTGAGCCCTGCTGAACATTCTTTACTGTCTAAAGGTCTTTCTTTTATCCCTACCCATTCTTTTGATTTATTTAAGATGGGGCGAAAACTCAGATTAAGAGAACATCTTGATAAAAGAGATGCAACTATAGACTATAGGGCCTTTAAGGTTTTTAATAAACTGAGTGCTTTTGATCCCATCTCTACCAATTCAAGTGTGAAAACATTTCTTAGAATGGTGGACCATGAGGTCAAAACTGATGTGACAAAATCAAAAAAAGGCTATGATAATCTGTCCCCTGATGAACGGCGGGCATTGAACTCTTTACGTAAAAACACCTCTATTGTTGTTAGGAGTGCCAATAAGGGTTGAGCTGTGGTCCTACAGGACTTTGAAAAATATGATGCTGAGATAAGAAGACAATTATCTGATACATTGACCTATATTAAGGTTGATTTCAATCCAATGATTCGCATCAAGAGAGAGGTTGATGTTCTCGTCGATATGGCTCTTAAACAAGGGTGGATTGATGAGAACATTGCTGAATTTCTCAATGTTGCACATCCAATATGTCCTGTCATATACACCCTCCCCAAGGTACATAAGTCCTTGATAGACCCACCTGGCAGACCGATTATATCTGCTAGGGGGTCTATCTTACAACCGATTGCACACTTCCTTGATTTTTACCTACAGCCTTTTGTTAAAAATACTGACAGTTATTTACGTGACACTGGACATTTTTTGGATGAATTGAAGTGTATTAAAAATATAGGTCCTGATACTCTGTTGGCTACATTGGATGTCGTATCGCTGTATACGATAATCCCACATGTTGATAGTATTGTAGCAGTAAAGGAGGCATTGATGCGAGGCCCATATGAGGGTCCCCCGATTGAATTTATCTGTGATCTATTAACTAAAGTATTGATAAATAATCACTTTATGTATCAGGGAGAATACTATATACAGGTAGCAGGGACCACAATGGGGTCAATCATTGCGCCCGCCTATGCAAATATTTTTATGGATAAATAAGAACAAGAACACATTTTGCGTAGATTTTCAGAAAATATCCTATATTATAGATGGTTTATAGATGACATTTTTTTGTTGTGGGGAGGTGATGCCGATTCATTTTACCACTATGGTTTACTATTTGAATGGGTTGAATAACCCTATACGGGTCACAGCATCAATTGATGCAGTTATGTTGAATTTTTTGGATGTGACTGTTATAAAAAGTGGGTGCACACTTGAGTATACCCTTTATCGGAAACCAACCGATAGGAACACACTATTGAGGGCGTCAAGCCACCATCCCGATTCCCTGAAATCGAACTTACCCATTTCACAGTTCGTTCGCATATTGAGAAATAATTCAGACAGCACAAGAGCAGAAGTCCAATTAGAGGAGTGCAAGCAGAGATTTATCCAAAGGGGCTACTGATCCAAAGTGGTAGCCAACTGCCTCACCAGGGCTAAAAATATATTCCATAGAAGACCTAAAGAAGTGAAGACAACCGATAAGTCATGCAATCGAATGATCCTTAGTACACGTTGTGACACAGGTTTTAAAAGTGTACAGAGGACAGTTAAGAAACACTGGCCATTGATAACCAGTGATACAGCATTCAAAAGGCTACAAGGTCAAAATCCATTGCTGAGCGTAAGGAGGGGACCAAATTTAAAGGATTCCCTCTTGAGACCAAATATGCAACCAACTAACGCAAAGGAGGAACATTGGCTAACCCAACAAAAGGGATGATATAAATGCCTTGGCTGTACGACATGCCATGGTATGACTACTGGCAAATTTTTCTGTCATCCTCATACAGGAAAGAGAATTTATCTCAGATATCGTTTCATTTGTCTGATGGATCATGTGGTATATATGTTATCATGCCCTTGCGGATTGATTTACATTGGGAAAACCATTCGTACATTTCAGGAGAGAATGAACCAACATAGGTCTTTGATCCGCTTGGCAAACATTAATGGGACTTCTGATAAACCTATAGCTCTACATTTTGTTTAGGTGAAGCACCAAATAGCTACACTTCGCTGCATGATTATAGACTGGATACCACCACTCACTAGGGGAGGTGATCGTGGTCTTGCATTGCTAAAGAAGGAAGCATGGTGGATACACCATCTGGACACCATTGCCCTGAAGGGGCTGAATGAGATGAACCCACTTTCAATTTTTCTGTGAGATCATATACATAGTCTATTATGTGATCTCATTATTCAGTTGTGAACCACGGTGTTCGGATCGGCACTTTAAAAGCGATTCTATTTTGCTAACACTGTCCTTTATGGGCGATTTTTCCTTAATTGGTGATCAGGCTTATGGAATTAAGAACTAATAAATGTAATTGTCTATGTTATGTATATGTTAAATGTTGTGGTGTTGATGTATTGCTATGCATTTGAGACCCTTTTTAAACAGCTGCCCGTACTATAAGCTAATGGTTTTTGTGTTTAGATCGCTACATGATTTCTGTATGAGATCTTGCTTCCTTAGTATGTGGCTGTGGAACGCAAGCTAGCATTGGGTTGCTAGGCATTGCGTTCCAGCAATTTTAAGTCACCGGATGTGACATGTGTTCTGGTGCTCCCCGGCGGCTGAGCTCCGTGAGAGGAGTGGGAACCAGCGGGACCCTGGTATTATGGTGTATCTAGATGGTGTGAGGAAACATTGCTGAGACTTATTTGTAATACAACTATTGTGGTTGAGTGTGTTTTAACAGCGGAGGTGACCTTTAATCGTCACTTAGTGACGATAACATCACTTCCTGTTAAGTATAAAAGAGCGGGCAGCTGCCTAGTATGGGCTGCATCTACATTATGGCTGTTCCTATGGTGGCAGATTGTGGGTCTTGAGAAAAGCCCTTGTATGGGCTGAAACATTGACCTGGGACAACTGTCTTATTGCATCTATGTAAGAATAAACATTGAATATTTGTAATCACTCAAAAATCAAGCCTGGTGAGTGCACTCTGACTTATTCTGGATATTATGGCATTTTCCTTGGTGGACTAAACCTGAGTGTATTGGCTCCCCAGCAGCTGCATGTCTATATATATATATATATATATATATATATGCAGTATATATCATATTCACACATACAGAACCACAATGTCTGTCATTCACATAAATTAAATCTGTAGCTTTCCCTGGTGCCCTCTAACTCACTTAATAGGCTGCACTCAATGTAAATCCCCCTCAGTCTCCCTGTCCTCAATCCCCCTGTAACCACCCCTCAGTATCCCTGCCCTCACCCTCCCTGTAACCACCCCTCAATGTCCCTGCCCTTGTCCTCCCTGTAGACACCCCTCAGTGTCCCTGCCCTCACCCTGTAACCTCCTCTCCCTGTAACTCCTCACCATCCCTGTAACTCCCCTCACCCTCCCTATAACTCCCCCTCCCTGTAACTCCCCTCAACCTCCCTGTAACTCCCTCTCAGTGTACCTGCCCTCTCCCTCCATATAACTCCCCCCAGATCATCCAGCATGCCCATCCAATGTGATATTTTATAGGTTAAATGTCGGCCGCATCAGGAGGTGTATGCCCAGCCGCGGTAGACTAACAGACATTTCCCCTGTTCTTTCCCAGGGAAGGAATGAGGAAATCTCTCCTCCCCAGGGGCAGAGCGAAGATATCAGGGCCAATACACTGTGAGATGTCTTACAGTGTATGCCCGCAATATCTGCTGGGTGTCAGGCTGCCAGATAAAATGTCTGTCGGTCTGACAGGCATTTTAGTTGGAAGTGCATGCCCAGCAAAAGTAACACACTGTAAAATCACCCTCAATGACTTTCATCACACAAAACAAATAGGAAAGAGGGGCAGAACGGAAACAAAGACAGACATAGAGGGGCAGGAGAGCAAGAGGGGAAAAAGACCAAGATGGGATTGAAGAGAGAGACCCAATGTAGTGGGATTGGAGAAAAAGAAATAGTGGAGGGAGAAGAGAGATATGGAGAAGAGACAGAGCGGGAAGTGAAAGACGGAATAAGAAGGGAAAAGTGGGGAGGAGAAGCAGGGATGGAAGAGAGAGATAAGAAAGAGGCAGCGTTTAAAAAAATTAAAAAGAAAGTCAGGCAACGCCGGACATTATATCTAGTGTGTGTATATATATATATATATATATATATATATATATATATACACAGTATATTTTTAAATGTTTTTAGCTGTAATGTGCATTTTGAGAAATAGCTGAATCCATTCTAAGTATACTGAAGCCGGATTCCTCTCTTCCTCTCTTCCCCTCTCCCTCTCCCTCTCCCTCTCCCTCTCCCTCTCCCTCTCTCTCTCCCTCTCTCCCTCTCCCTCTCCCTCTCCCTCTCCCTCCCTCTCTCTCCCTCTCTCCCTCTCCCTCTCTCCCTCTCCCTCTCTCCCTCTCCCTCTCTCCCTCTCCCTCTCTCTCTCTCTCTCTCTCTCTCTCTCTCCCTCTCTCTCCCTCTCTCTCTCCCTCTCTCCCTCTCTCCCTCTCTCCCCCCCCAAGGGGTATATGTACTAAGCCTTAGAGAGACAACGTGGATGGAGATAAAGTACCTGCCAATCAGTTCCTGTCATTTTGCAGGCTGTGTTTGAAAAATGACAGGAGCTGATTGGTTGGTACTTTATCTTCATTCACTTTAACTCTCTCTAGGGCTTAGTACTGTGCATTGTGATCTGCAGTGACCTAGTCACTGATGCTGCTGTGTGCCGGTGCTGCCCGTGACTGAGGGCAAGGGGGAGACTGGGAGCTCCTCTCTCTATTCCGCTCTTCAGCACCTGCAAGTTGAAGTGGCGGCAACTAGTAGTTCTGCTGTGTTAGTCTGACAGGTCAGGTCAGACTTTTGTAGGGCGGCATAGGCAATGAATATGTGTTTTTTTTTCCTGTGAGGGCCATTACGTTTGATTTGTTTTTCCTGTAGGGGACAATGTATTTTATTATTTTCCTGTGAAGGCAAACCTCTAGTCGGGGTTGACAACACCAGGGCCACTTGCTTGTGTTGCCCCCACAGGCTGAAAGTTGCCAGCCAGCCCCTGTCTACAGTAAATATACTTTATTTCTGCAAGAAAAATCTATGGCGCAACACCTGGGCTCGACAATTTTAAAAGTTGTCAAAACTATTGTTTTATGAGATGGAAAAACTTATTAGTTAGTAGGAGAACAATTCTAAAGTAATAATTTCCCCTAGACTGGCACGAAAAAAAAAATCAGAGTTCTTAAAGTTTGTCGCCAACATCATCGAGCAGAAAAACACCACATGAATCACAAATTATTAATATGGATGAGGTTCCCCTATTTTGACCATACATGGAACTGGACCGTTAATGACATAGGGGAAATACAGTCTCATTAACCACCACAGAAATTGAAAAATCATCCTTCACATGCAGGCTGGTTTGTGCCTCAAATGGCGAAAAATGAAATACAGTGATCATAATCAAATGTAAAAATCTCCCAGAATGCAACTTTCCAAGAGCTATTGTAATTTAGGTAATTGAAAAAGGCTCAATACGCAAAACTATTCTGCTAAAATGGCTTCATGAAATTTGTCGCAAAAGGAAAAGGTACACCAAGTTGTATATGATTATCAACTTTTTTTAATCAATTATGATACAATATTGTTTGCTTATACTTTGGGAGTTGTGGTCTCAGGGCCTGATTCAGCAAGGAACGCAAAGGAGAGAATGCACGCACCCGTCCGCTGTGAGAATATGCTAATCAATGCATACGCACGGAGACAGCAGCATAAGATGCAGACGCCCAGCCCTATATTAAGCCGCCCATCTCCCTTTACTCAAAGCCTGATCAGTATGCAAGATAAGACAAAAACACACACTGAGGAAAAATCCTCACAAAGGCGCTAATGTGACTAACAAAATAAACGATTAAACACAAATTATTAGTATAAATAAAATCCCACTTGAATCATAACATGCGATTACTGTATTGGTAGCAGCTACTAACGGATAAGGAGCTTGGCCTTATCAAGTGTGGTTATAACAGATACAGCAAAAAAGAAAGAGCACTAACCATTAACAGTATCACAGTTTATTAATACCAACAATTCACTATACTATATATACCAATAAGAATTGCTGGTCACATAGACCTAATCACAATATTGCAAATATAAATACATAGATAGATAATTGAAAAATAAAAAATAGGAAACACAATATATAAAATCACTATTATATACGCTGCACATAAATGACCCAATTGAAATAATAACCACTAATATAGTAGTGGTACTGTGCAGCATATGTACATTGGAATACACATCAAATAGAACACAGCCTCAGGCGCCTGGAGACCTATAAAAAATAAAAATAAAAACTTCCTTCTATTAAAGAGTTGATGGATGGTGTTCCACAACCAACAATTAAAAATTCCTTGGCATAATGTCATAAAAAATATTGATAAGGGATAATTATTCCTTGGTTCTCTCTTGCTCTCAAAGATTAAGTTACAAGGTAAGATATTAATGAACCGGATCAGCAACATACGATTTACAATGTTGCAAAACTGGCAACAGTCAATAGGCCAGCCAGCTGAGTGCAGTATAAACTTAGATTGAAACAATGTGCCGCATTTAATGAATAACATTAATTCAGCAGATAGTCTGAAAAAAGTTCCATATTCTTTTAATCAATCAGAGTAATTCAACATAACCGGCAGGCAAAGCAACTCCCAGGGTAATTATTTGTATTTACCCTCCGTATAGGGCTCAATTCCACTATTAGCGTGGAAGAGACTTTTGGGCTAAGGCTTGTTAGATAAATGCAGCTTACCGCTACCACATGGGGAAACTCCAGAGGTACAGTTCTTACTCTGGGTCACAGTCTGGAGTGGAGCGTAAGCCTCGGCTGCTGTGCCACGGTGTACACCAAGTGCCGGAGCACCTTGATCGGCTGCCTCTCTGGCCAGATAATAGCGGCTGTAGTCCGGTCTTTAAAGAAGTTGAATAAGGTCCCGTCCTAGGTTGTAATGTTGAAGAGGGTGGAGCTTGACGCGTTTCTCAGCCACGGCAAAAAGGGGCTGTTTCCTCAGAAGTATTGTGATTAGTGTCTATGTGACCAGCAATTCTTATTGGTATATATAGTATAGTGAATTGTTGGTATTAATAAACTGTGATACTGCTAATGGTTAGCGCTCTTTCTTTTTTGCTGTATCAGTATGCAAGATAGCATGAACATTGGTAACATCGAGAACCATTGACCACATTTGCATAATAGTGGTTGACCAGACCTCGCATAGAATCTTGGCAACTTCCTGTGTGCACGGATTCTCATCACTGCGTCCGTTGCTGCACTGGTTTAATTATGGATGCCCCTAAAACGGCATCCCAAAGCACAGGCACACCTGCGTTCGCCTGACCACCCCCCATCACCACCCACAAACGGCACTTCCTGACAATCAATATCGGAAGGGGCCTGCATGCCCACTGCATGTAATCTGCCTACGCTTACCCGATCGCACTGGCTAGTTTATGCATGCGCAGTGAGATGCATATGCATGCGCAGTACAAAAACATCGGCCAAGTGTGTGCGTTCTCTCCTTTGCGATGTTGCTGAATCAGGCCCTCAGTCACAATAGTACTGCTATTTATTTATGTGCATAAAGCTTGTATTTTGCTGACACTAAAGGTGTTGGCAATGAGTGATATTTAAGAGTTATAGATAAGGGTGTTATTGCAATTGGATTATACTCCTTCCATAAAGGCATTTTCACTTTATGACCAGCACTAATAGCACTAATTTGTATAATTTACATAGCCCTAAGTCTCTTTATTTATGTCATTTTGCTCATTTGAACCTTGCTCCTATATTCTTTCAATACAGCAATGTTTGTTTTATGTGATGTTATAGAAAGGAAACCTTCACATTTGGATATATATGCCTTTAATTCTACAATAAACATGTGCACTTTGTGATTGGCACTGTTATACATGATGTGCACAGCCTCCAGTGATAATTCAGTGGGCAGTACTTTCTGTATTTGGATGGTTATAGAGTATGATTGCACGAGACAAACTCAAAGTCAACGATTAGCCCTATTTTATTCATACCTGATCCCTTTTATTGATGTACCTTAAGACATAATTGGTGTAATTGACATCAGGCTGTGAGTACATTTCATTTTGTTAAACAATACAACTTTACTCTTTTTAATTTCAGTTATTATTATTATTATTTCAGTAGTGTAACTCTCTCATTGTATGTTCCATGCCTAGAGTATAACATTCAACAGTAGAAGTCAAAAACTGCACAATGTGCCAATTTTACTGTTGTTTCTATGGGTAATATGTTCTTTACAAATCTCTCACTCCTCATTCAATGCCCCATGGTATAATGAGGTGCAGCAGAATTTACCAGTAGCAGACCTTACTTACTGTACCATGACTATTTCTTTATTACCATTTTAAAAAATGTACATTAAATTTGATGATTATAGGGCAATGTGCCTATATGTGAAGACTTGGTGTATTTGAATTATGCTCTACATGTGTTATATGGATTAGATATGTATTTGTTTAGTACTTAGCCACCTCATAGGGATTAAGGGGTTTTTCTATCCCGTATCCCTTGGCTACATCTTTTAGCACCTGCACTTTATTTAGCATTTTTTGTATTTTTGGTGTCTAGTGTAAGTTTATTTTATTTATAAGCATTACCATAATTGCAAGGACGGAATTGCAAACCTGCTTGCGTGCAGCTTTACAATTCACTAAGCTGAATTAGGACCTATGTGTGTATGCATGTACCCTATGTACTGTAAGTATGTATACATGTACTGTAGCATTCCCGCTAGGCTGTTTCAGCAGGGTGCCATGCCCTGTCCTATTTCTGAAGGGCAGAAACCACCTTGCCCTCGAACGCAGTGCCCCGCTGAAACAGCCTGCGGGTGGACTGTCCGGTGAGTGGGGATAGGCAGAGCAGTGGTCACCGCCGGTGAATGGATGCCGGGTATCCATTAACAGTGACCGCGGCGCTTGGGGGCTGCTCGGCTTGTCCGCAAGTGCCGGGCACGCCCCCAAGAGTGACGAAAAGGGGATATGTCATAAAGACACGCCCCCTTTTCATTGGTCACACCCTTTTTCAGGGGGCACGCGCCATAGGTGCGCACAAAATTGCCCTTGCTCTAGGTCCGGCACCCTGCCTGCCACCGGACCTACAGTGAACACTATGTACTGTACTGTATGCAGATATTAAACCCATGCAGCCTGGCATACAGTAACTTTGATTACGATGGCACACTGCATTTATTAACCTTATTTGTGTGCTAAAATTATAAGATTGAGAAGTGAAAAATAAACATAAATACCATATTAATATTATGAAATACAAACATAAACAAGAAACAAAGAAAAAACAGGCAAGGTTTGAAAAAGTTGCTTCCATGACTTCATCTAATATAACTGACAGAATGCTGCACATTTTAGTAGAGTAAAGGAGGGTAAAAAAAACCGTAATGGAAATTATTCACCTGGCAAAGCAATTGCTACTTGCAACACTCCATATGGCCTACCTTGATATGATACATTTATCACACTGTGCTGCCTTATGCACTGGGCAGCCAGGCTGCATTAATTTTTACCAAGGAAATTATTTGTAGCACAGTCACTTTTCTTTTTTCATTTTAATGTAGGAATATTTTCTATATTAATACCAGCAGTATTTTTTTTTTACTGTTTTTGTTGTGTATGGTCCTCATATATATTTAAAAACTGAAAAGATTTGTCTGTATTACAAATGATTGTTGCAGACAGTATTTTTATTGCAAACTAGTAGTCTGTTACATTATTTGTCTTCAGATTTGGCTATTTTAAAACATTCTCCTTATTGTTGTTTAACCACATCAGTGTTAATTGACAGTAATAAGGACTTCTTTCCAGCCACCCTCCCATACAGGCCATTTGTATGCTAAGCTCTTGATATAGTTGACTGGTGCATCTGCACTCCAGTCTCAGCCATTGAACTCTGCTGCTCCTTCAAAGTGATAGTTGGTATCTCTGTAGCTTCCCTTACATGTCTCTTTCTTGTTCTAATGCTGAGTTTTGAGTAGAGATGAGCGGGTTCGGATCTCAGAGATCCGAACCCACCCGAACTTAGGGTATCCGAAGCAGATCCGAGTCGGCTCAGATTTTTCCGCCTGACTCGGATCTCAAAATGTCATCATCCCGCTGACAGATTCTTGCGGGTTTTGTATTGTATAAAGGTCCCGCAATAACCGCCATTTTTCATTTCGGCTGTGGAGAGTGAAGAGGGAGGGAGCTGTGCTGCGCTGCTGTTGCATAATTGTGCTTGAAGCTGTGCTGCTGTTGTGCATAATTCTGAGGTTGTCCTGTCCCTAGGGGTTGGCTGGCTGTTGTCCATGGATGCTGGCTGGCTGTTGTCCAAGCCATACCATATAGGGGCTGGCTGTTGTCCTGTCCACAGGAGCTGGCTGGCTGTAGTCCATAGGGGCTGGCTGGCTGTTTTGAGGTTGTCCTGTCCATAGGGGCTGGCTGGCTATTGTCCATAGGGGCTGGCTGTTGTCCATATTAATCCATATAGGGACTGGCTGGCTGTTGTCCTGTCCATAGGGGTTGGCTGGCTGTAGTCCATAAAGGCTGGCTGGCTGTTGTACATAGGGGCTGGCTGGCTGTTCTGTTGTGTTGTCCAGGGTTGCTCTGTCCATCACGGGTGCTCTTATTCACCCCCAGTGTAAAAAAATCAAAAATAATTTTTAGTGTGTGCGTGTTAGCCACACCGCCAGTGTAAAACTAAAAACAATTTTTTTGTGTGTGCATGTTAGCCTGCCACACCACCAGTGTGAAAATAAAAACAATTTTTTTGAGTGTGCATGTTAGCCTGCCACACTACCAGTGTGAAAATAAAAACAATTGTTTTGAGTGTGCGTGTTGGCCTGCCACACCACCAGTGTGAAAATAAAAACATTTTTTTGTGTGTGCGTGTTAGCCACATTTACCAGCAACGTATGTGCGCAGGGGTGCTGTGCTGCCTGTGTCGTTTATCAAGAGGCTGCTGCTTCATTCAGGTGGTCTCCCTCCCAAGTGCCGCTAATAATTAAATTCAATCAATCATTCTTTTTTTGTGTGTGTGTCAGGGGTGCTGCCTGTGTCATTTATCAAGAGGCTGCTGCCTCGTTTGAGTGCTCTCCCTCCCAAGTGCCCCCCAAAAATTAATTCAATCAATCAATCTTTTTTTGTGTGTGGGTGTGTGTTAGGGGTGCTGCCTGTGTCGATTATCAAGAGGCTGCTGCCTCATTCAGGTGCTCTCCCTCCCAAGTGCCCAAAAAAATTTAATTCAATCAATCTTTTTTTGTGTGTGTGTCAGAGGTGCTGCCTGTGTCATTTATCAAGGGGCTGCTGCCTCGTTCAGGTGCTCTCCCTCCCAAGTGCCCCCCAAAATTAATTCAATCAATCTAGGGTTTTTTGTGTGTGTGTGTGTGTGTGTGCGCGTTATCCATGGCATCACAAAATGCCTCTGCTGAGATTTGCATAAACATTTTCAAAGGTGAAATTAGAGGATATGGTTTGAAAAATGGAATAAAGCAGCAAAAACTGTGTTCTCTGATTATAGTGTCCCCACTCCTAGTCCCTACGGCCCCTCTACCTGAATTTCAGCGAGGCAGAGGGGCAACTCCATGCAACCGTATTCCAGAGTGCAGCTGCTAATCCTGTAGCCCAGGTTAGAAGATGTGTAGGGGGTGTGGTGATGATATGGACTAAAATGGGAGCTCACATCCACTAAACTGAACAAAGAATCCCCAATCTAACAGGGAACGCAGCTGTAATTTATACACAACACAAGATGGGATGACGATATAGGCTTGTGTGATGGTATAATCTGGTGTGATGTATACATCATCTTCTTCACACAATATTAATTTGCCCCCATTGGAATCCACCATTACAGCTGCCTCTGTAATTTTTTTCACGTAATTGATGGTAAAGGTCTTTCTCATAGAATTTGTAGTTCATTTTGATGGGCATCATCTTTTCCACTGACAAGTTTTGCGGCTGTGCTGAAAACTCTCTCTGAGTACACACTGGAAGGTGGGCAGCTCAAGGAAAGCAAAGGCAGTTTTGTGTAAGGGCCTCCAAATTGCCTATTTTTCCTGTCAGTAATTATTTACATCTCTTCAGATCTGTGTCCATTGGGAAGAAAAAACAGTGTCTTCATCCCTTCTGGGATGAAAATCCACTCCCAGCAGCAGGCATGGCGCTCAAGATAAAACATAAGACTTAAACCTTCAATCTTAAATTTTGCATTTGCTACTCTGTTCCGCTTGTCCACAATATCTGCTCCGGTTAAGTGGACAGTGGGTACAATGGCAGTTTGAACTGAAGGCCACTAACTAACTATGAATTTTTAATGTCCCTGTACAGGTTGGGAAATGCTTTTTCGGAAGGTTTGCAAAGGATTATTTAACAGTCAATTGTTTTTGGAAAGCACTCTTCCTGGTCCCCTTCTGAGATGAAAACCCACTACTAGCCGCAGAAGCAGGTGGAGGATTCTCAAGAAGAACACAGCATAAGGCCTTAAAGCAGGGGTAGCCAACCTTGGTCCTCAATAGCTACTAACAGTTCATGTTTTCCAGACCACCTAGCTGGTGCACAGGTGTATTCATTATCAACATATTTGGAAAGATCCACAGGTGGAGTTAACTATTTATTACACTTGTGATTCTGTGAGGAGACCTGGAAAACATGCACTGTTGGTGGTTCTCGAGGACCAGGGTTGGCTACCCTTGCCTTAAATCATAGATCTTACACTTGTCCACATATTTGTGCTGGTAAAGTGGTATTTTGAGGCCACTAACTAACTATGCTTTTTTAATGTCCCAGTACAGGTTGGGAAACACTTTTTCATGTGGAAAGCACTACTAGAAGTCTTCCTGGTCCCCTTCTGGGATGAAAAAGCCCCTCCCAGCAGCAGCAGAAGGCATGGCCCTCAAGGATTCTTCTGGGGCAAGGAATGATGTGAATGTGTCAAATATTTTTTTGTAAATGTCTCCTCCCCTCCCCTTCTCCCTCATAAATTTTCTGTGGAATAAAAAATGAGATAAAATTTACCACCAATCAACCCTCCCTCCTGCCTTCAACTACATACATACTCCAACTCCCTCAGGCCTCTCTTGAATAATAAAACCATTTGTTTCCTGATGTTCCATCTTGGAAGTTGAACTGCCACACGTTTGTGCCACCCACTGCTGCCGCTTAGCTTAGTCAGCCAGCTAGCTTGGTGAAAATTTTGGGCCTAAACTGGATGAAAACAATATAGTGAGCTATGAGGTGGTCAAAATTGACTGGAAACAAGTGTAAATAAATGTTATTGAGGTTAATAATACTGTAGGAACAAAAACATGCCCATTTTATGTGATTTTAGCTGTCTTTATGATATTTTAAGAAAAAATCCGGTTCCAAAACCAAAACCGAAAAACAAAACACAGAGGTAAGGTTTTGGCAAAATCAATCCAGATCCAAAACCAGGGGAGATCCAGATCCAAAACCAAAACACGGGGGTCGGCGCACATCTCTAGTTTTGAGGTATTGGATTATCTAGGCAGTGCCTGGGTAGTATGATGCAGCTTCCATTCCCTCACAATGGCTTAACAGGACTCACAGGGATATAATTTTGTAACCTTTTCCTACCCTGTTCATGTCTATAAGTTTATCTTTAATTTTCTTAAAATTATCTTTTTTTCTTCATAGCTATCCTTCAGATTCACAGTATGACCAATGTTTTTAAAATTAGAGGATCATTTATCCATAAAAGCTGACTTTTTTAATGATACACAAAGTAGAGTTGAAAACCAGTTGTTTGGGAAATATATATTTCATTTATGTAAACGTGGAGCTTTCATAGCACAAGGGTTGAATACTTATGCAGCATTTTTAATTTGCAGATAAATAATGAATTATGAGTTTGAAATTTTAGTTTAAGAGCCTACTGGTTCACAATAAATACTGTCTGCTGCAATGTATTTGTCATTTGTTATACAAATCTGATGATTTTTAGGGGGATGAGAAAGTCTTGTGAAAAAGTAAGTTCGACGCCATGTTAGTGTCAGGACAAAATATATCCATAATTGTTTCTTATTGTACCTGCTGATGGTCCTCTCCTCTCCTAAACAGTTATATTGGAGCAGTTCTTTCACATAAGCATATTACGTGCATACATTATGTTATATGCTGTATGTGCATTTGTTTGTAATAAATAGAGCACACTTTTTTAAATACTACACTATGGTCATTATATATTTTTCCCTTAGAGTATATGTTCTTCTGAGAGTACCTTCTGAGAAGGAGGTGCTTAGTGTTGTCTTCTACCGGTTCAGATGAGCAAATTAATTTTTTTTATTGCTAGAGGGCCATTCACACAAGTTCTTTTCATTATCGAGCACAAATACATTTTTGTAGTTTATTGCACTAGGAGGTACTTTTGTTATTATTTCTGTAGATCTTTTAACTAACCCCAGTGTGGTTCTTAACAAGGTTCTGCTGCTTCACATGATAGGAGCTGTCTAAGTTTCAAAGATCTGGGATGATTTATACTTAAGGACAGTATTAGTTTGTATAACACTCTGTGGGCTCACTTTTATGATAGTAAATTTTATACTAAGTGCTGCAATTTATATTTTCTTGTGTTTGTATGTGTGTATATATATAATTTTATTTTATATTTGTTAATTTCATAAACTAGGTTTCTGTTGAGTATTTTTATCAATTCAAATTATACACACAATCCTTTATATTGAGGCTACTGCTAAAACTCCCAGGGTTTTAATGTTTTTATTACTCTTAACTCTACTCTCCAAAGGTGTCCAGAAGAGCCCCAACACTTTTCACTTAATGCGATAAACCTTGTATCTATTTTAAATAATAGGAAAAATATCTGAATGAGAGGGGCTCCGTTACACTATGCCACACACTATACTACACCAAACCCACACTCTTACAATACATGGCTATATTGCATTATTACACATATAATACATCAAAACCCAACGACACATACATCACTGTATTGCATTATCATCATTATAGTGCACAATTTTACAAATATGATACATAATACCTGCACTGCACCAAATACTGCAGCCATCACTATGCACTAAGCTACAGCCATAGAGCATCATACATTACTGTATGCACAATATCACCTGCTATACACTATAGAGCGTAATGCCATACAATACAGAGAATAATGCCATACAATACAGAGAGTATTCTAGTGCCCTCAGTACAGTAGAGAGTGCATTCTAGTCAATGCCATACAATAAAGAGAGCATCCAGGTCATTGACATTACATAAAGAGAGCATCTTAATTACCTCCATACGATACAGAGGGCATTCTAGGGACAAATATAATATAGGAAAAATGGGAACCCTTTCCTGGTCAGACAGTGTGCTATATCATGAGCTTCCCCATATTGAGTCTCTCCCATATCACAGCCACAATATTAATGATCCAAATATCATGCCACCCACCGTATTTATTCTCCCCATATCATGTCACCAAACTCATATTCATGCCCCACCTTGGCTTGTTGTTCTACCATATATGCCCACTTGTATTGAGATTCTCCCATATCTGCACAACCATATCAGACCTCTCTATTCTTTAGCTGTGCTCCCATATCTGCCTCCTCCTCATAGCTGTGCTCGCATATATCTGCCTCCTCCCCATAGCTGTACTCCCACATCTGCCCCCTCCCCATAGCTGTGATCCCACATATGCCATCTCCCTAGAGTTGTGCTCCCATATATTTCTCTTCCCCATAACTGCACTCCCACATCAATAGCCATTGTCAGAACTACAGTACCAGCACTACATGGGAGCAGCCTCTATGGGAGCCAAGATACAAAAGGGGTCCAGCAGGTAATGCTCCAAAAATGATGCTTCATATGCGGAGCTGCATCACTAAACCCACAAATTATTCTATTGTGCATGGCAAAGAAATGTTCTACTTTTGACACTAGCAGTAGTGACTCCATAAATCTTTGCTATGGTGCAAACCAGCCCAGGTTGTCAATGCTATTGTCATTTGAGGATTGTGGCAAACAATACTGCCAATATTATTTATTTATTACTGAACTTTTACCATTAATTTCAATTGTCCCATTAATTTCATTACATGCTTTTGTTTTTAGTAATACAAAAGCACTAATTTGATGGCCATGATTGCATGCTATATACTGTTTCTACACTATGTAGCTCCCTCTCTTGCTTTATTTCAGATCATTCATATCCCATAAGAATGTGTATAATTCTTAAAGGGCAAGCAAAAGCCAATGAGTTTTGGGGCTTGATTCTGAGTCGGATGCAATCCGCACGCAATATTGATGTTCATGTAGTTGAACAATATTTTGCAACTCTGCATGTGTGAAACTTTCTCAGATCTCCTACAACGCATGCACATTCAGATGCACACATGAACACCAGGGGAAGCCTTGATACTAGCATTTGCTGGCAACTGAAGCAAGAGCAAACACAGCTGCGTCCATCTCAGAATCAGGCCCTTGGTGTGAAGAGCACATATAAGAGATACTGTATATGTGTTGACCTTTGCATGGCAACTACTTTGTCTTAAAGGAGCAGTGGTCCACCGGATTTTCTCACTGATCTGTTATGTCTCACAATTTAATATACTTTAATACATATGTGATATTATTTAGATTTAACACTGCTTGGTATATACATATCATATATATTTTATATATTATATGACTGGGACAATATAGACGAATATCTATGAGAAGCTAACAATATAGATTGTATTCCTTGCCTCTCCAATACAGTCACAGGAATCACCCTACTGTAATACTGCTTCTCTAAATACAGGCACACTTCAAATTTACTTCAAATCATGCAAGCACGCTTAGCATTATTTAATGCCTATTTATAATTATACTGTTCAAGTAAATTAAAGGTGCAGAATATACTGTAAAATAATAATACCATCTGAATAATCATACTGTAATTGGAGAAAATGGATGGATTCAATACTACTTGGATTTAAAGTAAAGATCATAAAATGCATCTTTAATAGCTCCCTATTTGATCGTAACTAGACAAGTAATTTTTAGTTTTGCTCCACTGGCTTTGTGCTATTTAAACAGATGTTTTTAATTTCAAACCATTTAACAATTTTATTGCAAGTCTGTGTTTTTAAGCTCCATTGTCTTATATTTCTTGATTCATTTTATTATTAATATTGTTTTCTAATATTAATATTTTCAGTTTTCATTCAGAGTTTGCATTAGGCAAGATTATGATATACTGTATTTACCATTTTATCACAGGAACATTATTCCATATTAACACAATACACATAGAGAACAAATCATAAAAGACAAACGAAGAAGCATTAAAAGCAGTCAGTGTGGCCAAAGAATTAACCTGAGATAGGATACTGTATAAAGAAAGTCACACATAGGATTAGCTAGCAGTACTTTTATGACAATTAGAAAAAAATG
This sequence comes from Taudactylus pleione, assembly GCA_031769625.1. Taxonomy (NCBI): domain Eukaryota; kingdom Metazoa; phylum Chordata; class Amphibia; order Anura; family Myobatrachidae; genus Taudactylus; species Taudactylus pleione. Next base: position 19,927,763 of record JAUIMM010000065.1, on the reverse strand, counting down.
CAGGATAAATCTGGTTTTAACGACGTACGGATAATGCTCTCATTGTTTTATAAACAGATTTAAAAATACCAATTTATTGTATCGACCAACATTCCTGATTGTGGAATATGGACAAAATAGTCCCCCATCCCTAATCTGATGAAGTCATACACACACAGCATACCCATACTCACTGGAAAAACCCATTTTTTTTACACTTTTCTAATAAAAATACAAATATTTGTAATATTTGTAAAATTACTATTTTATTATTATTTTCATCATCATCTTTTATATATAAGGCACAACAAGAGTTCTACAGTGCCACAAAAATACCTTGGTTTCAGAATAGTTAGCATATCTTACAACCATCCCTATTTAAGCAGGACAGTCCCACCCAATGCCACAGTGTCCCACAGGTGTTCTATATAATGCTCTGCCACCGATATACCTGTATATATATTGTGTGCTGTGCCCCTATATACTTTGTGCAGCTAATTGAGGCGCTAGGGATCTTCATAAGGAGCCCGACCTATCAGGTGTGTAATAAATCCTCCTATATGTGAGCGACCGGGTCAACAACTTTTCAAGGCTGCTGGTCTGGTGGCTAGGATCATTTGCTGGCTGCAACACTTCTGTCTGGATCAGCTCCAGCTTGGAGCTTCTTGCAGCAAACTGTAGGTCACCTCAGCTCATCTGAGAGCGGTATAGAATTGCAGTAAAAACATTGTGTCATCAGTAGTAGACCTCTGCAACGAGACCCTAAAAACAGTGCAGGGACTGGAGGGAGCTGGGAACAGAGGCTGGGCACAGTAGGCTAGAGGGTTGGTGCCAAAGTACTCTGTTGGGGGACCTTGGGTGACCCGCCATTAATACAGCACTGTGAGTGGGGAGTGATGATCCAAGAATGGATGCTGGGGACGGGGCTTCCCAGCAGGAAAGAAGGGCCCAGGGGGCTGGGGCATTGTGGTGCAGGGGCCAGGCAGCCACTAGTTTGACTGAGCTGCGGGTGACAGTGACATATTGTGTATGCCCAGGGCAGAGAGGGGTGGTGTAAAACTGTAAAAACAAAGCCACATGGAGGAGAAGGGTGGGTAACAGGAGGCAGAGAGAGGATGGGGTGGGGTGAGGGGGGCACAGGGTGGACAGGAGCCAGGTAAGGATGGATAAGGGGTATAAATAAAGGAGATAATGAAAGATGGTCACCAGCCCTGAAGGGGGCATTCTGACCTCCCCCATTGTTTCAGTTTCTGCTTTATGTGCCCTGGAGCAGAAATAAGCAGGTAGACCAGGGAGCATGTCTCTATGGATGGATCTCCAGCAAGTAAACCTCACCAGTGTACATAAAAGGGACAGGGCAGAGGCTAGAGTTGATGGCCCTTCCCTCATTTGTTGGTTCTTCCAGCTCATACACATGGGACCTGCTGCCTCTGCTGTTGCAGTGGGAGCAGCAAATAGCAGGAATGGAAGACAATGATCAGCAATAGGTAGTAGATGTGTGCTGGTGTGTTGGTAGTTAATTGGGGGAGAAGTGTATGTCTGAGTGCAGCTGCTGAGGTTTTGGCACAGTGGTGAATGCAGAAAGGGGAATGTATGGGTGCTTCTGGGGTGTTAGTTGGCAGTGAAAGCAGGGAAGAGAATGTGTCTGGGTGCTGCTAGGGTGTTAGTAGTGAATGCAGGGGGGGTTGCCTGGGTGCTGCTGAGGTATTAGTAGTGAATGCAGGGGGAAAAGTGTGTGTCTGGGTGCTGCCTTGGTGTTGGCAGTAAATGCTGGGGTAGGAGAATGTGTCTGGGTGCAGCTGGGTTGTTGTAAGTGTATGTGGAGGGGTTGAGAGTGTGTCTGTGTGCTGCTAACGTGTTGTCAGTGAAAGAAGGGGGTAGAGTGTGTGTGTCTGGGTGCTGCTGTGGTGTTGGCATTGAAAGCAGAGGGGAGATTATGTGTCTTGGTACTTCTAGGGTGTTAGCAGTGAATGCAGGGGGGAGTGTCTGTATCTGGTTGCTGTGGGGCTGTTGGCAGTGAATGCAGGGGGAGGAGAGTGTGTCTGGGTGCTGCTGGGTTGTTGGCAGTAAAAGCAGGGGAGAGAGTGAGTTTCTGGATGATGCTGGGGTGTTAATAATAATAATAATAATAATGATAATAAATAAGAAGAATAAGAAGAAGAATATATAGCACTTTTCTCCCAATAGGACTCATAGTACTTTACATTTGCATTTAAAACACAAAATATTAAATAAGTCTTATGTAAAATAGAAACATTAGTGAAGAGACAGTCGGAGCTGCAAATCTGAAAGCATGGCACCCAGATAAAAGCATGTACTGCTAATAGTCCTTCATCTATGGACCACAGTAATCAATGGGCCCTAGATATGTAGGGCTTTGAATCTTAAAATCGTAAAATAGATTCTCCATCTTGCAGGCAGCCAGAGAAGGGAGTAGAGAATGGGTGTTTGGTGGCTGGAATGGTGCTGGTTGGTTAATAGCCTGGCAGTTGCATTTTGCAAGCAGTACAATTCTTTTGTTGGGAGACCCAGGTAGAGGGCATTGCAGTAGTCTAAGTGTGATGATACAAATGCATGTATGACTTTAGGCTGATCTTCTTAGGCAATTAAGGGGGTGATTCAGACCTGGACGCTAAGCCACGATCGCTTGCATCCAAAAGGGGCTGGGTATGCAAATTCCGCACTGTCAGGTGTAAGGATGCCCTCTATGTCTTGGAGAGTGACGGCAGAGTAAACACAAGCCGGTCTAAAGACGCCCACTTTTCTTTCTTAACACATGTCATCTCCAGGAAGTGTGTGATTAATCAGAACCATCGAGAACCATCGGAGCAGCACGCAGTGCTTGAGGTAGGCCCTACCCCACCGCAAGCACTGCGATCACTCCAGGCTGAAATACAACCAAGTGACATGTACAATGACGCTTCCATGCTAATTATGGATGCCCATTAAATGCCGTTTTGGTGGCCAGACGTGCCTGCGTTGCACTGCCAATCCCCCGTTCACAAGCACCTTTCCCTGTTACACCCACAAACGGCACTATCTGTCACTCAAAGTAGCATCCAGTCTGTGTACTACGAGCACACAATTCCTGAGTGCAGTGAGTGACTCATGCATGCGCATATTGACGCATAAGCATGCACAGATGGGCGATTATCGACCATAGCGTGCTTCCGCGGCTTAGCGTCCAGGCCTGAATCAGGCCCTAAGTGCTTACTATGACTTTGTACTTCAAATGAAACAATGATGATTTGATTAGTAGTGAATGCAGGGGGAAGAAGGTGTGTTTCTGAATGCTGTTGGGGAGTTGGCAGTGAATGCAGGGGGAGGAGAGTGTGTGTCTTGGTGCTGTTGGGGTGTTGGAAGTGAATGTGGCGGGGGTGACAGCATGTGTCTGGGTGCTGCTGGGATGTTGGAATATGAATGTGGAGAGAGGGGAACACCAACAACTCTCTCACCTCCATGTTCCTGGTATGAACTTACATGTCTGGGTTGGATCTTCATAATCCAGATAAATCAGGTTGAACCTCTTAGGGAATTAAGTGCTTATTATGGATTTGTACCTCAGATGAAAGAATAATTTGATTAGTAGTGAATGCAAGGGGAAGAAGGTGTGTGTCTGAGTGCTGCTGGGGAGTTGGCAGGGAATGCAGGGGGAGGAGAGTGTGTTTATTGTTTATGGGGTGTTGGAAGTGAATGTGGAAGGGGTAACAGTGTTGTCTGGGTGCTGCTGGGGTGTTGGAAGTGAATGCAGGATGAGAAGAGTGTGACTGGCTGCTGCTGGGGTGTTGGTAGAGAATGTGGTTTAGAGGGAGTGTGTGTCTGAATTCTGCTGAGACTGTCATGTTGGAAGTGAATGTGGGGGAAGGGGAACACAAACAACTATCTCACCTCCTGTAAGTACTTACATGTCTGGGTTGTACCTTATTAATCCCGATAATTTAGGTTGCTCCTCATTGTCTGAAGTCTCTGTAGCCACTTATGTTTTTTCCCCCCATTTCAAAAAAGCCTCACATGCTGGCCATGTCCACTTTAGCAAAACTCATTATGGAGAAGATGGGGGCACTGTAGTGTAGGCATGCTCCAGGTGCCATAGCTCCACGCTACACCTCTGGTTACAAGTGGACTACTGCAGTAGTTCTCATTGGTGACCACTGTCAGCTGTAGAGACAGAAAGTTAAAAAATCTACAGCATACTTGACAAATATGTTCTGAAGCATCGTGGTTCCAAGATCCCATTCCCTCTCCTGCCTAGCTTAGGCCAGTGTTATAAGGAAGGAGGATCAGGTTGAGAGTGTACACACACATTACTCTTTGCTGATCACTATCATATACTGTATGATACTGGGGGGGGTCTAGTTACTAAGCAGTGTTAGGAGACAGAGTGAAAAGTGATAAGAAAGTGATAAGGTGCCAGCCAATCAGCTCCCAACTGTCATTTTTCAAACACAGAGATGACAGTTGGGAGCTGATTGGCTGGCACCTTATCACTTTTCACTCTGTCTCCTAACACTGCTTAGTAAATAGACACCTGGGTGTTAAATGAACAAAGTGTTACATTGAATCTACAGTATGGATCCAAAGCAACAGAGTTTGTCTATTTTGTTCAATGCCTTCATTACTGAATTTATCTATACAGCAGTCATTATTCAATATGTATATACAGTACCTGTACATTTCGTAAACAAACTTTGACAATTAAGGGTTGTGGAGGAACCCATCTGGAGATGTTTTGTGGAACTCGGCAGTGATGCCCTCTTTTACCCCTCTTGTATAACTTAGTGATAGATCAGTTACTGCGAATTTAAAGGCCTTTCAATTGTTTCACAGGAAGTTAAACTAATGGCATTTGCAGATGATGTATACATTGCCATCCTGAACGACTCCCTTGGAACCATTATTCACACATTAAAGCAATGTGAACAGATGTCCAGTTTTTCTGTTAACACCAAGAAATCTGTGTCACTTTGTATAGGCACAGTCCCCACATCATTCACAAGTTAGGAACAGAACAATGAAGAAGTTTCCGACTACTTTACATATCTAGGGATCCAGATACCTTGTTGTATGGGCAGCCTCTATTTTGTAAATGACTCCCACATCAGTTAGGTGATCTCTGATGAACTGAAGGGCTGGAGGAATCTCCCTCTATCTTATTTGGGATGGTCTCACTTAAAATTTTCTCTTTTCCAAGATTTATGTACATTCTTCAGGCACTATCTCTTTTTCTTACTCTTAAAGATTTACAAAATATGAATAGATTACTCCGAAACTTTATCTGGACCGAGAAACTGCAACAGTCTAAAACAAATGGTGAGATCGGCTTTCCAGATATACAAATGTACAATCAGGCTGCTATGTTTCATTATCTATCTGAATGGATTCATGATAGAGACATTTATCCAGTGGTGGCTCCAGAGGTGGGGCTGCAGGGCAATCCAAAATTCAAATAGGGGATCCACACCAACTGCCAGTGAGTCCCAGCCAGCGATGTTTGGCCGCGTTTGGGGTGGCAGTTGGTGTGGCTCCCCTATTTGAATTTTGGACTGCACTAAAGCCTCACCTCTGGAGCCACCACTGCATTTATCCCAACTCTTTCCTTGAAAGGGGATTTCTGGAACTGGGAAACCAACTTAATTTTATTTTCAGAGATAACCCCTTGTTATGAAATACTAGACAGACCTGGCATTTAATCAAACATTTGTTTGTATAACAGGGTACTTAGCGCTCATTGCCAGGTGGCAGCAAAAACCTTATACAGAGGTGCCCACCTCCTTACAATGATATTGAGTAGAAAACAGCAATTGGATTTGCGCCTGAGTAGGGGGTGGTGTTGTAAAATAAATTCAAATATATAAAGAAGTATACAAATATTGTTGTGCTGCATAAACCTTTTATTCTATTTGGAGTCACAGTGCTATAATTAGACATAAAACTGATTTGAACTCCCATAAATCCTAGTTTCTTCCATTTTGAAAAATAACCCCTACTTCAAAGATGGCCTGGCTGCACATCTATTTATATTACGGCTGGTTGGTAGAATCACTAATATTGGATGCCTGGTAAATAGAATTCTAATGTTTGTAAAAGCGGTGGAAAAATATGAGACCCTAACTGGTTACCCCCTGGCCTTCTTACAGACCTAACACTATATTTCCTCTGTGGTCCAGGTGTTTTCGAATAGTGACTGCCAGAATCCTATGGATAAACTCTTATTGCTTCCTTCTATGCTTAAAATAGTAATCTCCTATTATTACCTGTTCTTCCGAGACACCATGGATCATTCTATCTCTTGCATTATCTATAGCAGGAAGGTACCAACGATATTACGATATTGACCAGTAGGGGTATGTCACTTCCACAACTCATAGTTTATAAAACGGGGTAAATGGCTACACTCTGCATGCATCAGCCAATCAGTATCACACCAGCCCAAGGACTTGGTACGAGTATCCACAGCTAATTGTATTTGTGCAGCAAAAATAAACAAAATTATAAAAATAAATCTTAGCTTGTCAGGCTCTGTTTAAACAGAAGTCTCCTACTCTAAGGGTGGGAGGACCAATGTCCAACTCACATAAAACAGCATTTGAATAGAGCACTTACATAAAGCCATAGCAGTGTCTCTCAAAAGGTCTGTTAGTCTGCTCTCCAGTTAGTGAGATAATGCCTAGAGAAACGGACACACCTTATATTGGCCTTTAATTGGTCTGGCAATCATGGCTGCTAATTTCCTGTCTAATTGCCACACAGAGGTTAAGAATCTGGGACATATATACCTCCCATCAAAAAGTTCCCCATTGCTTTTGTCACTACAGTATATATCAAATAGGTGGGTGCCTGAACAAAATTGGTATTCTGATGGAGAAGAACAGCACTTCAAGCTGGAATATTTGCATAAACTATAGTTGTTTATTTGCACATAAATAGCTATTAATTGTGCAAATAAACTACTATAGTTTATGCAAATGTTCCCCCATGGAGTGCCATTCCTCTCCATCTATATACATTTATGTGTGTGTGATGTGTACTGCAATACACATGAGCAAGCATTTATCTATCTATCAATATACTGTGTGTGTATATATGTGAATTTGTATATATATATATATAATATTATATATATATATATTTATACATGCGTACATATGGTAGATAAATGTGTGCGCATGCATATTGCAGTACACATTATCACAATATTAATATATTACACTGCTGTTACAGTGTTGTTGGCGTGTATAAAAGACCATCTGCTCTTGTTTGATTATTCAGGTCTCATGAGTTTCTGACCTGAGTTTGCAGTTCAGCTGTGCTTTTTCTGTCTGATTTCTGCATTTTGATTCTTGGCTGTACTTGGATTATTTGTTTGTTCCACAGGTTTATTTACTTAATCTAGTGTTTGGCCCCATAAAGTGACCTCTGTTTCTCACATGTTGCGTTTCTCACATGTTACTATTTCTTTCTCATATCTTTTTGATTATTGTCTTTGTCTCACCCATGTTACACATCAGGTTGTGCTGTAAAATTTCTCTCTTTCCTGCTATACTCACTGTAACAAGGTCAGTTTTGGCTTTGCTTCCATTTTTCACACTAAGGGCCTAATTAAGAGGTGGTTGCAAAACAGAGGAGTAGTGCCATGGTGCATGGAGCAAGGGTATGTTTCTGCGCCCCCCATCCCCTGTACTGAATTGGGGACGTAGCCAACATGTGGGGACATGTTACATTTGAAAATAAAACATTTTAAAATCCTAAATTGGTCACAGAGGGCCTGATTTAGCAAGGATCTCAATTGCAAAGCTGCACGCAGGCGATCCTTGCAATAATCAAGAGCGATTCTAGGCATTGGCAAGCCGGGCCGTCACCCGGAGCACCACTGTATCCGGCGGGCGCAAGAAACGCCCACCCTCCCGCCCGGCGCTATAGTGAATATGTAAGCTCAGGGGGAGGGAGCAGAGTAGGGAAGGGGCGGCAACATAGGATGGCGCTGGGCGTAGCAAAGCCTAGTGCCGGCCCTGGCAATAATGCAAATGCAGCAGGAGGTGTATGACACCACCTTCTGCATTTGCGATCCCAGCTCTGTGACCGAGGTCGCAGGCTCGGATCACTATCACGACCATGGGTGGTCAATGGTTGCGATGGTGAACGGCGCTGGACAGCCAGCCAGCTGAGTAAGCCCTAAGCTTACTCTGCCTATCCGGCATGCGAGCCCCAAAGACTGCGTACGTCCATGCAGTCTCTGGGCTGCCCACTCCCGGAAAACAAGGCGGAAATACCCTTAAATGTCTCTGCCTGTCAATCAGGCAAAGGCATTCAAGGATCTGCATGTGATTAAGCAGGACCCATTCTGCACACGCGCAGATTCATGATAATTGGGAATCTGCGTTCAGCAGTGCATTTTTTTCATATAGTAAATAGATTTATTTTCATATACTGTAGTACATACATTTATTTTAATATAGTACAAACATTTTCATATTGTAAATGCTTTTTTTTTATATACTACATTTTTTATGAATGTCAGTGCCAGTGCCCCCCCTCACTGATTGTAGCAGGTCCCCATACCTCATATTTATTATTGCACCCATCAGTCAGTGACCTGTTAATTGTATACCGGTGGGCCACTGATAATTATATATATAAAATATATATATATATATATATATATAATTATCAGTGGCCCACTGGTATACAATTAACAGATCACTGACTGATGGGTGCAATAATAAATATGAGGTATGGGGACCTGCTACAATCAGGGGGGGGGTACTGGGCACTGTCATTGACTTTACTCCTCCTCACTGGCCGCCTCTATAAATTATATGGTACATACTGTATTAGCCTGCCTAAGGCTATAAACAAAGTGCAGCCAGACCCAGAGAGCCAGAAGTTTTTGTTTGTTCCCGATGCTGTGCAGCACCTCCCGGGCAGCTCCTCTCTCCACACTCCCTTCTCTAGACTGTCTCCCGCCTGACGTCATTCTGCGCTCCTCACCCGTGTGGTACGTGTGACGTCGTGATGTTACATGCACCACTTGGGTCAGGAGTGCAGCATGAGAAAGCCTACACGCGGCTCAGGCTGTCACTGTCTGACAGCTGCGAGCCGCGGGCGGCCGGGCTTTAGGTGCCGCGCGGCGCCAGTCAGGCTGCGGCATGCCCTCTATCATTCTCGGTGACTGGAGCTTGCGCTCCACCGGAGCCGCCCTCCCTACGCCCTTGGTCGCAAATGTCGCCCCCACTGCGTCGTAGCACACAGCGGCTGTGCGACAAACTGCAAAAGCTACAGGAGGCATCTTGATCATTTGGCTAATCAACATCACAAGCATGGGTCGCAGCATCGGACATCTGTGTAACCCTCAGGATTTACAGCAAAACTATGCTGCTGGGGCCAGTTAAACTGCCACTGATGTCAGCATGTCCCCAAAATGGAGATGACATGCCTCTGTTTTGAGAAACGATCCCAGTCTCCTTCCCCAAATGACTGAAGCTGCGGTATCCAGGGGACTGTGACTGGGATAGCAGTAACATTGCAGCACATGTGCACTGCAAACCCATGCACAGTCCTGAAACTATTGGTCAGTTCTGACTAAATTGGGGTGCATTCGAACCTGAATAAGGCCCTAATTTCTCAAATGAATTAACCTGGACTGAATTAAACACTTGAAGCCAAATGTGATTTTTTTTTTTAATTACAGCAATTTCATAAATGATCAATGCAATATCTAGATACATGGTTTACAGATATGTTTGCATGGAGTTACATTGTATAAAATGTTAAGAGACCCTGTTCTAGATTTTCAGTTGGGCTAAATGCTGCTCACTTTGAGTACTTAAAGAAGAAACTTTAAAACGGAGTGATAAAAAATTTCACATGTTTGATACATTGTCACTTAAGAGCCTGAAATATTACCATCTTGATGGAGTAGATTTTAAAGATTCAGGAAGAATGGCTGGAAGTAAATTCTCAATATTCAGAAAAGAAGGTGCAAAGGTGCTAATTAGCAGCACAAGACTGGCACTAATTACAAAAGTTCGGGTATAAGATTGCCCAACAGAAAAATGAATATTTTAAAGTTTCATTTTAGTCATCGGAAAATTATGAATTTCATGTTTAAAAACAAGCTGCGGTAGAGGGAAATAAGGAGACGTTCACTTAGGAAGTGCAGATATTTGGCTCTTGTGGCAGAACAGCTGCAAGGAAAGAGCACAGTTACATAGAGAACTGACTGGTTGGAAATTTGCTATTTAAATGAAAACTTTTAGAATGAATTTAGAAGAGCATAGGATTTATAAACAGAGGGCCTGGTGAAGAGTGTAGCGAGTCATCTGTAATAGCTAATGACTTGTGTTTGCATGGATCTAAATGCATATCCGCATGCAGATCTGTGTGTACCCTCTGGGTTTTGGTAAAGCCACCCTCAAATGTTATGATTTTGGTTTTAGCAAACCACCCTCAAGTGTTTTGATAATTTTCTATTTTGGTTTTCGATTTCTTTAAAATTGATTAAATCAGCTAAAATCATGTAATCTGGACCTGTTTACATGCAATACAAATCCTGAGATATCTTTTTTAACTTCGGGTTCCAAATTTACAGCAGACATGGGCAGGGACTCAGATCTCCTCGGAGCCCCACAAATGATATGAACTGGGACCCAAAGTTCAGGTGTTTTCTGTTTTCAGCAAAACCACACAGCTCTATTACTACACACATACAGAGTACAATCAACTGTGGTCAAAGTAATACACTCTCTTCAATTGTCTGTTTATCCTCCTATACCAGCAGTTACTTACCTTACCACTAATCAGGACACTGGCTACTACAATTTTGCTGCCTGTTTAAGGAACTTTCAACTTCCCTCTCTTATTACCAATGGCATTCAGGGTGCTCACTTTCAAGTCTTTGGATTATATTGTTCTATTTTGCATATGTTCATCCTGGAGTTATCTTATTCATTTTAATGTTGTTTATTGTACCATGTAGCCTATGTATTTTAACATGTGTCTTTGATTATTTTTTTGAAGATAAATTTATTTTGCAGTATATGTTCACACATCAGAGCTTCATTTCTTTCTTCTTTTAAGGATACGTCCAACTCTGCTGTGGTTAACTAAGCAGGGTTGGACGTATAACCTTCATAGCTCCAGAACCTAAGATAGACCATAAAATGTTATATTAAATAGGATGAAAAAGTGATAGATATTTAATGAAGAAAGAATATCAGTAAATTGGTGTTAGGCACATCTAAAAGTAATCTGAACCTTTCCAATGGCATTATAGTGATATTGACCTAAAACCAGAGTCTAGATACATGTTGAAATAACACCAAAAATAAAATGTGGGGGCTAAAGTAATTATTAGAAATATCTACAGTCAGGTCCACAAATATTGGGACATTGACAGAATTTTCATATTTTGGCCTCTATTCACCACCACAATGGCTTTGAAATGAAACAAACAAGATGTGATTTAACTGCAGACTTTCAGATTTAATTTGAGGGTAATTACATCCAAATCAGGTGAACGGTGTAGGAATTACAACGGTTTCTATATGTGCCTCCCACTGGTACAAGTTGATCTTTGTCTCATCTGTCCATAGGATGTTGTTCCAGAACTGTAATGGCTTTTTTAGATGTTGTTTGGCAAACTCTAATCTGGTCTTCCTGTTTTTGTGGCTCACCAATGGTTTGCATCTTGTGGTGAACCATCTATATTAACTCTTGTGAAGTCTTCTCTTGATTGTTGACTTTGACACATATACATCTACCTCCTGGAGAGTGTTTTTGATTTTGCCAACTGTTGTGAAGGGGTTTTTCTTCACCAGAGAAATAATTCTTCTGTCATCCACCACAGTTGTTTTCCGTGGTCTTCCGGGTCTTTTGGTGTTGCTGAGCTCTCCGGTGCATTCTTTCTTTTTAAGAATGTTCCAAACAGTTGATTTGGCCATACCTAATGTTTTTGCTATCTCTCTGTGAGGTTTGTTTTGATTTTTCAGCCTAATGATAGCTTGCTTCACTGATAGTGACAGCTCTTTGGATCTCATATTGAGAGTGGACATCAACTGATTCCAAATGCAAATGTCACACCTAGAATCAACTCCAGACCTTTTACCTGCTTAATTGATAATGAAATAATGAGGGAATAGCCCACACCTGTCCATGAAATAGCTTTTGAGTTGATAGTCCCATTACTTTTGGCCCCTTAAAAAGTGGGAGGCACATATTGAAACCGTTGTAATTCCTACCGTTCACCCGATTTGGATGTAATTACCCTCAAATTAAATCTGAAAGTCTGCAGTTAAAGCACATCTTGTTTGTTTCATTTCAAAACCATTGTGGTGGTGAATAGAGGCCAAAATCTGAAAATAAGCAATAAAGTGTGTCTGTCCGTTTGTCTGTCCTTTATGCACAGCCAGCGCTTTGGACCTAGCTCTACCAAATTTGGCATGGTGGTGTAGTTTGACCAGAATTAGGTTTTTACCTAGGATTGAGCTTTGTTAGGATTGAACTTCATTAAACTTCATCACACAATCCCTAAAAATGGGGACACTCTTACATTACAGTGTCACGACCTGTATGGGAAAAGCCACAGGGTAAGACGGCTAAGGAACAAGCAGGTGAGTGACAGGTGACAGCTAGGTCTCCCTATTGTGGCCAAACTCAGGTTTGGCTAGACCTGCCCCGAGGCGCAGAGTCTAACTCATTTGGTGGTCTACACCAGTTACCCCCCCAGTTGGGATATGGGTTTCACAGTGCCAAGTGAGAAGGTCGTGGCCCTCTGGACAGGTACCTGGGAGTGTCAGGAAGACCGGAACTATATTAGCATGAATACCAGAACACAAGAGATGAACTGGATACTTGAACACAGGAGATGAAGTGAATACTTGAACACAGGAGTTGAAATGAATACTTGAACACAGGAGTTGAAATTAATACTCGAACACAGGAGTTAAAATTAATACTTGAACACAGGAGTTGAAATTAATACTTGAACACAGGAGTTGAAACAAACACTTGAACACAGGAGTTAAAATTAATACTTGAATACATGAGAATGTACTGGAGTAGCTAGAGGTCCAGCTGAAAGCTAACTAGCAATTAGCATGAAAGCTGACACCACAGGAACACAGGGAGGCAGTTAGAGAGCTGAGCAGTGGAAAACACTGGAGAGCATAATAATCACAGGAACAGCAAAGTTGAACAGCAGTTTCCTGTTCCTGGAGACAGACTAAAGTATCCCTGGATAGCTGGTCACTGTATCAGAGGATCAGCTGAGTGAACACAGGACTACCATTGGGAGAGACTAGTCAGGTGATATGGACCAACATGGCTTCGGCCATACCCGGCACCCCAGAAACCAGGATGCACATACAGAAGCCCTAGCAGACCCCTGGGAGAATACTCAGACACCACTCACCTCCACTCCCAATGACTGAACACCTATGCCCAAGGACACCAGCATGTAGGTGAGTAATGGCCAATCACAGGCCACATCCTGACACACAGGTTTCTGTACTGGCTCCATTGAAAATTGGCAGTCTGCCAAAAACATGTGTGAAAGCTACAAAAGTATCCTTTTAATCTCACAGTCTGAGCAATTGTCAAACTTTATGACTCGTGCAAGTTAATATTAAATCCAGCGTTAGTCCTCTTTATAGTGACCATATATATTAGTCAGCAATCTGTGTTTGCATACAGGGGCATAACTAGAACTTTGTGGTCCACACAGTAAGATTTTAAAAGAGCCCTCCCCAGAGGTAAAAACACATACAGTTGCCCCCACAGAGAGCCCATTCATGTAATGCCACACAGAGCCCTTTCAGGTTATGCCACACAGTAATACCCCTTATACACATTATGTCATGCAGTAGTAGTACCCTTATATAATATTCCACACAGTAATGCCCCTTACATCACACAGTAATGCACCTTACACATTATACCACATGGTAATGCCCTTTACAGATTTCCACATAATAGTAGTGCCCCATATGATGCATAATTTCACAAAATAATATTGTCCCTTACACATTATGCCACACAGTAATGCCCCCACAGTAATGTCCATTATAACATTATGCCATCCAGTAATTCCCCTTACACATTTTGCCCCCCCTAGCAACTCAACTCCCCCTGTCTCTCCAGTAGCCTCTTGTCTCTCCCCCTGTGTGCCATCAGCAGTCAGCAGGTATGGATTTGGTGCTGGGCCACCAGCTAATTACAGCTGGTGGACTGGCAGGCAGACATGGAAAGACAGCGCTGCAATTGCTGATTGACTGCTGGTCTGCAAGCTAATAATGCCTTGTGACCGGCGCCACTATCTCTCCATGTCTGCCTGCCAGTGCACCAGCTGTAATCAGCTGGCAGGCTGGCAGCAAATCAACATTGCTGACACCCGGGCCCCCCTCTGTGGCCCTGACTGGACCAGCCCACCTTGTGTGCATGACCAGGTGCAGGGGGATTGGTGGGCCACAGAGGCAGCTCGGGCACCATAGCAGCTGCACCCCTTGCACCCACAGTAGTTACGCCACTGTTTGAATGCATGTTAACAAATAGTGTGGTCCTTTTCAGGATCAATGGAATGGGGTACAGGTGAGAAAAATGTAAACAAATAAAGGCTGAAGGTGTACTTCAGGGTCCAGTCTTCAACCCAGGCAACGCCAGATATACCAGCTAGTAATTAATAAATGACTATATCCCCTAAGTTCTACACTGTAGGTCTGTACACCTAGAAAAATGGTAAAATGTGCAAAAAATAATAGAGCCCTAAAAAACAGCTTTTGATCTAAAAATGTAAACATTTTTTATTATATAAAACACAAGTTTTAACAATAAATTTAATACGATGGTATCACAAAAGCAATGAACACAGGGCCTGACTCAGACCCGCTTGCGAGCGCTATGCACTCGCAAGCGGGTTGATGGTAACCCAGTGCGCATGCGCACGACGGAACCGGCTCCGTCATGCGCATGCGCGAGACCCGGATAGCGACGGACAATCCGTCGCTCCAGGTCTCGTACCAAAGGGGGCGTGCTGTCGATGTTGAGTGACAGCACGCCCCCTTTGGTGGGCAGGCCGGGGGCATGGCTTCCCAGATGGAGATGTTTCCATGGGAACGCCTACCATCTGGGGCCGGCCCCATTGACATCTCAAGGGTCTCGTCGCAAGCCCGATCGTCGTTCCTTCCTGGCCGTTCGCTATAGCTGTGGGTGGTCACCCACAGCTATGCGAGCAGCCAGGAGGCCGCTCTGAAAAACAAGAAGGATGGCCCTGATTCAGAGCGAGCGCTCTGTCAGAGCATCCGGCTCTGAATCAGGGCCACAGGTCGACCCGTAATTTTGTCTTAAAAATAGGGAAAAATACTGTGGCCACAGATTTATATAGGTCCAAATGTATTCAAATATTATCAAGAAGCCTCAAAGAGTCACAGTGTCATAAATGTTATAAGCAGGATATAGATTAGTAATGCAGTAAAATAATTATAGCATACAAGGTGTGGCAATTAAATAAACCATACTGTGTGGGTTAAAAGGGAGTGGGGGAACATTGACCTTGGACTATCCCAAAACGGTTTTGCAAATTTCACCCCTCTTGCACAGATAATTTGCTGTCACACAGCGTTCAAAGAATTTGTGTTTTTCCTGTGCATCTTGAACTGCTTAGTTCAAAAGTATAGCAACATGTTAACTTAAAATTTTTAGTTAATCGAACAATGCACCCACCGAATCTTTCTGTATGCTAAACGAGGCTTACGGGGCAGGTTGTATGTCATGTGCACATGTGTTTGAGTGGCACAAAAGATTTAGTGATGGTCTTGAGGATGTCAAAGACGACGAATGCCCCGGAAGGTCTTGCACATCAAAAACAAATGATGCAGTAGGGGAGTACATAGAAGGTAAACGGAGTTAAAATGTACTTAATAAAATATAACTAAACATAAATGATAGCATCAGTCTCGTTATTTAACAGCCACACCTTGTAGTCACTACATTCTACAGTATGGTAGGGAGACTGTAATCATTTACCAGTGGTATAATGTAATCCTCTGGATGGAAGAATCTAACTGCAAATGATGTTGTATAAACTTGTACCTGCTGCTGGCTCAATGCTGCACTTGGCACCAGCTGTCCCTAATGTTGACACCACTGCAAGCGAAGCTCTGTCTCCTGCCACCGATGGCCCTCCTCAGTGCGGACCAGGTGACAAGGGGTACAGTCCTGCTGATCTGGCAGCAGTGGCTTGACTTTGCATTACTCCCCCTGTCACCAACTGCCTCCCCTGTCCCCAACTGCCTCCCCATCACCCTCTGCCTCCCCTGTCCCCAACTGCCTCCCCATCACCCTCTGCCACCCCTGTCCCCTACTGCCTCCCCATCATCCTTTGCCTCCCTCAATCAACAACTGCCTCCACATCACCACCTGCCACCCCATAACTCTATGCCTTCTGCTGTCACCTGCTACCTCCCTCTGTCACCTTCTGCCTCTCCCAGTCACCCTCTGTCTCGCCTGCCACCCTCTGCCTCTTCCTGTCACCCTATGCCTCCTCCATTGCCCTCTACCTCCCATCACCCCTTGATTCCCTCTGTCACTCACTGCCTCCCCCTGTCACTCTCTGCCTCCCTCTGTCACTCTCTGCCTTGCCTGTCCCTTGAAGAAACATGGTGAACTACTGGCATATTATGAACTCTTGGTGAGATATAGGAGGGGGCCCAAAGCATATTTTTGCACCTGAGCCCACCAGGTGCCACTTGCAACTTCCACCACTGACCAAACTACCTACCTGAAATGAGCACTACCTACTGAGGACACATTTTTTGTCTACTTTAAAGTTTACTTAACCATAATAATTAATAATACAATGAAATATTGGTGGGATTAAAATATTTTTCCTTTTTTTTCAAATACTTTTCCATATAGTATTTACATTCACGTCAAAAGCATTCTATTCTAAACTATTCTCAGTCGTAGTTTTCTATATAGTGCTATTTATTGTTCTTTTTTATGGCAAATATCTAAGTTAAGAATACTGCAAACCTTTTCTCCCTCTAGTTCTTCAAACTAAACCTACATTTTGTATTTATTTTTATGCATTGTACAAAACATACGATCTATATGTTTCTGACAAGAAGATCTGAATTTAGCTGTATTTCTGTCAAGTTGCATTGATTTTGAAGCTCAGCAGAAAGAACTTGATGAAGCTCTATATTGTGACACTTTAATTTCTGTACCCAATTCCAATCCTATTAACTCTTCTTTTCACTAGACTGCTAAATTATATAAATGTCAAATAAGAACATGGTGGGAAGTCTCAGGCTTCCATAATTATTCTATGAATCCAATATTCCTGTGAGGTTTGAAGATTAGTCTCAATCCCTGAGAATATATTTCTTCTGAGACCTTTGCGTGCACATGGCAATCAGTCCCCAGAAACTGCTTACATGATCATATGCTTCTATTAATCACTTTCTGACAAATTCCTAACAGAGAGGATTATTATACTGTATGCCTGGAATGAAACGCTATTGAGAAAAATGAATGCAAACATCAATAGTTCATTAAGTCTGTTGGAATTGAGACTAAGGAAAACTGTATATTTTTATATGTTCACTTGCTGAAAATAAATGTCATAAAATACAGAAATTATTCATTACAAGCCACATCCTTTGTATTGGATTCATATTATCAAAGAGAATCAAATTGTGAAAATCAGCAAGACTCTGGAAAAAGAATACACTGAATACAATACCTGAATAATATAAGACCCAAAGCCTGGATTCAGAGGTGGGCGGTATTGGAGTGACTGCAACTTCATATGCAGCTCGATTGCATCTTTATGTTAATGCTGGAGCTGATGGGATTTGGACAGAGACACCCATCGGCTGTGACTCAAATCCGTCTCTTTGCACAATAAGTTGAACCATCGGCACCATCGGACGCACATCGGTTACACCATTGGATATTAGAGCAGCACTATGGTGTCAGTGCAACTGCAAAACAGGATGAAGTCGCTGGCCACGACACCCCCCACATCTAGCTAGGCACTTCCCTGTTTCCACTCAGGAATGCCCACTGACATTGTCTCTCTCTGTGTCCAGATTGTGAAGTGCGACTTGGATGTATGCACAGACTGACAACATCCGTTGCCAAAATCAAAACTGCATCCACCTCTGAGTCAGGCTCACAATGAAGAACACAATAAAAAAGACACATTACTTTTGTGTTGCAATCATTTTCTTAACCTGATCGATGGCGCAGTTGAAAGAACAATGAGGCAGCAGAACGTCAGCCTTCCTTTTAGAGAAAACTTCAGCCAAATCACGGTAAGGAGCAGGAGTGAGTAAAGACTCGGCTGAGCTGGTGGCAGCAAGATGAACAGGACAGGACAAACATCCGGAGAAGCAAGTCAATCCTCAGTCCAGGATTTCACCCATTTGCCACTGGATTATGGGGTTTTGTTTCTTCTGCCAGGGTAACCCCAGAACAACTGGGGCAAGCAGACCCTGAAGAAGTAGGAACGACAATTCCTCTTGATGCAGAGCTCCAACAGCAAATTGCAATGACGGGGTCCTGTAGACGACTGGGAGCTTGGAGAGATTAGACCCGTCCAGACCAATAAGTGACACAGGTGTGGATAAGGACTCAGGTTCCAGGCCCAACGTCTTGAAAAAGGTTACGTCCATGAAATTCTCCGCAGCTCCACTATCAATGAACGCAGGCACGGAGACTTGATTGTTAGAAAGAGAGATGACTACGGTAATCAGGACAGAATTTTCCAGGGAGATGGATGCAAGGCCTAGATGTACCTCTCCTAGCTCATCTAGACCTTGCCTTTTCCTAACTTCAGTGGGCAAAGCTGAGCCATATGTCCTCTACCACACAGGCACAGACCCAAAGATCATCCCCTCCGAACTCTCATTATGTGTCAAAGAGAGCCATTCTCCCGTGCATCCAGTTCCTCTCCAAGAACCGAAAATTAATTAGCCAGATCTGTTTTCTGGGGATCGACGACAGCTTTTAAACTTCCGCGAGAGTTGCAAGTTTTACTTCAGACTTCATCCAGTCTCTTCAGGGCCACAGTTGCAATGAGTGGGACTGCTAATCTTTCTCCTTTAGGGGGAACCAAAGACTTGGGCCTTCGGATTGCCTTCAACCCATGCTGCATTACCGACCATTGATGCCTTCATTACGGCCTTGGGCCTATTGTATGATGACCCGGACCGGACTGATCTGGCAGTCTAAATTGCATTCCCTCAAACAGGGTCAAAAGGCGGCAGAGGATTACTCCTCAGAAATTTGCAGATGGGCAGCCGACTAGGGTTGGAATGATCTGGCCTCTTTCTGAGGCCATCAAGGACATCCTTGTTCAACATTCACCTGTACAACTGTACTTTCATGGTGTGTGTTGTGTGTTTTTTTACACATTTCTTCACAGGTGAACTACAGGTACCAGTGGGACATTAATGCCCTGCATGCTGCTACTCTTGTGGCTGTGGCTTCAGCGGGGGGCTAGAAAGGGTCTGGTGCTAGTTTTAATTATAGGGGTACCCTATGCAATTTCCCCCCCCTATAATTAAAACCAGGACTGGCCATGTAGCCTGGTGCTGGTACCTAATTTACAGTGGAACTCTACACATGTTCCCCGGAATTTTAGGTACCAGGACCGGCTGGCAAGTACGGGGCTGGTTAGCCTTTTGGGGGGGACCTCACATAATTTAAAAAAAAATATTTAACCCTAAAAATAAAAAATAAAAATCAAACAGTCTGCACATATTTCACTGATATGTGCAGGCTGCTTGTTCGGTAGACAAATTCGGCCATTTAAATCATTTAGATCGGACAGTATCAACCAAAATACACCATCCATCAAAATGATCCTGTCAAAACCGGGAGCTTGGTAATTTCACGATTTTTGTGTGTGAAAAAAATGGCCATTTTTGATCGATCCTATCTGAGTTGAAAATCAGGACAAATCGGGACTTTGTCTTTTTATCTCCTCCATTGTCCCTTGGCTCCAGTCGTTCTTGGTCTTCCGTGGCTTAGGGATCATAATCCCGTTATTGATCGGCAGTCTGGAGAGATAATTAGATGGAGTCATGCCTGTCAGAATTATTGCTTGACCATTCCAGTTCGGTCAGTACAACCTGCGGTTGCCGAGGCTCCTCCAGCCATTCCACTTCAATACCATGACTATGCTGATGTTTCTTCCAAATAACTTGCGGTTTTCTTTCTCCACATAGGCCCTACCACTGTGCCATCAACTTGATGCCAGCTAAATTACCCAAATTACCCAAAGGCTAGTTGTATTCCCTTTCAGTACCAGAGGAAAGGCTATGAAAGAGTACATTGAGGATGCTTTGGCAAAAGGGTTCATCCATCCCTCTAAGTCACCAGTGGGAGCTGTTTTTTTCTTTGTGAGAAAGAAGGATGGATCTCTTCATCCCTGTATTGACCTCTAGAGGACTTAATAACATCATGGTCAAAAATTCATGTCCCTTACCTCTCATCCCGGTACTGTTCGATCAGCTGCGCCAGGTGCTAACATCTTCTACAAGATTGACCTTCAAGGGGCATACAACTTGATTCGAATCAAAAGTGGGGGATGAGTGGAAGATGGCCTGCAGTACTCACTTGGGACATTATGAGTACCTGGTCATCCCATTCTGCTTATCCAATGTCTCGGCAGTTTTTCAGGACCTGATCAATGACGTCCTTCAAGAGTTTTTAGGGGTATTCATTGTCATATATCTGGACGACATTCTCATTTTCTCTCAAGCACTGGATCAACACCATCAGCTCGTAGGTCAGGTTATTCAAAAACTGCAGGAGAACCAGCTGTATGCCAAGATGGAGAAATGTGATTTCGATGTCCCTCAAGTTTTTTTCTGGGATATACCACCTCGTCTCAAGAATTTTCAATGGATCCTGCTAAGGTCAAGGTTATACTGAAGTGGGTCCAAACCATTTCCCATAAGGCTATACATCATTTCCTTGGCTTTTCAAATTACTATCGCCGATTCATTAAATCTTTTTCCAGCATTGTGGCACCCATTGTGGAACTGACCAAGGAAGGAGCAGACAACCAAAATTTGTCAGTTAAGGTGACCCAGTCTTTTGAAGCCCTCAAAGTTGCATTCACTCAGGCACCAGTAATCCAACATCCTGATCCTGACCTTACATTTGTCCTAGAGGTGGATGCCTCTGAAGTAGGATCTGGAGCTGTTTTGTCACAGAAAGACCCTTCTGATGATAAGTTGCACCTGTGTGCATTCTTTTCTCACAAATTTTCTTCTACTGAATGCAACTATGACATGGGAAATCGGGAGTTGCTAGCAATTAAATGGGCTTTCGAGGACTGTAGACACTGGATGGAAGAGGCCAAAAACCAGATTATGGTTCTTACTGACCACAAGAACCTGTCTTACATTCAGTCTGCTAAAAGGTTGAACTCACGGCAAGCACGATGGGAATTATTTTTTACCTGGTTCAACTTTCCCATCTCCTCCCATCCTGGTTCAAAGAACATCAAGGCAGACGCCCTATCTAGGAGCTTTGATCCTCTACAACAAGTCTTCAGGGCAGATGAAGCTATCATTCCGAACTCCTTCTTCCATTGTGACATCACCCAAAATTTGGCTGATCTCATTCGGGTCTGTCAATCAGAGTCACCTCCTGAAAAGCCTTCTGGTCATCTGTTTGTTCCAGAGAAGTTCAGAAGAGCTGTTCTACTGGATTTTCATGCTTGTTGAGTTTCTGGTCACCCAGGCATCAGTAAGACCTTAGAGTTGCTCTCCCGCTCTGTTTGGTGGCCTTCGTTGACCAAAAATGTGCGTGAATTTGTCCTGGCATGTGAGGTCTGTGCCCGGAATAAGACACCTCGAACAGCTTCTTCAGGTCTGTTACTTCCACTTTCCATACCTAGGAGACCCTGGATCCACACCACCATGGATTTTATCGTCACCCTCCCAATGTCTGCTTGATGTTCTGTGATCTGGATGGTGGTGGACCATTTTAGTAAAATGGCACACTTCATACCAATGACAAAGCTTCCTTTTGTCAAAGAACTCTCTGGCCTGTTTCTTAAACACATCGTTCGGGTACACGGCTTACCGATGGATATCGTGTCAGATCGAGGAACACAATTTGTGGCACAGTTCTGGAGAGCATTCTGTGAATCCCTGGGCATTGACCTTCTTCAGGTTACCATCTGCAGTCCAATGGACAAACTGAGCATGTTAACCAGTGTCTGGAACAATATCTATGCTGTTATGTCTTCAAGTGTCATAATGACTAGGTATCCCATCTACCGCTTGCTGAGTTTTCTTTTAACAATTCATGCCATCCTGCATCTCCAACGCTTTCAACTCCAGTTCACCAGCCTCATCTTCTGTCTTTTAGTTCCGTCATATTTGGAGTAGGGTTCATCAAAGCCTTCGGAAGGTATCTCTCCACACCAAAGATTCTGCTGATAAACATCGGAGGTCATGTGGATTTAAGAAGTGTGATTTGGTTTGGCTCTCCACCAAAAACATAAAGCTCCACCAACCTTCTCAGAAGTTGGGTCCTAGGTTTATTGGTCCATTTTGAATCATTTCACAGGTGAACCCAACTCTCTCCGTATCAACAATATCTTCCACTGTTCCTTGCTCAAGCCAGTCTTCTCATCAGCCAAGTTCAAGCCTAGGTTCTCATCCAGGCCTGCTTCTTTTGTGGTCCATGGCCAACACAAGTTTGTAGTGGAGAAGATCTTGAACTCTAGAATTTCCAGGGGTCATCTACAGTTCTTAGTCCACTGGAAGGGCTATGGTCCAGAGGAATGCTCCTGGGTTCCTGAGACTTCTCTACAAGCTCCCAGGCTGAGAAGACAATTCTTTCAGATTTTTCCAGACAAACTAGGTTCTGGGGGTTCTTTAACCTTGCGTCAAGGGGGGGTACTGTTACAAGTCACGGTCATAACTTGTCTCCTTCAGGCAGTTTACCCAGTTTGGACTGGGTTACTCCAGTTTCTCCTGTCACTAGGCAATTGGCACACCTCAGGAAGTAACGTGTAATCTACAGTGCTACGTATTGGTGTTTCCTTCTATTTGAACACACTGGACTTTTGTCGCCTCGCCGACTAAGCGTATCTGTGAGTTCCATCGGCTTGGTTGCATGGTCAGCATTCTGTTCCTTCTCGTGGCACAGACTTTGACCTTCCCAAAGTGGTTTCCATGCCACCCCCAGCTTTCCAGCTTCTTCTATGGCTTCCAAGCCGCACCTACACTACCATGCTGCCATTGGCTCTCCAAGCAGCAGCATTGTCTACTCACTCCTCTACCATCGGCTCTTGCCGCACCTTCAGCACATTTGTTGCACCAACAGTTTCTGTGCTGTTACCAGCTTTCCAGCTTCTTCTATGGCTTCCAAGCTGCACCTACACTACCATGCTGCCATTGGCTCCCCAAGCCACAGCACTGGCTACTTACTCCTCTACCATCGGCTCTTGCCACACCTTCAGCACATTTACCGCACCAACAACTTCCATGCTGTTATCAGCTCTCCAGCTTCTTCTATGGCTTCCAAGTGCACCTACACCTTCATGCTGCCATAGGCTCTCCAAGCCACAGCATTTACTTAGATCTACCTACTAATGGCTTTTGCAACACATCACCACTTCAGCCACACTATTGGCTCTCAAGCTGCACCATCAGCACATTTGCTACACCATTGGCACATTTACCGCACCATCGGCTCTCAAAGCCACAACATACTATGACTGTCTACTAACTGCTATTGTCACACCATCTGCACATTTGCCATACCATTTGCACATTTGCCGCACCATTGGCACATTTATCGCACCATTAGCTCTCAAAACCACAACATACTATGACTATCTACTAAAGGCTATTGCCGCACCATCAGCACATTTGCTTTACCATCCAAACATTTGCTGCACCATCGGCTCTCAAAGCCACAATATACTTTGACTGTCTACTAATGGCTATTGCTGCACCATGGGCACACTAGCAGCACCATGGGCACATTTGCCGCATCATCAGCACATTTGCTGCACCATTGGCTCTCAAAGCCGCAACATACTTTGACTGTCTACTAATGGCTATTGCAACACCATCAGCACACTAGCCACACCATCGGCACATTTGGCACATCATCGACATATTTGCCACACCATCGGCATCAAAAGCTATAGCATAACCATTGACTGTCTACCAATAGCTATTTCCACATCATCGGCTCACAAGCTGCATCATCAGCACCTTTGCTGCACCATTGGCTCAGTAGCTGCACCATTGGCACACCACACCATCGGCTCCCAAACCGAATCTCTCCGTCTTATACTAAACTCCTTCTTATCACCTCAGGATTCCAGTTAACACTGCTGTAAGCTTCTACTATTCTGAGCAGTAAGTACAGGCAGCCGCCTAAGTACAAGTGAGTGAATTACCTCTAAGGGAACAATGGGCGGTTGTTAGTGGTGGAAGACCTTGTAGCCTGAAGTTCTAGATGGCTTACTGGGAGTGGTCACTGGTAATCATAACATAGTGGTAGTGTAATTACCCACCTGTATTCTCTATGCTGAACAAGTAATGGAGTTCAGTCTTAAGTCCATACTCGGAACTACATCGACAGCATTGGACTGGGTTGGTTGCATGTTAGATAAGTTTGGCAGATCTCTTCCTGATCAAGTTTGAGAATGGAGAGGATGTGTCATGAAAAGCTGCCAGCTATTACTGAAGCTGCTCTGATTGAGAAGTTGAAACCTTCAATATGTTTGTTATCTACTGTTAGCTCAAACTTCCCAAAAAAGGTTGCCACAGACTTCTTGATTGCTACTGACATTGGGTTGTAGGGAGTTGCTGCCACAGTGAAGTATGGTGAACAAGAAAAATAATGTGAAGAATCTTCACAACAGGCGCTCAGGTGGGCCCTATTTCCACAGCAGCTGCAAAGGATGAGTGTAGTCACACTCAGTATAGTAATTACAAACAGTAAATGAAAAATTTACAGCGCTGATAGAGGGTAATGATCTTCTTAAATCTTAGTAAAACGGATGAAGTGCAATCAATTTTTTTTTAAATTGTATAGAATTTTAATAATATATATAAAGGAACATACATATATAAAACATATATAGACCAGTCTGTATTTGAGCTACCCTTGCATGAAATAATAATATTTCAATGGATATGAGTACCAATGTCTTATTGCTCTATGACTCCTTTAAAATAACAGTGGAAAGAATATTAGAAATTCCAATTAGGTTAGTCTCTACCAACTCACGATGTATAGGGATCCAGAGAATTTCAAAGCTGCATCACACTTATTGAAGTGTCCCTTGGAGCGGTGAAACACAAATATAGTCCATGGGTTTCCTTTAGAAGCCACTGTAAAAGTCCATCTGTCGTTTGGTGAATGCCCAGACAAGAAATTGAATGGTCCACGGAGTCCGTTTCCAAATTAGAGCTGACAGCAATGTGAGTGTATCCAAAAGAGTCTTCTTCATGTAGAGGGGTGCTCAGTCTCCTAATGCATTTCACTGGGTAACCCCCAGCTTTATCAAAGGTGATCATATGTTGGAGTATTGGGAATATTTATACAGGGTCAATATGGCCACTAATTGCTCACACATGAGATTAATTGCACTTCATCCATAAATACACATTAAAAAGAAACAAATTAACACTAATAAGGAAACCTAATTATGAGGCAAACCTGTTATTGTTCAAAAGTTAAAAGTTTAAACATACAATGAGCTTTTCCGTCCAGAATTCCATCTCTCTGCTTTACACTGCTTAGCGTGTTAAGCCGATCATGTGATGTAAAAAGAGACCATGTGACATTACTAAGTCCCATGGTCTATTGTTGATAGGAGGACGTCACATTCAACCTGGCATTCCGGCGCATTACAAGGCCGGAGGCGGGAGACCAACCATGTGACCTCCCGCCGTACCTGCGCACGCGCCCTGCGTTGTTTCCATTCACACTGTGCACACTGGACACCTGCACTTCTCGGCATCCTCTCACCTCCTTTTCACTTCTCGCGATCCGCGAGTAGGGGCAGCACGTGACTCTCGTATGTCACGGGACCGCCATATTAGATATGGTTTTGCCCTGAATAAAGATGGCTATTTTGAATTACTCAGTCAACAGGATAAGTTCAAATGACGTATATATGAAACATATTAGATGTTTATATAAATATAAATATGAGCACAAAAATGTATTATAATCACAATCCTCAAATTGGATATATAGCATAATTGCCTAATCGCCATAATAATTACGGATTTGCCCTTAACAAACATGGCGGATTTAGTATCGTGTAGTAAACACTATTGTGGTCTAGTCTATATACCTACAAACATATAGGGATAACAACATGATACAGATTGCATGAGATCATCAGTTATAGACTATACAAATAAATATTCCCCAATAGATGATCATCTGTAAAGGGGTACAGAACCACCATGCTTAGTGGGTCACGTCTAATGATTTTAATGGATCTTGATATTTAATATATCGGATCATACGATGGATCAACAATATATTGTGTCACCATCTAACAACACATCATAGTTATTTTTAATTCAATTGAAACCTACTATTTTCAGTAATCATAGACTCTTCGGTACTCTATAACTTCCTATGTTTAGTCTATAGTTGTATATTATCTATCCATACTCAATTGTTGAAGTTCCAAAACATTATTATAAAATGTATTCAATTACAAAGAGAAACAAAAGGACTAAGTCTAATATCAACATTGTCATTATTGGGACTATTGGCATCAAACTTCCAGAGCAGCAAATAATAAGTGACATCATCAAAATTCTACACAAAATATATGGAGACGAGAAATTGAGTAATAAATTTATAGAACTACATTCAATTCTACCGATTCATTTAAGCCATTCGGGTGTAATGTATCTAGCTTAAACATCCAGAAGATTTCTTGAATACAAAGACGTTTAAACCTGTCGCCTCCTCTTTTCGTGACTGACATATGTTCTAATCCCATAATTGTCAAACATGTCGGATCTCCATTATGTTTCTCATCATAGTGTTTAGATACACTATGATTGAGATTCCTATTAAGAATATTTCTACGATGTTCCATGAATCATGTGAGTAAATAAATAGAAAATTCAGTATTACAATTTAGGAAACTCCTAATATTAATCTGCTCTTCCTTCCCACAAACTATAACCTTAGTGGATTTTTTCATGTGTTCACACGTGATACATCTATTCCCTCCACACTTATAAAAACCACACGTTGGTTTTAGCCAAAGTGGGCCAGAGTTGAAAACATCACACTTCTTCTTGATTATTGGGAGCTTTAGATGACTTGGTGCCAAAATATTTCTTAGTGATTTGTTTTTCTTAAAGATAAAAGTCAGTTTGATAGGTATGCAACCTTGTAGGATGTTATCCTGTCTGAGAATATTATAGTTGTTTAATATTATTTGTTTAATCTTCCCGTATTGGCTGTTATATGTTGTGATAAATGCCAAATTACTATCATTATTTTTATTATTATTGTTTACCTTCTTATCTGAATTCTCTATAGTTATTTTAGAGTTTTGATGTAAAAGAGTCTCTCTAGATGTTGCTCTGGTTTCGTTCAATGCTTTTTGAATAATAAAATCAGGATATTCCCTAGATAGGAAAGATTGTGCAATATCTTGTGCTTGAGTCTCAAAAGTAACTAAATCTGTGCAATTTCTCCGTAATCAGAGAAATTGGCCCTTGGGGATGTTCCTCTTCCACGCGGCACTATGTTCGCTTTTGTAATGTAGGTACGCATTTGTTCCAACTGTTTTATTATAGTTGGATGTGTGAATCTCTTTTATCTCTAGGGTTATATCAAGAAAATTAATTAAAGTGGGGTGATAAGTGTGTGTGAACTGTAAATTATAATCATTAGTATTTAGTGCTGTGACAAATGTGAGTGCTGTTTCTAGATCACCATCCCAAATTATAAATAAATCATCAATATAATGGCCATAGAAGACCAGGTGCCCGCCGAGCCCGCCTCCCCACACATGTTGGTCCTCAAAGTGACCCATGTATAGGTTAGCGTAGCTCGGCGTGAACCTGGTCCCCATGGCCGTTCCCATCATCTGTAAATAGTGCGTATGCAAAAAAATTAAGTGATTGTGACGTAAAATGAAGGAAATAGAATCCAACAAAAATTGAATGTGTTTCTCAGACAAATCATTATCCAGCTTCAATTTTGCTTCTATAACTTGTAAACCCTTATCGTGAGGTTTGTTTGAGTACAAACTCTGTGCATCCAGAGTGAGGAATTCATAAGATTCCTTCCACTCTAGATCATTTATTAACCTAAAAAAATGGGTAGTGTCTTTAATATGTGATTTTAACTGAAAAACATGTGGTTGTAAAAAAGTGTCAACATAATGTGATAAATTAGAAGAAAGGGACCCAATACCTGAAATTATAGGATGACCAGGAGGTGCTGTGAGGGACTTGTGGATTTTTGGGAGGTGATAGTATATAGGGATAATCGGATGTTCAATTAAAATAAATTTATATTCTTCTCTTGAAGAATATAAATCCTCTATCCTCAAGTGCCGCGTCTAAGAGATTTATCAAGGTGGGGAGATAGAGTTTAGAAGGGTCTGATGTTAATTTGCAGTAAAAATTAGAGTTATCAAGTTGGCGAATAGCCTCAGTTATTTAATCATCTCTATTTTGTATCACCAGGCCACCCCCTTTATCAGCCTCCTTTATTATTATTTGAGTATCCTCAGTTAGTCTACGTAATGCTCTTTTTTCCCATTTGTTCAAATTAGACTTACGTTGATGTGTAAATGGAGAAAGATCGTGTTTACATAATTGTTTAAAATTATCTAACGTTGTCTTATAGAAACTTTCAATATTAGCACTTTTGTATTTCATTGGATAGAGATCTGATTTTTTCTTTACAGTTTCTTTGTTAACATTATAAAGTTTCATTATGGCATCTCTCTAAGGAGCTCATTAAGGTTATGGAGAGTTTTATCATCATCATTGTCCAGTATGATAGGTAGAGCTTCCTCATCCTGTTTCACTATACTCTTTTTGGTAAAGTATCTTTTTCTACAAAGGGTCCTAATAAACCTATTGAGGTCTGTAAAGAGCGTGAAAATGTTAGGCGTTGCTGTTGGTGCAAATTTTAGACCCTTAGTAAGTAAGGAGATCTCTACCAACTCACGATGTATAGGGGCAGAAGGGGGGGAAAGAAGGAGAGATTGAAGAGATTAAAACAAAATAGACCCTCACAGAGTAAGAATATATTCAATCTTTCATCCAGACAATTATCAGCTGGGGAGATCTCCTTATTACTAAGGGTCTAAAATTTGCACCAACAGCAACGCCTAACATTTTCACGCTCTTTACAGACCTCAATAGGTTTATTAGGACCCTTTGTAGAAAAAGATACTTTACCAAAAAGAGTATAGTAAAACAGGATGAGGAAGCTCTACCTATCATACTGGACAATGATGATGATCAAACTCTCCATATCCTTAATGAGCTCCTTAGTGAGAATGGGGAAGTCCCTAATCAAGATGCCATAATGAAACTTTATAATGTTAACATAGAAACTGTAAAGAAAAAATCAGATCTCTATCCAATGAAATACAAAAGTGCTAATATTTAAAGTTTCTATAAGACAACGTTAGATAATTTAAAACAATTATGTAAACACGATCTTTCTCCATTTACACATCAACGTAAGTCTAATTTGAACAAATGGGAAAAAAGAGCATTACGTAGACTAACTGAGGATACTCAATAATAAAGGAGGCTGATAAAGGGGGGGGCTGGTGATACAAAATAGAGATGATTACATAACTGAGGCTAATCGCCAACTTGATAACTCTATTTTTTACTGCAAATTAACATCGGACCCTTCTGAACTCTATCTCCCCACCTTGATAAATCTCTTAGACGCGGCACTTGAGGATAGGGTTATATCAAGAGAAGAATATACATTTATTTTAAATTGAACATCCGATTATCCCTATATACTATCACCTCCCAAAAATCCACAAGTCCTTCATAGCACCTCCTGGTCGTCCTATAATTTCAGGTATTGGGTCCCTTTCTTTTAATTTATCACATTATGTTGACACTTTTTTACAACCACGTGTTTCTCAGTTAAAATCACATATTAAAGACACTACCCATTTTTTTAGGTTAATAAATGATCTAGAGTGGAAGGAATTTTATGCATTCCTCACTCTGGATGCACAGAGTTTGTACTCAAACATACCTCACGATAAGGTTTTACAAGTTATTGAAGCAAAATTGAAGCTGGATAATGATTTGTCTGAGAAACACATTCAATTTTTGTTGGATTCTATTTCCTTCATTTTACGTCACAATCACTTTATGTTTTTGGATACCCACTATTTACAGGTGATGGGAACGGTCATGGGGACCAGGTTCGCGCCGAGCTACGCTAACCTATACATGGGTCACTTTGAGGATCAACATGTGTGGGGAGGCGGGCTCGGCGGGCACCTGGTCCTCTATGGCCATTATATTGATGATTTATTTATAATTTGGGATGGTGATCTAGAAACAGCACTAACATTTGTCACAGCACTAAATACTAATGATTATAATTTACAGTTCACACACACTTATCACCCCACTTTAATTAATTTTCTTGATAGAACCCTAGAGATAAAAGAGGGCACCATTCACTTGTCCAACTATAATAAAACAGTTGGAACAAATGCGTACCTACATTACAAAAGCGAACATAGTGCCGCGTGGAAGAGGAACATCCCCAAGGGCCAATTTCTCCGATTACGGAGAAATTGCACAGATTTAGTTACTTTTTAGACTCAAGCACAAGATATGGCACAATCTTTCCTATCTAGGGGATATCCTGATTTTATTATTCAAAAAGCATTGAACGAAACCAGAGCAACATCTAGAGAGACTCTTTTACATCAAAACTCTAAAAAAACTATAGAGAATTCAGATAAGAAGGTAAACAATAATAATAAAAATAAAAATAATGATAGTAATTTGGCATTTATCACAACATATAACAGCCAATACGGGAAGATTAAACAAATAATATTAAACAACTATAATATTCTCAGACAGGATAACATCCTACAAGGTTGCATACCTATCAAACCGACTTTTATCTTTAAGAAAAAAAGATCACTAAGAAATATTTTGGCACTGAGTCATCTAAAGCTCCCAATAATCAAGAAGAAATGTGATGTTGTCAACTCTGGCCCACTTTGGCTAAAACCAACGTGTGTTTTTTATAAGTGTGGAGGGAATAGATGTACCACGTGTCAACACGTGAAAAAATCCACTAAGGTTATAGTTTGTGGGAATGAAGAGCAGATTAATATTAGGAGTTTCCTAAATTGTAATACTGAATTTTCTATTTATTTACTCACATGTGGTTGTAATTTACGTTATGTAGGAAGGACAACTCGAAAAATTAAAACCAGATTCATGGAACATCGTAGAAATATTCTTAATAGGAATCTCAATCATAGTGTATCTAAACGATACTAAATCTGCCATGTTTGTTAAGGGCAAAGCCGTAATTATTATGGCGATTAGGCAATTATGCTATATATCCAATTTGAGGATTGTGATTATAATAAATTTTTGGGCTTATATTTATATAAACATCTAATATGTTTCATATATACGTCATTTGAACTTATCCTGTTGACTGAGTAATTCAAAATAGCCATCTTTACTCAGGGCAAAACCGTATCTAATATGGCGGTCCCGTGACATACGAGAGCGGATCGCGAGAAGTGAAAAGGAGGTGGGAGGACACCGAGAAGTGCAGGTGTCCAGTGTGCACAGTGTGAATGGTAACAATGCAGGGCGCATGCGCAGGTATGGCGGGAGGTCACGTGGTTGGTCTCCCGCCTCCGGCCTTGTAATGCGCCGGAATTCCAGGTCGAATGTGACGTCCTCCTATCAACAATAGACCATGGGACTTAGTAATGTCACATGGTCTCTTGTTTACATCACATGATTGGCTTAACACGCTAAGCAGTGTAAAGCAGAGAGATGGAATTCTGGATGGAAAAGCTCATTGTATGTTTAAACTTTTAACTTTTGAACAATAACAGGTGTGCCTCATAATTAGGTTTCCTTATTAGTGTTAATTTGTTTCTTTTTAATGTGTATTTATGGATGAAGTGCAATTAATCTCATGTGTGAGCAATTAGTGGCCATATTGACCCTGTATAAATATTCCCAATACTCCAACATATGATCACCTTTGATAAAGCTGGGGGTTACCCAGTGAAAGGCATTAGGAGACTGAGCACCCCTCTACATGAAGAAGACTCTTCTGGATACAGTCACATTGCTGTCAGCTCTAATTTGGAAATGGACTCCGTGGACCATTCAATTCCTTGTCTGGGCATTCATCAAACGACAGATGGACTTTTACAGTGGCTTCTAAAGGAAACCCATGGACTATATTTGTGTTTCATCGCTCCAAGGGACACTTCAATAAGCGTGATGCAGCTTTGAATTTCTCTGGATCCCTATACATCGTGAGTTGGTAGAGACTAACCTAATTGGAATTTCTAATATTCTTTCCACTGTTATATTTGTGTTTCACCGCTCCAAAGGACATTTCAATAAGCGTGATGCTGCTTTGATATTCTCTGGATCCCTATACATCGTGAGTTGGTAGAGACTAACCTAATTGGAATTTCTAATATTCTTTCCACTGTTATTTTAAAGGAGTCATAGAGCAATAAGACATTGGTACTCATATCCATTGGAATATTATTATTTCATGCAAGGGTAGCTCAAATACAGACTGGTCTATATATGTTTTATATATGTATGTTCCTTTATATATATTATTAAAATTCTATACAATTTAAAAAAAAATTGATTGCACTTCATCCATTTTAATAAGATTTACTAAGATCATTACCCTCTATCAGCGCTGTAAATTTTTCATTTACAGTGAAGTATGGGCCTGATTCAGACCCGCTCGCGAGCGCTGAGCACTCGCAAGTGGGTCGATGGTGGCCCAGTGCGCATGCGCACAATGGAGCCGGCTCCATCGTGCGCATGCGCGAGACCCGGATAGTGATGGGCAAACCGTCGCTCTGGGTCTCGTACCAACATCGACATCAACCTAAACAGCATGCCCCCTTTGGTGGGCAGGCCGGGGGCATGGCTTCCCAGACAGAGGCATTCCCATGGGAGCGCCTACCATGTGGGGCCGGCCCCACTGACATCACAAGTGATGTCAGTGGGAGTGCTTTCAGCTCTGTTTGAGCCGAAAGCACTCCAGGGCTTGTGGCAATGAGACCCTACCACAAGCCCGATGGTCGCAATGGTCTTGACCATCGCGACCTTCTTCCTGGCCGCTCGCTATAGCTGTGGGTGGTCACCCACAGCTATATGAGCGGCCAGGAGGCCGCTCTAAAAATCAAGAAGGATGGCCCTGATTCAGAGTGAGCTCTCTGTCAGAGCGTCCGGCTCTGAATCAGGGCCTATGGCCTTCTACGACCGCACGGCCGCCTCGATGTTTGGCAAGTCCGCATGCACACGAGGGAGCCGGCTCCTTCGCGCGCATGCATGAGACAGCGCTGGTCATTGCGGGTCTCTTTCCAAAGGGGGTGAGCTGTTGATGTTGATTGACAGCTCGCCCCGTTTGGAAGGCGGGCCGGGGGGTGCCAGCCAAAATGGAGGCGTTCCCATGGGAAAGCCTACCAATTGGGGGAGGCCCCACTGACATCACTAGTGATGTCAGTGGAGAGCTTCCGGCTCTGACAGAGCCAGAAGCTCTCCAGGGCTTACGACAAGTGAGACCCTACCCTAGGGTCTCGTCGTAAGCTCTGATGGTTGTGATGGTCTCTGACCATCGCGACCATCACCCTAGCGGTCATTAGAGCTGTGGGTGTAAGCCCACAGCCTAACGACCGAAACAGAGGCGGGCGGTCAGGATGCAAGCGGCCGCCCAGTTTCTGAGCGACCGCTTGCATCCTCCGACTGCCCCTAAATGAGGCCCTATATCCTTTGTGGCAACAAATGAAACTTTAATTTAAAATAGTCCTATTAATTGTACTTTTCTCCAATAATCCTTTCCCACAACATATTCCACATCCTGGATAGTTACCTGCTTATGACAAACACAAATGGTGGTGCTTGCAACCCTATCAATTCCCAGTGCATTGTGTGCACAAACCAAGACTCAACAGACAATTACATACCACTGGGGTTAAAAGTGGAACACTACTAAATAAACAATATGATAGTGGAATGGCTCCAGAAAAATCAGCTACAGTACATCAATAAAAGAGAAAAACCACCAAGAAACAAATACTTGCCAGAAGTAAAAGAGTAGCCATATACTTTGTACTACAACAGTAATTCCAAATAGAAGGTAAACTCTCTCATGGTCAACAACCCCCCACACTTTTTTTTCATGTTTGCATTTATTTTGTCTACCTTGTTTTATGTACATTGTCATGCCTTCAGCATAGGGTTTGTTAATCCATCTCAGTTCTGTTATACTAATTCATAATAGCAGCCCCACCTTGTGATCAGGACAGTAGCATTTTAAATCTGATCTATTTTGTCCTTCCTAAGATGCCTTAGCAGTCTAGCAATGCATTCTGGGCTAAAGAAGCTGTAAGTAGCCATTTTCTTATTCTCACATGGTCCCAGGCAGACATCACCTCATATGCTCAACCTGGTATAACGTCCGATGTTTTACCACACTAGCTTATACGCACGTACCTGTGTACATTCATACAAGTTCCTCTACTGAATAATAATTCTGTTCTTCAGACCACATATGACTGGATTATTGGAAGATAGAGTATTGGTTATGCTGTCTGCTCCAAATTTGTCAGACACTTAGTGAGGGGCAGAACAGTAAAACATCGAGCTGTCAGCGTGTGATGCATATATCTGACTTCATCAGCAACATTGTCTGTCAGCAAATGGGACACATACTGACTCACAGATCTGCTACACTGCCAGCCAGAGCTATCTGCATATGACAGCACAAGAGTTTCTATACAGTCTAACAGCTCAGCCATTGACTACACGGGAATTTCACACTGTCAGTACAGCCACCTGCATATGGCAAGACAACAGTCCCTGCACAGTCAAACAGTCCTGACTACTCAGAGACCTGCTACAGTGTCAGCTCAGTTACCTGCACATTGCAATACAGCAGCCTCTACACAGTCAAGCATTTCCATTCCATCATCATGTCACAGAAAACGACATCTTCATACAAAACAAGGACCCTAGTCTCTAGTTCCTAGAAATCTGTATCTGTCAGCAATGCAGCCATAATTGCAAGTGCAAAAGCGGAAGCTGCAAAAGTGCGGGCCACCTTTGCTGAACAAGAGATGCAATTGAAAATAGAAAAATCACGTTTAGAAGCAGAGAGAGGAATAGAAAGATCACATCAGGAAGCAGAAAGATCACGTCTAGATGCAGATAGAGATATGGAGAAAAAACGCTTAGAAGCAATTAGTGAGAAGCTCACTGCCAAGAAGGAAGCAGCAGCTGCCATAGCTGAAGCAGAGTTCTTAGAGTCTGTAGAACTCCCTGATATAAGGAGGATCAATGTGCTTGACGCAGAGCTTGGATCACTGAATGCATTGCAATGCACATCAGAATATGTCAATCAAGCATCCAAAATGGGTAGCAAACCTCAATCAGTACAAAGCATGCACTCAGACTTTGTCAGTGAAACAAGCCAAACACACTATGTAGCGCCCCCACTAGTCAACAGTGAACTGCAAACTTGCAAACAAGAGAATTCTAGACACAGGAAACCCATGTGGGATAACTTCGCCCACACCAGGCGTCTGAATCTGCAAACTACAACAAAGGCACAACTACCCGCACACAAAAGTGGTATGATATAAGCCAACAGGAACCATACAATCCCAACAGGTATGACCACGTACCATTTACCCACCATGTTAATGCACAAACAGCATCTCCTAGAGCCAATCAAGACACATTAGACTTTGCCAAGTTTCTTGCTCGCTGTGAGCTGGTAACAAAGGGACTCTCAAAGTTCAATGATCGCCCTGAGAGCTTCAGAGCCTGGCAATCCTCTTTCCAAAATGCAATCAGAGGGTTAGGCCTTTCACACAGTGAAGAGATAGACCTTTTAATTAAATGGCTTGGGAATGAATCCGCTGAACATGCTAGAAGGATAAGAGTGATCAATATTAACCACCCTGAGAATGGCCTTAATATGATCTTGGATAGACTTAATGAGTGCTACGGCTCACCTGAGATAATAGAAAGCGCACTATTCAAAAGAATTGATGATTTCCCTAGGTTACCTAACAAAAGCTATCAGAGAATTAAGTGACCTACTAATGGAGCTTCAAAAGCCAAGTGTGAGGGAGACTTACCAGGGCTTGCCTTCCTCGACACAGCCAGAGGCATTAACCCTATAGTGCAAAAGCTACCTTACAATCTGAAGGAGCAATGGGTCATCCATGGTTCCAAATATAAGCAGCGGCACAATGTGCCATTTCCACCATTCTCTGTTCTTGTGGACTTCATGCACCAACAAGCTAAGACCAGGAATGATCCTAGTTTTGCCTTTACCCTGATGAGCTCAACCCCTATTCTACCTTACCCCCACAAAATGTCAGTCGCAGTTCACAAGACTAATGTG
The DNA here is from genome assembly GCA_031769625.1 of Taudactylus pleione. NCBI lineage: Eukaryota > Metazoa > Chordata > Amphibia > Anura > Myobatrachidae > Taudactylus > Taudactylus pleione. The sequence continues at coordinate 19,891,100 of JAUIMM010000065.1, read as the reverse complement.
CATTATACAGATTCTTCCCACAGGTCTACCCATTCTACTCACCAAGAGAACAGAGATAAAGATCCTGCCAAGCAGTGTCCTCTGCATAACTAACCGCATCCTCTCCTGAAATGCAGAGCCTTCAGAGAAAAGTAATTGGAGAACCGCAAAGCATTCCTAAGAGAAAACGGCATCTGCTACAAGTGCTGCTCTTCTACAACCCACCTTGCCAAGGATTTTAAGGTTAGTGCTAACTGCATAGAATGTCACAGCACAGAACACAACACTGCTCTACACCCTGGACCTTCCCCATTGGCTTTACAACACAATTATGGGGACACAGAGCATGGCGGGGAGCTCAGTGTGGAGCAAAGAGACACTACTGCAGTCATACCAGAGATAACTTCACAATGTACTGAAGTCTGCAAAGACACTATTAGCGGCAGATCTTGCTCTAAAATCTGTTTGGACAGAGGCCCTGATTCAGAGCCGGACGCTCTGACCATCGCGATCATCGGGCTTGCGACAAGACCCTTGCGGTAGGGTCTCATTGCCGCAAGCCCTGGAGTGCTTTTGGCTCTATCTCGTGATGTCAGTGGGGCCGGCCCCAGACGGTAGGCGTTCCCATGGGAATGCCTCCGTCTGGGCAGCCACGCCCCCGGCACGCCCACCAAAGGGGACGTGCTGTCACTCAACATCGACAGCACGCCCCCTTTGTAGCGAAACCCATAGCAACAGTTTGCCTTTCGCTATGCGGGTCTCGCGCATGCGCATGACGGAGCCGACTCCCTCGTGTGCATGCGCACTGGCCCAACATCGACCCGCTTGTGAGCGCTCAGCACTCGCGAGCGGGTCTGAATCAGGCCCAGAGTCTACCCCAAAGGCCTGCTAGAAAAAGCTGTCAAACTTTATGCAATCCTAGATGATCAAAGCAACAAGTCTCTAGCTAGATCAACATTATTTGAGACCTTTAATATCAAAGGACCCAGCACTCCACACTCCTTAAGGACTTGTGCAGGGAGTTTTGAGACAATGGGGAGAAGAGCAGTAGGCTATCAAGTCTAGTCCTTAGATGGAAAGACATGCCTTCCCTTACCCATTATCACTGAATGCAATGAGATCCCTGATAATAGGTCTGAATACCCTACACCAGATGCAGCTAAACATCATGCACATTTGAAACGTATAACACATCTGATACCAGAACTGGACCCACTAGCCCAGATAATTCTACTCATTGGGAGAGATATCCTACAAGTTCACAAAGCCAGAAGTCAGGTTAACGGCCCACACAATGCTCCTTATGCTCAAAGATTAGACCTAGGATGGGTCATAATAGGAGAAATGTGCATAAACCAGCTACTGTCAACAGCATGCTTACCTGTACTTTAGAAAATGGGTGCCCTTCTCTATTTCAACCATGTCACAACCACTTCCTGCACTGCACTGTCATGGACTCTCCTAATGACAACCACATCTGTGACAGCTACCAAGAACATTTGGCGTGCACGGTCTTCCAAAGAACAAAAAGGGATGACCAAGTGGCAATGTCCATAGAGGACAATTTATTCCTGGAAATAATGAAAAAGGGACTAGTCAAAGATGATGCCAACAGCTGGGTTGCACCTCTACCCTTTAAAACACACAGATGGCGCCTACCTAACAACAGAGAGCAAGTACTTAAACGCTTCTCTTCACTAAAACACAACTTTCACAGGAAACCAGAAATTAAAGATCACTTCTTCTCTTTCATGGACAAAATATTTGAGAATGGTCATGCTGAGATAGCTCCCATTCTTAAAGACACAGACGAATGCTGGTACTTAATGTTTGGAGTATACCACCCAAAGAAACCAGGTCAGATCAGAGTCGTGTTTGATTCCAGTGCCAAGGTTGAAGGCATATCCTTAAATGATGTTCTCCTGACTGGACCAGACCTTAACAACAAACTCCTTGGAGTACTCATACGTTTCCGTAAGGACTCTGGACCTCATTCAGAGTCGGACATAGCGGCTGCACGGTTGTACGCATCCAATGTTTTTCTTTCTGCACTAGCTGTGCGCATGTGCATATGAGCTGTACCGATGCAGAATACTGTCGGTTGTAGGGCTTCCGAAACGGAAGTGGATTGCAAAAGTTGATTGACAGGAAAGTCCATTTGTGGGTGTATACGGGGGTGGTGGTCTGCAAACTGAGGCGTTCTTCAGCGTTTCCAGGCATTTTAAGGGAGTGCATAAATTATCTGCTTCGTACAACCATGACTTGCGGATGCATGACAACATCACTCTACGAACAGGATGATCGTCTAGGCTAAGGTAGGCAAGAAGCGTCTGTAAGCCACAACAGTACAATCGTTAATCCGATGTTACATGTGATGTTTCTAATTAGAACCACACAAACCAAGCAGCTAAGATTGGTGCATTGTAACTATTAACACTGCTAATTACCTTGTAAATGATTTCACTTGCGTGTGCATTAGGGAATTCGTAACACAAATGTTTATTTGTGCTTTTTAAACTTATTTTGTTTGGACATTTTTTAAAACATCTAGAATTGTGTTTTGCATAGCAGCCTTTTCAGATACCATACTTTTTAAACCATGTATACATTGATATAGTTAAATTTAGACATTTTGTAATAAAAAAAAATTATTTTTAGGAAATTAGCCTTTAATCACAATTTTACTTACAATTGTTAGGGCAACATTTGCATATAAATAAAAATAAAAAATAAAAAACACAATTCTAAAAATAAATTAATAAAAAAAAAAAGAGCTTGAGACATTGGTGACAAGAAATATGGGGACTGGACAAGAGGTGGGGGAGGAGATATCCAGGGCTACTTGCGTCATTTGGGCTTGGCTCGGAGGAACAGGTAAGCTACGGACAGCCAACTGGCGTGTAACACGCCGACTGGCCTGGCCAGAGGTAGATGGGATTTCCTCAGGCCTAGGCATAGGGCTCTCCATACTTGCCTGGGTGGCTGTTGGGCTGCCAGAGGTGGTGGTCCTGGGAGGAAGGGAGTCTCGCTCCATCATGGCAGGTGGGTTTGCCTGCTCCTGGGTATTGGCCCAACAATCTATGGCCCCAGCAATGGTCTCCAGGGCCACTGCCACCCTCACCAGAGTGGTCTCCATCCTCAGAAGAACACATCTGTTCTCCTGAGTTTGGGAGACCAACCTGGTGAGGAGAGGCACTGCTCGGTCCGATGGTTGCCCTGGAGTAGACTCCACAGGGTCCCCAGATGGAGTACTTGGATCCTCCCCTGTAGAGTCTCCATCTGTGCTGGACCCAGACCTGACCTCAGGAGTAGGCACTACCTCCTCTGAGTCTGGAAATAAAAAAAAAAACATTAGTATTTTTTTCAATTAAAAAAACGCATACACGTTTGAGGTTTATACTTTTTTGCTTCCAAAAAATATTTACATTCTTGCACATGTGGAGCATTGAAGTCAGCCATGTCAGTGTCCATAGTGGACATGCCGACTATCTCCTCTTCCATCACACATCCCTGAGCCAACGTCTCCAACCTCGTCAAGGTCAGCTCTTCAGGGATGGGACCACCACCTGTCCCCGCAGCATGGTCCACCCTACTCCGTAGCTTCCTCTTCAACTGGTACTTGAAATCAGTCCATCTGACAATGTGATTTAGCATTTTTTAAGGGTTTATTTATTGAATTAAGATCTCGCTTTTGACTTCAGTACACTCACAATATCATTTTCTTACCGTTTTTTCATGACTTTCATGGTTCTGTGGGTTGTCCCCACAGCATTAACAGCCCTGGATATCTCCTCCCAAATCCTGTCTTTGGCTCCAGCCCCCATATTTCTTGGGGCATGGACAAGGTTATCCATTGTCATGGTCACCAATGTTTCAAGCTCTATCCTTCAAAACGGAGGATTTCTTGGCCTTGGCCTGCTTGGCCCCGCCTCCTCCTCCTCTAGTGGTGGTATTGGATTCCCAGCACCTACAATATTTTTAAATTTAGATTAAATAAAAAATGCATTTTTGGAAAATATGTACTGTTCTTGTGTTTTTATCAAAATGTGTTTAACACTTACCTGCCTCATTTGGCCTCTGCCCACCATGCTCCTTGTTTGTCATTTTCAAAACTTGTGAGAGAGCATGAAGAATAGTGCTTGTGAAGACTATTTTATAGATGTGCGCACATCCCTGGATTGGTTACCTGTGCATCCCTATTTGCCTACATATAATGCACACCTTGCCTGAATTCTGTAATCACTGCGTGGGTTGGGCTAGATGTGAGCACATCCCTGGATTGGTTACTCGTGCATCCCTATTTGCCTACGTATAATGCACACCTTGCCTGCATTCTGTAATCACTGCGTGGGTTGGGCTAGATGTGAGCGCATCCATGGATTGGTTACCCGTGCATCCCTATTTGCCTACGTATAATGCACACCTTGCCTGAATTCTGTAATCACTGTGTGGGTTGGGCTAGATGTGAGCGCATCCCTGGATTGGTTACCCGTGCATCCCTATTTGCCTACGTATAATGCACACCTTGCCTGCATTCTGTAATCACTGCGTGGGTTGGGCTAGATGTGAGCGCATCCCTGGATTGGTTACCCGTGCATCCCTATTTGCCTACATATAATGCACTCCTTGCCTGCATTCTGTAATCACTGCGTGGGTTGGGCTAGATGTGAGCGCATCCCTGGATTGGTTACCCGTGCATCCCTATTTGCCTACGTATAATGCACATCTTGCCTGCATTCTGTAATCACTGCGTGGGTTGGGCTAGATGTGAGCGCATCCCTGGATTGGTTACCCGTGCATCCCTATTTGCATACGTACAATGCACACCCTGCCTGCATGATTCAATCATTGTGTTATTTGTGGCCTTATTTAAGGCAAAGCCAAATGTTCCCTTACTTGTGGGTTGTAGTTGGAGTGATTTGTGGTGCAGGAAGGGATTGCTAGTGTTTACAGTGTTTGGAGTTGTTTGAGTGGTGCTTGTGTGTGTTGTTTGAGTGGTGCTTGTGTGTGTTATTTGAGTGGTGCTTGTGTGTGTTGTTTGAGTGGTGCTTGTGTGTGTTTTTGGAGTGGTGCTTGTGTGTGTTGTTTGAGTGGTGCTTGTTTGTGTTTTTGGAGTGGTGCTTGTGTGTGTTGTTTGAGTGGTGTTTTTTATTTATTTTTTTTATTATTTTTGGGTGGTTGTTTTATTTTTGGGGTTTTTTTGGTTGTGGTTTCTTTTTTTTTTTTGGTTGTGGGGGTTTTTTTTGTATTTTTTTGGGTGGTGGGTTTTATTTTATTTTTTTGGGGTGGTTGGTTATTTTTTAATTTTGGTTTGTCCATACATTTCCCAAACCCGGTTACTTTGTGTGTTTGGGTGGCCGTGTTTTTTGAGGAACAAAATAACAACGTTCTTTGCAGACTCCAGTAAGTGTGCCAGCCTACTGCAAGCTGTTTGTTTTTTGGTTGTTATTTAAAACCAAAAAAAAGACATTATTCAAACAATTATTGTCATGTTCTATTGTTTTGTTTTAGGTGTTTAACAGTCCAGTTTGTACTTGATTCAGGTAAGTGTCTATTTTTACAAACCTAAAAGTTTGTTGTATTTAATAATGAAGTGTTTTTTGCAGTCTTTTTTACATTTAATAATGCATTTGTGGTTTTTATTGTTAAAAAATTATTATGTTTTCAAAATGTAATATTGCCCAATTTCAAAGTTAAGGATTGTTTTAACAATAGTAGTAATAGTGGTGTTTTTTGCATAAAATATTATTTTCTTTGTCTTCCATAAAATAAAAACCCATACACAAACAACACCTGAAGGGGTTCCCGAAGATGGCACAGCCCGACCCTGTAAGAATATGCACCATTATTACTAAGCTAAGTATTTTTGGAAAAATATTGAAAATTCATTCTCACAAACACTATTTTTTTTTAATTGTAATTTTACAGAGCGATGTGGGCCAGCTAATAGTGGCCATGTTGCCCCCCACCAACCTTCCTCAGTCTCCTCCTGGGCGTAGGCATAGGAGGTGTGCAAGGGCCAAGATATATAGAACACATGTCACCCTTTTTGGAATGCCTGATCATGTGGTTGTAACCACTTATCGCCTGCATCCAAATATTATCCTAGACACTCTTTCAATAATAAAGAATTATCTAGAAAGTCAGATTCACATTCCTACAGCAATCACACCACTTACACAGTTGTTGGTGGTGTTACATTTCTGTGCCTCAGGGTCCTTCCAAACTACTGTGGGGCTGGTGGGTGGCCTCTCTCAGCCCTCATTTTCACGGATCCTGATGCGTGTGCTAGATGCATTCTTCAATCATATAGCACATTTTATTAGTATGCCTTTGGATACGGAAGCCCTTGATGTGGTAAAGCAGAAGTTTTTTGAGATTGCAGGCTTTCCACACGTCATAGGGGTAGTGGATGGCACTCACATAGCACTTCAGCCCCCTGCATGCAGGGAACAAATCTATAGGAACCGTAAACATTTCCATTCGCTAAATGTAATGGTGCTATGTGATGCCTCCCTCCAGATCCTCTCCCTGAATGCTAAATTTCCAGGCTGCAGCCATGATGTGTACATGATCCAGCATTCAGGGATTTGGCCAAAATTAAGCACACTGCAAGCTGGTGACCCGTGGCTTCTTGGTAAGTATAAATCCAGTATGTAGCTATAGTAATAGTGCAAACATGTTTTCATTGACAATTTATGGATCTTTTGGTGTCCCATTTCCATCAGGTGACAGTGGATATCCTTGCACGACCTGGCTGGTGACTCCTTATTTGAATCCCACAGCAGGGCCACAAACTCAATATAATGCCGTGTTTACTGCCACCAGGCAGGTGGTGGAGCACTGTATCAGCCTTTTAAAGGGCCGGTTCCGGTGTCTCCATCACTCTGGTGGTGCACTCATGTACTCGCCGGATATGGTTTCTCGCATTGTGGTCCTGTGTGGGAGTCGAGTACCCATGCAGCCAGAGGATGCCTTGCCAGAGGATGGCCCCCCGGAGGAAGGTGTTGTGATGCTGTCGGGGGGGGCCAGACGCAATTCTGTTGTTTCCAGATTTTTTAGGTAATAATTTTTAAAATAATTTTTAATTTTACAGTTAGAGCAAATGTATTTTAAGGTGAACCTAATTTTTTATTTTTTTTTGCTCCAAAATCACAACACTTTCCAAAACTGAAAAACTAATGGAACCCATTGGCAATACCCTGTACTGTATTTGGACAACTAACATAATTTTTCCGGATATACCACCACATGTTTAGTTAATTTTGTTTGTTTTGTTAAAAATTGTCTGTTAAAAAAGAAATATTATGTTTGATTTTTGTTTTTGTTGTTTGTCTGACTAAGCCAGATATTTTATTTTTGAAAACCCTGAGGCCATTTTTTTTGTGTGATTCTGTGATGAAATGCTTTTTACAATTAAAAGCATGTTGGCAACATGTTTGTTATTTAATAAATGTTTTAACAAAAAAAAAAGGTTTGGTGTAAATGTATTATGTGAAAGCCATTTTAAGGTGGATAATGTAGGGCAACCCCCCCAAAAAAAAAAAAAACATTAATGCAAATGTTCTTAAGGTTTACATAAACATTTTTGTATTAGTTACACTATGGAAAGGCACCCAGCTTTGTTCACAAAGTATTTGAAATGCAGAATTACACCATTTAATTTTAAAGAAAAAAGAGGACAAATGTTTTTCAAACAAAAACTTTACTGGAAATAACAAAAATTATAAATGTACAAAGAGAAAAAAAAAACTAAAAACGCTCCAGACTCCCCACAATCCGCTGTAGGCAGCAGTAGGCCTCCAACAGATGGCCACTTGTTCTAGTGAGCTCCTCACGAATGCCCACAAGTATGTTGGTTAGATCTGTGGACAGAAAAATGTATTTGTAGGTTAAAAACATCTAAAAAATGACCCACATTTTAACATTAAACATTATTCAATGTCCCAAACAGTGGGTAGACACAATGAAGTTAGGGAGTGTTCTAAAGTTTCCTCCACACAACATTATTATTATGTAGAAACTTTTATGGTGTAAAAACACTTTCAAACCCTAACTATGTGGCATAACCGAAAAAACCCTAGGATGATCTATAAACAACTGGGAGGTGTATTCTTAAGTCATGATGACCATATCCTTAAAACCCACTGCATGTATTCACTTCTAGAATGTTCTTGATAATCCAAAACTACAATGTTTGTTTGCTATGGCTAACATCACTTTTCCTAATGAAGTTACGTCTTAGTACATTTTAAACACAGTGTATACAACATTAACAAGGTTAGTCTGGTTCCTATCACCTTCCCAAGTTCTGTGACATTTTTTTTTAAAATCTAAAATACAAATACAAATGTAATACATTTTTACACCAAATAAAAAGCATTTTGTAAACCCCAAAAGGCATACATTTTTGGGCACCCCCCCAAAAAAAAGGGCCCAGGCACAAAACATAAGCACAAAATATTGAATAACAGGATTACTGCGCAATGATTATGACACCCATACTGTAAAAATGAAAACAAACACACAGCCAAAATATTTAAAAAAAAACATGGATAACAACAACACTCCACAAAAATAAATAATAATAAAAAAATATTAAAAAACACGTACCATCAGAGCGTGGCAACGAAACACCCGATGGAGATGGTGCTGGAGATGGAGATGGGGAGAAATTTGGAGTTGGTGGAATGGTGGGAGGGGAAATGGAGTGGAAAACATCAAAGGGAGGGGATATTTGGGATGAGGACTCGGGCATGGGAGTGGTAATTTGGGATGAGTGGGCAGGGGAGGGAGGAATACTAGGGGAGTTTTGGAAGAGGGAGGGAGGGTTACTGGGGGAGTATAGTGGTGGGGAGGGAGGGCTGGGTTGAGCGGATGGGGAGGGCTGCAGGTTGGGACCTGCATTGCGGCCAAATCTGCGGACCCTTCTCTGTCTCTGCTGTGTTTCTAAAATTTAAAGATATTAAAAAAATCTAAGTTTAGTTTTCACTTTCGCCTACACAATACAAGTACACTTTACACATTCAGGACAATAGGGACAACATACAGGAGGGTTTGTTTACATTTAATAAAAGAATTGGAAAAGGAACAGACATTTTTAATCGTCCAATAATTATAACATTTATACAAACGCATACTTACGTCTGCGTATTCGTGCCCACAAATTTCCCAAAAGGACTGGCGACCGGCGGCACAAATCCGACCACCGCCTCTCTAGTTGCGCTATATTGCGCCTAAATCCCGCACTGCGAAGGGCTCTCCTCGCCTCCGCATAGGCCGCACGCTTTATGCGGTTGGGAATTGGAGGCTGTGCGTTTGTAAGCCGCCTGTCCATAATATTAACAAGGATCATCAATTCCCGACGGGTAAAGGCCGCGGCTCTCATGATGGCAATGGTCGATTTTACAGAAAACATGAAATATACAAGGGGTAAAAGAAAGATGATAGGCTAAAATATTTACTCAGTTTCCTAAAAAAAAACACTATTGGCCAATCCTTTAATCATGTGACCCAAAAAATAAGGTCAGATTTGATTGGATAAAACACGCAGTGTGCAATTGCAAACATAAGAGTGCAAATGATCCTAATGCAAAATGCACATGCATTTTTAAAGTTAACACAATTAGCAACAGTACATTCACTGATAATAAACATTACTTTGTTTTGGAAATTTTGAAAAAAAAAACGAGAACGGGGAAAACACCCACAAAAAAACCAATAAAGTTTATTGACACATGACAAAAAACTGAATAAAAAGAACAGCAAGAGTTAAACACTCTTAATTAGATAATTGACAACAAGCTAATAACAAGCTGTTCGATAGTCCATGTAAACATGACATGTGACCATCAATACAACACATACGGCCAAAACCAATACAACATAATTGGCATACAGCGACTGACATCGCCTGACTACGACTGTCTCGTTCGTTCGATCAGATCAGTCGGTAGCTAGAGGAGGTGCAGTGCTAATGAATGGGCGTCACTTTGTTTACGATCGACCAGCCGTACGATCGGATTTTGCGGCCGTAGCCCGTACGACCGTGCAGCCGCTACGACCGACTCTGAATGAGGTCCTCTGTGCCTGATTCAGACCCAGTCGCAAGCGCTGAGCGCTCGCAACCAGGTCGATAGTGGCCCAGAGAGCATGCGCATGATGGAGCCGGTTCCGTCGTGCGCATTTGCGAGACCCGGATAGCGATGGGCAATCTGTCGCTCCGGGTCTCGGACCAAAGGGGGCGTGCTGTCGATGTTGAGTGACAGCACGCCCCCTTTGGTGGGCGGGTCGGGGGGGTGGCTGCCCAGACAGAGGCATTCCCATGGGAACGCCTACCATTTGGGGGCGGCCCCACTGACATCACAAGTGATGTCAGTGGGAGAGCTTTCAGCTCTGGGGCTTGCAGCCATGAGACCCTACCACAAGGGTCTCGTCGCAAGCCCGATGGTCGCGATGGTCTTGACCATCATGACCATCATCATGGCCGCTCGCATTAGCTGTGGGTGGCCACTCCATAAAAAAAAAAGACGCCCTGATTCAGAGCGAGCGCTCTGTCAGAGCGTTCGGCTCTGATTCAGGGCCTCTGTTGCCTTCACAGCTGACATTCAACAAATATTTCATTGCTTCCGCATGAGGGAAAGTGACAGGAATTTCCTAAGATTCCTTTGGTTCAGAGACAATGACCCCTCTAAAGATATTGCAGAGTACCACATGAGGGTACACATCTTTGGTAACAGCCCTTCCCCTGCAGTTACCATCTACGGACTCAGACGTTCAGCTCAAGAGGGCGAACTAGAGTATGGTTCTGATGTTAGACAACTTGTGGAAAAAGATTTCCATGTAGATAACTGTTTAAAATCTATGCCAATGGATGAGACAGCAATCAGCCTCCTCACGAGAGCTCAGAAAATGCTTGCCTGCTCTAATCTCAGGCTTCACAAAATAGCTTCCAAAAGCAAAAGATCATACAAGTGACTTATGGGATTTAGATTTAGTAACTGATTCTCCACCAGCTCAAAGTAGTGTCGGACTCTTATGGGACTTAAAATCTGACTCCTTTACCTTCCAAGTGTACAGTGAGGAAAGACCCTACACCCGCAGAGGTGTCTTGTCTGTTATAAACAGCTTGTATGACCCCTTAGGATTTACTGCTCCCATCACTATCCAAGGTAAAGCCTTGCTCAGAGACCTAACCAGTGAGTCATCCGACTGGAACACGCCACTGTCTCCTCGGAAAAGAGATTTGTGGGAGGAGTGGAAAGGTTCTCTGTGCACCTTAACCAACCTTTATATTACACGTTCATATGCTCCTGTGCCTTCTACAGAAGTACAGAACCAGAGACTATGTGTATTTTTTGATGCTTCAATGCAAGCAATTGCCACTGTTGCATATCTTAAAACTGTGGATATTAGAGGTCAATGTCATATTGGGTTTGTCATGGGCAAAGCGAAGTTAGCACCACTTCCAGAGCATACCATACCCAGGCTAGAACTTTGTGCTGCAGTGCTAGCTGTAGAACTAGCTGAGCTCATTTCATCTGAGTTGCCAATTGAACTCTCGGGAACAGAATTCTACACAGAAAGTAGTGTTAGGATACATCTGCAATGAGACAAGGCGATTCCATGTTTACGTCAGCAACCGCATGCTACGGATCAGGAGGTCCACCAATCCAAAACAGTGGCACTATGTGTCTACTGCTCACAATCCTGCAGATCATGCTACAAGAGCCATCTCAACCAGTCTCCTTAAAGACACTTCATGGCTCAGAGGACCAGAGTTCTTGTGCAAAACATATGGGAACAATCCAGTAGGTGACACATTTGAGCTAGTAGACACAGATACAGATGTGGAAATCCGTCCATAAGTGACTATGATCCATATCATGATCTCACATTGTCAACTTGAGCCACACAGATTCCAAAGATTCTCTACTTGGAAATCACTTCTTAGAGCAATTACCTGCTTAACTCATATAGCCCATTCATTTAAACATGCCACAGCTCTAAGGGTGAATGAATGTACAGATTGGCATCACTGTGGAAAAGACAATATATCTCTACCCTGCATCCAAGGACCAAGCGGCAAGTAGGCAAACCCAACCTAAAACCTGGTGAAATTGTGCTTGTTAGAGATTGCCAGTCACAATGTAACGAGTGGCCTTTAAGTCTTGTCACCAAGACATTCCCAAGCAAGGATAGGAAAGTTCGTAAGGTCGAGATCAAGATCTGTAAGCAAGGAGAGACTAAGTTGTTTCTCAGACTAGTGTCTGAACTGTTCTTACTGTTACCTAAGAGTTTCAATTTGTGGCATCAGTGATACCAGACGGGGAGTGTCATGCCTTCAGCATAGGGTTTGTTAATCCATCTCACTTCTGTTATACTATCTCATATTAGCAGCCCCATCTTGTGGTCAGGACAGTAGCATCTTAAATCTGATCTATTTTGTCCTTCCTAAGATGCCTTAGCAGTCTAGCAATGCATTCTGGGCTAAAGGAGCTGTAAGCAGCCATTTTCTTATTCTCACATGGTCCCAGGCAGACATCACCTCATATGCTCAACCTCAGTGGCGGAACTAGAGAGTGGTGGGCCCAGGTGCAAGAATATGCTTTGGGCCCCCCATCCCACCCCCACCCCACCCATTCCTGGCACCCCAACATTTTTTCACCACCCCTCACCCCTCCCCAGTAATTAAATACAGTGTCTGTCCTGCTGCCCAGCCTTGTTTTCTCACCACCCCTCACTGCCCCCAGTCAGTAGATTCAGTCTGTCCAGCCTGATTGTGTCAGCCTCGTTCTCCCCCCAAGCCCCAGCATGTCAGCCTCATTCTCCTTCAATCCCCAGCATGCCTCTGCCTCGTTCTTCCCGCCAATGTGTGTTCCTTCCAACCCCAGCATGTCAGCCTCTTTCCGCCCCAGCCCCAGTGTGTGTGCAGCCTCTTTCCCTCCCAGCGTGTGTGTCAGCCTCTTTCCGCCCCAGCCCCAGGGTGTGTGTCAGCCTCTTTCCTCCCCAGCCCCAGTGTGTCAGCCTCTTTCACCCCCAGCGTGTGTCAGCCTCTTTCCCCCCCAGCCCCAGCATGTCAGCCTCTTTCCCCCCCAGCATGTGTCAGCCTCTTTCCCCCCAGCCCCAGTGTGTCAGCCTCTTTCCCCCCCAGCCCCAGCATGTCAGCCTCTTTCACCCCCAGCGTGTGTCAGCCTCTTTCCCCCCCAGCCCCAGCATGTGTCAACCTCTTTCACCCCCAGCATGTGTCAGCCTCTTTCCCCCCCAGCCCCAGCATGTCAGCCTCTTTCACCCCCAGCCCCAGCGTATCAGCCTCTTTCCCCCCAGTGTGTGTCAGCCTCTTTCCCCCCAGCGTGTGTCAGCCTCTTTCCCCCCCAGCATGTGTCAGCCTCTTTCCCCCCCCAGATCCAGCATGTGTCTCAGCCTTTTCCCCCCCCAGCCCCAGTGTGTGTTAGCCTCTTCCCCCCCCAGCCCCAGTGTGTCAGCCTTTTCCCCCCCCCAGCCCCAGCATGTGTCAGCCTCTCCCCCCCAGCCCCAGCTTGTCAGCCTTTCCCCCCCACAGCCCCAGCATGTGTCAGTCTCTTTCCCCTCCAGCCCCAGTGTGTGTGTGAGCCTCTTTCCCCCCCAGCCTCAGTGTGTGTGTCAGCCTCCCCCCCATCCCCAGCATATGTGTCAGCCTCCTCCCCAGCCCCAGTGTGTCAGCCTTTTAAACCCCCAGCCCCAGGGTGCATGTCAGCCTGTCCCCCCCAGTGCCAGCATGTGTCAGCCTCTTCATCCCCCCCAGCCCCAGTGTGTGTGTCAGCCTGTCCCCCCCCCAGCACCAGCGTGTGTGTCAGCCTCTTCATCCCCCCCAGCGCCAGCGTGTGTGTCATCCTGTCCGCCCCCCAGCATGTGTCAGCCTCTTCATCCCCCCCAGCTCCAGCGTGTGTCAGCCTCTTCATCCCCCCCAGCGCCAGCGTGTGTGTCAGCCTGTCCCCCCCCCAGCGCCAGCCTCTTTCACCCTCCCCCCCTCCATACCACTGCCACTTACCTTATTTCTTCCTCTTCTGCTCCTCTTGATCCGCGGCTCCTCTCGATCTTCTTACTCCAGCAGCCCGGCCCCTTATTTGATTTGAGATACTGTACACATACTAGAAAAGGAACAAAACACAGCAGAACCTTATTTAATCAAAATGGCAATTAAGTCTTTTTTGTATCGCCCCCACTACTGATCTTCAATACACAGAATATAATCATTATATCAGCAGTGATAGAATCCAGCCTGGAGATAATGTCTGAGCTTATTCTCATGGTGTGTACAAGGAGATTATAGGCACCTGTGGGTTTTTCTTTGAAGAGTATCATCATGGAATATTGTAACCATGACCTGAATTTAGCAATTGGCTGGGCTCTATATCATGTATTCCAGTGAGGACAGGAGCAGCTGGGGCTATTGGGGCTGCTCTTGATGATTAGAACACTTGAATTCATCTGAAAGACAACTGAACTTTCACAAATGAGCTCTGCTAGGTGGGGTTGGAGACTGGATCTTGCTGGACTCAGGTGGGTACTAGGCTGAAGATCTTGGTAGTGGTTACTACTGGGAGTTTGCTTCTTAGTGGAAATTGTGTTCACTGAGGGCAAGTTAGGGCTCTCTCACTTCTGTTTTCTCCATGTAATTGTTGTGCTTTATGTGTGCTGTAATTATGTACTTATGTGGATTTTTGAACCTCTCTGCAACTGTGTAAATTATCAATAGCATGGATTCAACAACTTTCTGGTGTCACGCACTGGTCCACAGAGCGTACCTACCAGGGTTACAGTAGTTACAAAGAGCAAGATAGATGCAAAAAAGGCTAATTTGTGGTGAGCATTTCTGTATACAATCGGGAAGCTGGCTGCCTTAATACCGGGAGCCGGCTTCCCGACTGTCATATCCCGGTGAGGGATGAAATGCTGGGTGTCTAGATGTAGACGCCCGGCATTTCCCCAATGCCGGGAGACCGGTGCCCGGCATCCCAATCGAAGGGATGCCAGGCGCCGTGAGCGGACAGCCGTGGGGGGGTTAGGTTTAGGCCACCTGGGGGGGACTTAGGGTTAGGCACCCCTCCGGGAGGGTTAGGGTGAGGCTAGGGGGAGGGAGGGTTAGGGTTAGGCACCCCCAGGGGGGACTTAGGGTTAGGCACCCCCCCGGGGGACTTAGGTTTAGGCAGTGGGGAAGGGGGGGTTAGGTTTAGGCACTTATAGGGGGGATTAGGGTTAGGCACTTGGGCGGGGGAGGTTAGGGTTAGGCACCCCCTAAGAAGGGTTGGGGGTTAGGTTAGAGAATACTTACCTATCCATGATCAGGATTTCCAGCGCTGTCAGGCTTCCGCTTCCGGGAACTCTGCTGATGTCGGCCAGGCGCTGCCGGGAATCGAACCGCCGGCCATGCGGCCGACGGTATTTCATACCGATTCCGCGTTTCCAATCCAGGAATCTTTAATTGCTTCTGTCTTTTCTATATTTGTAGCCAATATTTCCATTGCTAAGATAAGAATAAGTGAAGTTAGAGGAAACCCTGCCAAGGTTTGTTTATTATAGCAAAATTAGCAAATAGATAAAATGATGAAAACACGTGCTGAAGGGCCTTTATATAAAGTTAGGATTGCCTGAAGAAACCAGCCTGGAATTCCGAAATGAGATACAGTAAGATGCTAGTGAGATACCCCCAGTGTAGTCTACCAAAGCTTATTCCGCTTCTAGGGAAAGCAACACCGATGTATTTGCATTATGGCTGCTATAATGGGGCATGCATAAATTATCCACTGTGATGCCATATGCAGTGTGAGGTCTCATAGTGTGCGTGGTTGTTAGAAATTTATGAATAAGGTCAGAGCTTGTGCAAGTGTACGTGAGGCTGCGATGGTACTCGATTGTACCGATGGTTTAGCTATTCTGCTAAGTATTGCGAATGTGTGCAATGTAAAGTGGATGTGCTTATGTAGTGCTGAGTTTGCAATGCGATCACAATGGATTAGCAAACTATCGTAGTTGAACTGCTTGTGTATGCAATATTGCGATCCGTAGTGAATCAGGCCCTCTGTTTGTAATATATGGGGCTTGTCTAAAGAATATATATTTTCAATGGCATAAATTGTCTGCTAGTGTACCAAACATGAAATACTATTGTTCTACATGCTAGTTACTGTATGGAAATATACAGTAGGATGGACCACAACAAGTTTCCAAGTAAAGCCTGAGAACTTTTCCCCTAAAAAGTAGGAAAATATTTTCTTATTTAGCACCAAAATAACATTCTGTGTGCTGTGTAGTAATTGTATATCAATATGGAGATCCCAACAGGGTAAGTAGTAACCCTGTCAATACCCCTCTCTCCCCCCTAACACTAACCCTCCCTTAGTGGTTACCTAACCCTAACCTCCCCCCTAGTGCCTAAGCCTAACCTCCCCCGAAGGGTGCCTAAACCTGCCCTCCCTCCCCGCACCCTAAACCTAACCCTCCCGGGGGTGCATAACCCTAACTTACCCCCGGGGTGCCTGACAGTAACCCCCCGTTCCCTTAGCCTAACCCTCCCTCCTAACCTAAGTCCCCCCAGGAGTCCCTATACCAAACCCTCTCCCTAACAGCTCCCGACGCCCGGCTTACCTACGTTCGGTATGCCAGGCATCCGGATTTCGGCGTGGGGCTAATGATAGGTGTCAGTATTTAGATGCCTATCATTGGTCCCATGCCGGACTTTCTATCGGGAAGCCGGCGGTTGGCATTTCGACCACCGGCTTCCTGACTACATCCTCAATAAATCACCATGCCTTCTGTTTATCAGATTTAAGGGGCACATCCACTAGGCAACAATGAAAAGACTAAGCGATAACGATATCGTTATTGTTCAGTCGTTCATTATACTGTGCAGTGCCTACTCTGAATGATATGTCGTTCAGTGTAGGCACCCTCCATCATCCCCGAACATGGCCAATCTGTCGTTATCTGTAGATTGACCGGCATGTTCGGGCGATGATTGATGTCGAAAATTACTAGCAGGAGCACGCATCGCTGGTTGTTTCTGACATTTTAGTGCCCGATTCACGCACAATTAATTGATGACCGAACAATAACGTTAGTGGATGTGCGCCTTTACTTGTACAAACCGATTTCTTACAAGTAATACATTAATTACTAGACTTCACAAATTGATACAAATATATGTGGACTGCGCGTACATTTTTATACAATGTGAAATATTACTGCACTTATTGAAATCTTGAAATCCTAAGTTAAAATGTCCTAGATTATTGCTGTAGGTCAAACTGGTTAACTGTGCATTGCACCCAACTGAGTATTTCGTAAAATGTTTATTGTGAAATACCTTTGACTGGGGGAACATAAATACTATTCACTTTCTATGACATGCAAGGAAATGGCACTTATAAAATAGATGAAAGTTCTTGGAACTCATTATTTGTAAGAATTTTCATTTAGTGTTCCAAAGACTGTGTTGTGCACAGAGCAGAAGTATATTGAGATGTATAAAAGACTATGTAGGTGCAATATTTTCTCTTCTCTGCTCTATGCTAGTTATGTGTCATACACATTATGGATTTTAGTAAATAGAAACTTTAAATCAACAATATACATTTCGGTGTTCATTTTAACTCTTAGGGGTAAATTTACTAAGAATCAAGAATGGTCGAGTTTAGTTTTTTTTATCTTAATTTGCATCGCCGAATCTCGGGTGTTTTTCCCGTTTTTCATCTCACAAATTTACTAAGAAGTGAGTTTATCTGAAAGTGAGATGGCCGCTTGTGAAGCAGATCGAGATATCTCCCCTGAGTTGCAAGTGAAGATGAGATTACTCACCCGAGATTGCAGTGTTTTCTCTCTGCAAATCTCTCCCGAGCTAGCAGCCTGCACATATCAGTGAGATATGTACTGGCTGCTTGTGTGTTAAAACCTGTAAAAAACGGGTTAAATGTTATTAAAAAAAATGACATCGGGTCCCCCCCCTAAAGCTTAACTAGCCCCGGACTTGCCAGCCAGTCCTGGTACCTAAAATTACGGGGAACAAAACGAGTAGGGTTCCACCACAATTTAGGTACCAGCACCAGGCTGCAGGGCCAGTCCTGGTTTTGATTATAGGGGGGAAAAATTGCGTAGGAGTCCCCTATAATTAAAATCAGCACCGGACCCTTTCTAGAGGGGGGCTGATGCCACAGCCAGGGGAGCCCTTTCACCAGGCCCCCCAGCCACAGCATCAGTCCTGACCACTAGTCAGCCCAGGCCAGGGATCCCTGGGGAGTTGGGGACTCCCTCTCCAGGGCACTCCTGGCCTAGGCCAATAGCCCCGGGCTATCCCCGCCACCCCTGGGTGGGGGTGGCGGGTTGATAGTGTATGTAGTGTTTAAAAATTGGAATTAACAACATTATCTTTACAGTGGAACTACAGGTCCCAGAAAGCCTCCCCTGCATGCATTAATGGCCCACTGGTACCTGTAGTTCACCTGCAAAGAAATGTGTAAAAAAAAACACAACACACACACCGTGATAGTACATAAGCATAGGACATAATAAGAATTTGCTATTATAGGGCTTCCTTCTGGACATTATTACTGCTGGATATATTGCATGAAATTTGATTTTTGTGTGTGTTATGCTGCAAATAATATTCATAGGAATCCTACAAGTCATATTAATATGGTTAAACAAATTATTGTCCATTTTACTACTTTAGGGCATATTAATTAAAGTGCCAGGAGTAGGCATAGAACACAATAAGAATTTGGTATTATAGGGCTTCCTACTGGACACATTTTTACTGCTAGATATATTGCATGAAATTGATTTTTGTGTGTGATATGGAAAAAATAATATTCATGGGATACTGGGTATTAGATCACTGGACACTATAAGAGCTACAGTATATCACTCCGGGGAAATAATACTTAATGGCACAATAGGTGTATATTGTACATGGAATAATAATTAATAATATGCTGGAGGTACTTCTGGTACAGTATATCCTGAGGCCATCGGTGTAATATGTAGGAAATAATAATAGTGTATGAGTTGGTATTGGATATGCAGTATTGCATTTAAAATACATAGGTTCTTGTTGGAATAAGATATGGAGCACTAGAGTGATGGTATGGAAAAATTATTGCTATGGTGTATGCAATATGCTGTTTCTGTCCCTTACAAAACAGTATACTGCATGTTTTATAGCTACAGGTATGGCACATTTGTTTTATATTTTATTGTGTGGGTCTGTGCAGTTAGTGCATTTAAGAAACTGTAATAATCTGAAGCTGGGCATAATTTAAGATGCTTATATACTGATTGCTTTATTTTGAGCACTGTGTATGGTCAATGAAGACTAAACTATAAAACTACAACTCTGGATGACTAAAGAGTAGCTAACAATTACTAATAATCAGATTATACTAAGATCTGCAGACGCCATGGGAATGGCAAGAATTACTGAATAAAAATACACTAATTCTATTCTCCCTTAGTATCAATATAGGTTCCATAAGGCTGCCAAAAAACAGGTAACAGTAGTAATTGACAGGAAATATGTTAATTAATGTGGTTTATCTTTCCTGAAACCTGTGGAGACACCTTCTGCTAACAGTTTGAATAGTTATTGTGGAAATATCATTAGTTAAATTGGCATATTGCAAGTGTCTCTGTTATGAAGTTTTATTTTTATACAGTATATTATATAATTTTATATTATGGGGCAGGGCTCACATATGGACCAGATTTCAAGGACCACAATCTACTACCTAACTTCATATTAGGTGCACCCCACCCATTCAGTTTAGCTTTTCCATTCTTCTTAAATACTCCTCACTCCATTGTTCATTGTTTTTGATATACAACTTATTATTATCTTTTATTTATAGGACACTGCAAAGCAGTGACGTGCGGTGAGGTAAATTGCAGTGGAGGCACTGGCTAGTATCAGAGCCAGATTTACAGATACAGACATGAACCCGAGGGTTCATGTGGGCATTATACAAAGGTGCAGAAGAACATAGTCCTGGAAATATATATAATATATAAAGGATAATAAAAAATATTTTCCATATGTAAGCCATTTCCCCCCATGTGCCCTTTAATTGATATGTGTGGGTGAGAGTATGTTTTATTAAGCCAATGAGTTAGCAGACCTAAACCCATGAAAAGCATACAGTACATGTGATTTTAATTTCCATTACAAAGCAACAAATACCAAGTACAATTATTTTGCAGTTAGACACTTCCAGGAGTTTGCTCTCTCTCCAGATGAGAACTGTAGTAACAAAGTTTACTAAATCCTCGATTAAATTGTCTCCACTGTCATAAACCTCTGGTCTGGCACTCTGCACGCCCAAAGGACACTGAGATTGATGTGTCTGGGGGAGGGTTTTTGGGAGGTCAGTTGGTAGTCAATAGGATGGTATGATTTATAGGGGGGGGGTGTCGATGTGGGTTTTGATGGGTAAGCAGCCTTGGCTTGCCCTCTCTCTTCTCTAGATCTTGGACAGAGAAGTACTGTATTGCTTATATATTGTATATTGTATTGTGTGAATATTGTATTGTTTAATTCTTTGTTCTCTTCTGTTTTCAATTGTCGTGCTAACTTCTTCTATACTCTTTTCTAATTTCTCACTATACTTCTTTCTTCTCATACTTTCCCTTACCTTTACTATTATGGATAGGCCCCGCAGAGCCCGCGCCAACCCCGCGCATTAACTAAGGGATATGGTGGGAGGCGGGCCTGTTGCTTCCAACGGGAGTGCAGGTGCTTGAGGCTGGGGCAGAGCCTGGGACCGGGTTTCCATCCGTGGCACCATGGTTAACGTGACCGCAAATGGGGGGGTGGTCGCTGTGCAGTGCACAGGGCGCCACCAACCACACAAACGGTTGGCGAGGGATCAGGTATGCTGTGGTGCTGGGCTGCACGGAGGGTTTCATCGGCATGTTTTGTGCCGGATGTCAGGAGAGAGCGTTGCAATCCCCCAGGTAGGGGCGGGCGCCATTTTGGGCAAAGTCTTGGTATGGAGTCTGAAATTGAGGGCACAGAGTGTGACTCCTCTGATTCAGACTCATTGGCTAATGTAAGGGACCCGGTTCCCTCTAACTTGTTGGGGAGTGATGCAGTCATCGTGACACCGTGGGGTGATATGGCCACGGACGATAGGGAACAGCGATAACATGCAGAGGAGAGAGCAGACGGTGGATGCGGAGGCATCAGCCACTGCGGGGCCTGCGGGGAGATCTACTGGTGAGTCTTCATCTGACCCTGATTGAGTGGACAGTGGGTCTTCTAGCGGAAGTTGCCGTTTGTCCCGTCAAGCCTCACGGCGTAAGGGGAGGAGTGGCAACGGGACCAGTAGTACTTCCTGCACCAACTCCTCTACTAATTCAGATAGACACAAACATTGGAAGGGTGGTAAGGCTAAGCATAGGCGAAGATCCTCCTCGACTAGTTTATCTGACACATCTGTGCTTTCAGATGAGGTACTTTGTTCTAACACAGCTGTACTGAGGGGAGTGTAGCCCAGAGTAAGGGAAAGGATTAGACGGGGGCTCTTTGTTAATATTTTCGCCTTAACTAGCAAGGCGAGAAAAGCATGGAATGCAGCTAATAAGAAGGGTGGCGCTGCGGTGTATTCCTGTATGTCCTATCATAATTGGTTGAAGGGGATGTACATATTTGCGTCATGCTAACTAGAGACGCGGTCGGATGAGCATCTAAACATCATTCGTTACTTGTATCTCATACATGAAATTGTGAACTCCGCAAGGGGTGCATGTGGCGGATCTACGACGAGGAGTTTCGTCGGAGGCAGCATGGGAAGGTAATCATTGATTTTGGGGCCAAGGACGTGGAGGTCTTTGTGGATGTTACACAGCCACCGAAGGGGGCTTAGGAGGGAGTTAAACCCAAGCGGGCATATGGTGGGGGTGTAGGGAGTGTAGGCGGTGGGTCCAGACCTATGGGGGCCAGGATAGGGCATGGAAAATGCTTTGCTTCTAATAATGGCCAGTGCGGGCTGGGTACGAAGTGTCGCTTTCGGCACTGCTGCATCAGATGTGGCGGAACCCATCCCATTAAGGATTGCTCCCAACAGGGAGGAGTTGGAGGCGGGCTCGCCGGCATTGGGGCCAATGGTCGCGGACCTGCACCCATCCCACCAAAGTAGGGGGCCTACCCCGGTTGATGTAGGGGTAATGTCGGTTTGGTTAAAGGCTTATCCTGATCAGACTGATGCTAGATTCCTACATCATGGGTTTTCTCAGGGTTTTTTGCTACCGGTGGATGGGGTTGTCATTGGGGGTAGAGGTAGGAATTTACGCTTGGCTCGAGAATTACCAGGGGTGCTTCATGAGAAGGTGGAGGCCGAGGTGTGTCTGGGGCGCATAGTTGGTCCTTTTCAGGAATCTCCTATTAGTAATCTAATTCTGTCACCGTTGGGTGTAGTCCCTAAGAAGGCTGAGGGTAAGTTTAGTTTAATTCACCATCTCTCGTACCTGAAGGGTGGTTCAGTGAATGACGCTATCGCGGAAGTTCTCTGTCAGATTTGTTACCAGTCATTTGGCGATGCGTTGGGGGTGGTACGTTCATTTGGATATGGAGCGTTAATGTATAAGTTAGATACTGAGTCGGATTTTTGTTTGTGGCCTCTTCATTCATCCGCTTTTAGGTTCATGGGGTTTCATTGGGAGAATGGTTTCTACTTTGATAAATGCCTACCCATGGGCTGCTCCATTTTCTGCGCCTACTTCGAGAAATTCAGTTCAATTTTGCACTGTTGCTTGTAGGTGGGGTCCGGGGAATGGGGTATCGCCCACTACTTGGACGACTTTTTGCTGGTGGGTCCGGCGAGGTCAGAAAGGTGCGCTATGCTGCTGCGGAGGGCGGTTACCCTTTTTTCTAGTTTTGGTGTTCCATTGGCTTTGGATAAAACAGAGGGTCCCACTATTACCCTATCCTATTCGGGTATCGAAATAGACACCCTGGAGGGATTCTGTAGGTTACCATGGGAAAAGGTTAAGCGGCTACATGACGGCATTTTGTTGACGCTAGCGGTTTGGAAGCTCACTTTAAGGCAGGCGCAGTCACTTTTAGGTTTATTTCATTTTGCGTGCAGAGTTATCCCCATGGGTCGGGTTTTTTGTAGGAAGTTGGAAAGGTTGACGTCAAAGGCCAGAAGTCCCCATCATTTTTTGAGGTTGTCAGGGGAAAGAAGGCATGATTTGTTGATATGGGATCGTTTTTTGGAGACATTTAACGGAGTGAGGATTTGGCCGGAGACACCGGTTTACAATTGGGCACTGCAGCTGTTTACGGACACAGCTGGGTCAAAAGGCTTTGGAGCTTTTTTGGGGGGCAGTTGATGCGTTGCTCTTTGGCTTGAGGAATGGGTTAGGGAAGGGCTGACAAGGAATCTTCTCTTGCTGGAGCTATTTCCTATAATGGTCGCAATGGAACTATGGGGGGAGCTTCTGCGGAACAAGTCGGTAGTGTTCTGGTGTGATAATTTGGGTGTGGTACAAGCTTTAAACAGGCAGCGGTCCACATTCTTGCCGGCCATTAAGGCCATCACCCAGCTCGTGCTGCGTTGCTTGCAGTACAATGTTAATTTCTGCACCAGGCATGTAGCAGGAGTGGATAATAGCATAGCGGATGCATTGTCCAGAGGAGAGTGGGTGCGGTTTAGGGCGCTGGCGCCTCATGCTGACCCAGTCGGTGAGTTATGCTCCACTTATGTATGGCAGGTGATTCATCCAGCCTGGTGGCAGTAGCCCACCAGTCCCTGGGCCCAGGGACTTGTCACATCTTCTTGGCCTCTTGAGAACCTTGGAGTCAGTTCCTTTTGGAGCGAGGCACCAGAGGTAAGAGAATTCAAGTTATTCTTGCCTTTGTTGGAGTCGGGCCGAGTTTGGTGTCATGATTGGGGGATGCAAGGAGTGGCAAGTGGGATTGCGTACCACGGCTACTTTTTGCATTGCGCACAGTCTGTCGCGGGGATTCAGTGGCCAGATGCAATGTTTCATGCTTTGGGTAAGAGTCTGGAGGGTGGGTTCCTTCGGGGGGCACCTGCGGAGTCGCAGATGAGATTTGTGACTTCGGGAGGGCCTTCTGAGGGTTCTTACACTTCTGTAATTATGGTCTGTCAGCAGGCTGTATTTTGGCTGAGTTTTTGCGACGTTGCACGTGGTGGCTGGGTCAGTTGCCAATGTTCTGCCCTAACTTCGCTGTGCGGGTGCTTTTTGAATACTTTTGCAGTGAAGTGCTTTATGGAACTATGGCAACCGGGCGAATGGAAGGAGGGCGTCTGTTAGAGGATCGCCGGAATTCCGTTTGCCCTCTTCCCAACTTGAGGATTAGCTACTTGCCCTAGGTGGGGGTCCTAAGGAATTTTTGTTTTATCACTAGTTTTAATCGTGGCTGTTGCCCGCCGGTGGAAGTTTTGTGTTTTTGCCTCAGGTCAAGTTTGGGAACTCCTGTCCTGCCCATTGTCCCTTCACCCACCTGAATAGTGTTAAGGCATAAATAGGCCTAGCTAGACAGTAGGTGGCAGGGTACCAAATTTTGTATTGTTCAAATAAAAGTGAATCTGTTCAAGTTCATAGTTTATTAACCCATTAAATCTTTTTTGTTTTTACCAGGACATCAGTTGGACAATTATCTGGGTGATAGGGCATTCCTTTGTTTTCTGGTTAGCCCGGTCGGAGGTGTTGTTGGGTTCGACCGAGATTCCAGAATTGCCTACTTTTAGGTGGATAGGGCAGAGGGGCTTGCGGTGGCAAGGGTTGGAGAACTTGCTCCAAAGTTCAGTCGAGAGGTATGGGTATCCCCGTTTCCTCATTGTGCACTTGGGCGGTAACTATCTAACCTCGCATACATGCCTGGATTTGCAGATGTCCATCCATGAGGACATGTTGCGCCTGATGGCACGCTGGCCTTTTTGTCGAGTCCTGTTGTCGGACATTGTGCAGCGGTTAGTCTGGCAAGGAGCTTTCAACACGCATGCCATTGAGTTATCCAGGAGATGGATTAACTCGGTTGTGGGGCGGGCAGTTGTGGCACATGGTGGTGCAGTGGTGGGCCATCCAGCTATCTCCATTCACAACAGGAGTTATATAGAAGTGATGGCGTTCACCTGTCCCGAGGTGGATGCGAAATCTTGGTGCAGAATTTTATGTTTGGGCTGAGGGCCCTTTATGCTTGAGGTTTTCATTTGGGTTTTGGAATTTGGGTTAAGGTTCTGTAGGTGAGGTTCTTGAGTATGGTGGCGGCTGCGGATGAGATGTCCTAGTTTGGCCTGGTTCAGGAACGGCCTGGGTAATATAGTTAGGTTATTATTTTTGATTATTAGGTTGTGGAATAATGTTAGTTTTTCCCTGGGGGTCACCCATGCGGCCGGGTTGGCATGAGGACGATGTAGGGCGTACGTCGGATGACCACCGATCCAGGTGGGTCTGGCCCTTCATGGCTGCGTGGGTAGCTCCTCAAGTCGTATTTAAGTAACTATCCCCGTAGGGTGGGGCAGGAGGCCCTTGGTATCCCTATGAGTTGTATTGAGGGGCAGTTGGTCCCATTGCGGGAGGTCAAAGAGGGCTTTGGCCTATCCTCCCCCTTTTTTATTTTTCAAAACGAAGTATTTAAGCTGTTACGCCGTTCTGAATCCCCGCCACCATATTTTCATAATTACAGATTTAATTAGTTACATACTTAAGTTAGGGAGGGCTATAAATAGGTTTTAGTACTTATTATTATTAATAAAAAGACTGACCAGTTTCCCCGGCAATTTTGGTGTCCGGGAATTTATTTTAGAATAAGTTTAGTTTATGTGTGGCTGAGTGTGCGGAGTTTTCTGACGCTAGAGAGTTTAGGGGGATTTAGTATATTTCAATAATTTGAACCACTTATAGTGGCATTGGTTTGAATAAAAAAGGTGATTTTAAAGGGGATATCAGTGATATCTCCTGCACTACAGCAACACTGAAAGGCTCCATTATTAAAAAGATATGGAAACTACTGTTTCTGCATATATAACAGACCTACTCAGTTTAATGAATAGGCCCCATAATTACTCTACTCCCTCCTACATTTCTAATCTCTTTTATGTCCACATTCCTGCCCCCACCGCTCTTCCCATGATTGTTGCCTCAATTTCACCCTGCTTAGCTCCTCTTATGCACATCTTCAAGACTTCTCCTACTCAGCCCCCTCCTTTGGAACTCACTCCCTTGGTAAGTCAGACTTCCTTCCAATTTCACCAGCTTCAAACAGTCACTCAAAAGCCACCTATTCATCAGAGCCTACCACTCCTCCTAAATATTCACTCTTCTCTTCTTCCCTGTCCTACACTCCTCCCCAGTTTACCCTCCAACTGTTCACTCCTTCTCTTAGTATCTAAAATCTCATGGCATGCATTCCTCATGTTCTTTTCTAGCACTATCCTTGCTTCCCATGCTCATGGTCTCCTGTCTCCAAGTCACTTTCAGTGACTCTGGGCCTGACTCAATGGTGGATGCAAGGCCAATGTTTGCGGTGTTGAGCCATTATTTGTGTACTGCGTATGCATATAAGTTGCACTGCACATGCGTCAAGTTTCATTACCGATGGCAGTCGCTGGGAGGACTTGGACCCAGAGTGATTGACAGACGGGGAGCATTTGTTGGACTTAATGAGAGGTGGTGACTCAAATGCAGTCATGTGACAATGGTTTCAGGGGCATGTGTCTGTGCCTCGACTGCACATTTGTAAGCAGTAGTAAAGGCTCCAGCGGCTTATTTCCGACGGACATTCTTAGCGACAATAGGGTTGCTTAGAATATCAATGCTGCGACCGATGTGAGACCAATGATCCATCTGTGTATGCAAGCGACAAACTTGAGATGCCACTAGTGGGTGTCTTAATACAAATCCCAGCAGCTGCAATATTTTCATATTTTCGCAACCAGTGCGTATGTGAATAAAGCCATGATGGGATTTGCATCCACCACTGAATCAGGCCCTCTGACTCTGGGCCTGATTCAGACCCGGTCGCAAGCGCTAAGCGGGTTGATGGTGGCCCACAGTGCATGCGCACTGTGACAGCTCGCCCCCTTTGGGGCCAGGGGGATGGCTGCCCAAATGGAGGTGTTCCCGAGGGAATGCTTGCCGTTTGGGGGCGGCCCCACTGACATCATGAGTGATATCAGTGGAGAGCTTCCGGCTGTTAAAGCCGAAAGCTCTCTGGGGCTTGCAATGGCCGAGACCCTACCACAAGGGTCTCGTCGCAAGCCCGCTGGTCGTGATGGTCTTGACCATCGCGACCATCATCCTGGCCGCTCGCTATAGCTGTGGGTGATCACCCACAGTTATGCGAGCGGCCAAGAGGCCGCTCCAAAAAAAAAAAAGGCCGGCCCTGATTCAGAGCGAGCGCTCTGTCAGAGCGAGCGCTCTGTCAGAGCGAGCGGCTCTGAATCAGGCCCTCTGTGTGCTCGCCCTTCCCTGGGTATATTCACATTGAGTTCTTAACTGCCTACTGATCCCCCTGACTCACCTACACTTGCCAGCAAGATTCATTGAGTTATCCAACCCTTGCCTTTCTCCGCATCATACCTTGTACAATCAATCAAGCTGTCAAAATAGGGTTAAAACTTAAAATGCTAACTGGTGATTTCTACATGGTTAGCAAATATCTTGTATGAATCCCTTAGGAGTTTGAAAACATACTTGAGACAGAAAATGACAGACCTTGAAGATAAGACAATGAGTAATGCTGTTTTCTGTAGCATTATCGGCCAAATACCAGTTAGAACATGATTATGGATAATAGCTTCATAAGCAGAAAGTATAGTATATGAAGGGTATAACAAAGAGTGGGCATTTTTTCTCAGATCTTCTTGGGCATTCGCTTGTTGGGCATTGACAATCCAGTGAACAACTTCTGTTCCATCAGCACAGATTTAAATTCACCCTCCACAGAGGTCTTTAATTTCAACTTCTGTTTAGCTGTTTTACCTGCTTCATGCATTGTAGTGTGAGACAACTTTACTTCCTGCATTGAAATTTCCATCCTGGTTGCATAAATGCCCTGTTTCACAAACAGGAGTATTACTCTTCACAATACTGTCAATATTAACCTTCTTTAAGGTTCTGCTTTTACTGCAAAATTGTGTGGCCTGGTCACATGCACTTCACTCTGATCACATGATAACACCATAGTCTCATCCTTGGAAGCCATCAATATCTCTGTAGGCTTCTGTATATCTTGTACCTTTGTCTCAATGGACAAACAATCATCATCTGTATTGGTCAACTCCACAGCACCAACTTTAGACATGGCTTTATTATCTGGAACTAGAACTCTTTGGAAAGACTTCACTCCTTCAGACATAACGGGAAGCTAAATGCTCCTGCAATGGTATCTCATCGACTTTTGCAACACTGTCTTTTAGTAAGTTTACAATTTTGATAATTTGGTCCCATCTTGCACATAGGTACATTTTAAGAGGACATTTCCATTGTCATATTGCTGCTGACAGATACAGTATTGTCCTTCTTTTCCTCCTCTGCATTTCGAACTTCCACATGGTGCTTTTTCACAGTTGCAGAGAGCTGCTCTTCCAGCTGGATAATTTTTCCCATGGCGCTTTCCAGCTTGTTCTCAGACTATAGAATATTTCTCTCCATATCTTCAAATTCAATCAGTCTCAACTTTTTTACAGCTATTTCAGTTCCACCTGGAGATTGTGCAACTGGTTCTGTGTACTTAACAGAAATTTTTCAAGGCTCTTATTTTCTCCTTGAACCTTTTCAACCATAGTTTCATGACCAGGGCTGTGAGGGGTCAGGGTCAGCGGCGCTTACCTGCCCGGACGCTCTGGCGGGGTCCTTCTGGTGGGGGCGCGGGCACATGGAGATATGTGCTGCAAGCTACAGGGGTCAAGAGGCATAGTGTCCTGGCTGCTAGTGTGAGTGTTGCACACCTTGGCAGCGCTGCAGCGTGACATGGGCACCACCATCTTGGATGTGGTCAGGTGACTCTTTTTGGCCAATCCATTCAGAGCATTCCTGGGAGCCCTGGCAACTGTTGTAACTTCGTCCGGGTACTTATGGGCTAAACTGCAGTTCTTCTATGCCAGTGCAACATTATTCCCAGCCTAGCTGGGTGCTAATTCTCTGAGCTCCTTGCTATACCTTGATCCTGCTGAGTTTCATATATATGTATATTGCTCCAGGTTTCGGCCTCCTAGACACTCTGCATACCAGCGGTGCTACTCCCTGCTACCACCTCCAGAGGGAGCCCTGCTTAGAACTATTCTGGCAGTCTGTGATCCTCCTTGACTTCCCAGTTACCTGTTGTGTGTATCTGTAGTCCTTTCCTGGTGTATCTGTCCATCAGTATCACTTCTTCGTCAGTGGGCCATCCATGAGCAACACACATCTCAGACCAGAGTCCTTTCAATACCAGACGTCTGCCCTTATAACCTCTCCTGGATTCACCCCAGGTTCATCCCCACAAGTACCTAATCCTCTTGTGATACATAGCATGTACAGTGTAAATTTCTTTCTGCAAAGCTTCACTTACAGTAGTTCTACTGTGTAAGGATACTGGATTTTAACCTCTATACGCACCTACCTATACCTTCTAAACCCTGCCTATAAACCTCTAAAATTGACGCTATTTGCGTACACAGTCATACAGTAAAATAAAGACTTTAGATCTTGAACATGTGTTCCAAAGCACAAAGTATTATTCAAGTAAAGTACAGTCAGTTACACGCTGTGATCTAAGTACAATTTAGCGCAAAGAATTATACAGACCCAAGAAACAGTCATACATACGCACGCGCTCTGGACCAGATACAGGCATCAGCAAGAAACCTCCGTCAATCAGCAATTAGCAAGAAGACTAGAAACTCAGGATCAGAGCACACATATTTATACCCCTCCAGAAATAGACAACACAATAGAGGATGCAAAAAATTGAATCTACCCCAGAGATAATTGGTCTTCCGGGGGGATTCGTAAGGCTTTTGTGCACCTTAGGCAAAACATATAGCACTGGGGTCACTGGCTGTTCAGTCATCAAAAACTGTGATTCTTTTAAAGTAATAGTTCCCTTTTTTATATTTATCTATTAAATTATTAAATTTGTTTAGTGTAATTTTAGTTGGATCCCCTCTTAGTTTTTTATACGTCTTTGTGTCTTTCAATTGACGATAAACTTCGTTTTCATAATTTTCAATGTCCATAAGGACAATACCCCCCCCCTTTTTCCGTGGGCTTAATTATCAAATCTTTATTTTCTTTTAAACCTATCTGCAAAGAGGAATTTACCTTAAGGAATGGACAACTCATTTATATACCCAAAGAAAATGGAAGAAGACTTCAATACCTTTTCCTATATTATGCAAGGAAGAATCAAGTGTTGAAGAATATATTTGTTAATCATTACTAACAATCTTTTGTTCTCTTTTTTAAATGTGCATAATTGATGGTTATATATAGATTTTAAAATGGCTGAGGTTACCGTATAACTGATGGTTTATATGTTGTTTTATTGTATTGCTTTAGTATGGCCAATGTTTACATAGGTTACTATGGTTACCGCATCGATCACTGACGGATGACATATATATGTCATTTCCGGCAGTGAATTTGATCCAACAAGCGGTGTGGTGGGTGCGCATGACGATGATGTCATTGCGTTCCACCACATCACGCGACCGGAAGGAGGCTCGATGTGTGAGTCATGCTGATAGGAGATGTAATATGCTGGTGTGGTGGATGCGCATGATGATGACGTCATTGCGTTCCACCATATCACGTTACCAGAAGTAGGATTGATGTGTAAATCATACCAATAGGAGATCTAATACGCGGGATACTACACCCGTGTCTGGTGATGGATGTGGGTATGTAATTCCCATTTGTTGATACAGAGCCAGATGTGGAGATAATCTCCAGATCGGCTTTTTAGTTATCCATTCCACCGGAGGTGATTGAAGTTTCTCTGGCCCTATCAACTGCCAGATATTGGGCGGGAACTCCTCCCCTCATGAAAACTGATTGGTGACCATCTGTATAA
Organism: Taudactylus pleione; assembly: GCA_031769625.1. Lineage (NCBI taxonomy): Eukaryota > Metazoa > Chordata > Amphibia > Anura > Myobatrachidae > Taudactylus > Taudactylus pleione. The sequence continues at coordinate 19,860,067 of JAUIMM010000065.1, read as the reverse complement.
ATATGTTAGAATCATGCACCTTTCCTTATGTCTTGACAAAGGCTCCCAAGGAGAGCTGAAATGCGTTGACAGATTCAGAAGGTGTATGGTTTTTTCAGAATCCAGAGGTATGTCATTTTACCACCTTTTGTCTGCTGGGATGTACCATCCATTCCAGTCAGCTATCTAGACTACCTCTGGTCAGGTCCATATTTATTTTAATTTTTTTTCATTATTTTTTATCTTTTTGTATTTTTGTCATTTTATGTTTTTTATGTATTGCTACAATTGGATTTTTTATTGTACTATCTGGAATATTTGTATGAATAAATTTTTTCACTGGAACTTGATATTTTTGGAAGCACTATTTGATTTGGATGATGTTTTGAGAACAAATGGGAAAAAGAAAGATACCTTGATGTGCAGTAAAAACTCCATGAGAATTGTGAGTTCGGTACGCACTGAGTTATTATAAAAGAAACCTTTATGTGATTTCCCCCAACTCTCTTGATGTGAGTGAATGGTACGCGGCACTTTCCTTTCCACCACACATATTATGGTTGTGAACATTTAAAGATACCTTTTTGGGAGATACTCATGTATATCCTATGTGAGAGTTAACTTACGGTGGTGATCCTTGAGGAAGAATTGTATGCAAAGAACTTCAAGCAATATAAGGATTGTTCCAGTTCATCATGCATATTTAAGTATTTCTTTAATCATTAGCGCCTGTTGGTAACCCCTGTGTTACCTTTCTTATTGAACACAATAGAGGAGTTTGTTGCTGATACCATTGGTTCCCAGTGTGGGTGCATTTGTTACAGGGCATTTAACAGGTTGGTTCAAATGGACACAGAACAGCCCTTAACAGCATGTTGCCTCCTCTATTTCCCCTGCATGCAAATCTAGGCTGTTGGTTTCACAAAATACATTTTGGTGCTTTATATCTCTACAGTCCATAAGTTGAGAATGCATGTTGCGATCTTCACACCGATGATACCGGGAAGCTGTTGAGAAAGTGCGGATCAGTATAATATCATAATATCAAACACGGCTTACTTATCACATGTTAAACCTTAGATACCAAAATAGTCTTTATTTCACAGCATTTGTAATAAATGAATAAAACTTGGATCTTTTACTTTATAGCTATGGAACCTTTTGTGTAAGTGTGCATTATGTAAGTATTAGGGATATGAGAAAAGACGCTAGTTAGGTTTATCTGATTTGGGGCAGATGTGCACGCATGCAGCTAAAAAACAGCATTCGCATGCAGGATATTGTGCATTCGCTACTGTGCATCATGTTAGCAGCGCAACTGTGCGTAATGTGCGGTGTTTATGCATGAAATTCTATTTATGATGGATTTAACATATATATATATATATATATATATATATATACACACATATCTCATTCCTTACTAACAGTTTCAAACTGCAATGCAAATGTGTTATGGGCAGTGAGCTTCACTTCTCAAACAAGTGGAGACCCCCAGCTGTGAAGCTGGGGCCATTCCATCTCGGAGTGAGACTAAATCCTGTTTAGGATTCAGACAAATTCAATTGTGTAGATCCATGTCTGGGTTATATTACAATTGCCACAACTATACTTGTCTATATACAGGGATTCCCAATTTGTATGTAAAACACTCACAGTATTCTGGTGTATTGTCTATTCTATTTACTTTTCTCAGGAGGATGTTTTTCTAGTTGTTTTGGTATTTGTCTATGCAAGGTTGTCCCCAGAATGGGCCTGTCATGGCTTCTAAAAAGATTCTCAAAAACATTGCCATCTGTACTTAGCTCGTGAGTTGTAACTTAAAATGGCACTGGTCGCAAAATGGCGTCTTGCAGATTCTTGTTTCTAAAATGGAGTCTAGCTGCCATTTGCAAGATGGCGTCGCGCACGTTAATTTTTACGCTGATTCCGTCTCAGCCACTAATCCAGCTTCGACAGACCACCCTTTGATAGCGAACAACATGCTATCACATCCTGATGTTAATATTAATTTAGGCATACATTTATATATTACTTAATGTTATTAGGGGATGGCACAAGGTGGTTCTTAATCCATCAATAATGTGTCTCTAGGAGGGGACATAAAACTACCATTATACGCACACCGCGGACCTTGGGAGATCATGTGAAAGATGTGGGGATGCACCAGTCCTATAAAGGAAGTTTTGATGGGGAATTAGGGACTTACATTATTTGAGGTGTTTTTAAAATAACATTTTGATAATACTTTTTATGCACATCTAAATATAATACATTATATGATGGTATTCCCAAGTTCAGGGTTGTAATGCAGTTCTATATTTACCTCAGTATTCATATTGTCATTACTGACCACCATCATAATTTCGTTCCTTCGTTTTACCTTATTCTTACATTTTCCACACTTCAACACAATAGGAGCACACCAGACACATATGCCAATTACTATGATGATGACCAGTACAAGGATCAGGAAGTTGCCTACACTTGCGTTCATTTCCTGGGCCCATTTCCCTAGGCCTGAGAACCGTTTTACAGGGTTCAACCATGACACCCATTCCTCTACCTTTTCCTCTACTTCAGCCACTGAAGCATTATGGTTCTTCCGAAATTCCCATTTCAGCTGCAGAATTCCATCCATCTTTCGATCTATTACCTCTTTGGGATTGCTGGTATCATTGGTGACATAGGTGCAACACTTCACTCTAAATTGGGTGGCCAAGGTTACGCAATATCCTCCAGTGACAGCGGTTAAATAATTTAACACTAGCCTGTGTTGCACCAGTTCTTTCTTGTAGGCTTGCAATTCTCTACCTGTATACCTGAAAGTGTCATCATACATCTCGGTGATATTATCTATCAATTTAGCAAGATCTTGGATATATCTAAAATATAGCGTACCCCGAGCGATCCTGGTGGGATCCAATGCGACTAAAACTAGAAAGCCAGTTGTCTCACTAACTAACTGAGTGGCTTTATGCACGTCACCAGGTATCATATTTCTTTGGTCTCTGTGTTCATACTGTGTGTGAAGATATGGTGATGGTGTGTTTTTATGAATGCCAAGCATTTCACCATGTGTAAGGGTCATCATTTCTGGAAGTAGTCTTCCCAAATAACATAACAATTACGGTACTAAGATTGGTCAGACACTCCCCTGATTTGGCATAGCACTCCTCCTCCTGACTCCACTCCATCAGCCTGCCATCAGCTCCCATCTCCTCTATCGGTCCTCCATCACAGAAACTGGGTATCCCCAAATGGATCATCATGACAGAAACTCTGGAAGAAAGAACTAGGATGACCACAGCAGACCACTCCATTGCTTGAAGCACTGATCTACACATTTCTTTAGCTCAGGTATCTCACCGCACCTTTTAACCCTCCCGGAACAGGCTTGCAATTGACAGGTTCACGTTATCTGCCTCTACTCCACCTCGTATCTCCATCGGTTGGTTGACCTTTCTACAGTGAGTGGAATGGACCCAGGTATCTCTCTCGGCCACCTTCAGCAACACCTGATTCGGACCTTCCCAATGATCAGTCAAACAACCTGAGCTAAAAAAAATTTGGATCATAACAAATTCCCCAGGTTTGACATCATGACAGTTTGCAGCAGACATGTTGGAAAATAACATTTTCAATTTCAGTTGTTCTTACTCATCTTCGTGAGACACTGCACAGTAACCTCATTATCATATTTTCACATGAGACTGCCTGTTAAACAGTATCACAGGTTATAAAAGACATTACTTGTGAAATGAGTATACCTCCTATATTCAATTATTCTAGGGATACTGTATTTGTACACAAATTCCTGCAATTTAAATTCTGTTATCAATATCTATTGCTCTAAATATTGCCTGGGCCCCTGGGTTGGACAGTATTCCGAGTATTTGACCTTAGCCTGGCATGGCTGCCGTTTGTCCTTAGCAACCTTGTGTCCTGTGTGTGAGAGATAAAGCACAACAGTTTAATATCATTTAAACATGACCTAAATACTGACAGTCAGGGTGCTAGGGCACAGGGAAGAAAGCAGAACAGAGATTGGGTATCAGTTACATCAATTACCATTACCAGTTTTTTCCTAGTACTTCCCGTCAACCTGTCTATCTGCAGACCACAAGTATGACCCGACTCCTAGCGTTGGCTCCCACTCTCCAATAAAGCATTAACGGCTACAATTGGAGCTGGTGCCTGTTGGACATTTGCTGGTCTCTGTGCATATCCCTTATGGGGATATCCAGGTACTCCCTGGTTTGGGGGTCCTACCCTCTTTGCCATGCAGCTCTTACTTATGTGTCCTGGCTGGTTGCAATTAAAACACTTTCGTGGGAAGGATTGTTGTGTGGGTTGAGCAGGAGAGAAAGGTGGTGGGTATGGGTAAGGATACTGAGGAAAAGGATATTGTGGGAGGTATGGAGCTTGTGGGTAGTATTGGACATGTGGTTGTGTATGATAAGTGGGATAAGGCTGTGTTTGCTGTGGTGTAGGATTAGTGAGGGCATATAACTGTTCAGGTGCAGGTGTGGGTGTGGGTGCAGGTATGTCTGCTGGCTGTGATGTTACCATGATTCCTTCCAGAGCTTGAATACTGACAGCCGTTAGTTTCTCGCTCTGGGTCTCTCTTCTTTGAGATGTTTTTATCATGTTCTATGGCGGATTCTATGAGGGTATCTATTGTGACTCCCCTCCAGCCAGGCTGTGAGGTCTGAACCCAGGTGTTTAGGTTCTCTTTTAAGGCCATCCATGAGTATGGTGACAATCATTCCCCTGTGGTGAATGCTCTCTTTAATATCCTCTAACCCAGTGTACTGGGTGATAGCCTGCAGAGCCCGGTCGCAATAATCTTCTGCAGATTCACTCTCCTTTTGCTTTATGGTGAAAATTTTGTTCCAGTTAACTACTACTGGAAAATATACACCCAATTGAGTTACAATACGGGTAATGTTACCTTGGTTTATTTGGTCTGTTAAGGGAACATCACCATCCAATACCCAATCCGTGATAAATTTTGTCACGACGATATTGCGTGGTAGACAGGCCCTTAACACCACCCGCCAATCTTTATTGGTGGGCTCATGAGAACTACCCAAATTTCTCAAAAATCTTTGACATTTGGCTAATTCCTTTTTGGGATCGGGGAAATCATTTATGATGGAATTTAGCTCTGCTCTTGTCCAAGGACAATGCATTACCACATCCCTTGTAGGTACAACTCCGTTCGCATCCGCATTCCCATTCGGAACAGTGCTACTTTTTACCTTATTACCAGGCTGGGGGTTTAGTCTTTTGCTGCAACGTAAACTATTAACAACTTCCTCCACGGGCGCAGAGGAGTTTAACACTTCCTGTGATGTTACTGATGGAGATGGTGGCACCACTTGAGCTTGTCGTGGTGTCGCATCTAACATGTGCACAGCATGGGAAATGGCAGACATAACAATAGGCTCATCATCCACATCATAAACATTTTCTTTATGGTTACTTAAGAGAGGGTACAGGTTGCTTGTTACATTTTTATGAGTTTTTTTCATGACTGTATCTGCACCTCCATCCACATAAGGTGGCGGTGGTGCGCGTGAACTACTGGTAATACCTTCTGCACCACTACCTTGCCACATGTGCATGCTATTTTGCCGCTCGCACGCATTGCAATCCAGCGCCGTGGGTGTATTTGCTGGCAATGCGCTCGCAGCGCTAGTTTGTGTCGCTTGCACATTTTTAAGCCACGCATCCCCTTCATGCTGCCACAATTTTAAACATTCATAATATTTAACTTTTTTCTCTCGAGAACGCATCAGACTGATGTGATCCCGGATATTATCTAATACATCTTTATCAAAACTACCACTCCTGGGAAACGGTCTAACACTCTTCATCATTATTTTAAACCATACGTCACAATACCTTATTGCATAAGTACCGTACTTAGTATGCATAATACGACGGGCCGATACAAGCGGCGCTTCCATTAGCAGCACATCATTGTCTAACATTTCTATTGTTTGCGTGGCTCCCATCTTGGGACAACTCCTACATTTTTCAATAAAAATTTAAACTGGTGAAAGACAATTAAGATACTTTCACTTACCTGCGGACGCCTTTGAAAAAGGGTGTATCCGCAAACCCTATGGAGGACTTGTAGACACTTCCACTCACCTACGGAAGTAAAGGCCGCTTCCGCTCAGCAATCCCTTTTTGACTACCTTTCAACTGCTAGGGAGCAGCAAAGTACCCTTTGTGTTCCAGTTGATTTCGTCCACCCGCCCACCAGCTCACAATCACAATTTAACCAAAATTATGCGGTTCAATTATAGTGTTCAAATAAGCCTAACAGATCACACACATTGATTACTGAATGCTATAATCACGCTGGGGGCCGAACCCTAACAAAAATAACAACCCATACACTTGCTTTGTGTAAAGTAAATGGTAAGTTGCTACCGAGTCACTAGGCCAACTCCTGCGTCTAGCACTTAAGGGTCCTACGATACCCTTAACATTTAGGTCCTGTGTTACACCCTAAACAAGTACTTACAGTTACACACTTTTTTCCTGAGCAGAAAAATACACGTTAACCCAGTTATTGGCAGGATTGACAATGTGACCTTATCGGCTTTGTTTAAACACGTGGCAGCACTACCGGAAATACGTATAGGCTATTTGTGCGACCAGTCGCATACACAATAATGCGACTAGTACACAACCGTATGACTTAACGTTAACTGCATACGCAAAAGTGCGTTGCTATTACGCACGTAAAAATGCGACTCAGCCACATGCGCACTACGGTACCCTTTTTAACGTAAAATACTATCAACAAAGGAAAACAAACTTTTTCCTTTCTTGTCCCTGGATTCTAGTCAGCGTACCTTGACTCACACGATAACGGATAGCGATCTCTCAGCATAGAGTGGTTGCAGGGAAAACTGCGTGCGGCCACTATCCACCCTTCGGTGAGATATTGATAACCGTATTTTATCGTGTGAACAGGTAAGTGACCTCACACTATGAGCCCCCATCTAAGGATACTGGATTTCAACCTCTGTACGCACCTACCTATACCTTCTAAACCCTGCCTATAAACCTCTAAATTGACGCTATTTGCGTACGCAGTCATACAGTAAAATAAAGACTTTAGACCTTGAACATGTGTTCCAAAGCACAAAGTTAATTCAAGGAAAGTACAGTCAGTTACACGCTGTGATCTAAGTACAATTTAGCGCAAAGAATTATACAGACCCAAGGTACAGTCATACATACGTACGCGCTCTGGACCAGATACCGGCATCAGCAAGAAACCTCCGTCAATCAGCAATCAGCAAGAAGACTAGAAACCCAGGGTCAGAGCACACATATTTATACCCCCCCCAGAAATAGACAACACAATAGAGGAGTTTGTTGCTGATACCATTGGTTCCCAGTGTGGGTGCATTTGTTACAGGGCATTTAACAGGTTGGTTCAAATGGACACAGAACAGCCTCTAACAGCTTGTTGCCTCCTCTATTTCCCCTGCATGCAAATCTAGGCTGTTGGTTTCACAAAATACATTTTGGTGCTTTATATCTCTACAGTCTATAAGTTGAGAATGCATGTTGCGATCTTCACACCGATGATACCGGGAAGCTGTTGAGAAAGTGCAGATCAGTATAATATCATAATATCAAGCACGGCTTACTTATCACGTGTTAAACCTTAGATACCAAAATAGTCTTTATTTCACAGCATTTGTAATAAATGAATAAAACTTGGATCTTTTACTTTATAGCTATGGAACCTTTTGTGTAAGTGTGCAATATGTAAGTATTAGGGATATGAGAAAAGACGCAAGTTAGGCTTAACTGATTTGGGGCAGATGTGCACGCATGCAGCTAATAAACAGCATTCGCATGCAGGATATTGTGCATTCGCTAATGTGCGTCATGTTAGCAGTGCAACTGTGCGCAATGTGCGGTGTTTATGCATGAGATTCTATATATGATGGATTTAACATATATATATACACACATATCTCATTCCTTATTAACAGTTTCAAACTGCAATGCAAATGTGTTATGGGCAGTGAGCTTCACTTCTCAAACAAGGTGGAAACCCCCAGCTGTGAAGCTGGGGCCATTCTGTCTAGGAGTGAGACTAAAACCTGTTTAGGATTCAGACAAGTTCAATTGTGTAGATCCATGTCTGGGTTATATTACAATTGCCACAACTATACTTGTCTAAATACTAGGGATGAGCGGGTTCGGTTCCCTGAGAACCGAACCCACCCGAACTTCGGGGATCCGGGGCGATCCGAGCCCAAGCCCCTGTCTGCCCCGGATCCCTCTCCCGAGGCAAAACCTCGAGATCTGTTGTCGGATCTCGAGGTTTTGCCTCGAGCGGCCATTTTAAAAAAAATGCCTTTGCCTTTAATGAGCAAAGTGCTAATTGGCTGACAGAGCCGTCTGTCACGGCTCTCAGCCAATCAGCATTATGGTGCTCATTTGCATGTAGCACGGACTCGTGAGATCCGTGCTACATGCATCTGTGTGACTGACAGTGACACAGAGCACAGATGGGTCAGTGAGACCCGTCTGTGCTGCTGTGTATTTCAATGACACAGATGCACGCACGGACCAGGAGATCCATGCTACTTGCATCTGTGTCATTGACACAGAGCACTGACGGGTCCGTGAGACCCGTCTGTGCTGCTGTGGTAAAAAAAAAAAAAAAAACCTGTGTAAAAAAAGAAAAAATGGCGTGCCCCCCCCCCAAAAAAGAGCAACCAGCCCCGGGCATTAGTGACCCAGTGCTGGGTGTGCTTAAATACAGGGGACAAATGACGTAGGGGTCCCCTGTACTTAAGCACAACCAGCACCGGGCTAGTCAGAACCAGCGCTGGTTGCCAAAATACGGGGGACAAACGACGTAGGGGTCCCCCGTATTCTGCGCAACCAGCTCTGGGCTCTGATCCGGTCCTGGTTCTGGAAATACAGGGGAAAAAAATTAGTAGGGTTCCCCTGTATGTTCCAGAACCAGCACTGGACTTTTTCTAGCGGGGGGCTGATGCCACAGCCAGGGGAGCCCTTTCACCGGGCCCCCCAGCTGCAGCATCAGCCCTGACCGCTAGTCAGCCCAGGCCGGGGATCCCTGGAGAGCTGTGGACCCCCCCAATAAAGGGGTCACCCTCTCCAGGGCACCCCAGGCCCAGGCTGATAGCCCGGAGCTATCCCCGCCACCCCTGGTGGCGGTGGGTGGCAGGTTGATTGTGTGGTGTGGTGTAAATAAAGAATATCAAACATTGTCTTTACAAGTAGAACTGCAAGTCCCAGCTAGCCTGCCCCGCATGCTGGTACTTGGATGGTGGGAGCCGCAAGGTTATTAAAGTTTACCCTGCGGTTCCCACCATTGACTACAATGGAGGGAGCCGTTCATTGGCTGAGAGACGGGAGATGACCTCTCTCAGCCAATGAACGCTTAGCAGCGGGGTTTCCATGGTGATACCCCACCGCTAAGCTCTCATTCGGGAAGTACCGTTCTATAGAACGGTACTAAGTTCGTGGATCGCGTTTTCGTTTTGTTTTTTTGCCAAGTCCGGGGATGCCTACTTTGGAATGAAGAGGACAGAACCTCGCATAGGAGATGGTGAGTATGTTTTTTTTCACAGGTCCCCTATGGATACTTTACCGGACAAGTGGACGATGTTACATAGGTGAGTATGTGTACATGTGTGTGTGTGTGTATGTATGTTTAATAAACTTATACTGTCACGGTGTGTGTGTCCTGTGTTTTTTTAAACATTTTTTTTACAGGTGAACTACAGGTACTAGTGGGCCCTTAATGCCCTGCATGCTGGTACTTGTGGTTCTCCAAGTACCAGCATGCGGGACAGGCTAGCTGGGACTTGCAGTTCTACTTGTAAAGACAATGTTTGATATTCTTTATTTACACCACACCACACAATCAACCTGCCACCCACCGCCACCAGGGGTGGCGGGGATAGCCCCGGCTATCAGCCTGGGCCTGGGGTGCCCTGGAGAGGGTGACCCCTTTATTGGGGGGGTCCCCAGCTCTCCAGGGATCCCCGGCCTGGGCTGACTAGCGGTCAGGGCTGATGCTGCGGCTGGGGGGCCCGGTGAAAGGGCTCCCCTGGCTGTGGCATCAGCCCCCCGCTAGAAAAAGTCCAGTGCTGGTTCTGGAACATACAGGGGAACCCTACTAATTTTTTTCCCCTGTATTTCCAGAACCAGGACCGGATCAGAGCCCAGAGCTGGTTGCGCAGAATACGGGGGACCCCTACGTCGTTTGTCCCCCGTATTTTGGCAACCAGCGCTGGTTCTGACTAGCCCGGTGCTGGTTGTGCTTAAGTACAGGGGACCCCTATGTCGTTTGTCCCCTGTATTTAAGCACACCCAGCACTGGGTTACTAATGCCCGGGGCTGGTTGCTCTTTTTTGGGGGGGTGCACGCCATTTTTTTCTTTTTTACACAGGTTTTTTTTTTTTTTTTTTACCACAGCAGCACAGACGGGTCTCACGGACCTGTCATTGCTCTGTGCCAATCACACAGATGCATGTAGCACGGATCTCCTGGGTTCGTGCTACATGCAAATGGGCACCATAACGCTGATTGGCTTCCTGTCTGCCACTGCAGTGCCACTCCTAGATGGGCCACGTGTTTGTGCCGCCCACTTGTGTCGCTTAGCATAGTCATCCAGCTACCTCGGTGCAACCTTTTGGCCTAAAAACAATATTGTGAGGTGTGAGGTGTTCAGAATAGAGTGGAAATGAGTGGAAATTAATGTTATTGGGGTTATTAATAGCGTAGGAACAAAAAAAGGCCCATTTTATGTGATTTTAGCGTTTTTTTTTATTTTTTAAGAAAAAATCCAGATCCAAAACACAAAACCCAGAACCCAAAACAGGGAAGGGTGGTTTTGGCAAAACCAATCAAGATCCAAAACACGAAGAAAGATCCAGATCCGAAACCAAAACACGAAACACGAAAAGTGGCCAGTGCACACCCCTACTATATACACGGATTCCCAATTTGTATGTAAAACACTCACAGTATTCTGGTGTATTGTCTATTCTATTTACTTTTCTCAGGAGGCTCTTTTTCTAGTTGTTTTGGTATTTCTCTATGCAAGGTTGTCCCCAGAATGGGCCTGTCATGGCTTCTAAAAAGATTCTCAAAAACATTGCCATCTGTACTTAGCTCGTGAGTTGTAACTTAAAATGGCACTGGTCACAAAATGGCGTCTTGCAGATTCTTGTTTCTAAAATGGAGTCTAGCTGCGATTCGCAAGATGGCGTCGCGCACGTTAATTTTTACGCTGATTCCGTCTCAGCCACTAATCCAGCTTCGACATGTGTCATGCAGTCTTTTCTCCAGAAACACATTTCTTTCAGCCTGACACTCTGAAGTTTCTTTGGCAGTAACAAAATTATATTGGAGCATCTGTATTTGCTTCTCCAAACTTTCTAGAAGACAACTACTTCCTTTTCTTTTGCATCATGCTCTTTCTGCAGCATCTGGAGATATTTCTCCCTTTCTCCAGAACATTCACAGAGCTTCTTAAACAGAGAATTTCTGTCTAACTACTACTCTGCAAGTCTTGCTTTTGTGGAGACCACTAAAAAGTCTTTTTCTATTAACATCCAAGTTAAATCGGACACTTTTCCTGTGTGCGAGATGCGTTACTCTGATGTCCTTAGACACATGCTTTTAATTCCTCTATTTCCATCTAAAGTTCCAAACACCTTTGACACTGTTCAACTATGTCTTACTTTTGTTTTGCAAAAAGCACCTCATTCTGAGCTGTCCGGCTGTCCGGCCGCCTAACGCCATACACCATTGCAACCATCAATCACCAATGGACATGATGGTGATCCCAGCCTGCCTGCAGCTTTGCAATTGCGATTCTTGCTGTGATCCTTGCTGCGATCCTTGCTGAATCACACCCATAGTCCTCTCCAGGTGGACCTTGCACCATACACTGTTAGTTTTATTCTGCTTTGGCATTTTAAATGTGTCTTCCTATAGATCACTTTGCAACACCAATTTACCACAGAGGATTTCAAACAACGTTAAATCACCTCCTTGCAATACACATGCTTTACTTCCAAACTGTAGACTCCAGTCCTGGATTTATGACTCTCTAGCTTGAGAGTGAACACTTGTAGCATTCAGACACCTTCTGTGAGTATATTTGTTTTTATTCCCCATATTTAGCAGCACACAGCATAAACACAAGGACAGCTTTTCTTTCACTGTATAACACTTTGTTTTCAAAAGTAACCTCAGCACAGCAAAACACTTTACTTGACACTGTGTAGAACTACAATTACCAGCATGTATCACAGCACTTGTCCCTTTCCCTACTTTTTCACCTGCTCAGAGGGTGCAAACAAAAATAGGCACATTTACTCTGAAAAAGAAATGCAAGTTTGGAATTGAATTGCAAATGTAATTCGCCTTACGGGACCAAACTCGCACCTAATTTAATTCCCCCCTTAGCCTTTAGTAAATCTGATGGTTTTGAAGCTACCTTTATTTTTAAATTGCCTCTCCTGTAATTTTTGGCCATCTGAATTGGAAGTTTTTGAAAAATCAGGAAATATGTCAATAAAATGATGTGATTTTCAAATAAAGGTAATTTAGGAAAAGGGTTAATTTAACACTGGTTTATTTTAATACGGTGACGTAGGATTTTTATAATAGTTCCTTATTAGTTATTATGTCACACTGAACAAAAAAAATTTTCTGACTGTTAAGCAATATGTATGTCTTTGTCACACTAACCATTTTCTAGAACCATCAAGTAATTAAATTTTATGTTGTCACAGCAACTTAATTTGCAGACTGTCATGTATTGGACTTATCTGTCCATTATGCATTAGTGTTATACTGACGTTTTATTCACCATCAATTTTTTTATGATTCCGTAACTAATGTACTTCCTATTGTGTATCATTTCTATTGTAAAATCCACACAAAATGTTGTAAAAATAAAAAGAAACACAGATTTAGGTCTCTATTAATATTCAACATGCATATTAACTCAATATTAAAAGAAGCAAAGAAATCAAATTTTATCACTATATGTGTAGTAAAGACTATAAAGAAATTGAGATGTTATTTCAGGCAGACAACTTTTCAAAATTAGCTGTAAAAATAATACTGCATAACATGTGGCCTGTCTACCTAAAAAGGTACTAATGCAAGTAGATACTAATAAAATGAATCAAATGAAAGAAATATAAGGTATTTCCAACATTTAAAAGTAATCGCACTGGTATCATCTCATGGTGTACAATTTTGTCTGTAGAATACAAAAAAAGATGCTTCCTACCACCAGTTATTGAAGACAATATTTGCAATATGCAAAAAAAAAAAAAAGGGATCGTCTGAAAACATCTTATCATACCTATCATAGCTTCTGCCAAATAACCTGGTTCCTTCAACAACTGAGGTTTTGTTTCAACACTATAGTCCCTCACTGTCAATGAATCAATATGAAAGACAACGTTTGGGGGACAACATATAGTATAAACTAGGGGTGTGCACCGGCCACTTTTCGTGTTTTGTGTTTTGGTTTTGGATCTGGATCTTTCTTCGTGTTTTGGATCTGGATTGGTTTTGCCAAAACCACCCTTCCGTGTTTTGGGTTCTGGGTTTTGTGTTTTGGATCTGTATTTTTTTGAAAAAAAGCATAAAAACAGCTAAAATCACAGAATTTGAAGGTTTTTCTGCTCCTATGCTATTATTAACCTCAATAACCTTAATTTCCACTCATTTCCAGTCTATTCTGAACACCTCACACCTCACAATAGTGTTTTTATGTCCAAAAGGTTGCACCGAGGTAGCTAGATGACTATGCTAAGCGACACGAGTGGGCGGCACAAACACGTGACCCATCTAGGCGTGAAACTGCAGTGGCAGACAGGATGGCAGTTTGAAAAACTAGGCCCCAAACAGTACATAATGCACAGAAAAAAAAGAGGTGCAAGATGGAATTGTCCTTGGGCCCTCCCACCCACCCTTATGTTGTATAGACAGGACATGCACACTTTAACAAACCAATCATTTCAGCGCCAGGGTCTGCCACACAACTGTGGCTGAAATGATTGGTTCGTTTGGGCCCCCACAAAACAAGCTGGCAATTAATCTGTCCCTGCACAAACTGGCTCTATGGAGGCAAGATGTCATCCTCATCCTCCTCATCCACCGATTCCTCACCCTCTTCAGTGTGTACATCCTCATCCTCACAGAGTATTAATTCGTCCCTGCTGGAACCACAGGTCCCTCTGTACGTTCTGGAGGCTGGTCTCCCTGGAAGAGTTGATAATTCATTTTATGAACATCATCTTCTCCACATTTTGTGGAAGCAACCTCCTACGCCTTTCGCTGACAAGGTTCCCGGCTGCACTAAACACTCTTTCGGAGTACACACTGGAGGGGGGGCAACTCAGGTAAAATAGAGCCAGTTTGTACAGGGACCTCCAAATTGCTTCTTTTTCCTGCCAGTACAGGTACGGACTGTCTGACATGCCTACTTGGATGCTGTCACCGATGTAATCCTTTAACAGACAGATGCACGCTTGTCGCTGCTGCTTTGAGGATGCAAGTGCGGCTACAGCCCACACAATTCACAAAGACAGAAAAAAAAAATAATATTTTTATTGTTTGTGGAGCGTACTTTGAGGGTTACACCACCCTTTAACAGACAGACGCACGCTTGTCGCTGCTGCTTTGAGGATGCAAGTGCGGCTACAGCCCACACAATTCACAAAGACAGAAAAAAGAAGAAGAATATTTTTATTGTTTGTGTAGCACACTTTGAGGGTGTCACCACCCTTTAACAGACAGACGCACGCTTGTCGCTGCTGCTTTAAGGATGCAGGTGCGGCTACAGCCCACACATTTCACAAAGACCGAAAAAAAAAGAACAATATTTTAATTGTTTGTGTAGCACACTTTGAGGGTGTCACCACCCTTTAACAGACAGACGCACGCTTGTCGCTGCTGCTTTAAGGATGCAGGTGCGGCTACAGCCCACACAATTCACAAAGACAGAAAAAAGAAGAAGAATATTTTTATTGTTTGTGTAGCACACTTTGAGGGTGTCACCACCCTTTAACAGACAGACGCACGCTTGTCGCTGCTGCTTTGAGGATGCAAGTGCGGCTACATCGCACACAAGTCACAAACACATTAAAAAAATAGTTTTTTATTTTTTTGGAGCTCTTTGAGAGTTACACCACCCTTTAACAGACAGACGCATGCTTGTCGCTGCTGCTTTGAGGATGCAAGTGCGGCTACAGCCCACACAATTCACAAAGACAGAAAAAAAAAGTACAATATTTTTATTGTTTGTGTAGCACACTTTGAGGGTGTCACCACCCTTTAACAGACAGACGCATGCTTGTCGCCGCTGCTTTAAGGATGCAGGTGCGGCTACAGCCCACACATTTCACAAAGACCGAAAAAAAAATAACAATATTTTTATTGTTTGTGTAGCACACTTTGAGGGTGTCACCACCCTTTAACAGACAGACGCACGCTTGTCGCTGCTGCTTTGAGGACAGTATCATATGCAGTGACAGTAGACTTGTCAGAAATTGTTGGCACGTCCTTCAGTCCGGACCAGATGTCCAAACCAGCCCTTGACTTATGACACAGGCGCATGCTTGGCGCTGCTACTATGTTGATGCACATGCGGCTACATCGCACACAAGTCACAAACACATTAAAAAAATTGTTTTTTATTTTTTGGAGCACTTTGAGGGTTACACCACCCTTTAACAGACAGACGCATGCTTGTCGCTGCTGCTTTGAGGATGCAAGTGCGGCTACAGCCCACACAATTCACAAAGACCGAAAAAAAAAGAACAATATTTTTATTGTTTGTGTAGCACACTTTGAGGGTGTCACCACCCTTTCACAGACAGATGCACGCTTGTCGCTGCTGCTTTGAGGATGCAAGTGCGGCTACATCGCACACAAATCACAAACACATTAAAAAAAGTTTTTTATTTTTTGGAGCACTTTGAGAGTTACACCACCCTTTAACAGACAGACGCACGCTTGTCGCTGCTGCTTTGAGGATGCAAGTGCGGCTACAGCCCACACAACTCACAAAGACAGAAAAAAAAAGAACAATATTTTTATTGTTTGTGTAGCACACTTTGAGGGTGTCACCACCCTTTAACAGACAGACGCACGCTTGTCGCTGCTGCTTTGAGGATGCAAGTGCGGCTACATCGCACACAAATCACAAACACATTAAAAATATAGTTTTTTATTTTTTGGAGCACTTTGAGAGTTACACCACCCTTTAACAGACAGACGCACGCTTGTCGCTGCTGCTTTGAGGATGCAAGTGCGGCTACAGCCCACACAATTCACAAAGACAGAAAAAAAAAGAACAATATTTTTATTGTTTGTGTAGCACACTTTGAGGGTGTCACCACCCTTTAACAGACAGACGCACGCTTGTCGCTGCTGCTTTAAGGGTGCAGGTGCGGCTACAGCCCACACATTTCACAAAGACCGAAAAAAAAAGAACAATATTTTTATTGTTTGTGTAGCACACTTTGAGGGTGTCACCACCCTTTAACAGACAGACGCACGCTTGTCGCTGCTGCTTTGAGGATGCAGGTGGAATCTAGACGGGATTTGGAACCGGGGACACACTACCTCCATCAATTGTCTAAATCCCACTGCACTAATGGCGGATACCAGACGCACGTCTAACACCAACATAGCAGTCAAGGCCTCAGTTATACGTTTTGCTTCAGGATGACTGCTGTCGTACTTCATCCTCATCGCTAGGGACTGTTGGAGGGTCAATTGTTTAGTAAAAGTAGTGATGTTCCTACTTCCTCTCTGGGATGATGAACAACTCCCAGCAGCAGCAATAGCACTAGGAGGAAGTGGTTCTTGATGTTTCCCTATTTTATTTTTATCGGAGAAAGTTTGGTCCTCCATTTATGTTATATTGATATATACGTGCGGCTAAAGCGCACACAAACACAGAAAATATTTTTTTATTTTTGCTGGAGAGTAGTGCACTTTGTGGGTTACACCACCCTTTAAGAAATGAGCCAGCCGGCTCTTTACTTATGGGACATAGGCGCACGCTTGGCGCTGCTCCTTTGTTGATGCACGTGCAGCCACAGTGCACACAAGTCACAAACACAGAAAATATATATTTTTTTGGTTTGGAGTGTACTTTCGGGGGTTACAGCACCCTTTAACGGTCAAGCCAGCCGGCCCTTTACTTATGACACAGGCGCACGCTTGGCACTACTTTGTTGATGCACGTGCGGCTACTGCGCACACAATTCACAAACACAGAAAATAATTTTTTTTTTGGTTTGGACTGGAGTGTACTTTCGGGGGTTACAGCACCCTTAACGGTCAAGCCAGCCGGCCCTTTACTTATGACACAGGCGCACGCTTGGCACTACTTTGTTGATGCACGTGCGGCTACTGCGCACACAATTCACAAACACAGAAAATAATTTTTTTTTTGGTTTGGACTGGAGTGTACTTTCGGGGGTTACAGCACCCTTTAACGGTCAAGCCAGCCGGGCTTTTACTTATGACACAGGCGCATGCTTGGCACTACTTTGTTGATGCACATGCGGCTACTGCGCACACAATTCACAAACACAGAAAATAATTTTTTTTTTGGTTTGGACTGGAGTGTACTTTCGGGGGTTACAGCACCCTTAATGGTCAAGCCAGCCGGCCCTTTACTTATGACACAGGCGCACGCTTGGCACTACTTTGTTGATGCACGTGCGGCTACTGCGCACACAATTCACAAACACAGAAAATATATTATTTTTTTAGCACTTGGGGGGAGCACCCCTGATGGACAGAGCACCCCCTGGACAACACTACAGCACCCCTTTAGGACTGGGACACTGCACAGGACTTTGGAGTGGACACAGCCCCTATGGAGAACTGACTGCACAACACAGTCCAGCCAGCCCCTATGGACTTTGAAGTAGTGGACACAGCCCCTATTAACAACAGCAGCACAGCACAACACAGCCAGCCCCTATGGACTTTGAAGTAGTGGACAACAGCAGCACTACACTACACTACACTACACAGCCCTAACTCCCACCCTCCCTCTTCACTGTCCACAGCCGAGTGAGAAAATGGCGCCGACGCGGGTACCTTATATAGGATCCAAAACCCGCGAGACTCGGAAGGCGGGATGATGACGTTTTGCCTCGATTTCAGATCCGAGTCAGGCGGGAAAAGTCGAGCCTGACTCGGATCGGTCTCGGATCGGGGGGGCTCAGGGGGGTTCGGATTTCTGAAATCCGAACCCGCTCACCCCTAGTATAAACCATAACATTTATTAATGCGATTACAAACACAAAATGGCTGCTTACCAATAATGATCTTTTATGAAAGGCACAATCTCACACATATAGGGGTGTTAAGCATGCCCCTACTGGGCAGTACTTTCCCAGGGTCAGGATTCTAGCAATTCAGAGTGATATTTATATTTTCACCATGATTGAGAAAATTGATATTGATTGGTTCACATTATTTTCATTGAAACAGGTTGATCAAATATTGACTATTAAATTTAGGATCCTTTTTATTGGATTCATTTTGTCTAATTTATTGATCACAACAATAGTGACTATTGCCGCAATTTACTTTTTGTAAATTGATGCTATTAAAAGTTATGTCTTAAATGTTCTATATGATAATTATAAGAGTGCCCCCGCAAAGGAATCATCTTCTTTTTCTTTGCAAACTGCAAAGAATTACCCATCCCCAAATAAACATAATATATTATCAGGAATGCCACAGTCCATAAAGCTCTTAATTAATCGCAGACCTCTGTTTTGTGCTAGTTCCGCGTAAGGCAATTAGGCAGAAATGTAGGACAGTTCTTTTCTTAAAAAAGCATATCCATTGTATTAGGTTTTATTTTCTTTTTTAATTTTTATTTTTTACTAATTTGTCTGTGCCAAACTCATATATTTCCCAGTAAAACTGGTTGGGGATAGCCAGATTGAGAGACATGAGGATTTCAAGTGCACAATTAAATTTGAGGTATCTTTCCTCACAGTGCCTGTGGTTGAACCAGCATTATAATATTACACTTGAAAAGTAAACTTTAAGATACATGAGGCTTTACATGAGGTGCTTAATAGGTTGTTGCCCTACTTATAAAAATTGCTTGGTTCTTATTTCATTTTTCTATGACTCTTAGGTGACATTTATCAGCATAATATATTTTGCTCAAAAAGACCTGATTGTATATTTTTAATTAAGTCTGTACTTGATCGTCCTTTTTGAGGTAGAATTGAATATCATCTGTAGACACTATCTAACCTATAACACTTTGCTGCTAGTATCAAATACTAATTTGTTATAAATATGTAAGGAATTCTAAGTTTAAATATTTGATTTATCTCATTCCTTTTCTGGACTAATTTATTTTACTATTAACTAAAACTACAATTACGAACTCTATCCAACATTGACATCTACTAATACAGCCTATACAAAGTATTGGATCCATATTGTAAGTTTACAGCTTTTTACATGGGTCCAGGTTCTGTGTTTCAAGTGCTCTACTGCCACCTGCAAATCATTATAATATGTGATACAAGGATTTCAGATTACAGTATAGTTTCTTAAGGGCCTTGTATATGTAGTGATTTTTTTTTTTTTCAATCCATATCACAGCAGGAATAATTTTACATGCATATCCCCACTATGTACTAACAATTTTAGCAAGGACAGTGCTTTTGATAAAGGTCTGTCCCTGTGAAATACTTTCTGCACATTGGAGGAGTCTTTTGTGTGTTCAAAACACTTTTCCACAGTTTCTGACACTATGCAGATGCACAGTTTCTGTTTGTGAGTCTCCTTGGCGGTGGTCAGAGGCAGTGAGAGAGGGATTGCAAGATCCCTCTTCTACAAAAATGCCTCCATAGGCATAAAGCAGCTACTGCCATCTGAGGAACCGGGTGTAGTAAGTATTACCGCCTGCCGCTCAGTCGGCGGTTCAAATCCTGACAGCAGAAGCCCGGCAGAGGTGAAGATCCTGATCGCTAATAAGGTAAGTATAAGTAACCCTATTTTCCCCCCTAACCCTAATCCTCCCTTAGGGGTGCCTAACCCTAACCTCCCCCCAAGTGCCTAACCCTAACCCCCCTCTAAGTGCCCAAACCTAACCTCTCCTTCCCCGCAGCCTAACCATAATTCTCCCGGGGGCTGCCTAACTCTAACCTCTCCCAGGGGGTGCCTAACCCTAATCCCCCCCTAACCCTAGCCTAAACCTAACCCTCCCAGGGGGGTGCCTAACCCTAAGTCCCCCCGAGGAGCCCTAAAATCTAACCCTCCTTCCCCCGCGCGGCTGTCCGTGCCCGGCGCCCTGCTTACCTTCGTTCAGTATGCCGGTCATCGGGCCCCCGGCGTAAGTCTAATGACAGGCATCGGGATTTCGACGCCTGTCATTAGCACCTTGCCGGGATTAGACAGTCGGGAAGCCGGCGGTCGGTATTTAGACTGTCGGCTTCCTAACTACATCCCGAGGAACCAAGCTCCGCAAAGCCACAATTTTAGGGGCTTGGTTAACAGGGATTAGACTGCAGTCCCCACTGAGGATAATGGGGACTGTGATCTGCAGCACTAGATAGCATTTTGCAGGAGACTTCATGTGAAATCTTCTGCATTTGGATATTGATACATAGTCATAAAACATATAATTATTACAATTCTGTAGTATATGCATAAATTAAAGTGAAAAAAGCTTGATAAATATGCCACTTAGCCTTGAAGTCTTTTCTGTTCCATAAAGTGTTATAGATAATGATGAATGCTTGATCACTGCGTTCAGCTTATAAAGCAGGCTTACACTGCGTACATTTAGTATAGTGCTAGCATGATTGAGGTGAATAACTGGATGTGCTCCTGAAATGTTTTAGTTAGTGAGTTCATGACATGAGTGTTTAGAACAGTGCTGTGTATAAATACAAGGTGATTTTTATGCCCATGAGCCCTATTACCGGGACATACACTATGTAACAATAACACCAAGCAGCCACTTATAGTTTATTATGTTATTTAGAATTATATTTATAGAATTCCAATAAATTTAGTGACTGAACTGTGGAGATTGATACATTATGGGACTGATTCTGAGGTGATGCAAAGCAAAAAAAAACAAGTACAGTAGCTTTGTATTTGGAGCAAATTATGATGCAAGGGGAGCAAATATATATATATTTTTTGCATACAGGGTAAATACCATTCTTCACCACTTGTGCAAAGATTAGAGACTATTGACACAACTTAAGAACCCCAAATAGCTTAATTAGGTCTATTCGGGGACCTCTACATTGGTCCCCAAATTTAGTGCATCTTTTGGGGGGTGTCAGGCTGATTTCCCCATTTTTGACAGCACTTTTCGCCTGTTTGAGTATCGGTGGGATGCAGTTTTGTGTCCTTTGGAATTGAATACGGTGAATATCGGGGGCACGTGCGATAAGTTTCCGTGGCCAAAACACACGATGTAGGCGAAAAGCGCGGCAGGCGGAAAAGTATCGTGGGTGCGAAACTAATTGAATGCGGGCCTAACTCAGAATCAGTACCCTATACAGTATGTGACTGAATTATTCAGTTTGCTTAAAAGTCGGGTTCACGCAGTTTAGTACTGTGTGAATGGACAATTTGAATGTCCACAAGTCCTGTCACAGGGATATATAATGCTAACACTGAACTATCACATTATACAGTATATTATTTAAATTGATGCAATCCCAGTAACAGAGGGACTGAACTGTTGAAACTGATACATTGCGCTAGTGATTACTGAATGACAGCACTGTTTCACAGTAAGCTCTTACTGATTAGGAAGTGAGCATTTTGTTTGTTTTTACAGACACAATATGCTATATACTAACCCAGATTTATGAACGTATTTTTCTTAGTAACATTAAAAATTTTATAAATTAGTAAAACACCAACCACCATCTCTGATTTACTTATCTGTTGTACTCAGTGGCATAATTAGGGTATTTGGAGCCCAGGGCAAATGAAAATGGAGACCCCCCCCCTTATGTGCGTGCGCCGAATGTGCGTGTGATGAAAAATGGTCATGGTCAAAAGGGGCATGGTCACTTAAAAATGGGGTGTGTCAACATGACACACACCCCTTTCTCGTCCCTCTGAACATTCCTTACCATTCCATATGCACCTTAATGCAGTGACCTTATACAGTCCCCCCTATGCATTGACCCCAGTAGTGGTCCCCCTTATGCAGGCTCCCAGTAGTGCCCCTTATACAGTACCCCCAGTAGTGATCCCACTTATGCAGCCCCCCATTATTTCCCCTTATACAGTGCCCTCAGTAGTTGTCCCCCTTATGCAGGCCCCCAGTAGTGCCCTTTATACAGTACCCCCAGTAGTGGTCTGCCTTATGCAGGCCCCCAGTAGTGATCCCCCCTATCCAGTGCTCCTTATACAGTGCCCGCTGTAGTGGTCCTCCCTATTCAGTGCCCCCAAGTAATGGTCCCCCCACTGCAGTGGCCCAGTAGTGGTTCCCCCTATGCAGTGCCCCTTATATAGTGCCCCCAGTAGTAGTCCCCCCCTATGCAGTACCCCCTGTAGTGATCCCCCGATGCAGTGCTACAGTAGTAGCCCCCCCAGTAGTGCCCCCAGTAGTGGTCCCCCCCATGCAGTGCCCCCAGTAGAGGTCCCCCCCGATGCAGTGCCCCCAGTAGTAGTCACCCCCCAATGCAGTGCCCCCAATAGTGCAGACAAATACACACAAGTTTAAAAAAAAAAAAAAACATCTGAATCCCCGCTCTGGCTTCTGCTCCCGCCGCCGTACGCACGTCAGTCCTCCCAGGCAGGCGCGCTCTGCATTATGGGAGAAACGTCATGACGTCTCTCCCATCACCCACTGGGGCCAAACTCATAAATATCAGCCCCCATAGAAAGCTATGGGGACTGCTACTGCAGTTGAAAACATGTATCTAATACATCTGCTGCTTATGTCATCTATCACCCCATCCCCCAACTACATTCAGGGGATACTTTACAGTGATATCCCACATATGTTCTTCGACAAACAGACCAACAGGATAATAAGAATCCAGATAGAAACTTGAACAGAAATCTGAGTCTTATTGATCAAGGCAGCAGCAAGCATCAAAACGTATACTGTAACATAAACCCATTAGTATTATCAACCTTTCTTGATATGGCTGGCGTAAAATAAGAAACAATACAACTTCACAGATTGAATAAGTACCACTGAATCTCCTGCATGGGGATCAGTGGAATAGTATGCACAATCCTCTCAACCATACATGTTTATTTAAGGAACTCGGTGTCACTGAAGTCCCCACATGGGGATCTTTTATATACTGAGTAGTTTCTTGATTTCACAATAGGAAGGTCTCTATACACTTAGGGGTCTATGTACTAAAGCTTGATGAGAGATTAAATTGTGAGAGAAAAAGTATTAACCAATCAGCTCCTAACTGTCATTTTTCAAACACGGCTTGTAAAATGTAAGTTAGAAGCTGATTGGTTAGTGCTTTATCTCTCACAATTTTCTCTCTCTCCAGTCTTTGATAAATACCCCCCTTATACTGTAAAATCTATCAGAACATATCTTATACATTTGGTCATTCCTATAATAGTACAGTGATCAATACTTGAGATACTTTATTTAGAGATATTGATCATGATTATCTAACACAAGTTATATCTGATATAAGATATAAAATTGCAAATATGACCAACAATTATTGTGTCCTCCTATTACTACAAATAGTATGTTATATATATGTGAATTATACAATAAATAATTTTAAGATAGGGGACAAGTGAGGGGCTCGTTTCCCCCCTCTCCCAAACATTGAAGAGACGCCAGTCGGATGAGCAGCGGCTGTGGACAGTCAGGTGCTGTGCATTATAGGAATAGGCTGCACGGACCCTGCACTGCAAAGAGAAGGAGGTGTAATGTGAGGCCTTCTAACTTAAAAGACTGCACATTACACCTCCTTTGTGCAGTGCAGGGGCCATGCAGCCTATTCATAAAATGCACAGCACCTGCCTCCTGCTCTACTACTCCTCCCTGGTGGTCCTGAACTCATCTTCTGTGGTACCGCTTCTGCCTTCTCGATGGTCCCGTCCTCCTCCTCTTGCATGGCTCCAGCTTCTTCCCCCCCATCCCCTGGTACGGCCTCTGCAACAGAAGACCCAGGACTAGGTAAGTTGGAAGGGGGGGGCAAAGGGGAGTGCCATCTACCCATCCAAAAAACGTTCTCACGCTCCTGTAATATGGTATATACTAACTTCTTTAATAAAGCAGAAATATAGAAATGATCTACAGCCTTGTTTTTATACACATAATTTATACTCTTTTTTTTCTCTTATTATTCAAAATTCTGTGTTTGGAAAACCTTTGACGGGGACTATCTGCTAGAGCAGATTTTTAATGCATATCAATAATATCTGTACTGTATGTTATATACCTGATAAAAGCTGTGCACCCTATTAAGTAGCTCCCCAGGCTTTCTTTGCTATGTTCTTCGGATTACAGTGTAGCTCAGATTAAAATTTCATAATAGGTTTTATTACATTTTTTAGAGACATCTTGGAAGTCAGGATACAGGTAAATCTTCTAAAATGGAAGAAGACAGCATCTCAGGGCAAAGAAGACAATGAGAGAAACATCAGGGACTCCAGTTCTAAATGTCTAAGACACCTGGTTTATTAAAGTTATAAAGCCATCTTAAATCCAATATTACAGGACATGATAGGTAATAAGATTTTTTTCACAGCAGTTTATCACAAACTACAAATACCTACAGTGGAAGCTAGAGATATATAAATCACTTAAAATTCTCTTCATCATGGCTTGCGGCCTCAAGGTTTGGAAATTGCAGAAAAAAAAATGTTTTCTTATATTCTGACAGAAGGTTCTGATTCCCCTGCCACTTGCTGTCAGCCATCCTTGCCGCAGTCAGTTGTATTATAAGAAAATCACTGGTTGGGTGGCTTGGTTTTGAGCTTAAGAACAATGGATGAGTGGGGAAGAGGCTCCTGATCCTAAAGGCTTACAGAAAAAATTTAATTTCCGCTTCTATTAAAATTTAAAAAATATTCCCTCAAATGTGGGTATGTTCCCAGATAAGTATAAAGAGCTACAAAAAAGAAAGAATAAATAATTATTTTTAAAAAATGTTATCCTTAGATCAAAGTGTGAAGCAGCTGGCAGTATAGCCGGGGCTGGCCTGTACTCACCCCTGGAGGAAGATCGGCCTTCGGTGAACACAGCCTTGCAGATTTCTTTATCTTACCTGGCTGAAATAAAAGAGGATTTGCAGATAGATTTCAAGTTTTCTATCACTCTGTTAGCACAAGAAAATAGTTAGTTTTGTAACTTGTATTAATTAGGGTTATATAGGTGGAACATTCCTGTAGCTAGACCACTGTTTGCAATGGGCAAGACAGTAGAAAAGGTGGACAGACTGTAAAATAAAAATATGTTATTATTGCTACTTCATAGTGCTGGGGTTGTGGGTGTTCGCCCTGTGTTTTTATGTGTCAATTTGCTCTTACACTCATAACAAATAGGTTGATTAACTAAGATTGTAAGCTCCTAGGAGCAGGGTCCTCCTGTCTACTGTTCTTATAGCCTTCTTCTCTAGCACTTTAATGACAGCCTTCATCCTCCAAGCTGTATTGTGTATGGAGAATTGTGTTGCTAATTGTTACTTGTGCTCTGTTTATGGTTTGGTTACTGTATTTTAATGTAATGTTCTGTGTACCCTGTACTATCTTCAGTTGACATATGTATGGTGCTGCGGACCACTTGTGGCCCTTTATAAATAAAATGTAATAATAATAATTTGCACTTGTGGTAGGGTATATAGATTGTAATCTCCACTGGGAAAGGGGCATAACAATTTCCTGTAAATCACTCTCTAATATGTAAGCACTGTATAAAAAAAAATATTATTATTGCATATTCTTTTAGTTACTTCTACAGTAAGTTTCTAAGCAGAAACAAAGAATGAGAACAATGAATGCATTTGTGCATCCTCTCTGAGATAATGCAATATATAGAAAGAGAGGGGATAGAGGTACGGGATTTTTTTTATTACCACTTTCGTTATACCAGGCACCAAACTGAGCACATGGGGTCTGATTCTTAGTTGCACGCACCGCAGCCGCTTTTCCGCACTGCTACCGCAGGCTACTTACTTCCTTATGCTAATGCGAGAATCATCCAAAATATGCCAAAGATTTGTGTGTCTGCATGTGGCAGCCTATCCCACCTACTGTTTGTACTTACAGAGCTGCAGCCATCATCATTAGTATCTGGACTGCTGGCACTTGTGCTTCAACAAATGCCACAGGCAGGCTTGCTGGTACCTGTATTTCTACTGTGAAAAACAATATTATTACATAATTTCATCCATTATCGCTGCACTCACCGCCACCAGGTGAGCATTGAAGAGCCCAGGGCTAGTTGATGCTTGGGAGAGTGCACCCCATTTCGTTTTTGGGGTCCCCACTTTCTGAGCATTGCCAACCCTGGCTCATCAACTTTGTGGCTGGATAATGCTTTGGCAGGAAGACACCACTCTGTGTATCTTCCTGCTGTTGCATTACCACCCCAGTTGGTTGAGCCTAGTGCTGGTTAATGGAAAATAGAGGGATCCCGACGCTGGCTTTTCTGCCAGATTTTCCATGACCAGACCAGGCTAAAAGGTCCAGGGCTGGTTATGGGTTTGGGGGGCACCCCACAATGTTTTTTTATTTTTTATTTTTTAAAAATCAACACCAAAATCGACCGTTAGTAAATATACCTCATAGTGTACTTGTGGTGGTTGTATTGGCTCTGCATGGCTAGTATTTTGAAGAGTCTTGAAGACACATCTAGTTAAATACCAGGACGAAAGATGCGCAGAGATACTGCGCCTGCACAGTAGTATATGTCAGAGGTCAGACCTCTCACTGAGCTTTGGCAGGTCCTACAGACTGACTGCATAGCTTTTCTGTCTACACTGAGGGTGTAGCAAGGGCGGATTGGGTCAAAAAACCAGCCCGGGAAATTTCTGGAAGCAGCCCTAATAGGGGTGGAGTCTATTGAGGGGCGGGATCTGTCAAGGGGTGAAGTCTGGTGATGGGGCGGGATGCTGTCCTCTCAGAATCAAGAGCTTTGCCAGAAAAGTAACTGCCGTTGTTTGTTATATGTATGACACATATATATATATATATATATAAAGCAGTAGTAAGGTGCAGCACTTGGTGTGCAATAACAGGCATAGACAAACGCATATGATCAACGTTTCAGTGTTGGTAACACTATCTTCAGAATGCTGACAATAGTGTTACTAATACCTAAACGTTGATCATATCTGTTTGTCAATTCCTGTAATGGTGCCGAGTGCCGCACCTTACACCGGCCAAGGCTACATTGAGATTTGGAGTGCCGGACCTTGAACATATATATATATATATATATATATATATATATATATGACACTGCAATACTGTACTGTATATATTAATATTATATAAAGTAAGTGTGTGCATATAAAGTAAATATTGATAATTACCATATACATAATATACAGTATTTGTATATATGAAAAGTAATATATATATATATATATCCCACATATGTATAATATATATATATATATATATAAATATTATATATATAAATATATATATATATACATACATACATATACACTGTATATATACACACACACACAACTGGACAGGGCGTGGAGGCCCGGGGGAGGGTGAGTCACTGAACGGCTGGCTGGGCGGCCACCGACCACTAAAGGGACTGGCCCATACTGTGTATACAGGCTAACCAGTGCCAGATAAAGGTCCACGTGGGCCTGGAGCTGAAAATTATAGAGGACCTATTGTGTGCCACGGGTGTGTTTCCAGCACCACAGGTAAGTTGCTAGTGATGTGGGAGGTGTGACCAGTCTTGTGGGGGTGTGTTTTGGATAGGGGGTATACTGTTACTGTAATGTGAATGTTTATGAACAAAGGGAAATACCTCTTGTTAATGTGAACTTAATAGGACAATAAGAAAAATTGTACCTCCTCAGGGACAAAACTAGAAGCTTTGTCACCCGGTGCAAGGCAGTAATTTAGTTGACCCCCCCCCTCGTGTCTCTGAGGCACAGCCCCGCCCCCTCGTGAGCACATTTTGGGGGTGGGGCTGCACATCATGGACCTGATTCATCAGTGTTCGGGAATCTGTGCAGGCCCATGACCCGTTCTGCGCATGTGCAGAACAGGTATGCGAGCCTGCTCGTAACTGGCAGCAGACTGTCAGTGATTGACAGTCTGCTGCTGTTTGGGGGCGGGGAGAGGCATGTCGCCATCGTTGGGGGTAAGGAAGAGGCCAGGATCTCCATCGGCAGATGGAGATTTCCTGGCCTCTTCCTCAACTGCGGCAGCTGGCTGCGTGACCCCATGGGTCACCTTAGCCTGCCGATGTTACGCAGTTTATACAAAGCAGCGTTGGACAACGCAGCTTGGATAAGTAATGCACAGGAGGCGTGATACCTCCTGCTGCATTACCATATCTACAAGGATCACAATTGCAAAGTTGCCTGCGTGCAGCATTTGCAATTGCGATCCTTGCTGAATCAGGCCCCATGTCTCTGTTCTCGTCATGCTGGAGGCTTGGCCAGAGCTCCGGGAGCTGTTGGGCAGCCCCCGTCACAATGCGGATGATGGGCACATGTGCGACTGTGGCCTGCAGGTGGTACAGTGATACAATGTCCAAAAAGTCTGACTGTCCTGCTGAAATGGGGACAGAAGGTATGTAATATATATTATACATATACACAAATACACACACACATATATATATATATATATATATATATATATATATATTTGTTATGTGATCTGCTGGCCTGGGATGGTCTGGCAGGCAGGGGCCAGGGAGGCTCTTCACTGGCTACCATGGTGGTCTTCGTGCCGGGGACTTCAAAGTCCTGACCGCGCCTTGGCAAAGCAGGAACTTACAAAAAGGGGTGTGACTTCACTGAAGGGGCGTGGTGGCGACACGCGAAGCAACGCCCCTTATGTGTGCCGATCTTGTGACGCCAGTGCTATTATGAGTCAGTCTGACTCATTATAGAACCTGGCTTGCCACTGACTACGGGCCCCATCACCCCCTCACATCTGTCACCTGGTGCACACGTACCCCTAGGCACCCCCTAGTTGCGGCCCTGACCTACTAACATTAGGGAGGATGGAGTAAGAACTTTTGTGCATGTGCCGAAGGCGCGCACTCAAAAATGGGTATGTCCTCATGACATGCAAAGTCACGCCCCCTATTGCTCACATTTTGGGGGGTGACGTTCATGCTGCCCAGGTAGCACCCAGCCTCTCCTGGTGTGTGCATGCTCTGGACAGTGCCCAAAATGAAGGACTGTCCTGCTGAAATTGGAATGTTTGGGAGGGATGCCATGTAATTAGTGATTATGTAAATGTGAAATTCATTTACTAAAGAGCATAGTGGGGAGATAGGACAGACATAGGAGAGCAGGTCCGGCCGCCCTCAAAAGTATGGGAGCTGAGGGGAGATTGGGAGAGAGCGGAGGGGGGTTTGAGCAGTGGTAAGAATACTCAGTGTGTATGTACACCAAACAGGACAATGCAGTGGTGGGAGCAGGATGAAAGCGGCACATAGAGAGGGAGTGGGGCTGGACAGACCAGGGGTGTAGCAGAGCCAGGGGGCAGACTGAGGTATCCCTGCAAATGCGAGTGTGTGTGTGTGTGTGTGTGTGTGTGTGTGTGTGTGTGTGTGTGTGTGTGTGTGTGTGTGTGTGTGTGTGTATGTGTATATATATATATATTTATACACATGCATTACATATATATGAAACTGGTTATATATAATATATAATTATTAAAATCTGATGTTAGTGGCTGCATACCTTCTATAGGCCCTGAGGCTCAGGCTGCAGGGCACTCTGATAGCTGCAGCCAGCCATACAGCTATAGCAGCAGCCAGCAGGAAGGGACACCTACAAATCAGTCACCTGACCACCTTCATGGAGCTTACCTTGGGCTCAGTTGCTTTTGGGCATTGTAGTGGGGTAACACGTATGTAATGTCACATGGCGTGGAACAGAGACACTATGTGGTGCTGGAAGGGCTAGTGAAGCCTTCCACTGCACGGTGGCCTCCATGTGTGACAGCATGCCCAGTGTTTGAACCTCGGGTGGGCGGCCAGGGTGGTATGTCCTGGGGTTTCAGTGGGTGGGGCTTTGTTCCAGGATTGAAGCTATTCTTTCTGTTGCATAGGTCACAAAACTCACTTCAAACTCCTTTCCCCTCCCCCACCTCTTTTCCAGATCTTATGCACAGTGAGGAAGAATCACCTATTTAGTAAGAAGGTGGGAAGTATTATTATGGCTTTACTTCCATATCATAATACAGTTTTCTAAGGTGTTGTCATATAGAACCAGCAAAGGGTTATATTACTTATTATTAGCATGAAATTATACATTCTACACCCCTGCTGCTGGTACAGTCTACACACTCTTGAAAGATACCTTATCACATCACTGAGTGAGGACCCTGAAAATGCTAGGAAACTCACACCTGCACTAATGTTAATCTGGCTGACAGGTCAGTAGAAAATATCTAGACATAGATTGATGATAGAATAATTAATTTATCTCTCACCTCTCATGAACAGCAACTTTTTCTGAACTGCTTCAGCGCTTGGGTCCGCCTCCTTCTGCCCGCCTCTTCCTTTGCTTTAGCTTTGGCTCCTCTTGCCCCCCAGCACTGACAGGGTCCCATCCAGGGGCGGATTAGGTCAAAAAACCAGCCCGGGAAATTTCTGGAAGCAGCCCTAATAGGGGTGGAGTCTATTGAGGGGCGGGGCCTGTCAAGGGGTGAAGCCTGGTGACGGGGCAGGATGCTGTCCTCTCAGAATCAAGAACTTTGCCAGAAAAGTAAGTGCCGTTGTTTGTTATATTTATTATATATATATATATATATATATATATATATATATATATATATATAAAAAAGCAGTAGTAAGGTGCAGCACTTGGTGTGCAATAACAGGCATAGACAAACGCATATGATCAACGTTTCAGTGTTGGTAACACTATCTTCAGAATGCTGACGATAGTGTTACTAATACCTAAACGTTGATCATATCCGTTTGTCAATTCCTGTAATGGTGCCGAGTGCCGCACCTTACACCGACCAAGGCTACATTGAGATTTGGAGTGCCGGACCTTGAACATACATATATATATTAGGGGTGAGCGGGTTCGGATTTCTGAAATCCGAACCCCCCCAAGCCCTCCCGATCCGAGTCCGATCCGAATCAGGCTCGACTTTTCCCGCCTGACTCGGATCTGAAATTGAGGCAAAACGTCATCATCCCGCCTTCCGAGTCTCGCGGGTTTTGGATCCTATATAAGGTACCCGCGTCGGCGCCATTTTCTCACTCGGCTGTGGACAGTGAAGAGGGAGGGTGGGAGTTAGGGCTGTGTAGTGTAGTGTAGTGCTGCTGTTGTCCACTACTTCAAAGTCCATAGGGGCTGGCTGTGTTGTGCTGTGCTGCTGTTGTTAATAGGGGCTGTGTCCACTACTTCAAAGTCCATAGGGGCTGGCTGGACTGTGTTGTGCAGTCAGTTCTCCATAGGGGCTGTGTCCACTCCAAAGTCCTGTGCAGTGTCCCAGTCCTAAAGGGGTGCTGTAGTGTTGTCCAGGGGGTGCTCTGTCCATCAGGGGTGCTCCTCCCAAGTGCTAAAAAAATAATATATTTTCTGTGTTTGTGAATTGTGTGCGCAGTAGCCGCACGTGCATCAACAAAGTAGTGCCAAGCGTGCGCCTGTGTCATAAGTAAAGGGCCGGCTGGCTTGACCGTTAAGGGTGCTGTAACCCCCGAAAGTACACTCCAGTCCAAACCAAAAAAAAAATTATTTTCTGTGTTTGTGAATTGTGTGCGCAGTAGCCGCACGTGCATCAACAAAGTAGTGCCAAGCGTGCGCCTGTGTCATAAGTAAAGGGCCGGCTGGCTTGACCGTTAAGGGTGCTGTAACCCCCGAAAGTACACTCCAGTCCAAACCAAAAAAAAAATTATTTTCTGTGTTTGTGAATTGTGTGCGCAGTAGCCGCACGTGCATCAACAAAGTAGTGCCAAGCGTACGCCTGTGTCATAAGTAAAAGCCCGGCTGGCTTGACCGTTAAGGGTGCTGTAACCCCCGAAAGTACACTCCAGTCCAAACCAAAAAAAAAAATATTTTCTGTGTTTGTGAATTGTGTGCGCAGTAGCCGCATGTGCATCAACAAAGTAGTGTCAAGCGTGCGCCTGTGTCATAAGTAAAGGGCCAGCTGGCTTGACCGTTAAAGAGTGCTGTAACCCCCAAAGTACACTCCAGTCCAAACCAAAAAAAAAATTATTTTCTGTGTTTGTGAATTGTGTGCGCAGTAGCCGCACGTGCATCAACAAAGTAGTGCCAAGCGTGAGCCTGTGTCATAAGTAAAGGGCCGGCTGGCTAGACCGTTAAAGGGTGCTGTAACCCCCGAAAGTACACTCCAGTCCAAACCAAAAAAAAAATTATTTTCTGCGTTTGTGAATTGTGTGCGCAGTAGCCGCACGTGCATCAACAAAGTAGTGCCAAGCGTGCGCCTGTGTCATAAGTAAAGGGCCGGCTGGCTTGACCGTTAAAGGGTGCTGTAACCCCCAAAGTACACTCCAAACCAAAAAAATATATATTTTCTGTGTTTGTGACTTGTGTGCACTGTGGCTGCACGTGCATCAACAAAGGAGCAGCGCCAAGCGTGCGCCTGTGTCCCATAAGTAAAGAGCCGGCTGGCTCATTTCTTAAAGGGTGGTGTAACCCACAAAGTGCACTACTCTCCAGCAAAATTAAAAAAATATTTTCTGTGTTTGTGTGCGCTTTAGCCGCACGTATATATATCAATATAACATAAATGGAGGACCAAACTTTCTCCGATAAAAATAAAATAGGGAAAGATCAAGAACCACTTCCTCCTAGTGCTGTTGCTACTGCTGGGAGTTGTTCATCATCCCAGAGAGGAAGTAGGAACATCACTACTTTTACTAAACAATTGACCCTCCAACAGTCCCTAGCGATGAGGATGAAGTACGACAGCAGTCATCCTGAAGCAAAACGTATAACTGAGGCCTTGACTGCTATGTTGGTGTTAGACGTGCATCCGGTATCCGACATTAGTGCAGTGGGATTTAGACAATTGATGGAGGTAGTGTGTCCTCGGTTCCAAATCCCGTCTAGATTCCACCTGCATCCTCAAAGCAGCAGCGACAAGCGTGCGTCTGTCTGTTAAAGGGTGGTGACACCCTCAAAGTGTGCTACACAAACAATTAAAATATTGTTCTTCTTTTTTCTGTCTTTGTGAATTGTGTGGGCTGTAGCCGCACCTGCATCCTTAAAGCAGCAGCGACAAGCGTGCGTCTGTCTGTTAAAGGGTGGTGACACCCTCACAGTGTGCTACACAAACAATAAAAATATTGTTCTTTTTTTTTCGGTCTTTGTGAAATGTGTGGGCTGTAGCCGCACCTGCATCCTTAAAGCAGCAGCGACAAGTGTGCGTCTGTCTGTTAAAGGGTGGTGTAACTCTCAAAGTGCTCCAAAAAATAAAAAACTATTTTTTTAATGTGTTTGTGACTTGTGTGCGATGTAGCCGCACTTGCATCCTCAAAGCAGCAGCGACAAGCGTGCATCTGTCTGTTAAAGGGTGGTGACACCCTCAAAGTGTGCTACACAAACAATAAAAATATTCTTCTTTTTTCTGTCTTTGTGAATTGTGTGGGCTGTAGCCGCATCTGCATCCTTAAAGCAGCAGCGACAAGCGTGCGTCTGTCTGTTAAAGGGTGGTGACACCCTCAAAGTGTGCTACACAAACAATTAAAATATTGTTCTTTTTTTTTCGGTCTTTGTGAAATGTGTGGGCTGTAGCCGCACCTGCATCCTTAAAGCAGCAGCGACAAGCGTGCGTCTGTCTGTTAAAGGGTGGTGACACCCTCAAAGTGTGCTACACAAACAATAAAAATATTCTTCTTCTTTTTTCTGTCTTTGTGAATTGTGTGGGCTGTAGCCGCACTTGCATCCTCAAAGCAGCAGCGACAGGCGTGCATCTGTCTGTTAAAGGGTGGTGTAACCCTCAAAGTGTGCTCCACAAACAATAAAAATTTTATTTATTTTTTCTGTCTTTGTGAATTGTGTGGGCTGTAGCCGCACTTGAATCCTCAAAGCAGCAGCGACAAGCGTGCGTCTGTCTGTTAAAGGATTACATCGGTGACAGCATCCAAGTAGGCATGTCAGACAGTCCGTACCTGTACTGGCAGGAAAAAGAAGCAATTTGGAGGTCCCTGTACAAACTGGCTCTATTTTACCTGAGTTGCCCCCCCTCCAGTGTGTACTCCGAAAGAGTGTTTAGTGCAGCCGGGAACCTTGTCAGCGAAAGGCGTAGGAGGTTGCTTCCACAAAATGTGGAGAAGATGATGTTCATAAAATGAATTATCAACTCTTCCAGGGAGACCAGCCTCCAGAACGTACAGAGGGACCTGTGGTTCCAGCAGGGACGAATTAATACTCTGTGAGGATGAGGATGTACACATGAAGAGGGTGAGGAATCGGTGGATGAGGAGGATGAGGATGACATCTTGCCTCCGTAGAGCCAGTTTGTGCAGGGACAGATAAATTGCCAGCTTGTTTTGTGGGGGCCCAAACGAACCAATCATTTCAGCCACAGTTGTGTGGCAGACCCTGGCGCTGAAATGATTGGTTTGTTAAAGTGTGCATGTCCTGTTTATACAACATAAGGGTGGGTGGGAGGGCCCAAGGACAATTCCATCTTGCACCTCTTTTTTTTCTTTGCATTATGTACAGTTTGGGGCCTAGTTTTTCAAACTGCCATCCTGTCTGCCACTGCAGTTTCACGCCTAGATGGGTCACGTGTTTGTGCCGCCCACTCG
The DNA here is from genome assembly GCA_031769625.1 of Taudactylus pleione. NCBI lineage: Eukaryota > Metazoa > Chordata > Amphibia > Anura > Myobatrachidae > Taudactylus > Taudactylus pleione. The sequence continues at coordinate 19,825,062 of JAUIMM010000065.1, read as the reverse complement.
TGTCGCTTAGCATAGTCATCCAGCTACCTCGGTGCAACCTTTTGGACATAAAAACACTATTGTGAGGTGTGAGGTATTCAGAATAGACTGGAAATGAGTGGAAATTAAGGTTATTGAGGTTAATAATAGCATAGGAGCAGAAAAACCTACAAATTCTGTGATTTTAGCTGTTTTTATGCTTTTTTTCAAAAAAATACAGATCCAAAACACAAAACCCAGAACCCAAAACAAGGAAGGGTGGTTTTGGCAAAACCAATCCAGATCCAAAACACGAAGAAAGATCCAGATCCAAAACCAAAACACGAAAAGTGGCCGGTGCACACCCCTAATATATATATATATATATATATATATATATATATATATATATGACAATGCAATACTGTACTGTATATATTAATACTATATAAAGTAAGTATGTGCATATAAAGTAAATATTGATAATTACCATATTCATAATATACAGTATTTGTATATATGAAAAGTAATATATATATATTACACATATGTATAATATATATATATATATATATTTATATATATAAATATTATATATATATATATATATAAATATATATATACATACATACATATATATACACTGTATATATACACACACACAACTGGACAGGGCGTGGAGGCCCGGGGGAGGGGGAGTCACTGAACGGCTGGCTGGGTGGCCACCGACCACTAAAGGGACTGGCCCATACTGTGTATACAGGCTAACCAGTGCCAGATAAAGGTCCACGTGGGCCTGGAGCTGAAAATTATAGAGGACCTATTGTGTGCTGCGGGTGTGTTTCCAGCGCCACAGGTAAGTTGCTAGTGATGTGGGAGGTGTACCCTGCCGATGTTACGCAGTTTATCCGATGCAGTGTTGGACAATGCAGCTTGGATAAGTAATGCACAGGAGGCGTGATACCTCCTGCTGCATTACCATATCTACAAGGATCACAATTGCAAAGCTGCCTGCGTGCAGCATTTGCAATTGCGATCCTTGCTGAATCAGACCCCATGTCTCTGTTCTAGTCATGCTGGAGGCTTGGCCAGAGCTTCGGGAGCTGTGGGGCAGCCCCGTCACAATGCGGATGACGGGCACATGTGCGACTGTGGCCTGCAAGTGGTACAGTGATACAATGTCCAAAAAGTCTGACTGTCCTGCTGAAATGGGGACAGAAGGTATGTAATATATATTTATATATTATACATATACACAAATACACACACACATATATATATTGTAACACAGTTAGGTTAGGGGGTCCCTCTCCTGGGTAGAGGACTCCTTCCTTACACACACACACAGCAGCAGGGAAGCAGCACACCAGTCTGGATGCAAGTACAAGCTGGTCGGTGCCAGTCTTTATTGTACAATGTCAGAAACATAGAGAAAACATAAATGTAAATCCTAGCCCTGTCGGGGCACTAACTTCACAGGTAGTTCCCTCACTACCAGAACCTGGCAGGGCCTAATGCCCTCACCAGCAACAAAAGGCACAGCACAACACTCACAGTTAGGTTTTCAAGTGTCTCTGAGCAAACTCCCTGTCTGCTCTCCCAGGTGAGACAATCAGCCCTAAACACACTAGGCTTTTATTGGCCACTCTCAGGTGGAAAACTAACAAGCCTGTTACCAGGCTGCGAGAACCAAAACCTGGAGTGGCCGTGGGTGGAGCCCTCCCTCTCCTCTCACCCACAACCCCCAGGTCCCAAACCGGCTTTTCAAAAAGCCGAAACTCAAGCCTGCTACACTGCAGACTTTCTCCTGGGGATTTTAAACACATAGGACAGGAATCTGGGATAAATGTCCCTGCCACAGACCACTTTACCAGTGATCCTATCACAATATATATATATATATATATATATATATATATATATTAGGGGTGTGCACCGGCTACTTTTCGTGTTTTGCGTTTTGGTTTTGGATCTGGATCTTTCTTCGTGTTTTGGATCTGGATTGTTTTTGCCAAAACCACCCTTCTGTGTTTTGGGTTCTGGGTTTTGTGTTTTGGATCTGTATTTTTTTTTAAAAAAGAATAAATATATATATACATGACAATGCACTTCTGTACTGTATATATTAATATTATATAAAGTATGTGCATATAAAGTAAATATTGCTAATTACCATGTAAATAATATACAGTATTTATATATATGAAAAGTAATATATATATATATATATATATATATATCACACATATGTATATATATATATATATATATATATATATATATATAAATATTATATATATATATAAATATATATACATACATACATATACACTGTATATATACACACACACACAACTGGACAGGGCGTGGAGGCCCGGGGGAGGGTAAGTCACTGAACGGCTGGCTGGGCGGCCACTGACCACTAAAGGGACTGGCCCATACTATGTATACAGGCTAACCAGTGCCAGATAAAGATCCACGTGGGCCTGGAGCTGAAAATTATAGAGGACCTATTGTGTGCCGCGGGTGTGTTTCCAGCGCCACAGGTAAGTTGCTAGTGATGTGGGAGGTGTGACCAGTCTTGTGGGGTGTGTTTTGGATAGGGGGTATACCATCTCTGCAATACTGTATGTACATCCTGTTATCTCCCCCCACCCCAACGTGGAAGAAGGCGGAGCTATAAGGACCGGGATCAGTCACATACTCACGCTGCTGTAACACAGCCGCAGCTCCCTTGTTGCCCCCCCCCTTACCACCCATTGGTAGAGGGCAGAGCTATAAGCACCGGGTCCTATATGTGCACTGCGGGGAAGGAGCGGGAGAGGGGGCGGGCCGCTGAGGAGCTGTAGGCATCGCCGTCTGTAGTAACTGACGTGTTCCACAAGGCTTATGGGAGGAGCTGCTGCTGGGCATGCGCAGCAGCTCCCCCGTCGGCCATTTTATTTGTTTACATCAGTGCGCTGCCCAATCGGAGCCCGATCGCGGCACCCCTGCCAGGTGTAGTGAAATAGGGGTGAATGAAGGGTGGGCTCGGTGGCAGCCCCTAAAGGGAACAATGTGGCCGGCCCAGAGAGAAATGGTCCGGCGTCCCAGCGGCCCAATCCGCCCCTGGTCCCATCTCTGCAATACTGTATGTACATCCTGTTATCTCCAGGGCCGGATGGAGGGCCACATGGGCCTGGAGCTGAAAATGACCAAGGGCCTTTTATGAAAAGCAGAGGAGGTGTGACCAGTGCTGTGTGGGTGTGGCCAGTGCCTTGTGGGCGTTTACACCCCCTATACTCTCAGCCCAAATGTCTCCCTAATATGTAAAAGAAAAAAAATGCTTTATATTGTGAGGTAAATAGAAATACAATTTTAACAATTTTACTGCTTATGATTTATGGCTGACCGTGTGGACAGCAGATGGCCAGTCAACATCATTTTGTCATGACAATGGGCCTATTTTTATGTGGAGGCCTGGAGCTGTAGCTCCATCCGGCCCATGGTTAATCTGGCCCTGGTTATCTCCCCCCACCCCAACATGGAAGAAGGCGGAGCTATAAGGACCAGGATCAGTCACACACTCACGCTGCTGTAACACAGTCGCGGCTCCCTCGTTGCCCCCCCCCTTACCACCCAATGTTAGAGGGCAGAGCTATAAGCGGCTGGTCCTATATGTGCACTGCGGGGAAGGAGCCAGAGAGGTGACGGGCCGCTGAGGAGCTGTAGGCATAGCCGTCTGTAGTAACTGACGTGCTCTGCAAGGCTTATGGGAGGAGCTGCTGCTGGGCATGCGCAGCAGCTCCCCCGTCGACCATTTTATTTGTTTACATCAGTGCGCTGCCCGATCGGAGCCCGATCGCGGCAGCCCGGCCAGGTGTAGTGAAATAGGGGTGAATGAAGGGTGGGCTCGGTGGCAGCCCCTAAAGGGAACAATGTGGCCGGCCCAGAGGGAAACGGCCCGGCGTCCCGGTGGCCCAATCCGCCCCTGTGGTGTAGGCAGCACCAGATATCCTGTATCAGTGCCCTGGTACAGGAGTGCTGCTTTCTCCCAGGAATGCAGTGGTTGTAATGGGCTGTGCAGGCAATACCTGCAGCCAGGCTCATGCAGTAACTCAGGAGCCTGGTGTACAAAAGCGTTAGCAGGAAGACCCACGCAGACATCATCCAAGGTGCTAACACATGCCAGTGACAGGAAGAGTGGGTGGCACGAGCTTATACATTATATACTGTAAATTAGGTAGAAACAACCATTGAGTTAGTATTTGAGGTACCTGAGAAGAGGCTGGAGTGCTTCTAGGCTGGGCTTCAGTAAGAGTGGCGTACTCATGGAGATCTGAGAAGACAGTGGGTAGCAGCCAGGGCAGAGCCAGGGGTTGGACAGAGGTATCTCAATTACTGTAAGGCATTAACAGAAGCAGCTGTAGTGTAGCCTGGTATGTGACAGAGGTCTTCCCATCTCTTCAAGTTAGCAGTGAACAGAAGCAGCCTAGGTGGGGTGTGACTGAGGTGTCACTACTTTAGCTGTGTAGTGACCAAATCTGAGGAGAAAGGGTCAGTGCTGAAAGTGTGCATGGCGGAGGAATTCAGCCAGACCTCCTCTTCAACAAAGTGAGACCTGTCCAAGCTGCTACTTACTATGGGTGAGATTTATCAAAGCTTGGAAAGAGATAAAGTGAATATAGATAAAGTACCAACCAATCTGCTCCTGTCTGCCCCTGGGGTGTAGGCAGCACCAGATATCCTGTATCAGTGCCCTGGTACAGGAGTGCTGCTTTCTCCCGGGAATGCAGTGGTTGTAATGGGCTGTGCAGGCAATACCTGCAGCCAGGCTCATGCAGTAACTCAGGAGCCTGGTGTACAAAAGCATTAGCAGGAAGACCCACGCAGACATCATCCAAGGTGCTAACACGTGCCAGTGACAGGAAGAGTGGGAGGCACGAGCCTATACATTATATACTGTAAATTAGGTAGAAACAACCATTGAGTTAGTATTTGAGGTACCTGAGAAGAGGCTGGAGTGCTTCTAGGCTGTGCTTCAGTAAGAGTGGCGTACTCATGGAGATCTGAGAAGACAGTGAGTAGCAGCCAGGGCAGAGCCAGGGGTTGGACAGAGGTATCTCAATTACTGTAAGGCATTAACAGAAGCAGCTGTAGTGTAGCCTGGTGTGTGACAGAGGTCTTCCCATCTCTTCAAGTTAGCAGTGAACAGAAGCAGCCTAGGTGGGGTGTGACTGAGGTGTCACTACTTTAGCTGTGTAGTGACCAAATCTGAGGAGAAAGGGTCAGTGCTGAAAGTGTGCATGGCGGAGGAATTCAGCCAGACCTCCTCTTCAACAAAGTGAGACCTGTCCAAGCTGCTACTTACTATGGGTGAGATTTATCAAAGCTTGGAAAGAGATAAAGTGAATATAGATAAAGTACCAACCAATCTGCTCCTGTCCGTTAGGAGCTGATTGGTTGGTACTTTATCGCTCTCCACTTTATCTCTCTCCAAGCTTTGATACATCTCCCCCTATAATCTGATTTCCTATGATGAATTCTCGGCAGAACTGTAGTAATTAATGGAAACTCCTACAAATCCTAAGAGGGTATCCTAACACCAGCAGCAGTGGGTCCATTAATGACTTTTATATCCTCACTGCACCCGCTTTGTATATAACTAGCAATGCAGTATGTCAGTTAGAGAAGGACGCTAAAAAAACAGATGCTACTGTAAGTAAAACAGGCTATGAAGGAGCCACTTAATCATAATCAGATAGCATAGTTCTCAACAGTTATGTATTCATATATTTGGTGTTTTCTTTGCCCTCAACTTCCTCATTGATGCCAAGTTTAGATACCTCTAGAGTCTTCATAACTCTTCCAGTAGTACTACTACATCCTATACAAACCTGGCTTTACTCCATTCAAGGTCTTCAGCCTAGTTAAGCATTATTCAGTATAACCGGTACCTGCTTAAAGCCGTACCTCCCGACTGAAATAGGCAGTGACAGCAGCAGCACAGAGCGTACTCACACTACCTGTGCTAATATAGGTAGAGACAGCAGGAATCAGTACCTCGAATAGTTCCAGCCTTCATTAGTAAGTTGCTTATTTTTTTAATTACCTGAATAACAAGAGTAATACTCTTGCAATAGGGAATGGAATTACCCTCTTAACTTGGAGACCCAGGTCAGAACAGCTAAAGTGAGGGTCACTTCCAACTTATTAGACATACTGTATTACAGTACAAACTCTTGACTAGTCTGACTTTCTGTGTAAAGTTTAATTCTTAGGTCACGAGTCTGTTATTGTAGAAATTAGAGAACTAATTTTTAGTTAATGTGAATGAAAGCAAAATCCTTAAAGAGTTGGTAGATAATGAAGGTCAGTAATATTTATTGTAATATATTTGTTTATATATTGAAACAAGTTTTCCTGAAGTTATGCATGCTTGAGTAATGGTTCATCAACCAATTGTTCTGCTTTGTCATCAATTGCATCATCTTGGTGAAAAATAAAAAGCTTTGAAAAACAATTTGTTTTATTGTGTCTGAGGAGATTAGGGGAACCTTGCCTCTCTGGCATGGTTAACAGTAAACAGGGAGAATTCCGCACAGAACCCTTGCTAGAATTACTATAACCAACCATCTATATCCATGAATAATTTATACATCACAAATTTGTGTTGGTGGTGCTCCCACAGCCTAATATAACAGATTGATTAACAGGAGAAAAAGTAAGGCTATTCTTGGGGCACACTTATGTATGAATTCTTAATAATAAAATATAACTTTTAATAATTATAATAAAATGCATATCAGGTACATATAAAATCGTTGCCGAAAATATTATTGACAATTCCTGCAAGGTACCCCACACATACAATTATGGGTTACAATGAATATGCTTAAGTATTAAATTATGCAACAGATACCATAGATATTGGTATATAGGCTACACAGTGTGCGATCCCATGATCCCCATTAAACAGTACAATATCTGTCTACAGAACCTGGTATTCTTGAGTGGTCCCCCACATCAGTACTAACCAAGCCTATCACTGGATCGCTTCCAAGATCAGACGGGTTTGGGCATCATCAGTGAAGTATGACTGTAGACCATCGCTACTGAAAATATATGGGGATTCACTTGTACACACGGTCTGAGCCTATTATAAAATGTAGGACTATTCTCAAAAGAGAGGTCCAATTGATAATTAGTTGCTGTCAAGACAAGTGATGCATAGGCATACCTTACTTGTGATGCAATCAATTGACATATATAGCATAAGCATGTATAGATTGTAACTTATAGAAAACATCACATGGGTAACTTATCACAAATTTTACTCGGTTCCAAGTATGCATAAATAGGAACTCTACATAGTAACAGAGCCTGACAAAACACATGAAGTACATAAAAGCTGGAAGCAATCATCACATAGACATATGACATCAATATTATATAGATATAGTTGTGATGATTGCATGAAACTATTCTTATCCAAATAACTCCCCTATAATCAAACAATCTCTGTAAATAGATCTACCTCAACTGGAAATGCTCAAAAGATTCCCTGTCTGTGCTGCAAATAAGGCAGAGTAACAAGCACCCTCAATATCCTAACGCATGATACATAAGGAAGATCCTAAAGGATACATAAGAATTGGCAGCCATACATGGGAAACTAGCTATATCACAGAAGTAGGTTATATCCAATTCAAATTAACAGAGAGGAAATAGGAGATAGCTCTTGGAAAAGAGAAATGACAGGCTAAGACTTCATAAGTCTAATCGGCTGACCAGACACAGTAATCTGTCAGCCTATTTACGTTACCAGTGTGGGGTAAAAATGGAGCCCAGTCCGTGCACTGACTGGGTTATCCTCAGCATCAGCAGGGTGTCATGTGAAGAGAGAGGATGCGCGTTTCGCCCGCATCGAGGCTTGATCACCTCGTGTAGTAGTAAAGCAGAATGTAATCTATTTAAGCGTGTATGGAGTACACGTCACTCGCCCACGACACAGGTTGCGGCTCACCGCTGTGCCATTAATCACAGGGCAATACAATCTCCCTCGGTCTAAGCTCAATTCTATTGGTTAAGATTGAGCTCATAATAGAATGGACCAATCAAATAGTCCCAAATGGGCGAATTGCCTGTTGGGATATGTAATTTGAGACCGACTGACAAAATTTAAATAGCGCTGGTAATCTGAAATTACTGAAGCGGACAAAATATACAGTCCTGATATATTAGATCATGCAAGTTCAATCTGGAGATCATAATGAATATAGAATAGAACATATTATCATAATTAGTGATAATTAAAATTGCAGTATACTCCTATGCATCAAAAATTAAAGCCGAGTTGTGCTTATAAATCATGCTGTAAGTATAGGCTGATATTCATGAGTATTCAACAGAACAAAATTAATGAGTATTCAATAGAAGAAAATTAATGGAGAGATGATATAAGGTCATAAGTTATCACGCACAGTCTACTGGTATTTGTAGTTGCAGATAGAAAAAATTATAGACATATTCAAAACACTAGTATTGATTAAAAATACTAATAAATAACAATAAGAATTATTAAATATAAAACATATAGTTAATAGATGGCATATAGCCCAAAATATATATATATACTAAAATCACAGTGAACACAAAAAATGTGAATAATAATATTCTGATGGTACAAACCGAATATAAATAAAATTATTATAATGGAATGTACCAATGTAAGTGAAAGATAAACGTAACAAATAAAATGTGGATAAAAAATAATAAATAATAAAAATTATTAGAAAATAAATATCATCAGATTGGTGTGATATTAAAATAGTGACTAAGTGAATAATTGTAGACAAAATTAATAATAATGAAAATAATATTATGATACCAAATAAAATGGTAAATAAATAATGTGCACATTATAAATATAAAATAAGTGATAATATTATAAAGTGCATAATTAAAAGAAATTAAAAAGAAAGTTATGTTATAAAATGCAAAGAATTATAGACATAATTACAAAAATACACTGTAGTTAATATGCTCATTCATTCCTCTAGGAGATAAAGCTCCTAATTTGAATGTCCAGTAGCTCTCACGTTTCATTAATTGTTGCATGAGATCGCTGCCGCGAATCCCCAACAATACTTTTTCCAAACCGAAAATATGTAGATCATTAGGATTATCCTTATGATACAGGTGAAAATGTCTCGCAACTGAAGTAAGTTTCTTAAATTTCGCAAGATCGGATTGAGCATTCCTGATAGTCCCAACGTGTTCCAAGGTACGTTGTCTAAAATTCCTCGTTGTAATCCCTACGTATTTCATATCACAAGTATACAAAGATTCGACATCTAATGTCACAAGAAAATTATGTACATCCATTCTTACATCGTGTAATTTTCTCAATATGTCAGATGTATCTTGTACATAGGATGTCAGTCCAATGACATGGCGTCTTAAATGGAGGTCAATGAATCTACTAGCTTGTTCTGACAGACCTCCAATCCCAGATACAATGGGTCTCCCTGGTGGGTTGTTGATGTCTTTATGTACCTTGGGGAGTAAGTATAATGTTGGTATCCTGGGTTTCTGTACTTGTAAGTATTGGTATTCCTGTTTAAGGATAGTGCCTTCTTGGAAAGCTTTGTCAATAATCCTATTATAAAGTATAGTGAAATTCTCCATTGGGTTGAATAGCATTAGTTGGTAGCAGTTTATATCTTGAAGTTGACACATCGCTTTTTGATAATAAATTTCAGCAGGCCAAATAATAACATTACCTCCTTTATCAGAAGGTTTTATGATTACTTCCTTCCATTGTTGAATATCTTTCAATGTTTTCATTTCTAATCTACTAAGGTTACCCTGGATACTTTTCTTACCACAAGTTTTAGAGTGAAGAATATCAAGATCTTTCGATACTAATTCCTGAAATACCAAGACTTCTGGACAAAGGGATTCTGGTGGAAAAAAATTAGATTTTTTTCTTACAAATAAATCTTGTTTGATTGGATAAGATATTAGTACAAGAACCTTCTTCTTGTAATTCCTCCAGTGCATAAATTGCTTCCAATTCATCATCATCCAGTGTTGTATCTTCATCAGATGAGGTATTCATAGTTAAATTGTTGTTCTTCTGATTCGCAAAATACTTTTTAAGAAGGAGCTTTCGTCCGAATAATTTCAAGTCCTTTTCCCAGTTAAATCGATTGAATGTTTGTGTTGGTGAGAAGGATAAGCCTTTGCTGAGTATTGAAATCTGCACATCAGTCAGAACCTTGTTAGAAAGATTAATAATATTTAATTTGGTATCATGTATCCTTACCTCCTCGGGGTTCTGATCAGGTATCTGGACTGTGGATGACGATCCCAGTCTGATGGTTCCCCCGTATTTCTTCTTCTATAAGTTACAATCTATACATGCTTATGCTATATATGTCAATTGATTGCATCACAAGTAAGGTATGCCTATGCATCACTTGTCTTGAAAGCAACTAATTATCAATTGGACCTCTCTTTTGAGAATAGTCCTACATTTTATAATAGGCTCAGACCGTGTGTACAAGTGAATCCCCATATATTTTCAGTAGCGATGTTCTACAGTCATACTTCACTGATGATGCCCAAACCCGTCTGATCTTGGAAGTGATCCAGTGATAGGCCTGGTTAGTACTGATGTGGGGGACCACTCAAGAATACCAGGTTCTGTAGACAGATATTGTACGGTTTAATGGGGATCATGGGATCGCACACTGTGTAGCCTATATACCAATATCTATGGTATCTGTTGCATAATTTAATACTTAAGCATATTCATTGTAACCCATAATTGTATGTGTGGGGTACCTTGCAGGAATTGTCAATAATATTTTCGCCAATGATTTTATATGTACCTGATATGCATTTTATTATAATTATTAAAAGTTATATTTTATTATTAAGAATTCATACATAAGTGTGCCCCAAGAATAGCCTTACTTTTTCTCCTGTTAATCTCTCTGGCATGGTCTAAAGATAAGGCAAGAGAGTATGAAGCCAAAGGAAAGAAGTTAATTTAACAGGAGTGAACATCTGTATTCCCACCAAGATCAGGTAGGTTCATGGGTTTGACTCCAGTATTAAACTGACTATCAAATTCTGGGTTTCGGCATTGATAAATGGGATCCTCTCAGATTATATTTGGATGAAGAACTTCAACAGGTTTAACTTTGCAGTTTTTTGTCCTTATCACTTATTTGCACCAAATAAACTGCATTTTTACTTTTTCTAACATCTTTCTCTAAGCATATATATTCCATAGACAAAAAACCTTATGGTTTCACATGTCCCATTAAGGCTTCTTAGACATAATCTGAAATTTCACAAAACCTACTGAATTTGTGCCACTTAAACTAAAAAAAAGCAATGAAATTATGATCTTAAGGCTGATGCCTTAATGGACGTGTTCCTTGCACAATACAGATATGGTATGCCATCACACCCTGTGGTTAACTTCAGATTCAGAACTCTCACAGAATGAGATTGCTGTCACTCACAAAATGGTGGAGCTGCTAATTCACAGAATTGTGTGCTCATTGGAATACACAAATGCAGTCTATGCAACTGAGGTTTGAGCAGTTATGTGGCTCCCACATCCCACTCAGTGCCCACAATCTTCCCATTCGATCACCACAACAATCTCTCTGGCTTCCAACATTCTTTTCACTGCATACATTTATCTCATTTAGAATACAGGTTCAGCTCCCTTATTTTTAAAACTATCATGCTCTGTCTATGCATGTACACTTTTTTCCCCAATATGCCTCCATGCTGCTATATATTCCCCAATCCCTACTGCTGTGTGGTTTCCCAGCTGTGCTAGTCTGTGTTCCCTCATCCACACCAATCTGATTTTCCCCAGCCGCAACACCCTGCATCCGTGCTTTCCCCACAGCCACTTTGCTGTCTTTCTCTCATCTGTGGCACTCTTTCTTCCTCCATCTGCACTACTCTGGCCCCCCAACCGTGCAACTCTGTCTCCCTCCCCATCCACACAATTCTGTCTTCCCCAATCCCTACTGCTGTGTGGTCTCTGAACTGTGCTAGTCTGTGTTCTCTCATCAGTTCCAATCTGTCTTTCTCCATCTGCACTGCCCTGCATCCGTGCCACTCTGTTTCCTTCTGCACCAGTGCCTTCCCCTAAGCCACGCCACTCTGTCTTCCTTTCCTCTGTGGCACTCTTTCTTCCTCCATCTCCACCACTCTGTCCCCCCCAACTGTGCAGCTCTGTCTCCTCCCCCCACCTGCACTACTCTGTCTTCCTACCCATCCACACTAATCTGTCTTCCCCAATCCCTACTGTTGTGTGTTCTCCTATTTGTGTTAGTCTGTATTCCCTTATCACACCAATCTGTCTTTACCCATATGCACTGCTCTGTCCTCCCATGTTCATGCCACTCTCTACCCCATCCAAGTCGCTGTCCCCCCAAACCATGCTACTCTGTTTCCCACCCATCTGCATTACAAGTATAAGTGAATCTGGGCATTTAGCCCAGGTGACTTTATATGCCCTATGGTAGGCAGGCAATTGCCTACGCCCCTGGTGAGTGGCTGGGCATTAGGCCCAGACCACTCTTTAATGGCAGATAGGTAAGGGGGGGTCTCTACTATGTGGCACAAAGCTCTTTAATCGTATTATGCCACACAGTAGGGTCCCCACTAACTTATCTGCACTTCAATGTAATTAAGGAGCAATATTGTGTGGCATACAGTGTATAATGGGCACTACTACTGTGTGGCATACTGTGTATAATGGGCACTACTACTATGTGGCATACTGTGTATAATGGGCACTACTACTGTAGGACATACTTTGTATAAAGGGCATTACTACTGTGCTGTTGCTCTGAGGGCTTGCATAGGGGCCCTGTAGCCGCTCCTGTGCTGAGCTTGCAGCGCCACATATTGCAGTTTTTTGTTTAATGAGGGATGGACATGACTGCGCCTCCCTGATCTTGTCACGCCTCCCTGATTTAACCACGCCCCCAGTGTGTCCCAGTGTTTTGTTTTTTTTTAAATATAGCAACCCTATGCAAGACTCCTCAAAATAAATCAGATACCAGAAGAGATGCTAGGCGCTAGTGCTAGATACAGGAAAAACATCCAAAGACTATAACTAATGAATTTATTAAAATACAATACACAAACAATAATAAAAACAAGCTGTCGGGAGTAAGAAAGACAAATTAATAAAATAAATAACCTGCATCCAGGCACGCTAAGAGCAATACCACGCCTGGGTGAAGGGGCGTGGTCTAATCATGGGAGACATGGCCACGTCCCCTTAGGGAGAAAAATATTAAAATAATATTTCTGTGTAGGGGGACGCTGTGAACCCCCTGAGCCCGGCGCATAGCCAGTGGGGGTGCGATCAGTGTGAATGCGTGTGCTGGGCTGCTGTAATGAAAGAGGGAAGGGGAGGTGGCGCCGGACCCAGGCCCCCGGAGGGCCCCTTCAGGAAGCCCGGGTAATTAGTACCCGCTCCCTCCCCTCTTTGCTCCCCTGCCTGCATCACTATGTATATCTACATGGATGATCCATTGCTTTTATTTCTACCTACAGAAGGTTGGTCTGCTCTGTGCTACACTTTTATAATAATCCTATGCTTCATGGTGGCTCACACAATGCTATCAGTGACAGCTGCTGGGTTTAGCAGCAACCAGGGCTATATTGAACACAAGAAATTTAGTATAGTGTCAGCGCTCAGAGGGCTACCTGTCAATTCTTAGCAACCATCCAAGATTATAATTAATGATGCTGGTTGCTATTTCTATAGGGTGGGTTTTGTAAAGTAGTCTCAAAGTTATGTACCCAATATATACTATGGGGTGATGTTAATGTTACACTAACAATGTTCAATGGGAAAAGTCAATCATCTAGTGGTAGGTCACAGGTCGGCAACATCTTGTGGCAGAGAAATTCATCTGTATGACACGTGTCGGTGGTAATGTTAGTCTAAAATGGTTGCAGATATATTCCTCCCCTCTCCAGCTGGTCACTGCGCCAGAATTAGCTTCCACTCCGCCTATGTTTGAGCAGTTTCTTCTGACTCATGTAAACTGACCTAATGGTACGCTGTTAATCCAATTGGGGTGGTGGTTACTATCCGCCCTGATGTAACTGTTAACATCAACCTTCTTGTAGTGTGTTTTCGTATGTATCTCATTATTCGAAATGAATATATCTAAGTCCAAAAATTGGAATTTGATGATGTTGTAGAACAGGGCACCCACCTAAAACAACTTTTTAAAGAAAAGAATTACGATATGGAAAGGGTTGAGAAGGCATTTGACAAAATACTAACAAATCCACGAGGCCCCCTTTTAAAGTACAAAGAAGAAAAAAAGACACAGGAGGAGACAAATAAGATATATTTTGTTACCAAATACACAAAATCGGCAAATAGACTTAAAAAAATCATGAAGAGACACTGGTCCATACTTCATATGGATGAACAATTACAGACGGTATTACCAACCGTACCAGACCTGGTTTTTAAAAAAGCACCAGATTTGAGGAAGAAATTAGTTACCAACCACATTAGGGACAACAAGAAACACCAGACACAATCTACTCTAGATGGTCAAACAGTTAAATCAGGGTTTTATCACTGTGGGAGGTGCAAGGCGTGCAGGATACTCAAATACAATATTACAACACCCACTCGGGAAATAATTGCCTGGAGAACTGGAAAATCATATCGGATAATGGACACAATCACATGCGATAGCCATAACATCATATACGTGTTGGAATGTCCATGCCAACTTCAATATATAGGTAGAACAACGAGACAACTGAGAGTGAGGATAAATGAACATATAAACAATATCAAGAAGGGGTTTATAGGCCATAGTGTTTCAGACCACTTCAGAACACAGCACAACTGTCAACCAGATGGACTAAAATTCACTGGATTAGAAAAAGTGGAACCAAATTGGAGAGGGGGGGATCACTCCAAACGAATCGACAGAATGGAGAGTCGATGGATTTATGAAATAAAGACCCTCCAACCTGAGGGTCTGAATATAGACCCTTAACAAATCAGGGAACATTACAATAAAATATACATATATTCCATCGATATAAGATATCAGCAAGTAATATCACAACAAAACATGGGAACAGAAACAGAAGGTGCTAGGATGTTATAGGGATGGGAACATTATGCATTGGAGATGTACTAATACATAATACATGACAGAGGGAGCCAAGCAATCCTCTGTATATGGGGATACAAGTAAAATATATGATCATATTAGCAATGACCCATAGCCATCTCAGAAAACAGAACCATCAACGAATACACCAATATGTTTAATTTTTAAATAAAATGGCAATCATAGATGCATGACTTATTGTGTATAAGAGCAAGCAATCACCATTAAGCACTGAATAACGTTCAGCAGGGTTTCTGATTGACAACGTTCTCTAACACGCAGAGAGGCTAAACAGCAGATATTCCATTGCAAATAACTACCCAAAAATGGTCGCCCGCATAAGAGAGACTAATCCCTCACACTCTCCTCACCAGGAGACCAGGTTTAAGCCATCACTATTGAAGAAAATAGGGGCAGAATATAATAATGAACAAGGTCCGCGTGAAGCCCATAGAGCATGCTCAGTCGCTCAAATACACAGGACATCGGAGCTAGCTCTAGCGGCTACAGCAGAGCACGCAAACGAAGCGCGAAAACCGGAAGAAACGGGAGGGGCACAATGAAGTACAGGACATCAGGTATTTAAGCTCCCACACTGCAGTCCACCATTCACCTACCCTTGAAAAAGTCCCATAAATGGGATGAAACGCGTTGGGACAATTTGATAACACCACCCATTGATCTGTACCATTGACTGTATGTTTATGCCACCACTTGTGGCACTTGTATTTGGCTGTATACCAGCATTTTTACATCATCTGTTACCACAGAGGCCAAATCTGGCATGTGGACAGATAATAAACGGAACTTTCATTTATCCAACACATAGTGCTATCTTTTAGACCTGGACTAGAGAGTCCTCCGTTTATCTCCCATCTCCCCCCCCCACCCCGCCCGCACCTCAAACACGCATCACTCAAGCCAGAGGAGGACGTCAGGTGGACCAGCAAGAACATGTCGGACCCTGGGTAAGTCTGCATATCTTACCCACCATTTCTGCACTATAGTGTCCATCATACCTGACACCCTGGTTTGTATGTTATTCTGTTTTTTGGTGTAAATTCCGAGGCGGAGTGGAAGCTAATTCTGGCGCAGTGACCAGCTGGAGAGGGGAGGAATATATCTGCAACCATTTTAGACTAACATTACCACCGACACGTGTCATACAGATGAATTTCTCTGCCACAAGATGTTGCCGACCTGTGACCTACCACTAGATGATTGACTTTTCCCATTGAACATTGTTAGTGTAACATTAACATCACCCCATAGTATATATTGGGTACATAACTTCGAGACTACTTTACAAAACCCACCCTATAGAAATAGCAACCAGCATCATTAATTATAATCTTGGATGGTTGCTAAGAATTGACAGGTAGCCCTCTGAGCGCTGACACTATACTAAATTTCGGCTATTAAGATAGGAGGTTGGGATACCCTCCGTGTGCCCAGCAGCTAGAGGCTATTTTTGTGCAACACAACCTTGAGCGCAAACCTCCCTTAAACTTTTGAGACTATATTGAACACAACACTACCGGCTGTCTGATTGATTGCTATAACAGTGGGACCTTGTTGATACACTTCACCACCTACTCCTTTTTTTGAGCGTACTATACCCTACAGTAAGTATCACAGACAGAGGCTACACCTCATCACAAGCACAAGGTACGGTTAGCCTTAAATAACAGTCTGTATTGCTATTACCTTATGTTCTAGGATTATCTAAGTGACTCAGGGGCCTATTCATCAAACGATAAATGGCCCGTTAACCATTTCTGCATGTTTAATGGGCCATTCAGGTTACCGGGACATTCATCATCAAGGATCCGAATAGGACCACCTGTTGTTCAACAAACTCCGAAAACTGAAAGTTTTATACAGAAGCCCTTTGTTGTAGACATCATAGGTAATTATAGGACAATGGGCTATGGCTTAAACTATCTCCACTATTCAAAACCATCTCTTTCTTTTGCCACTTTTTCCAGCTGGCTTTCTGGCAGTTTGTCAAACTAACTTCTCTTGCTTTGTATTTTTAGAATATAAAAAATATTGATGGCCCTGTGTAATGAGGCACTTTGTAAAAGAGCAATTTTCCAGCACTTCTTTCGGTGGTTTTGAGTTTGCAAATCTTGTGGTTTGCAATTCCGACAATATATATACATTGAGTGCTTCATTATGACATCTGGAGGTAGCCTAAGGAAACCGCATATTAAATAGTTTAGTAGAAAGTTTACGGTTTAGAAAACCTCAGCAGGGCAATACAATTTCTATATACAGTAAGTAAACAGTAAATTACAGTGAGAGAAGTATGAACCTCTATGTATTAATCTGGGTATGAAAATACTGCCACTTGGACCTAACTTCAAAATCAAGACATCTTGACCACTTTAAAAATACACAGGCCCAAGATTATTGGAAGCAGATAACATTCTACACCCCAGTAAGGGACATATTTATTAATTATCTAGGATATTTTACTACAATGGCTAATGCCATCTGAGGATGGTGTTTGCTATCTGGTCTAAATTTAGCAGTCCGGAGCTTGATAAATTCAGCAATAAAGCAGCCCCTATAAAATCCTATGGGGGCTGATCTTGCCGTCAAAAATGCAGGACCGCAGCAAATATCAGTCCCCAATGCATACATACCGGAGACACTTAATATTTGCAGTTAGCCCATATGCATTTATAGGACCCTAAATATGGATGAATAATTTCAGGCCATTCTGTAATTCAGCAAGAGTTCAGAGATACAACTTTAACAAAGTCATTTGCAAATTGGTCTCAGTTCACAGAATATTTGGTGAACACATGACACTTGCTAAGAGAATTATAGGAATCCCATCCCTGTTTATAAAACATAGATGCTTTACAGTTATTTCCTGTCTAACGCTCTTTTTTTTTAAATACAACACAACATTTTTCTTGTTCCCAATGGAAAATAAAATCTTATTTATTATTTTTCCATTCACTGTAGTCTAAATTGGAAAAACAATACAGAAAATTTATCCATCACCACTAAATGATTAAAATTTGTTATCCGAAAGTCTCCTCCTCTCTGACAGATAATCACTAGTGATTTCCCATGCTGGGAATTTGTGACAAGCTGCTTGCAAAAGAGAGACCATGGGAGTTCCAGCATTAAGAATGTATTTAGTGCATATAAACTATGGGTATACTGTACTGCATGTGATCCACATATCGGGCATATGCACAAACACTATGCATCATCATATGTAGTTTGCATTACTGTACATGATGGTTATTTAGGGGTCACCGTCTATGTACTAATAATCGTGGACAAACCGCGATTATTATGTACCTAACTCGCTGGGGATATTTTCAGTCTTAATAAAATAACCCAGCTATGTACCACAAGGACAGCAGTTGTGGTAGCGGTTGTGGCTGCGGGGGAGAGATGGAAAGATCTCTCTCCTGCCTCTGGAGCCCCTATAGGCTTAAGCGCTGTACACACTAGATGAATTTTATGATGTGAACGATAAAGATATCGATGAAATATATATCATTCATATCATTCAGTGTGTATGGACTAAACAACCAACTATGCTCTGGCGTGTAGTTAACGATATCTGCTGTCGTTTGAATATGCAGATCAGTCTGACGATATCAACAGGAACTGTCTGTTCGTAGATGTGGCAGGATGATGTCACTGAACGATATTGTTAGTGATATCGTTTAGTGTGTATGCACTATGTCGTTTGCCCGGGAGTTCAAGGGCAAACCATGACGATATCGCTCATGGAGCATATTGTCCAGTGAGTATGAGCCTATACAGTAGTTTACACCATCTGAAGATGATGTAAACTACTGGGGCTAAACTCTGCTTTATGGAGTTTAGTACATACTGTAGGGGTCAGATCGTAGTTCCCATTGATAATAATGGGGACTGTGATCTGCAGTGCTAATTAGCACTTTATATAAGTATTTACCAGGTGCTGCGCACAACCTCTATACTAAATTGTGTATAGTGTTGAATGTAAATGAATAGACAGAATAGTGTTAGAGAAATGGTATTTAATTGAAAATCTACAATTGTTAATTGTTAAAATACCAGAAGAGAAGTGTACTAGTGTGTCTTGTTGTGCACACACGCGTAAAAAAGTACTGGTGTACCCACACTACCAACTTAACCACTTCTGGGGTATTGGAATATTCAATTAGTCAACATAAAAAACTGCTGCCAACCTTGCATGGATTGCCAATGTCAATAAACGTAAATGAAAAAAAGAAAAAAGAAAAATGATTGGTTTTGTAAGCAAAATGAATAAATGAATAAATAAATCACATGTGCCGTATATCCACCAGTACCATATCATTGTTAGTCTGTATGGATGTCAATAGTCTAGATGTGAGAGATCTAGCAGCGTCCCACTAGTCTCAATGTTAATACCTTGAATAATGTTCTAAACAAGATGTACCGTTGCCCGGGGTGAGTCTTCTCGCGATCCGGGGACAGCTAGCTTGGGCAGGCAGCGGGGATCACTCTGAGCTGCGGCGCACTGTGCCACGTGAACACAGACACTGCCCCTGTTACCAGGGACAGGGTCGGGGACACGCTCGAGTGCACCAGCAAATGAGGGAGGTGCTGACGGTTCTGGCTCTGACCGGGCCGGGGGCCGTGGACGCTGCCCTAGGCAGAGGATACTTACCCAGATGGGCTCAGCTAACTGTCCTAGTCCTTCTTCCTGTTTCGTTGCGAGCTCGTGGCGGTCTTCTCTTTCTTGACGGTTGTTGACATTTGTTGATGCGGTGGTGGGTGGATATAGGTGATTCGGCACAGAGGTGAAGGGTTCTCAGGGTGTCCAACTCCAACGCGTTTTGACCTGTTCGGTCTTCCTCTGAGAGCATACAGTCAGTCTGTGTAGTTCACGGATCTTAAATGCAGCTGTCTTCCTTGTGATTGGTTTGTGAAATGACGTCATAATGTCCTAATTGGCCCAGAATTCCTGTGGTATGCAGACGGCTCGTGCTTACCCAAATTGTTTATAAGTTACCATGGTGATCAGTCAGACGTCTTGCGCTTGCTTATAGTCATGGACAGGATAGTTATTCTCCTCCTTACTAACAACTCTCAATTAGTGGAGTGTATTAGGTATAGTGAATGGTAACTTGATAGCATGAACCGCTTGAGCTAGGGATTAATCTGTTACGTGTAGGTTATGTTAAAGCAATGTCATGAGTGTGATTCCCATACACCTACTTATGTGGTGCTGGATAGGTCAATCCCTGCTAGTTCATGTCTCTGCTCTGTGTTCAAATATCTAATAACACCGGTCCTACATTCAAGTATATGATCTTGTTCATGGTAATGTGTAAACCTATTCATCTGTATTTAGTTTTTATTTTAGATATTTTTAATACTAGTTAATGCAGAGATCGACTCTATCCCATATGGTGCATTCAGGGTGTAGCTCATATAATACAATAATGAGAATGGAGTCTCCACAAAACAAGTTAACATATAAATGAAATTGGTATTGTTTCTTGAAGAATTAGTACACATTGGATATAATCTTTGTAGAATCAAACTTAATGTTATTGATGTAAATGTTATATATAATTCATCTTGTTTGTAGAGAAGGGTACTTAAAATAGTATTCGTATATGTATAACGTATCGCCCTACAACTGGTAATGCTGAGGTCTTAAGCTGGCCACACATCTACAGATTATCTGTCAAACCAGCCAACTTGTTGATCGGTTGGAATGAAAATCTGGTAAGGAATGAAAGCAAATGACAATCAGCAATTTGCTCCCAAATGCCGGAAAATGGACAAAAACTGTTGTTTGAACAAATTGTTTAGATCAACCATTTAACAAACTTGTCTGACGTCCAATTTCATCTGATTTCTGGCATTTAGGAGCAAATTGCTGATCATCAGTTACTTTCATACCTTACCAGATTTTCATTCCAACCAATCAACTAGTTGGCTGGTTGGATGCAAGTTGGTCTAGTGTGTGGCCAGATTTAGTGTGAACCAGTTATGGGGATCTTCTGGGTGATAATTCTACCATCATGATATTATATAAGATTATTTCTTGCATATTATAGATCTAATCTCATTGTCACGATTCAAACTTTTAGGGTGGAATGTTTGTAACTCATACATTCACCCTAGTTCCACTTTGTTTATATGATAATCAAAATCCCCTCCTCTCCAATTGGGTCTTATGGTTTGTACTGCTAAAAAGCTAAGATCTTTTATATTGCTGTTATGGTAATCATTGAAATGTTTTGATAAATTATGACTCTCTAATTTCTTGTTAATATTCCTGACATGTTCGGCTATCCTAATTTTCAAAGGTCGGGTGGTTCTCCCCATGTGCTGCTTTGGACATGTACATTGTAAAAGGTAGATCACATTTTTATCGTTGCATGTGAGTGTCTCTTTGATTGTATGTGTCTTTCCTATTACACATGATGTGAATGTCTTTGTAGGTTTTGTGCTCATAATGTCAGTGCTTTTGCATCCTGAACATGAATGACAGTGGAAGAAACCTTTTTGTACTCCACATAAAGTGGTTTGTTGTGATTTTTTAGGTGGAATTTGATTTCTCACTAATTTAGACTTCAGGTCTGGCGCCTTCCTATAGGTTATTCTGGGTCTATCAGATATGTGTCCGACCAACAACTCATCTTCCAAAAGTATGTTCCAATACTTTTTAAGAATTTTTTCAAATTGTGTGCTCTGTTTAGAATACTGTGTGATAAACCAGACCTCCTCATGAAGTGCTTTATTTTGTTTTGTTTTCGGATCTTTGTAGTTAAGCAAGTCATCTCTATTTTTCTGTTGTACTAATTCTAATGATTCTTGTATCAAGGTACTAGAATACTTCATTTCTTGGAATTGCGTGGAGAGTTCTTTACTTTGTTCAAGGAAATCTGCTTGTCTAGAACAGTTTCTTTTTAAACTTAAAAATTGGCCTTTGGGTATTGAATTAAGCCAATTCAGGTGATGCCAGCTGGCTGAAAGAATAAAACTATTCACATCTACAGTTTTTTTATGGGTGTTTGTATGTAACTGCTTGTTTTGTACAAAAATGTTGAGGTCCAAAAATACAATGTCAGTCTTACTATAATTGGATGTGAAAATCAAATTGTTTGAATTTGTGTTAATACTTGTTATGAAGTTGTTGAGGGAATCTTCATCACCTTTCCATATAAATAATACATTGTCTATGTAGCATTTCCAGAGCACGAGGCTTGCCCCAAGCTTCTGATCTTTCCAGATATGATGTTCTTCCCACTAACTCATAAAGAGGTTGGCGTAGCTCAGGGCAAACCTCGTGCCCATCACTGTACCAGTAGTTTGTAGAAAAAATTGGTTGTCATACCAGACATAATTGTGTTTTAGAATGTGCTCTATACTTTGTAGGATGAATTCAAGTTGTTGTTGTGGTAAATCAGAATCTTGTTCTAAATGATACCAGATACTGGTAATCCCTTTTTCATGGTTTATGATTGAGTATAAAGATGTCACATCTGTAGTAACTAACCAATAATCGTCTTCCCAATTTATTTTTTGCAATATGTTCAGAATCTGTGTAGTGTCCTTAAGATACGCTTTTTGTTTATGTACATATGGTTGAAGTATTGAATCTAAATATTCTGACAAGTTAGAGGTTAGTGATCCTATCCCTGAAATTATGGGTCTTCCTGGGGGTTAATTGGGTTCTTGTGAATCTTAGGTAAGTAGTAAAAGACTGGAATAATCGGATGATTGGTAGTTATGAATTTATGTTCTGACTTTGTGAGAATGCCAGTTGTTAGACCTTTCTGAATATGTTGGTCCAGTTTCTTTTTGAATGACTCTGTTGGATCATGATCTAATTGTTGTCATGTACTGGTGTCTTTCAATAACCTGATGGCTTCTGTGTGATAGTCATCTTTGTTTAGAATGACTATCCCTCCCCCTTTGTCAGCTGGTTTTATGACAATAGAATGTGTTTCTTGAAGATGTTGTAATGTTTCACGTTCTTTTTTGGTTAGATTATTGGTCCTAGTTTTATTTAAATCCAATTTCGATATGTCTTTCTCTAACATATGTATGAAGGTCTCAATCTGAGATCCTTTGAGATGACTTGGGTAGAAAGAAGATGCTGGTTTCAAATCTGTATGTCTGAAGGGATCTGTATTGATATTGGTTGAGTTTCTAATTTCTGCTGGAGTAGTTGACATATAGTACTTCTTAAGTGTAAGTTTGCATGCAAACTTATGTAGATCCAAATACGTATTAAATTTGTTGATATTATTGGAGGGGGCAAATTTGAGTTCTTTATCTAATAACTTTGGATGGTCATCTGTAAGTATGGTGGTGCTCAAATTGAATATGCCCTGTCCTACTGTGTTTTGTTGGGTTATGGTTTTCATTTTATTTGATTTGTTTGATTTTCCACCTCTACATCCTCTTCTAATTTTTCTAATTTTCTTTTTATGGATTTTGGAGTGTTGTGATACTGTGTGGGGTCTGGAGGAATCGATATTGATATGGCTTGATCTAAAAAAGATTCCCGCTCCTGTGATGCACATATTGGAAATGATCTTCTTGTGTCTCTGTAAGTCACGTTTTCTGTGGATGAAATTGGCAAAGTTAGATTTGTTTTGGGAGCTTGATTGTTCCCTGGAGATAATGTTTCGTAGGTTTCATTGATAGACCAACCTTTGTCTATAGACTGTTTGGCTATTGTGTCATACTCCGGGACATTGTCTATTTCATAAATTGAAAATGACTGACTCAAATGTTCTTCTACACTGTCTGCAGATGAAATTGTTGAGTTATCCAAATTAAATCTTGGTCCTGATCTGTTGCATGTTCTACTGTAGGTTTCTGTGTTTGCTTGTATTTGTCTCATGTATTCTTGATACATTAGATTAAGTTTCTTATATATTGGAGTTCTCTTGGTATTGGTCAATTTAGACGTTGGTTTGTTCAAATTCTTGTTTTTGTTTATATTTTTTATATTTTTATATTTATTTTTCTTAATCCCGAGTTTGTCCCTAAGAATTTTTCCTTTCTTTTTTTCTATTATGCCAATTTCCCCTTTTTCTATTGTTTTTAATGTTAGGTTTGAAAGAGTAATAAACTCTGGATCTAATTTATAGGGGTCTAGATGTTGGTCTAGATTGTCAATTTCCACCTTTAATTCATCTAGTTGTTCTTTATGATGGTCTATTAAGAGCTGTATTAATTTAAATGAACATTCCTTCAAGATATTATCCCATTTGGTCATGAATTCTATATCATCATGGTTACAGGTGGGTGTTTTGTTCACATGTAATCCTTTAGGTATGATGTGATTGTCAGTATACCATTTGAGAGTATGTGTATCCCACCATACCTGCATACCACAGGAATTCCGGGCCAATTAGGACATTATGATGTAATTTCACCAACCAATCACAAGGAAGACAGCTGCATTTAAGATCAGTGAACTACACAGACTGACTGTATGCTCCCAGAGGAAGACTGAACAGGTCGAAACGCGTTTGACTTGGACACCCTGAGAACCCTTCACCTCTGTGCCGAATCACCTATATCCACCCACCACCGCATCAACAAACGTCAACAACCGGCAAGAAAGAGAAGACCGCCACGAGCTCGTAACGAAACAGGAAGAAGGACTAGGACAGTTAGCTGAGCCCATCTGGGTAAGTATCCTCTGCCTATGCAAGTGTCCACGGTCCCCGACCCGGTCAGAGCCAGGACCGTCGGCACCTCCCTCGCTTGCTGGTGCACTCGAGCGCATCCCCGGCCCTGTCCCTGGTAACAGGGGCAGTGTCCGTGTTCGCGCGGCACAGTGCGCCGCAGCTCAGAGTGATCCCCGCTGCCGGCCCAAGCTAGCTGTCCCCGGATCGCGAGAAGACTCACCCCGGGCAACGGTACATCTTGCTTAGAACATTATCCAAGGTATTAACATTGAGACTAGCGGGACGCTGCTAGATCTCTCACATCTAGACTATTGACATCCATACAGGCTAACAGTGATATGGTACTGGTGGTTATAAGGCACATGTGATTTATTTATTCATTTATTCTTTTTGCTTTTTTTCATTTATCGTTTATTGACGTTGGCAATCCATGCAAGGTTGGCAGCAGTTTTTTATGCTGACTAATTGAATATTCCAATACCCCAGAAGTGGTTAAGTTGATAGTGTGGGTACACCAGTACTTTTTTACGCGTGTGTGCACAAGAACACACACTAGTACACTTCTCTTCTGGTATTTTAACAATTAACAATTGTAGATTTTCAATTAAATACCATTTCTCTAACACTATTCTGTCTATTCATTTACATTCAACACTATACACAATTTAGTATTGAGGTTGTGCGCAGCACCTGGTAAATACTTATATATTGTCTCTTACTGGATGAGGTCAGACATCCTCCAGAGCAGCAGCAAACCATCTTTTAAAGTTCCTGCCACTTACGTAAGTTGCGCTAGACCATTATTCTATTTACTAATTAGCACTTTGCCTGAGATTTCTGTGAAATCTCTTGCATTGTGCTTTTAGTACATAAGTTCACTAAACTGCAGTTTTTGCATAATTTTATTTAAAAAAAGCTTGATACATAGGCCCCATTGTCATTTAGATTAGCAGCAGTTGCTTCTATGCTTTTCCTTTTAATGTTAGATAATTCGTATTTGGGAAAACTACATTAATCTACTAGATTTATTAGATACTGGTTTTGGCTATGCAGTATGCTGTCTTCATAAAATCCATTCATATATTACAACCCAGATGGAAATTTTGTTCATACCAGTATCAGCTGCTTTTCTCACTGGGCTGATAAAGTCATCCAATGTATATTTCAAGTCCTAATCTCCTTGACCAGGAGTTTATTGAGAATTTGAAAAAGATTATTATTTCTTCGTGACTTACACAAAGCTTTGAAGATAGTAGACTTAACAGTGCATTAATTCCTCTTTAAGCTATTTAACCTTTTTGTAATTCATTTTTATTCAGAAAAACACGTTTGAGGTTTCTTGTGACACATATATAAAGAGTTACATTTGGTGCAAATAACATATTAAGTTTTTTATAAATTTTTCATACATGAAAGAGAACAAACATCAAATATCCATGTTTGTATTGTTTTTATATCCATGTCTACAATAATCACTGATCTGTGGTCGAAGTTCATTAAGCCAACTTCCAACACTAATTAATCAATACACAACAGGTGCATCTTGCTGATTTCTGATATCCAGAGATAATGAATTCCTGCTTTTAAACACTTGCATTAAGTATTTAAGAATGTCTTACCTTTACCACAATAGCAAAGTAAAATGCAAATATTATTTACTAGAAAAAAATTAAACATGCAAAGAACATGGGTGCACGCAAACGTGCTCAGTTATGTTTCTCTCCACTTGCTGTGTTCTGTATAAAGCTGGACATACACGTCCAGATAAAATGTCTGTCAGACCGACAGACATTTTACCTGACAGCCTGCCAGCCGCAGATGTCCGCGGCATACACTGTGAGATTTCTCTCACAGTGTATCAGCCTGACATCTGTGCTCCGCCCCCGGGGGAGGAGACATTTCCCTGTTCCTTCCATGGGAAGGAACACAGGATAAGTCGGTCTGTCGGCCGCGGCTGGGCATACACTGCCCGATGCGACTGAGAGGTTAGCCCCTAAATATCGCATCGGACGGGCATGCTGGACAATCCAGCATGCCCGACCGAGCAATATTTAACCCTCGGTTGGCCGCACACACACTACGATTATCGGGGCGATCCGCGAATCTTGGGCATATCGCACTGATAATTGTAGCGTGTATGGCCAGCTTAACTTGCATCGAATGGAACAGAATGCAGTGCAAACAACACTTGAAAAAATGATCATACTGTAAATCCCTATTGACATTTGCATGGGCACTAGGGGCAACACAGAGTGAATCTAGCACAGAGTACAAATGGGAATAAATAGTACAAGCTACATATACAGCCCATCGAGCATTCACTCTGCATTGCATTGAGTGACTATATAACTGGCTAATACTAATAATTATAGAAATATATGATGCCTTTTTTAAACCTTTTGGGCTGTATTCAGTACCATTCAACTTTGCACTAAATGGAACAAGCAATGTTGGGTGAACAGCCGTTTGCATGTACACACATTTAATTTTTTCCCAAAAAATAATACTTCTATACATTAAAATAGATTTACAAATGGAACATGTTTCTTTTTGTTGCAAAAAGCCTGCACTTTTTCACACATTACATACCTGGACTCCTGGGATTTTAGTACACAGCAAACAAAATTATGTGAGTTTGGAGCTACTGTAAGTGTGGAATATATACACACTTCCTTGTGTTGCAAGCTTACTCATGGCCAACTGAATTGACCCCTTAATATGAATTACAGAAAACTTTACAAAATGAAAGCA